>QTSX02003552.1:648145-1346803 GCA_014839935.2 Entomophthora muscae
TAAGAGAACTCAATAAAGAGTTCAAACTTTTATAAAATAAAATGATTAGCAACAGACTCAAACTTTAATATAATAAGAGAATGAACAAGCAGGGGACTGAAAGTCCCCTTGCTATGTTTAAAGGGATGGGTTGTAAAGTTGTCAATCACATGACCACTTGACCAGAATCTAATTGGCCATGAGAGAAATTTTTCTGGCCAAAGCCAGGGGGGCTGGAAGGTTTCATGCTAATTTCTGCAGCTTTTTCTGATTGGCTAGAGTTGGTTTGGGGCATTTAAAATTCATTTGACTTTGTTAACATTGGTGAGGCATCACCTGATTGGCAATCCCTAATTTTTTTAAAGCGGGCAACACCAGGCCAAAAAATAGTCCAAATTAACCAGTGTATCTTCCCAGGGAGAGCAACAAAGGCCAGGTGATCTGCAGTGTAAACTAATACAAATCTTTTGTATACGGTGTGTGACAAATCCCCTAAAGAATTAAGTTGCTTGGCTGGAATTTGGGAGCTTTTCTTAGTGCAACAAGTGAAGATAGTGTGATCCAAAGCCAAAGGGGGCAGTGAATTTACAGGTTCAGCCAGTTGCCAAATTGGAGCAGCCTTTAAGGTTACAGAATTGCCGTGAAAAATAGGCAATTTTGGTGCCCCTATTTGGAAGTTTTCCAAATTCAGAGACCCCAGGGTTGCTCCAGGTACTGCTAGCTGGGCAGTGAGCCTTGAGGTGAGCAGGGCTTGGGTGTCAGGGCACAAGGGCTCCCAACTCTGATCCATTTAAACTATAGTCTAAGTGAAGTACTTTAATTTATTATTCAGACCAAAAATGATCACAATGTCAAAAAAGGGAACTAGATTATTTTTATATCATTTGAATTTGTCTTTGAGATTCTTCCAGATTATTCCTGAAGGTTCTTGTGTTGTAACTTTGCTGTTTTAGCAGAGTTACAAAGGAAAAAATATTTAGAAACTAGATAATAATTTTTATTGGGAGATAGTGATCATATAGTTATTGTGAATCAATGAATAACAGGAACAGAATTGTGTTGATCACACAGTTGGATGGTGAAGGGGGTGGCTTGATCCTGGTAATAAGTCAAGCGCCAAAACAAGGTATCCATTGTAAGGAATCATCATTTGTTCATGTTGTTGGTTTTGGAAATTTGAGTCAACTTCCTAGTCTGGCTTCAAGTAACTGGATAATTGGATTGCGGGTCACAAACCTGCTTACTTGGAACCTTGCTGGTGGGTTGGGCCTGCTGTTTTGACACTTACATCTCTATCTGGAAGGTCATGCTAAAAGTTTGAGACATCAGCTGAGTAATTCTAATTATATTTCTTTGGCCATATTTGAACTTTGCGCTTTTTCTCAATTGGTCATCAAAAAATACTTTGGCAGGATTCTCCTCATCTGAGGCTTTCATTTGAGTGTAAGAACGTCCAAAACTGATTTCTGGAAGCTGAGATATAATTGGATTTGCCCACTTACTAATTGTTGCTTGTCTTGATTTGAAATCCAATCTTGCAACCATTTCAGGACATGTTGACAGGGTTTTAGAACTTGGCTTTTTAAATTGCCATATCTTTTGATCTAGGGTCCCTAGGGGGATTATCAAGGTGGCTTTCTGATGACAAGAGATAGCTTTATTGATCCAAGTTTTTAAAACATAACTTTTCAAAGTTACCATGTCATGATGGACCATGACATTGGGAGTGAGCTAAAGGATGTTTCTGATTGGATGGCAAAAATGAGAGCACAGGTAGGTGCTGGCTGGCTGGGTGTGTGAGTGAGTGACTGGCGGGCCACAGAGGCCTGATAGCTGGCAGTCAGGTGATGAAGCCCGGGTGGCCAAATTTTGGATTTTAAAATTCCATTTTAATCCAAAATAATCCTGTTAATTTTTTGTGGCAGTTTTCTTAATAAGAAAAACCTGCTGCTCATACTTTCAAAGTGTTATACTGTCCTTGTTGCTATTTAGAAATGATTAGGTGTCCTTGTTTTTTTTACATAACATTGGTATTTTTAGGTCTAATGTCAGGAATTTTTCTGAAAAGTTAGGCAGTTGCAAGATGAGTGGTCTTTGTAGCAGGTTTTTTTTGTCATTTCTGAAACCTTTTCCATCTCTCATATCATTTCTCCACCTTTTTTTCTGAAATCTTGTTTCTAGATAGTTTTTTCAAAGTAATTCATAGCTTTTCAAATACTACCATGATTTAGTATTTAGAAATATGCTTTACATGCTAGATAAGCTAACCTCTGCCCTGATATACTTAGCCACAGACACTATCTTTATTTTATGACCCAAAATCTATCTCACTTGCTACTTCTCTTAATATGACAGTTTTATCTTAAAAATGCTCAAGCTAACTTATGGATCAGTTAGAGTTTTCTAGTTTCCTTGATTTGGCTCTAAACTCATTCTCTTTTAGAGTGCTTTGCTAGTAGTCTTCTTAATAATTTAGCTGTCTTGTTTTCATTCTCTCTCTTAGTAGTGCCTTAGCCCACTTGGCTCTAACAACTACTATCATTTACTTAACAAGACTGGCTTCAACCATGTACTAGACTTTTTAAGCAAGAACCTCTCAAGTATCAGAAGGTTTTGCTGTACTGAACCTGGCCATGACAATCAACCCCAAAAATCTCCAAAAAGACTTGAATATCATAAACCCCATTGGGCCCTATGATCTACATGAGCACCCTATGGTATATTGACAAGCTATATAATACTCAGTTTCTACTTCAATAAAGATATCAATCTCTTTTAAGCCTTCAATTTTATTTTGTGCTATACATATTCTGAAAAAATTGTATACAAATTAGCACTAGTTATTGGCAAGCATGCTGCTTTCAACAACATTGCAAAAGCTGCATATGTCCACTTGGCATCATACTATATTTATTGGGGTTACACTTTTGAAATGTGCTTATGTAGCTTTGGTCCACTGCTTCTGGATTCAACCCCACATGTTTAGCAGCTGACATTTAAACAGGCTACAATATAAATAACAGAATGTCACAACCTTTTTAAAAAGGATATATTATGGCTTTGTTTTATTAGCATGTTTAGAACCAGCTGCACTGGTTGGTTTATGTTACCATCCCCTCACCTGATTGATAATGATGGGCTGAGGATCTACTTCCCCTTTACAAAATTAAATTCACCTGCTCAGCAGGCTGTGGATCTAGTCCCACTTCCTCTATACATACTGGCAGCCACATGGAATTAAATGTGGTATGAATGGTGTATCCAAGCAAAGGTGAGGCACCTGATTGTTTATACTCGCTTTCAAGAAGGAATTTAAATTGGAAGTCATCAGGATGGGGAGTGAGATGTGGTGTCTCAGCGTTGCAAGGATTAGTAGTATCTTATGCGCTCAAAGCCATAAGTTGAAGGGCATCGCCATGTAAAGATGGCTTGGCCCAAGTGCTTTTAACGGCCAAAATTTGCAAACTTTGTCAAAGAAACCTTGCTGTGGCGTTTAACTGAGCTTGGACTTTTCAAAGTTTTTGGCTTCTAATAAATCCTAAAATAAAGGCCGCTTCTGGTTCGATGCGGTATTGTTTCAATAGCACTAGTTCGAAATGGACATTCTGAGGTTCATTTATGATATTTAGCGTCATCAGCGTCACTTGCTGTGGCATGGGACCACTTTCTAAATATTGATTCTCCTGTGGAGGCTTCCATTTGGAATGGATTTATATGGAGTTATAACTTGGCGTGTAAATCTTTCCTCCGAGAGGCTTAAACAAGAGTTTATTCACTTCACCAGCATAATTTTCATATTTAAATCCGGAGGGGGCATAGATTGCGTCATTAGGTCTCTCAGCATCATGTTTGTTATGCAATAATTAGGTTCAGAATGATGGTGGACCTGGATCAAGGGAATCATGTGTTATCGACAAAGTCTAGATTAAAAAAATTCATCGGTTTACTGGAGCTACAATGGTTGGCTTGAAATTCAATTCGGCGACTATGATTGGTTCGTGCTCTCCCGTTTTTCCGATGTTATTGATTGTTTCCAAGAGTGAAACAGGGGTATTGGGTTGAAAGGTGGCCAACCGGACTCAGTATCACTTACCAAATCGTCATTCCCACTGCTAGACCAAGCAAGCTATATGAGAATCCTGGCTTGTGTTTGATTTGAGTGCTATAGTTGCATTTTACAATATATCGTGTCGATATATTCCTAATTTCCAATGAAAGGGCTCACTGGCTTTAAAAAAAGCGGTGCCTCTTCGCGTGAGTTACCAGACACCGAAAAGCAGCCCCCCGGCATTAGTCTAAATCTTAGTAACATCAGTAACTTTAATCTCGTATCTCCACCCTTTTCACTATCCACCACTGCTGCCAATTCAGCTGATTCTTTCCAACATCCCGCAATGGAATGGTCTGAACTTCAAGTTATCCAGTGGCTTCGGGAAAAAGGCTTGGAAGTGTTTGAGCAAATATTCTATGGTATGTGGCTTGTGCTTAATCTTGGCCTCAACCCCTTATTTTCTTAGAAAACGATATCAATGGACAAGTATTATTGGAGTTAAATCATCCCCTTCTTAAGATGATGAACATTTCACCACTTGGATATCGTATCAAAATATTGGAAGCCATTAAAGAGCTTAAAAGGGAATATAATGATAGAATAAAGTCTCATGAGATTATGAAGGTATTGTTAATTTTAAATATATGTCTGATGGTTGTTTTAGAATGACTTGCAGCTCAGCCAAGAAGCTTCACAATGTTCCCATAAAATATCTCCTCTTGGACCCCTTGGGGCTTTTCTTAAGCGCTCCAAGAATAATTCTGAACCTAGCCAGTCTGAATCTCGGTCCTTGCCCGGAAGAAAGACACTTCTTTCTGACTATGGCCTAAGCCCGCCTATAAGCCCCGAGCTTGTCGTAATTAACCATGTAGATGTTTTGTTTATATTTCTAGAACAAGAATAATTTTTCAATCATGTCTTATGACATAGTCAAGCAGGTTAGTATTTTCCATATTGTCTAGGGTTCTTAACTTTCCAAACAAGAAATGCATCCGAGTTTCCGGAAGTGATCATCAAAGTCGGGTTGTCAATCTAACTGATGCCCGAGATGCCCATACCATTCTAAGTAGGGTATTGGAGAAATTCAATATTTCTGAAGATGCATCGAAGTATGCCATTTTTGTTGCAAGTGGAGATTCTAGTAATTCCAACATGTGAATATAAAATAACATTTTAGCTCGAAGCTTACAAGAGGATGAGCTAGTCGAGATATGCAACAGTAGTGATCGACCAGAAAGAGAGAAATTCATTCTTCGCAAGAAACATCATCCTGTCAACCACATTGAGTTTAAGAAATACCACGCTCAAAGGTTGGCAGCTGCTCGGCTTTCTCCTCGCCAAGAGCCTCAGACCCCAGTTGGCAACACTAAGCATGACAAATTAACCAAGATATTTGGAACCCGCCCACCTTCAGAACTCATCTCCTCATCTTTACCTTCTCCCTCGGAGTCCACTAAAGCTGAGACACGTGATGCTTCAAATCACACCACGCCTCAAACCTCGCCTCAGCTAGGGCTCCAGCCACCTCGTCCACGGAACCGAACACCAATCAGAAACGAGTCCTCCCCCTACTCTTCGCTTCCTGATTCTCCTAGTAATCAGACTACGCCTCCCCTGGACTTTGAAACTGAGGTTACCTTGGTAGGATCAGCCAATGGTAATAGAAGTAACCGGCCACCAGCCCGTTCCCGTCCTCATCAATGCTGACAGACGCATCTGTTCGGCTCTGTCTAGACCAGATCCGATGGCACCAGGGGGCTCTTATCGGCGCGGGCTCGCATGGGGAAGTATTCATGGGCCTTAACCTTCACAGCGGCGAACTCATGGCAGTTAAGCGCGTGCCGCTCCCTCGATTTTTGCCTTGCGACCCAGCCAATCTGCGCGGCAGCAGTCAAAACGAGGTAACTCCTCCTACCAACTTTGCTGACTTGTTAGCAAAAGCTTGAAGCTCTGCACCACGAAGTTGAGCTCCTTCGCAACCTAAACCATCCGAACATCGTGCGATACATTGGTAAGTAGCTGTTGGTGACTTGGCTGATTCTGGTAGGGTCGCAGGTTGAGCAGTCAGATTTAGTTATCCTGCTGGAGTACGTCCCAGGGGGCTCAATCACTGATTTGCTAACCGAGTATGGCCCTCTAGAAGAGAGGCTGGTATCCTCTTTCGTCGGACAAACTTTGGATGGACTTGATTTCCTTCATGACCGTAACATTATACATCGCGACATAAAAGGGGGCAATATCCTTGTTGACAACAAAGGTCATGTCAAGATATCTGATTTCGGCATTTCCAAACAGATCAGCCCTGAAGCTTTACCCCTCAAGGGACGTCGATCCTCATTTCAAGGTAAGCTTATCTTTATGGCTTCTCTGACGCAATAGGCTCTGTCTACTGGTAAGCAGACATGATCAATACGACCTAACCATGTAGGATGTCGCCCGAAGTGGTCAAACATTCCCTCTATACTTTCAAGGCAGACATTTGGTAAACATACATGTCAGTTTCGACTCTAATGATTTAGGGGCTTGGGTTGCCTGGTCATTGAAATGCTCACCGGCGATCATCCTTTTCCTCATCTGAACCAGATGCAAGCCATTTTTAGAGTAGGAAACGCATATACTTTATTACTAATTACGTAAGATTGGCTCTTCTTACTCGCCCGATATCCCTGAAGGTATCTCGCATGTCTGTCGCAACTTTATAGAACTGTCCTTGAAAATGTAATCCCTCCCTTTTGTTATGCTAATCTTACAGTGACTATAATACACGTCCATCTACCAAAGAGCTCCTATTGCACAAGTTGGTCTCAAAAAGAAAAGATCCTAGCCTAGAGTCAAATTAATAAGGAACTTTACATTTGTGCCAAAAACTCCCTTTATATTTTTACTATATTTGTTCAGGAATCCGTGTTAATAGATTCTTTAAAATTTAACGTATATTCATTGTTGCATATGGCCACATCCAGATACTGTTGATGTCCCTTTATGGATTTCATTCTCTAAGACCAATAACAAGGAACTTATTTTTACCTCAAGAGTTTGCAAATTTTCTTAAGGAGTGCAGCTAATCTTCTCCCCTGTTGAGGCAACCAGTGATCTTTATTCCACCTGTGTTAATGGCTAATGATCCTCCCAGCCAACTAATATTTTGTGGTGATCCCAATCACCATTTGAACCTTTTTCTTAGTAAATCTATATCAAGTTCTTCTATTCATTCTTTGTGATTGTAGATTGTTGGGGGTTTTTGACCAAGCAATGATGGTAATTATGACTGAGCTTGCGGATTAGAATTCCAACAGCCAAGCAGCATAAAATAATATAAAAGTTATATATGAGACCAGCAATAGATTTTTGATCATTACACCAAACCACTCAATAATAAGCGCCACCACTCCGCTTAGATAATACATAAAGCGCCGCCCTACTTTTATGTCAAGCGCCGCGGCGGCACCAGGTTCAAACTCTCAAATTGTGGATCTCCCCAGTTAGTTGCTTTCCTAAGCAATAAACTCAAAGTATGCCCAGTATAGAGAAAAGTGATCCCAAAGCTACCAAACCCTATGCCAGCAAGGGCCACCTATGCTGGGTGAAGATTACATCCTATTGGTTGCCAAGTGTTAAGCGCCAAACCTTGATCACCAATCATCCAAAGTAAGGGCGTGCTAGAATGTCCTAGAAGGCATTGCTAGCAGCCCTGGAACCTTCCTTGGGAAGCTATATGAAGAATGACTTATTACAATGAAACTATATTTAAATCTGCAGTATTTCTGCGTGATCAGAAGCCACACTTTGAAAATAATTATGTTCTCATTCCTCCTAGCTCTTCAGATACACTACTAATCATATCATAACATTTGAGAAGTATACAAGCAAGTGTTTTGTTGCAACCAAGGTTCCAGACTTGCCTGCCAATGTATCTTATGATACACAGGGGGCGCTCAATCAGTCACCCCTTGACATATCTAACAACATGAACCAATCTGATGGCAATATCAAATTGCGGGTACTTTCTCCTAATCAGGAGCACTATCAATTTGACCTGTTGATCCTCACACAATTTATTCCTTGGCTCCAATCCTTACATGGAACATGCCACCCCCTTGTGGCCCTGTGGCTTTCCCCATATAGTATATTAATCACAATATTCTATAATAAACAATACCTTATTCTTATTATTCCTGTCCTTTCTATTAGACTGTTGTCTTTCCCAATTCAAATACTGAATCCTCATTGGTTCAGTTGCAACAGTGGTAGCAGCAGTAGGTTCACAACCTACCTAAAGAAAAAATCCCTCCTAAGAAAGGACGGAGTACAGGCCGTATGGCTACTCTCCATCAAGAGACCTTCCTGCCAATCCCCAAGGGAGACATTCCTGACGTGTACGTTATTTACCAAGACCAGCTAGTTCTTACGAGTGTGTACAATTAACTCCGCCTTGAACAGAGTAATGCTAGCGTCACTTCACCTCAGTCAGATCTTTCACAGCGCATGCTCAACCTCCAGCTGGAATCCTTTGCGGGTGGGGTTGAAAGAGCCGACATCATCAGTTGGCTTCACTCCACTGAGACCCGCCTCTGTATCTGTCAAGTGCCTGAGCTCATGTGGGTTGCTACTGCGCCTGGGCGCCTCATGGGGCCTGCCTCTGTGTGGTTTACCAACTGAGTCAGTCAAGAAATTGAGGTCACCTGGCTGGCATTCAGGGACACCGTGAAGTCTTGCTACAGCAAAACCTTCTCGCCTATTGTGGTGAGAACTCCTCTCCTAGCAATTAAGCAGACTGTGTTTGTTTCTAAATACCTTGCTGCCTGGCAACAAGCTCTTGCCGCCGCCCCCAAAGCCATACCTAACGGGAACATCATGCTTCTGACTCTGATAGTCAATGGGCTCAAGCCCCATATCTGTAAATGGGTCCCGTAGGTTGCTGCACCTTCATTGATGACTGTTACAAAGCCATTGTGGAGGCCAACAGTCAGGATTTGATGGGCTTCTGCCGTACAAGTGATGCTTCACCTCAACCTCATGCAACACCTGGCAGCGCCCACAACCAAGTAGGCTGCCGCCAGCCCTGTCAGCAGGATAATGGGATTAAACGCCCCCGCGAGGGGGAGCTCCAGCTAGCACAAATTGAGAACCTGGGAAAAGCCTGGGGGTTGTAGCTACAAGAGGTTCTACAATCCCACTTAACCCTCACTCTCAATCCCTCCTTGCCAAGAATCCCTGCAACTATATTGTACACAAAGTTGAAACCCTTGATGTCTTCCAGGCTCATAGTGACAACCCCGTGCTTCAAGCGAGCCACTCCTCAAATAAAGTAACACACTTGTCCTATCCCTTCCGTTTCCGTGGGAACACTCACAAATTACTGGTAGATACTGGGGCCAACCACACTATTATGGACCAGGCGTTTGTCAACTCTCAACAATTAGACCAAGTACCCAGCAGATTCAAGGCCGTACAAGTAGCTGACTCTCACAGAGTGACAATTGCCCATGAGACAGTCCTCTTCTCTGTGAGAATTAGGAACATCTAGGTTAAGCTCTCTGGGCTAATATGGCAGGGCTCAGCTACAATGTAATTTCTGGCCTTGACTGAATTTGTCACAGTTGTCCCTACATCAACTGGGATACATCCGTTATCACCCTCAATAGAAATGGGGTAGGCTTTACAATCTATCCTGTCAAAATGAGCAAGCTACTTCACGATACTGTGTTTTTCAGAATAACAGAGACAGGCTCGTACAATTTTAAGGGGGGAAAACTAGACTTCAATCAATGCTCAGTCAAAGTTATTCACGCTGAACTACTTGTGGCCCCTTCCTTGACCACTTTACCTTCACCAGCGCTTGCCACACTCCTCGAGGAGTAAAAGACTCTTTTTCAGTGAAACACTCAAACAACTACCTCCTCCCCGGAAGATCCAGCATGCTGTACAACTCCAAGGATTGTTACCTAAAGCACGCCTCTTATATTGTCTCACACCAAAGGAAGATGAGGCCCTCCGCCAACACCTTGTGGACGCGCTTGGCAAGGGCTTCATTTGCCCTTTGCTCTCTTCATACAGGGCAGCTGTCTTCTTTGTAGCCAAGAAAGACGGGTCCCTTTGCCTGGTCACATATTACCACACCCTAAATGAGGTGACAGTTAAGAATAAGTACCCCCTGCCGTTGATTGACAACCTGTTTGACACACTCGCAAGCGCAAAGGTCTTTAGCAAGATTGATCTCACCGCAGGGTACAACCAGGTCCGCATTGCACCAGGGGATGAGGCAAAAACTGCCTTCTGCACACGCTATGAATCATTTGAGTGTCAGGTCATGAACTTCAGAATGACCAACGCTCCTTCCATCTTTGCCATGTTGATGAACAAAGCATTTGAGGAATTGATTGGGAAATATGTGGTTGTGTACCTTGACAACATTATTGTCTTCAGTCAAGATCAAACCACACATCTTCAACACCTCTGTGCTGTCCTTGACACCCTTTGGAAAAACCAGTTGAAGACTAAGCTCTCCAAATGTGAATTCCTCAAGTCAGAGCTCTTTTTCCTTGGGCACACCATCTCTGCTCAAGAGATAAAGCCTGACCCTGCCAAAATAAAGGCAATCACAGGCATGCCACCCCCCACAAATGTGGCCAGGTACATATCTTCTTAGGCATGGTTGCCTACGTGCGCAAGTTCATTCCCAATTGCAGATAACTTATTGCACCTCTCACTGAGCTCCTGATTACTAAACAGTGCTTCCATTGGACCCCTGCTAGAGATCAAGCCTTTGAGACGCTGAAGCAGAGACTTACAACAGTGCCTGTATTACAGTTTCCCAATTAAAACTGCCAGTACAAACTTGGGACTGATGTCTCTGACAGGGCCATAGGAGGCGTGCCACAGGTGGAAACTGACAAAGGTGTCTTCCTCTCTGTGGCCTACAAATCCAGGAAGCTCACTGACTCAGAGCAACGCTATCCTTTCATGATAAAGAATTGGCAGCAATTGTGGACTGTGTTGAGAAGTGGCGCTGTTACCTGGAAGGTGCTACCTTTTCACCCTGCGTCCTGACATATCACAAGTCACTCCAGTACTTCAACACACAGTCCCACTTGACACGCCGCCAAGCAGGATGGGTTGAGCGCCTTTCCCCTTACCAGTTGCACATCAAGTACAAGCCTGGGAAGGAACTTGTCACAGCCAACACCCTTTCACAACTCTACATAGCGTCCATCACTGGAGACAATGGTTTGGACCCAGACTGGCCCATGCTCTACCTGCGCCCTGAGGCAGCCTGCTACAAGGGCCTTAACTTGGTCACCATCTCCAAGCTGAAGGACAACAAAAGTCAGTTCACCATCAATGCTGGAAACGTCTTCCTCCAGGCAGAGACAGGTGAGAAGACGCCTTACATTCCCACCACACAACAAGGCAATACAATATTGCATTATCACTGCACCTTGGGTCATATCAGAGGGCGTAACCTCTTCAAGATTATGAAACAAAAGGTTTGATGGCCGCGTATGCATCAAGGCATCTTGGATCTCCTTGAAACATGTGTGCTATGCAAAAAGAATAGTCCAAAACTGCACTCCCAAGTCTGTCCTGCCCATCAAAGCCATGTAACCCTTCAAACAGTGGGCCCTTGATGTGGTTGGGCCCTTTCCTGAAGACAGACTGGGAAAGAAATACATCATAACTGCCATCAACTACTTCACTTGTTGGCCAGTGGCCTGGGCGACAACTAACCACACCACCACCACCCGCTTCATTGGCAAGGAAATTATGGCCTGCTTTGGGCGGCCCAAACATCTCATCACAGATGGTGGCCCTGAACTTGTTGGACAGGTCATGAAGGCGTACTGTGCCAAGAATGCCCTCTAACAGATAGTTACCACTCCCTACCATCCTCAAGCCAATGGGTGTGTAGAGCAATTAAACGGCTCACTGGTCCAACTGATTGCCAAGCTCTTGCAGGAGCACCCCAATACCGCCTGGACTGAACACTTGCCTACCACTCTACTTATTTTACAAGCAAGAATTAACCAAGGCACCAGGTTCAGCCCCAGCACTTTGGCCTTTGGAACACCTGACGGCTTGACAGGAGTTGAACAGAGGAAGTTACGGTCTACAGTTTCCGGAAAGCTCCCTGTTGACAACTTCATCCCTAAACCAATGGTGTTCCAAAGCCCAAGAGATTGAACACAAACAAATTGAAGGAGGGACAAAGCACCTTGAAGCCAGGTACGCTGTGAGTGACCCTGTCTACACCCTCAACCCCAATTTGTCCAAGTTGGAACCCAACCACCTAGGGCCCTTCAAGATAGCTGCGGTCTATGACAATCACACCACACCTATCAGCTTGAGAATGCCCAAGGAAACACCAGGAAGCTCTAACACAATTGCTTGCACCCCTGCTGCTCCATCCTCACACAAAGGTTGTTTGTGCGGACCTTCCCAGATCTCCCACAAACTCCAATCCTGGTGTCTGACAACAAGCAGGGGGCAAGGGGGGTGTTGCAATTGAGGTTCCAGACTCACCTGCCAATGTATCTTACAATACACAGGGGGTGCTCAATGAGTTGCCCCTTGACGTATCTAACAATATGTGTAAAGTCACTTCCCCCTTTGGCCTTGGATAGGACAATCTTCCCACACCACACCAAAAAATCTCCTCAGAAGCCACCCAAGACCCTAAACTCCCTTGAAGATTTAGCCCACACAGTTGACAAGAGATTTGTATTAGCATACCCCTCTCAGGCAGCAAATATTGATGTGGGGAACTCTGTTCCTACTTGGGAGAAATCCCTGATTAATTTGGACTATCTTTTGGCTTGGGCTCAACCACATTTAAAATCAATTAGGTCTAAACATTTAGGTTGCACTACTGCCAAATCATTAAATTCTAATTTGACTGGATTAAATGGTGACCTGTCCCATTCATTTGATCCCAGCCAATCAGAGTTGGGGCCAGAAATTGTTGCAAAACCCTCCAGCTAGCTGGATTTTCCTGGCAAAATTTCTCCTGCAGCCAATCAAATCCGCGTCTTTGGGTCAAGTGACCTTTGAATTTGGATTTACCACCCTTAAAGTAAGACAGGTGACTTTTGGTCCCCTGCTTGCTCATTTTTCAAAATAAACTTTGGTTTACCAAACCTATTGCTTTAGTTTCTTGGAGGCTTTTTTTAAGTCTCTTTTTGATTCCTAAAGTGTTAGTATTGGTTTCTTTCCCCCTTACCTTTTTTTCTTGCTCCCAGGGTTCCTGGTGCTCTTTCAAAGTCCCTAAAGTTGTAGTTAACGTTGACGTTGAAGTTTACCACTTTTGCTTTACGCTGGACAGCTTGATTCTAAAAATCAGTGATTTAATCAGTATAATTACCTATTTGAAGTTTGATTTTGTTCTCTCTTTGCTCTTGCTACAGTTTGACAATTCATATACGCTTTTAAAGCTCTTATATAAGTTTTTAAAGTTTTTGTATACACTCTTAAAGCTTCATATACACTCTAGAAGCTACTGCATACATTTTCAAAGCTTTCTTTACACTCCTCAAACCTTGGATCTGAGGTTGTCACTGCCTGCCATTCCCTTGTGGTTAGAAGACTTCCTGTTTGTCCCTGAGGCTTCTACGCATTGTTTGAGTCCCAAAATCAAAAATAATTTCACCTGGTTTTTGTGTGGCTTTGCTCCTAGACCCCAAAAATGTTAGTACCTTTGGTCAATTTTGTGATCTTTACCTGTGCACTAGCCTTGGTAATGATATGGTCTACCTCCCCAGATCTTTGGGGTCATATTTCAAATTCCTTCCATCATGTTGATACCAGGCCTGACCAGTTCTTACATATTCTTGAGGAAATCCCTGCACGCGCCCAGGAGATTTACACTACTAGTGAGAACATTGTGAGAAGTCTTGCCTGTGATAATCTTGAGTTCCCTGCTGTTGAGATACCTTCTGCTACCCCCCAGGTTTGGCCCGCCCTATTCCCCCTTCTTTTGAGGACCCAATTGTCCTGGTTTCAGAAGAAGACTTGGGTACCCAAGAGTCCTCCCCCAAGCATGCTCCATGGCTCCTTGGTGGAATGATTCTGATGAGCTTGGACTCCTATTTCCCCTGGCTATCTTCCGCGTCCTCTCTATGGACGCCCCTTTGAGCGGCCATACCAGTCCTGCAATGGATGGTGTCCTGGTGGGTTCTCCCTCCAGGATGAGAGCCAAACTTAGTTAGTTTAGCCCCCCTCTCACAACATGAACCAATATGATGACAATATCAAATTGAAGGCACTTTCTCCTAATTAGGAGCACTATCAATTTGACCTGTTGATCCCTGTACAAGTTATTTCTTGGCTCCAATCCTTACATGGAACATTCCACCCCCTTGTGGCCGTGTGGCTTTCCCCATATAGTATATTAATCACAAGATTCCACAATAAATGATACCTTATTCTTATTATTCTGTCCTTTCTATTGGACTGTTGTCCTCCTCAATTCAAATACTGAATCCTCATTGGTTCATTTGCAACAGATTTGTGCCTTACAGTACTAAAAAAATATGTTGCTGTAATATCAAAAGCACAACATTGATACTTTGCATCTTTTATAATTGTTACCTGGAAAAAACCCTTTACCATAATTGATTCTCAGAGCCTTGATGTATACTACCCTTATTCATCCCTGAAGGCTAACTTTAGGCTTGGTATAACACTGATTCTGCTGCTAGAATCTCCATGCCATCTAGATACCTTTAAAGCAGTACTCAACATCTTTATGAACCATGGAATTTGTTTGAACTTCTCTTTTTAATATTAAATGTTTCAGTCCTTAGGTTTGAAATTCAGCTGTGATCAAATTTTCTCAAGAATCTGGTCATTTTTAAGCTTTGCTTTAAAAGCTCTGTCACATTCTCCATCCCAGTCTTCAATTTTTGTGGTAGGTTTGCCTTTGAAGGTACATGTGGGTCATCATTGTGCCGTGCTGATTGCCATGAACAGGTAGCAGAAATGATTTTTAGACAAAGTGCAGCAAGGGAGAAACATTTCAAGCTTTTTGGCAGAGACTACAGAATATAAACCCTCTTTAGATTTTACCAAAGATGAAAAGGGAAGATGTAAATAGGCTTAATTATTTATCAGGCGTAAATCAGATATACATAGCATTTCAGGTGACATGTGAACAGCACTAAACCTATGAGATGGGTTGATTAACCATATGCAAGAAAAAAGATTTTACTAAAGGAAAAACTGAACAGGTGAACTTTTCAATATGAATTGAGAATAATTTAGGTATCAAAAGGCTGAAAGCTACTCATCTGATAGGCTAGAAAACAGCTTGAGTACACCGGGATCAAATGAAAAAGAATGTTCACCTGACATCAAGATTTAAACCATCTGAATGATTAGAATTATAACACTAAGCCACTTAAGGTCTGAATTAAAAGTAACATATATATAGAGAGACTTAGTGTGGTCACAGGAAAATGTTAACCAGTGTGCTATAACTGTGCTGTATTAGCAGAGTTACACAGGGAAAAATAATTAAAAACTAGATACTTATCTTTGTTGAGATATTGAAATTATATAGTTGGGATGAATCAGTTTAAGGGAAACAAGATTAGGACAATTAATAAGTTGGATTGGACAGGGGGTGATGTAATTTTTTTAATGAGTAAAACACCAAATGAAGCTGTCTACTAAGCTGGAATTGTCACTGGTTCTTGTTGCTGGGTTTAGTAATTCAAGTCAACATCCACATTTGGCTATAGGTCATGGGGAAGAAAGTTTAGAGATCACAGATCCTCTTGTGCAGAACCTTTCTAGGGGTCAACCCTGTTGTTTTGACAACTCTCAGCTAAAGATAGGTGTTGTGAGCCAAATTCTAATCCAAAAAACGACAGAAATGACATAGTTTTTGCATGACATCACTATAGAACAAAACTAGGCGTACATGTGTACTCACATTGATGTCATGATGTAAACTATTTTGGTCATGTATTCTTTTGCTTGCACACAGAGCTAATTAATTTTATTGGCTTTGCTGATACTTTAGGCTACATAGAAGTGCATATAATTAATTATGATGTGCCTAACCTATGCTTAAAGCTAATTATGCATCTGCACTTTTTGGCTAAAATAAAAGGTGCTTTTTACCTGCACCTAAGTGACTATGCAGTGAATATGCATGATTATGATTGCACTTACTTCTTATTCTGATGACTCTGGCTCAAAAGTGCCTGTGCTGGATGAAAAATAATTTTCACCTTACTTTTTATCTTCTATATAACTCTTCCCTTTATCTAAATAATAAACACACAGATTTACATTACTTGATTTATTGGCTACTTTTAGTTGTTACCTACAGAGAGAAGGTAAAGACTTACAGCTTGTTATCAGTAATTGATTGTGGACTAGATTTTCAGCATACTCTACCGTTTAAGCAAGCTAACACTACACCAAGTATCTTCCTGCAATCACTATCACAAGGACCCAAAGACCAAGCACACAACAGTCAGCCTCCTCAGTGGAGAGGTCTGCTAGAAGTTTGTCAGAGAACAGGTATTGTACTATATAAGCTGCTGTTTGGCGGCTAGAATAATGGTCTCACTTTGCTTTTGACAGGCCTTGCATGGGCAGAGTCTGTCATGGTGCAGGACTATGTCTTGTTTTCTTTTTCCCAAGCCTTGTAATAAGTAAATGTTATTGTCATTTACCTTTAGAAAAATGGCAGGGCATACTTTATTTGATTTTAGTTTACTCTTGTCTGCATTCATTACTCAGACTTTGTCACCAACTTCATGTCTTTCTTTCAGAGGGACAATCATATCTTTTTGTCAGGGATCCACTCATCAGAGAGCTTTTATCCAATTGATTGGAGAAGAGCTCCCAAGTTAAACTTAACTAGAGTGGAGCCTACTGGAATTCCTATCATTAACATATAAATTAGATGGCCCCTTAATTGAAATCTTTTCAAGGATGTAAAGCAATTTAAAAATAGTATACACTGATGTATTCAAAGACCAACCAAGGGGCCTTGGGATGAATGATTGGAGGGAAGCAAGCAGTTTCAACATAAAGAGCATGGCGGCAGTGTAGACCAAAACAATACCAAATTAAGTCTTCAGATTTATCAGTGAGAGTTGGTTCTGGAGTCTCAAAGTTCACATGTGCCTGACTATATCCTATTAACACACAAAAAACCCACACAAGGAGAAGGGGTTTCATGTTGTTGGGGGGGACAAACTCAATTTTATCTACTAATCAGTTAGAGCTTGAAAATATAGACTTTATTTGGGATTGTTTTAGAGGAATAATATTTTTGGAGCAGTTTGCTAAGGAGGGAATAGTCAGCTTAAATACCAAGTAAAGATGAGGGAGGGTCATAGTGGTTACCAAAGAATCCTGAAAGAGTTGGTGAAAGTTTATTGCCTTACAGGGCTGCAGCAGGCTGCATCCTGCAATGCAGGAAGAAGTAAGGTTGGTTCTTACATGTGGGTTGCAATTTGGTACCTTGCTTTGAGCTGGGGTGGTTTCTTGGCTTAAATGTGGACTATTTCCTTGGCTTGGTTTGATTTAATTATTTGATTGGTGGTTTGGAGCCCCTGGATATTCATTGGTTTGAGTTATACACTTAGAGTTTAGCTGATTGGCTTGAATTATCAAATTAGCTCTTTTGGAGATTTTAATTAATGATTTTTTACTCTTAGTGTTGTTGGCATTGGTTTCAGAAGCTTGGGAACCAGGGTTTATAGTAGACTTTATATTGTAAATTAGAATTATGCTTTTGTTTTTGTTTTCATTTTTAAAGCACATTTGTTAATCAATTTTGAACTCAGCTTTGAACTTTTTTCTTTGTTTGATTGATTATAAAATGTTGTGTTTCTTTCCGCATTTAAAAATGCACCTTTTAAATTGGTTTCTTTTGAAATATTGACCAAGGTTAAGCTACCTTGAGCTTATTTTCTTGTGTAAGGAACAGAGTTTCATACACTTGTAGTTGTTTTCCTCTCTTTCTGTTTGACCATTGTTGG
The DNA here is from genome assembly GCA_014839935.2 of Entomophthora muscae. NCBI lineage: Eukaryota > Fungi > Entomophthoromycota > Entomophthoromycetes > Entomophthorales > Entomophthoraceae > Entomophthora > Entomophthora muscae. Next base: position 666,173 of record QTSX02003552.1, read on the forward strand.
CACAGAGTACCTGGGGATTTGTTCTGTGCAGAACCTTGCTTGGTATTTCCAGCTTTGTTCCTGTGAGTGCTTGAAAAATGTTTGGCTGTGTGCCATAAACTAGTTTGAAGAGACTCTTTGCAGTGTATCTGTTCAATTGGGTAAAACACACCAGAAGGATAGTCACCAACTGTTTGGGACAGTTCTCAGGGCTTCTGGTAGTGAGCTTGGCAAGGGCTTACTCTAGAAAGTCGTTTAGTTGCTCCACTCTGCTGTTGCCTGAAGGTAGTAAGGAGTGGTTACTGTATGTTTCACACCCTGTTTGATGAGGTATACATTGGTATTATCAGAGATTAATTCTTTGCCTCTATCTGCTATAAAAAATTCTGGCTTTCTGTCATGCTTTGGACTTAGGTTTTTGCTTTTTAGTTCAAATTTGATTTTACTTTAGAATTTTTAAAGAATTTAAATTGTATTTTGAATCAGTAATTTTAAGTTAAAAAATTACCTTTAATTTTTGCTTAATTTTCAAAAGAAAATTTCTGGTACACTTTTAAGCGTTATTTAATCATTGTAGTTGCCCTATATCTGTTACAGTAGAACACCAAATGGAAGGGATAACACAATCTCAAAAAACCAGAAGTCAACAAAGAACTTCTGTCAAGGCTTTGGCTAAGGTAGGAAAATTAAATGTTGTTACTGAAAAAAAGTGGGTTGAAGCACAAGTTAACCAAATGCCTCTCAAAAATCTGGATCTTTCCATCTTTGCACCAGTTAATTATTATAAGCTAATAACAAGTTATTTACTATTTGGTGATGGCAGTGCCTGACCTGTTGGTTGCCAATTTTTTGAATCATGACAGCATTGAGTCAAATTCTAATGTAAGTCCTTCAACTGCTGAAAATATTTTCCCCAGCCAATCAGATACCACAAAATCCCCACTCCCCCAACTTAAAATACCTTAAAATATTTCCCAGTCCCCTCTAGAAACTTGTTTCTAGATAGCTTATTTACCATCAAATAAAGAAGTTTCCCCCCAAAATGATTGCTCTGCTTTGGCTGTTTGCCCCTATTCTTGAGAATTTGGCTTCTGTAATGATAAAAGAGGCTGTTAATTCCTTAGCCACCTCCTGGCCCACTCTTTATATGTTGACACCCCCAAATTCCTACTATGATTTACCCTCGAAAATCATTCTTGCTTTGACAATTTTCATCTCCATCTTCTGTTACACTTCCCCTGGTGCTGTCAGGAATATTCCTGACATAAATCAAATTCTGACAGGAGGAAAATGTTGGGAAAAAATAGGGAAACTCCCAACTAAAGAGGCCAATTTTAATGAGGAATTTCCCCCTTTATCTGGGGGAAATAAAAATCAAAATTTGGAAGAAACAGATTTTTGTAAAAACCAGAACAATTTAACATCTGGGCAGGTGCCTGCCGCCGCGCAGACGCCCGCCACCCTCTGCCACCCTCCTGCCACCCTCCGCAGGCCTCCCGCCCACCCAGGCTGGCACTAGCAGGCCTGCCGCCAGCCTCCCACCCACTTGCCCACCCCTCCCCCAGCGGACCCGCTGCTTGCCCTCAGGCCACCCGCCCGCTCCCCGGGCCCCTGCCAACTGCCAGTTGCCCACCCGGGTCCCAGGGCCCACTCCCCAGCCAACCAAAACCCACCATGACACCCAGCCAATCAGAAAAGTCCCTTGAAACAAGGGACAATTTCAAAAATAATTCTTGTGCCCAGGAAGAAGGGCAAATTCATGTTTCAAAAACCAGACAAAATTCTAAAAATATAGAGGAAAAGCTAAAATTAACTTCAGAAGATAAAAATAACATGACCTACAGCCAATGGAACCAGGTGGATGGCAACAATCAGCTAGGTCTAGACTCCAACCAAACTAGCATCCCCAAACCAAAAATAGAAGTGTTTGAACCCAAGAGTTGTCATCACCGCCTGACCACCCATCCAGAGGAAACTATTGGTCCCAAGCAGAACTGTCTAAAACCCCAACAGATTGCCCAGGAACAAGGGTTTGGCCATCCCTTCAAACACCAATTCCCAATTCCCATGACCAAACTTTTGGGGACTCCAGTCCCATGTTTTTTCTCCCACTTGCAAAACTTTGCAAGTGGGGGCCCACTATAAATAAAGGATCTCCTCTCAGTAGTAGCTTGTGCTATTATTGAGATTAACACCCTCAATAAAGTGAAATTTCTAACTACAACTACAGTTAAACTTACAGGTCAAGCCCCTGACAACCCTCCAACCCAGTGAAGATGAATCATCTCATCTTCACAGCTGTGCTCACAGCTTGCCTTGGGATTGGAGGCTACCAACAGAGTTCAGAGTTCTTTGGCCCCTCCACAGAAGGACTAGGTTATGACCCATACCACAACCCTGGTCAACTTAACTCGTCAAACACTGGACCCTGGCTGCCTCTGGTATCTCCCCATTCAACACTCTCCATAGCCATGTATACGTTGGCTTACTACATCCTCACCTACTTTGCTGGGAGCTTTGGGCGTTTCAACATACACGCCAAAGTGTTTTGCTGGCTAATGACGGTGTATCCCATAATCACCACCTTGACGGGTTTCCAGTTCTCCAATTTGCTACCCTACATACTCCAAGTGGTGCCCACCATTCTAGGGTATTACAGGTGCCAAGATGTTGAAACTATTCTCCAAATTTGGTCTCCTGATTCTCAAGCAACTTATAATTTGCTTACTGTACCCTCATTTTCTTTCCTTGGATCACACAGCTTACCATTTTACTCTATCAATACTTTTAAAAACAGTTGTATATGCTCTGTTTTGGTTTGAGCTTCTCAAACCTTTCCCCCACCCTCTATCATGTTATATCTCCTTGTCACAGTTGCAACTCACCTTTAAAAACAATATATAGATAAAGACAACAAAGAAGAGTAGGCTTAAGCCAAAACTCCAAGTTTCCCTGCCTAAGTACATTTCCTTTAAAATTTTAAGCATTTTAAAAAGTTAACTTAAAATTTCAACTTTGAACTTGTTTTATTTTTCTTTAAAACCTAAATCTTTTATCTTTTGTTAAAATTTTAACCTTTGAACTTGTTAGCTTGAACTTTTCTTAAAAACTTCATTTAAGAATTCTCTAAAATTTCATTTTTATACTGATAAATTAACACAGTTAGTTTTGTTAATTTAAAACAAATTTTAGTTACCATGAAGATGGTAAATCAGCAAACTGCTGCTTTACTGACAAATATTTTTAACTTAAAAGATATTTTTTTATATATTTTTAAACTTTTATTCACATGGCAATTTTCCTAATATTGACATATTGCTTGTTACTACTAGAAACTTAGTGAATACCCTATCTTACCTTATAATTCTTGGGTTTTTGCAAACATTGTACCCTCACTTTACAAATTATAAGATCTTAGCAGTTTTTCTTAAGGGTTTATTTTAAGCTGTGCCTATATTTTTATACCCCTTAAATTTGAATCCAGTAGCTCTTTACGCCTTCATCTACAACCTTTTTCCATATTAGACAAGGCCTTACATTATTTTGGCTTCACACACTACTGTCATAGCCCATACCAGAATCCAGCTGGACTCCCGCAGGTGGAGGCAGGCCAGGCCTGGAAGTCCAAGTACACAATAGGCACAATCCTGGCCAGATAGTTGACTACAGTAGCTAGGGATTGCCAATTCCCAGTATGGGGCACAACCTTGTTGGCCAGCCCCAATACTGTGATATAGACAAAACCCAACTTACTAAAGTCCTGGGTAGGAGGCACAGTTGGTAAGGGAGGAGTAGGAGGAATCTCTATCATGAAGGGCAAAATGATCACTCTTGGTGGCCAGGAGGAGCAAATACGTGAGGTTGTAAAGTGTAGTGGAGTTGCAAATATATGCAAACAGGATAGTTATATTGGTGCAAAAGTAGATAGATCTTGCAAGAAAATAAGGAATCCTGAGCATAAAGATTTTTAATTTTAAGATGTCAACAAAGAAAGGGGATGCCAGTGTTCCCAGCTATATCCTGCTGGGAAACTGCAATTGGACTTACTGGCAACTTCTTATTGGTTGTCAATTGATTATTCTCAAGCTGGGTTCCATTGATGACTCCTGATTTGTTAGTTAGATGAATCCTTTCATTATTTTTGCCCTGGGGAAGCTGGAAGGGGAATTTTGGGCCATTTGACAACCCAACTCCCCAATTCTGGGTTTCAGAGGGTGTGGGCCAATTAAAATCTTTTCCACTTGGCTTTGGGATGGTTTTGAATTGTCCCCAGGCTTGGCATTGACCAGGGCTTATTCCTCCACTTAGAATTAAAGTTTTCTTTGGGTTAATCTGCGTTATTGACAACACAATTGTTTGGTCGCGCAATTGCTTCATCACAGGTGTTGACCCTATGCAATATAGGGTTTTGTCTGGCCCATTCTGGGCCCTTACAACTACTGATAGTTATAAAAGAGATTATTTTTCTCTTACTACAGTGGCTTTAGTCTCAGAAATTATCTCAGTTTTCATGGCTTTTCTTTTTTACTTCTTGTAGGAGGTTATCTTTTAAAGAATCTTTTACACAAGAAGGAGTCTCCTCCTCAACCCAACACTCAGACCCAACAGACAGTCATACTCAACAACTTTTCCAACTTGATCCATTTGTCTCTGCCTCCCAACAGTATCTTTAATACTTTGGCATACACTCAGGCCAACTTTGTTACATTTTCAAAGGACTTTGACTCAGATGCTCAGAAGGTCCTATTTTTGGCTGAGAAACTCATAGGCCACTGCTACTATTCAAAAAGGAAGGAAGTTTCCCCCACCAGAAACTCAAGACTAAACCTCCTCCCATGCAAGTAGGGCTCTCCAAGGAATATAAGGTTGAGTATATCTATGGGGACCACACCCACTACAAGACCCCCAGTACTACATCAAGTGGCAATAATATCCACCCAAAGAGAGCACATGGGAACTCCTGAGCAATCTACCTAACACTCAAACAGACATTTAACAGTACCTAGAGAAAAAGGCTATTAGAAAAAGGGAATTCCAGGAAATAAGGGGATTATTTCATGAATTATATTTCAATTCTAATATTGAGCACAAGTCAAGCCCAATAATTGAACCCTGGTCCCCAAAAAATACGGCCTTCTAGCCAAGAGGGCCAAGGGGTCAGCTACTTGCGTTTTTTGGGCTCAAGTCTGAAGGCTTTTTGATGACCCATCTGTAAAGTCAAGAAGATTTTCCTAATGAAGCATTGGCCACAGTCAAATTCACACCACAGAAGGCCCATACCTGCGCAAAAGTAGCTGCTTACCTAAAGGAGGTTGATACTAAACTTGAAATCAAACCCTCCAATAAACTTCCATCAATATCAGTCCCTAGCACCAAATCAATGGTGTATTTGTCCAGGCCGCATGAAGCAGGAAATAAAAGCAGAGAAATAGAGCCTTACTGCTTCTATTATCTAATACCATCCAACCCAGAATTAGCCTCCTGTGAAGCCTCCCCCAAATGCCAAAGTCCTGTTGGAATAATAACCACATGCCTAAAGCCCACATATTTTGGAGATTTGAAATTTAATAGTGTAAAACAACTGCTATGTTAAGAATGGCAGTATTGTCATTCTGATTTTAAAGTTAAATGAATCATTTGGTTCATGCAAATTCTACCCTATCTAGTTTTAGTATTCTATTATCTCACCTCAATTTCAACAGGCTTGCTGGCCTCATCCATTCCTACTGACAACCATGTGTTATTTTGTCTACCTGTAGCACCCTTTGGATCAGTAAACTTCACCAAGTACCCTCCAAACCCAGCCTATTCTGAGTTTACCCCGGAAAACAAACTTCTTTCTGACCCCTTGGCCAGAACTAGAGCCATATAAAAAATCATTTGTGAAGGAAGATGATACACTGCCCCTCCCATGCTATTCCACAAAAAGTATAATTACTTTCCTGAATACCTAGTGCCAATGACCCCACCTTCTACCTTGCGGCCCAACTGCCCGCAAGGAATTTCTGACACTGGTGACGCCACTTCCACCCAGATGTTTGGGGGTACTCTATATTACCCTTACAGTGTTGGTGGATTCCATGGTATGAAAATTCCGGCCCTTGGTCCTTGCTTGGTCAATCTCTATCCTATGTTATCAAGTTGGCTTTCATTCTATGGTGAGCATTACCCTCTAGCCTGGTGGTCCCTTCACCCTTGTCAAACAGTGTTCCTACCAGAAATTGATATCCTGACTTTGTGGTATCTTTGGATTGGTTCCATTAATTTTACTTGATGCCTCAAATAATTTATATGTGTTTTAAGATAGAAAGGAATTTGTGGTCTGTTAGGCAGGTGAACTCTTTTTAGCAGTCTAAATAGCACTGTCTTTTGATGAGACAGTTTACCATGACTAACATTTTCTTGTTGTGTATGGAGTATTGGCACTCTCTTTCTGTAAGCTTGTAGAATTTTTAGACCACATGAAGATATTTGCCCTCTTCTGATCTTATCCTGAGTACTCCTCTAATTGCCATATCTGAGGCATAAATATCCTGCTGGTAGTACCTGGCTTTTATGATATATTGGAAGAGGGGGCCTCAGTGAGCTTTTTCTTTAGCTGCATGAATTTTTAATCCTGTAGTGGTATCCATTTTAATTTGGTGTTATTGCCTGTGATCTGCAAGAGAGGAGCAGTGAGGACGCTACATTCAGGGATGAAATAACAGCAGATTGCAACCATCACAAAAAAGGTGCAAAGTTTTAACCAGTTTCAAAGTGTGTAATATTGTTAATGGCCTTGAATTTTTTGTCTGGTCTCATTTCATTGACACTAATAATGTGGCCCAAGAATGATAACTCTTGCTGAAAAGACATGCATTTATAGGGCTTGGATAGTATCTGATTGTCTTTGAGGATTCTTAATACTGCATGTAGGTCAATTTTTGTGCTGGTCTTTACATGAGCTGTAGAAAATGATGTTGTCCAAGTATAAAATCATGTGCCAGATAATATGCTCAGAAAAAACTTCATTCCTGTATGTGAGAAAGGTGGAGGGTACATTGGTAATTCCAAAGTTAATCACCACACACTCAAAGGATTCATATTTGGTTCTAATTGCAGTTTTAGGTATGTCTTCTTTCTTGAACCTGATTTGGTTGCATCCAGCAGTTAGGTCTATCTTAGAAAAGTACTTTTCACCCCCAGTGTGCCAAATAATTTGTCAACTAGTGGTAGGAGGTAGCAATTCTTCACAGTGAATTCAACTAGTGCTTGGTAGTATGTCATTAGCATAAGTTGGCTATCTTTCATGGCTCAGAATGGGCCCAACAAAACCCTATGTTATATAGGATTATTGCCTGCAACCAAGCAATTGTGCAACTAATCAGTCATAAAGACAATCACATTGGTTGACTTAAGAAAAACTTTACATCTAGGTGTAGAATTAAACCATGGAAAGAGCCAAACCTGGGGGCAATTAGTAACCATTCCAACGCCAAGCAAAAATATTTTTAATTAGCCCACCCCCTCTAAGAACAATAAATTGGAACTTGGGTTGCTAAATGACCCTGAAATCCCCTGTCAGCTTCCCAAAGACAAAAATAGTGAATTGATCCTCTTAACTGACAAATAAGGGCCTGCTATTGGGACCCAACTTAAGAATAACCCCCCAACAGCCAATAAGAAGTTGACAGTAAGTACAAATGTAGTTTTCCAGCAGTCTATAGCTGGGAACACCGCCAAACCTTCCCTAGTTGACATCTTTACCTAATAAACAATTGAAGTTTATTCCATTTAACCATTAGAAAATTAAAAGACTTTATTATACTTTTACCACTTTAACCTTGTTCTCCTCCCACAGAGAAGAACCTCAGACCCAAATGGTCCAAAGGAGTGTCAGGCAAGATAAACTTGCCCTTACTCAGACAAAATCAGTTTCTTCTCCTCCTGCCAGGGCTCTTGGTCAGATCATTGATCCTGCCCACCTCCCTCTCTTGCATCAAAGCTTCCTCCGTGCCGGACAGCCCTTCAATTAGATGAGCCTACCTATCAAAGAATATTCCTATCCCTCATATGATTACAGCAAGCTTGGGTTTGCCTATTTCACCCTATTGGGTTTCAATGAACAAATGATTCCACATACAGGTGCTTGGCAACCCTGGGCCTCTGCTGCAAACTACATGTTGAGGATTGCCCCAGTTGTGTACTGGGAATTCCAGGCTTGTTCCTTGTCCCTGTTTGCAGACAAGCCTGATACCACACCCTGCCATGTTACTATCATTTTTTGGTACAAAAAGAACTGCAGCACTTTAATGTTGTAACTGAATCAATTATAGTATAGTATTTAGATTAGGGAGGACAGCAGTCCAATAGACAAAACAAGAATAAGAATAAGATGTAAGTTTATTCAGGACATTATAATTAATATATTAGAATGTGAAGCCAATAGCCCATCAGGGGGAGGCACTGTGGCAGGATAAAAATAAAGTATGAGTTGTGTTTATCTTAGTCAAGGATCAGAATGTAGAATTGGTAGCGCTCTTATTTAGAAGATGTTTCCAGTAGTTTGACATTGGCAGCAGAATGCCCAATGTTATTAATATGTCATGTGGCGCCTCTATGAGCTCTCCCTGTGTATTTTAAGATACTGACATGTTTGGCTCTTGGGTATGATATCCAAGAGGACACAGTGGGAAACCTTTGTTATGAGAGGGTTGAAGTTTGAAGCTAGCCTTGGTTTAGCCTTCAGGGAAAAATTAAGGGGACATACTTTAATTTAATAAAGCAAGAGAAGAGAGGTTCCTTTTGGAAAAAAGGAAAGGAAAAAGCTTGAATATTATAAAAGCCAAAAAAATTATGAATAAACTTGTCTTTATTCAGGGAAAGATTATAAATAAATAGTAGACTGACAATGTAGATCATTCACTAGGTAGAAAGTGTGGTTGATGAGGTCATCTGAGCTTAACCTGTACCAGGACCAGAAGTGTGCAGGTAGCATAATCCAGAATGAGTGGACATTGATGTCAACCCATTTAAGGAAGGAGAACAACTGTTGAATTTGAAAGCAAAACCAACCAAGTCATCACATTTATCAAGATTCAAAGGCCATATCAAAATAACATTAACAGCACAATTTATGACAGGTACATTGGTGTACAGGGAGTCAATCTTGGTTGCAATAGTAGGGAGGCTGTCATGAATGACATTTCAATACTTGTATTGAAAATATGGGAATCAAACTCTGGGCATCAGAAAAAGTCTTGTGATGACCAGGGTAGACAGCCAGACTCCCAGTTGGGCCAAACCCTGGCCCACCAAAGATGCCTTGCCCCAACCAGGAGGAACAGGAATCTGCCAGCCTACCAAGTGCTGAGACAGGTAGTTTGAAATCAAAATTAGAAGCCCTGGAATTGAACCCCAACCCTCCAAAGGCTAATTGAGTCACCCAAGGTAGACAGGAACCTGCCAACTTGCTAAGTTACAGACCTGAGTTGTTGAATTACTCTGAGATCTGCCAGACTATTAAAGATGATTCCCCAAATGGACACCAGATTGCTGTTAACCTTGTTTCACCAAAGACCCAGACTTATACTGAAGTTGTAGCTTGCCTAAAAGAGGTTACAACAAGGCCTCCTGACAGTCCTGCCAATGATCATCAGCTAATGCTAGTCTTCAGTCCAGAATGGGTAATACAATTTGACTGCTCAGGTGATGTGGTGAACAGAAGCGGCAGAACAAAGCATCACCACTTCTGTTCATCAGAGCAAGCACAACTAGTATCTGCTGCCTGCAAAACCAGAAACTAAAGTCCAAGTCCTGCCAGTGAACTGTCCCCAGACCTGAAGTCCGCAAAAAGAAAAGAGACAAACCCATCTGGTATAAAAACCCTGGCGGTATGGGGATGACCCCATTGTCATTTTTGATAATAAAGTGTTAGGAACCTTTGGTTCAAACAAATCCTACTTTATCTAGTCTTAGTGATATTCCATCTCAACTCTGGCCAAGTAGACAACCAGGTAACCGCCCCCTCCAGAGACCAACCTGCTGGCCCTCCTCAGGCACTGTACTGTCTTCCTGGAGCACCCTTTGGACTGGTGCATTTTACCAAATACCTGTCCAACCCCGCCTACTTGGAGTACAACTTGGAGATCATCTGCATTGCCGTCCCCTTGGCATGGACTAGAGGAACAGAATACATAGGACACAAAGGAAAGTACTACAAGGCATCACCCTTATTTTTCAAAGACAAGTACAATTATATGCCTGCATACTTTGTTCCCATGACTCTGCCCTTAACCCCGTGACCCAACCACCCAATGGAGACCCCCACCGCAGCTGAGACTACGTCCAGCCAACTGTTTGGAGTACTCTACATTACTTTGACGGGAATGGTAGACACTATGGTGCCCAATTCAGGGCCCTGGTCTTTGCTTGGGCAATAAGTATCCTATATTATCAAGTTAGCACCCATCCTATGGTGGGCATTACCCACTGTCCCGGCTGTACTCCTTCCTGAGTCAACTAATGCCTCTACCTATGCCTGGCTCCTGACAGAGATTGTGATAGCCTGATAAGTTCTTTGTCTGGTACCTTTTATAGGTGTTTATACAGTGCATCATTATTATTAGGAGTCAATCTATATATGGGACATGCTTTGGGAAAGCTTTCTTTAGCTGGATAAAGTGTTCAATGTGTCTATGGGGCAGAAATACTGAGAGAATCTCTCAGAGAAATCTTGGTTACTGTGCAACTATGGGATTAAGGGTTTCTTATTCTGTGCTGCTTGTTTTTGCTGTGTCAAAGCATAATACCTTAGAGTTAAATTGCTCTATTTAATATTGCTGAGGTTTCCCATTTTTCTTGGGTCTAATTAATCCTTATGTTGTAACTGTGCTGTTTTAGCAGAGTTATAAGGGGAAAAATATTTAGAAACTAGATAATAATCTTTATTGGGAGATAGTGATTATATAGTCATTGTGAATCAAGGATAACAGGAGCATGATTGTTGATCACACAGTTGGATGGAAGAAGGGGGTGGCTTGATCCTGGTAATGAGTCAAGAGCCAAAACAAGGTATCCATCATAAGGGATCCTCATCTGTTCATGTTGTTGGATTTGGTAATTTGAGTTGACTTCCTAGTCTGGCTTCAAGTGACCGGATAATTGGATTGCAGGTCACAAACCTGCTTGATTAGAACCTTGCTGGCGGGTCAAGCCTGCAGTTTTAACACTTATAAAAATATGGTGACTAAATAGCTTATTAACTAAGCTGGGATATATGTGGTGATAGATGCCCCAATGTTCTACTGTGAGGGTTCAATTTACCTAATCTATGTCATGAATGTTTTTCTTTGGTCAATTCAACCCCAAAACTAAGTTCTAATGGGTGAAACTTAGAGCAGGGGCCCTAATAGTGTTGTTGTCTTTCCCTAGCTGGATTGTAAAGGGCTTAAACTCTTCTTGTATGACATTATATAGCCCTCAGTGAGATCTATTCTCTTTAAACTGCTGAGTACAGTAAGAATCTTTATGATCTTGAATAAAATCTTGTTTAACAGGGTGCAATCAGCTCCTGAAACTAGGAGAGCAAGCTCTTTTAAGTAAAAAATGAAAAGGACATGAAATGCGTTTATTGCTGTTGTTGGCTGCAGCAAAGAGCAAGGTGTCACTAAATTTATTTTTCACATGGTGATTATATCAACCTCACACAGGTTGAAATCAGGTGTTACTAGTGGTAAGTTATTGCTGTGGTTGGGGCCCAGACTGCTAATTGAGTCTCCAAGCATTTTTTGTCTCTCTATCTTCCTGGGTTGTTCTACTTCAGAGGTTGATTAGGTTGCTTTTAATGGTGAAACAAATGCTTGGGGAGGTCATAAGACTTACTGGTGGGTTTTCTTGTCCTTTTTAAGTGCTACAGAAAATTTTCTCTGTATTTTTGGTGTGTGTAGCTTGAGTATGTTCATAAAGAGAATATGTGGTTCTCATGGCTCTTTCTGCCTTACTGTATGCGCTTTTCAGGTCCACACAGCTTCTTATGATCATGTCATTCAGGATGTATGGTATAAATCTGTCTCAGAAAGAAATAGTTGTGACTGGGCTATAAAACACAATGTCTGGAGGTACACAATGACAAATATCTTTCCAAGTGCTGATTAATTCCTTTATAGTACATGTCTGTTTAATATTGCACATTTTTCAGGCAACAAGAAATTCAGATATTTCTTTAAAATATTTGTTGAGAAAGTCATTCTATAATATTTTCCAGGTTCTGTCTTTGGCAGGCATGCCTTTGTGCCACTCTAATGATCAGATAGTGGGATCTTCTTCAAGGCAGAGGGCTACTTCTGGGATCCAGAAACGTTTAGGGGCACTACATATGTTTCAATTTTGCGGGCTTCTCTTGACCAGGTGTTGGCATTTTATGTACAGGAGCCCAAGAAGGAGCCCAACTCAGCTGATTGCAGGAAGGCTGCAATATAAATTGACATATTATTTGGTTCAAACACAAGAGAAAGCATAGAGAGTCCTTCTGAAGCTGAGATGGCGTTAAGCTAGGCTATGGGGATCAATAGTCAATTTCAGATAGTCTTGCTATCTGGGATCACAGTTCCCATGGTGTAGGACTGTCATTTTTTGTGGAGGGCATTATTATCTGTTGGTGGTGTGCTTCTTGCGTGTGAGTGTATACATTAATTTTATCTTAAAGTTGGTAGGATGGGGGAAACCTACCTGTGCTATCACTGCCATAACTGTACAGTAAGCTGCATATAACAAGAAGAAAAGAAAGAGACGTTGGTTTAAAATATGATATTTTGAATAAGATAAGAGGGATGTTGTCATGGCTGGGTGTGGTATCAGGCTTGTCTGCAAACAGGGACAAAGGGCAATCCTGGAATGCCCAGTACACAACTGGGGCAATCCTCAACATATAGTTCACAGCAGAGGTCCAGGGTTGCCAAGCACTCATATGGGGAATCACTTGTTCAGTGAAACCCAATAAGGTGACATAGGCAAACCCAAGCTTGCTGTAATCATATGAGGGATAGGGATATTCTTTGATAGGTAGGCTCATCTGATTGAAGGGCTGGCCGGCACAGAGGAAGCTTTGATGCAAAGGAGGGAAGTGGGCAGGATCAATGATCTGATCAAGAGCCCTGGCAGGAGGAGGAGAAACTGATTTTTTCTGAGTAAGGGCAAGTTTATCTTGCCTGAAACTCCTTCAGACCAGTCAGGTCTGGGGTTCTTCTTTGTGAGAGAAGAACAGCAAGGTTAAGTTGGTAAAAGTATAATGAATTCCTGCAATTTTCCAATGGTTAAATGGAATAAACTGCAATTATTTATTAGGTAAAGATGTTAGCAAAAGAAAGGTTTGCAAGTTTTCTCAGCTATATTCTTCTAGGAAACTGCAATTTAACTTACTGTCAACTTTTTATTGGCTGTTGAAGGGTTATTCTTAAGCTGGGTCCCAATGGAAGGCCCTGATTTAGAAGTTAAGGGGATCAATTCACTCTTTTTGTCCTGGGGAAGCTGGCAGGGAATTTTGGGGTCATTTGGTAGCCCAATTCCCAATTTGTTGGTCTCAGAGGGGGTGTGTAAGGTCTTGCCCATAGTGGTGCAAGGTTATAAACTAGCGCATGTAAGGCATTAGGATTCAGATTTAAAAGGTATAAAAAGGTGGGAACTGTCTGCAAAATAATCTTACAGAACCCTGCTAAAAACCTATACTGAGTTACAAAAGGAGTGATTAAGTTTAAGAACCCTAAGCAAAGAAGATAAAATAAAGTGTTTAATAGTGAACAATTTGTAACTAAGGGAATGTCAATATTTGTATATTCTCCATCAGCAAATTGGTACATATAACTATAGAAAGGTTCCTCAAGGGAAAATAATGGATACAACAAGCCTAAGGCTTGTTGTTTTACAAGTTCCATTTGTTCAAGGAAAGAAAAGGCTAAACTTTAAAATGAATTTAATAAAAATGTATAAATTTCTAAAAATTAAGATCTCAAGTTTAAATTAGATAAAGAATTGAAGGATAGAAATCACTTAGAATTTTGGCTTAAAGCCTAATCTTCAAAAGCCCTTTATTTATAGAGAAAAAGCCTTTTCAGTTGAAGATTGATAGCCAGGGAGGAAGCAGTCAAGAAGAGGAGCAGCTGGGGAAGTTTGAAGATAACCAGGAAAAGAAAGGGGAAACAGACAACCAGTTTGATTTGCAACGTGAAGCTGGGGGAAAGTGGCAGTGACGTAACCAGGAGTTTCAAAAAGGTGAGTGAAAATTAAAATCTCTCTAACTTTGAAGTAGAGAATATAAAGCTAATAGAATAGCTGAAGAGCAAAAGACAACAACAACAACAACATCAATTCAAACACAAATTGACGTAAAACAAGGTAAATTACTTTAAAATACTTAAATATTAACTATTAATTCAAAATTTCAATATTAAAAAATAAAGAAAGATTAAATCAATCAAAAACAAATAAAATATGGTAAGTTTAAAAAGCCTGCCCTTTGGGGCAGGGCATGACATTACCCCCTCCAGATTCAAGCTCAGGATGTGCTTGGATATAAGAATTGAGGGCCTCAGGACAGTTCCCAAGATTGAACAATAGCTCCCAAGAACTCTCCACAACAGAATATCCCTTCCAAAAAACCAAGTATTGAAGGTTACCATAGTGATAACAATGATTGATAATGGACTCAACCTCATACTCAGGAGTTCCTTTGACCATGTGAGGAGGAGGAGATTTGTTATTCTGATGAGAAGGAGGAGGAGAAGTCTGTAGTTTGAGAAGGGAAGCATGGAAGACGTCATGGATGTGATACCCTGGGAGAAGTTGAATACAGTATGTAATCTTTACAACTCTTTCTGTTACAAGGAAAGGCCCTATGAATTGTGGATCAAGCTTACAAGAGGGCCATCTGATAGGAAGATTATTTGTATTAAGATATACAAGGTTGTTGAATTGGATGCTCTTTACTTTCTGACAGTGACAGTCAGCCTGGACCTTGTAAACCTCAATAGCCTTAGAGAGATTCTCTTTTAAGGAATTCTGGATGAGATTTAGCTGGTTAAGAAACTCCTTGGCTAACGGGGAACAGACAGAGAAGATGACAGAAGGGACAAAGTCAGGAGTATAGCCTAAATTTGCCATAAACAGGGTTATCTTGGTAGAGGAATGGGGGATAGCATTGTAGGAATACTGGGCTAAAGGTAGGTGAGAAGCCCAATTGTCTTGTTGTTTGTTGGAGAAGCAGCTAAGGAAACATTCTAGTGTCTGGTTTGTACGTTCAGTCTGCCCATTAGACTGGGGATGATAGGATGTGCTAAGAGAAAGGTGAACGCCTAGCTGAGTCATAAACTCCTTCCAGAACAGGGAAATGAAATGTGGTCCACAGTTGGAGACAGTATCTCTTGGAGTACCATGGTGGATGAAGACGTTTTTAAAAAAGAGGGAATCAGTCTGCTTTGCAGTAATATTGGAATTATAGGGAGCAAAAATAGCCTGCTTTGAGAATCTGTCTACAATGATCAGTATGGCATCAAAACTTTCAGACTAAGGAAGCTGGATAATATAATCCAAAGAGACAGACTGCTAAAACCTTCTGGGACTGGGAGGGGGCATAGAAGACCCACAGGTTTCTGGGTGGAGTGTTTGCTTCTCTGGCAAACTAGGTAACTACTGATGTATGACTTGACAAAGGTGTACATCTTTGGCCACCAGAAGTGATTGCAGAGTTTAGAAAGGATTTTCTTATACCCAGAGTAGCCCGCAGCAAGAGAATCATGGAACATGATGGCTAGAAGCTGTTGAAGGTCCAGAGAAGGGACTACCAAAAGGTTGTTAAAGTATAACACACCATCTAGCAGGGAAAAGGAAGAATTTGTGACCGTCTTATTGTTTGTAAGAGCGTCAATGATCTGAGACAAGGCTTTATCAGAAAGCTGGGATTTGTAGATTTGCTTCAGTATATTGGGGGTTGTAGTACTGATAAAATTGAGTTCAAGGAAGCTTAAAGGTGGGAGGACTATCTTGGTGTTAAGGAGTTTGTAGTCTTTGTCAACATTGGATAATAAAGGATGACAACTAAGCGCGTCAGATAGAGTATTAGGTATATCCTTATTGTATACAAGCTTGAAGCAGAAATTTGACAGCTCAAGTACCCATCTAGCATGTCTCTGGGGGACGCAGTGCAACTCAGTAAAGTAAAGCAAGTTCTTATGGTCCGTTTAAATAAGAAAAGGCTCGTCAAGTCCCTCAAGGTAGCGACACCAATGCTTGAGTATTTTGATGATGGCAAGAGGTTCCTTGTTGTGTACGGGGTAGTTTTGTTTAGCTAGAAGGTGTTTTTGAGAGAAGTATGCAACAGAGTGTTGCATCCCATCCCCCTAAGCTGAAGGAGAACACTGCCAACGGCATAGTTGCTGGCATCAGTCTCAACCAAGAAGGGTTTGGAAGGATCAGGCATCAGGAGGACAGGGGTGGAGACATGTGACCATACTACAGTCACATTGGGCTGTGGTTTCACAAAGAGGCTGAATTGTGATGAATTTCATAGGTTGAAATTCAAAACAATAGGATTGTCCTTGGAGAGACTTTTCAGCGTAGTAATGGATTACCCAGGAATCAATTAGGCTGTACTAATTGAGGGCTGTACTGAATAATCTGAACGGTTCAGATTATGAGACTAGGTGTCTTAAACTGATTGATTAACTGGGAAGGTTAATTAATTGATACCCTGAAATATGATTGATGAGGATTTAATCATAGGGCCAAAATGGACTTGACTGTGTCAAGTAAAGACTTGTTGTCTTCAAACAGATTAATTAACTGGGATGGTTAATTAATATATTCTTGGAATATAGTTAATGAGGATTTAATTATATTGTTTAATTGCCTTGACTGTTTCAAGAAGTTTGGTTAAGGTTAGCCAAAAGTAAACCCCCAAATTGTGGTTTAAAAGCGCCGCATTGGCAAATTCATTGGGTTAAAAGTGCCAAGGCGCCGCCTAATGGATTTGCAAAGCGCCAAGGCGCCGCTATCAATTTTTCAGGCGCTACCTAGGAAAATTCCTGGGCGCCGCAGTGGCGCCTGGTTTGAGTTTCAAAGTGTTTTAATGGGTTTTTATTGCAAAAAATCATTAAATGCAAAAATAACTAAATGTAGACAATGGTGTCTATGCATTCAGGATTAATCAGCTGGTTCCCAGTTAGAACAAGGATAGCTTGGATCAGAAATATGTATATTCCACAGGGTTTTGGCACCAGAAGTCTGGAATGCTTCAAGCCAAAGCAATACATTTCCACGGAAGGAATCAGGTGATTCTGGAATGTATTATGGCACATTCTTATAGGTTAAGAGTGTGAAGATCTTTTTGGTAGAGATCTGGATTGGATGACGCTGTTATGTCATAAACCATGTGATAGAAATCCTGGTGTGATTCTGGAACTGGAGGGGTTTTCAGCCAAATGTACCCCAATTGGTATATAATAGAAACATGATAATAATTAATAAAAGATGATACTTATGTGTGACAATGGTTGCTTTCCCTTCAATCTTTTTATGTTTATGTTTTTGGCTTTTAACTGAAATAAGACTACCACTGAATGAAAGAGATGGTCTGCAGCTAAGACTATGGGAAGCAAAAAGCGTGGAACTGATCACCAGATGGCAACAAGTTTAACACCAAGATTGCTTGCCTGGAATCCAAGCTCGTCAAAGCTTAGATAAAGGATTCCTTTTCAAACTGTAAAAAAGTCAGACCAGAATAATGAAGAAGCAAGCATGAATTTCCTGGATTTGTCACAAGACAAAGAAGGCCTTTGTAGCCTCAAACCCAAGCTGGGCCTCAGGTGTCCAGATAAAAGGAACAGAAGGAGAAGTAAAGGTAGTGAGAGGCAAAACTAAAGAAGAAAAATTTTCCACAAACTTACGGCAATAGTTTGACAATCCAAGGAAACCACAAAGTTGTGAGCAAGTCTTGGGAACAGGCCAGTTTTGGATAGCATCCATCTTGCTAGAAGAGACAGCAAAACCATTTTGAGTGACAACGTACCCAAGGAAATTGACCTCGGTGCAGAAGAATGAGCACTTTGAAGATTTTGCAAATAGGTTGTATTCTCAAAGTCTCTGGAGTACCTGGCTGTCAAGATTTTGGGGTCTTGAGGTATTACTTTTATTAAGTGACATTGTATTATATGTGTTGATAGGGGACTGTATGGAAACAGTCTATAGCTATCAATTGGGTCTTGGGATATGGCTACAACTTGGCAGAGTCCTAAGGCTGTAGGAGAAGAAACATGGTTCTGCAGATAGACGGCAGCGCGCTCTATCTGGATACAACTGACTACTAGGCGTCAGCTAGTAGTGATACTATACTTATAGATCTTCAATTTATAATCCAAGGGTGATATTTTTTCTGCTCAATCTCTAGTTAGAAGAGCCCTTTATATAGGGTGGATAGGCCCTCTTGCCAGATAGTTATCTGACACATCTAACTCTTACTAGTCAGTCTATCTGTTCCCCAAACTGCTAGTTTCAGCCCCCAGAGCTTGGCAGCTATGCCAGTCTGGCATGGGACTTCAATAGATTGCTGGGCCTCAGCTTACTTCACTAGCGTGTTGGCAGCATCTTGTTTACAGTTTATGCATGCACAAGTTTAGTTACCCTGTCTATTGGGTTTTTGCATCATCTATTATTCTTCTGAAAGACCTTCTATATCAGTCATAGAATTCAAGGTATCTAAAGATGAAAATGTTTGGCGTAAACCAACTTGCATTAATATTCTTAAGTATTTTGTCTTATTGGCTATTAAATGTTCTGTGATTGTGGCCCAGGGATCAAGTTTGTTTGTTCAGGTCTAGTCCAATTGGCGGACCATTTTTGGATCAGGATCAATCTTTGGGGTAATCATCAGTGTACCAATTGGCCAAATCCAAGGGACAGGATAAGTTGATGCTTCTACAATCAAGCCAGCTAAATGGCAATTGACTGTCTAACCAATCAACTAAGGGAAATAGTGGTCAAGTCTGTTACATTATCCCAGAGGCTTGACATTTCCCCTGACTAGACCTGGACATATATTTTTCTCTAGACCAGAGGCCTTGTGCATATGGATAATACTTTGAACTCCACAAATTACACTAGCAAGACAGACACTAGACAGTACATTGCCAAAATCTCTAAAGAAGAGCGCAAAGTATTCTACAGCCTTTTGCTCAAGGCCAGACGGGTGTTGATCCAAGGGCTTTGAGATGGTGGCTTGGAATCAGTGTTTACTGGGTTAGAAGACCCTTTTCAGTTGGAGATACAAGAAGACAGCAAGCAGTCAGAGGAGAATACCGCAACTATCTCTGGGAAGCGTCCCATAGAAGAGCCTGTCAAGGAGCGGTCACCTAAGCAGGCTACTCAGGTTCCTAGCTGGGCAACTGAGGGGCAAGAAGTGGATGCAAGTCCAGCCAGGGATCAATATAACGCCTTTGGGGGAACCCAAGAATCTGTGTTTACCCAGGTTTGTCTGGGAGAGGAGGGCTTCTCCATCAAAGATCTATTCCTGGGTGAGGATATTATCCCTCTGTTCCTTTTTGTAGTGACCCAAAAGTGTCCTCAGATGGACTTGAAGAAGAGAATCACAAGTACTTCCAGTGGATTTTATGCATTAGACAACTCATCCTCTCAGCAAGATCTCCTGCAGGAATTGACAGGCCTTCTAGCGGACCCAGCAACCATACAAGCAGTAGATATGCCAATTTTGGGGTTTATCCTCAACTTTGGTCTTGAGGTCCTAAAAAGCTGGATCCTCCCTTTGGATCCTTTTCCTGATGTATATAGTTCCTTGGGAGTCAAAAACTCTGATGCACGGGATAGCTGCATTTGCCGGACTATTAGAAGGGCCTGGGAGGCACTTCATTGCGGCAAAAAGAAGTTGGCTCTTCATGGAATGTCCTTGTGTGGGGATCTACTCTTGACCCCAGACCTACGCCTGCCTATGGGGACATTTGACAATATGGTGGTGCACTGGGAGAAGTATCACAATAAGATAGGTGGGATTCAAGCTCCTTTGCTGCATATCTACTGGTACATCTCCAATTTCATTCTTGATTGCATGGTTCTTTCTTGCTGCTTTCCTCTGGATGCCAGGCTTTGGCAACTAGACGCTCAGCAAGCCTCCATTTCTCTTCCACTGGTCCAGTACTTGCAACAGCTGATTGCAGTGCGCAGAGTGTGGCTAAAGGTAGCTACTTCCTTTTTTGTCAGAGGGTGTAATTTCCCTTTTGTTCCTGTTTGTAGCGTGGTCCAGTCAGAAAGACAGCGCAAGTCTTCACAGGCCCAGGAGAAGATAGTGGAACGTCAAACTCTAGTGAGTCAGGACCCTAGCAGCAATGAAGAGTCTGAAGAGGACCAGAATGAGGACAACAAAAATGGAGAGGGCTCAGAATATCAAGAAGGCAATCCTTAGTCTTCTAATAAACACCTATTTTTACAATTATATTTTTAGTTATTTTATATAAGTTGCAAGGTTTTAATTGTTGCCAATACTAGGCATAGTAAAGAAAGTTTTAAGAAATCTGGCATGTACTCAATTAATGAGTTGTCTGTCTGCCAGATTCTTAATAGTATATGTGTCCTGTGAGGTTTTTTCTATAACCTCAAAAGGATCCTTCCATAAGCTATCCAACTTATGGGATCAACCCACAACCTTGTTATGGTATGAAACCTGGCTTCCCACTTTGAATTCCATCAAAAAACGGTGCTTTGCATTATTGGCTATCTGGCCCTTTGTTCTGGACAGGGAGGTTTCTGAGAAAGCTTCAGCTTGAAGCTTGATCAGCGTCTCTGCTAACTTAGTTAGGTACTTCTGATAAGTCATATCTTTGGGATTGCCCATGGCAGAGTACAGGATTGGAGGAATAGCAGGGTGGTGTCTATATACTAGCTGGAAGGGCAAAAACCTAGTGGTGCTGTGGATGGAAATGTTGTAGGAAAAGACCACAGCAGGCAGGAACAGGTACCATTCTGAGGTACAAGTATATGCTAATTTTCTCAGGATGGAGACTAACGTTCCATTCACTCTCTTCATCATACCATTTGACTCAGGGTGGTATGGAGTGGAGAGGAATCCCCTCACGCCCATGAGCTTGTTCAGCTTGGGAATGACATTGGCAGTGAAATTGGTGCCGTTGTCTGTGAGGATGAATTGAGGACATCCATGTCAATGGATGATGCGCTCTAAGATGAAGGTGTGGTTGACTTGTTGCTTACTTGATGCAATGGATTGGCTTTAATCCATTTGGTTAAGTGGTCAATGGCCACTATGATGTATTGGAGGCGTCCTACAAACATTGGGAGAGGACCTACAACGTCTATGCTTACAGTGTGCCAAGCAAATTTTGGTTCCACTTTCTTGTACTGGTGGCAGCCCACAAATGGTTTCTCATTCTGGCATTTGGAGCAGCAGGTGAGGGTCTCTTTGACGTCAAACAGAAGAGACTCCTAATAATAGTGGAGCTGTAGCTGAGCAACAGGTTTCCGGAATCCCCCCATGGCCTACTGCCTTGTGAGCAGCAAGTATGATTTCAGGCCTATCTGACAGACAAGGGAATAAGTAATTTTTACCTTTGTGATATTTGTAGAGTTTATTGTTCTCTACCCAACATTCTTTTCTTAGCTCCCTTAGAATGGCCTGGACTTCCTCTGGCTTGCTGTCAAAGGTGGCTTTTACCATCTTGTTGTACATGTTGTCTGCTTGGGAGGATACCAGTGCTACGGTAGGCAGGCAAGACAGGCAGTCGGCATTTTGGTGGCTGGCTCCAGGGCGGTGAAATATCTTGTAGTCAAATGCTTGGAGTTTCAGTGACCATCTGGCAAGACGTCCTTTGGGCTCTCTTAGATTCTGAAGCCAACTGAGGCTGGCATGGTCTGTTACCACAGTGAAGTGTACACCATGCAGGTATACCCTAAACTGCTTATAGGCGTATATCATGACAAGACACTCTCTTTCTGTGACGGTGTAGTTTTGTTCATGAACATTAAGGGACCTGCTGGTGTAGGATACAGGATGCTTGGCTCCTTGATTGTTGTTTTGGGATAGCACTGCTCCCAATGCTGACAACAATGCGTTGGTGTGGACAATGAAGGGTTTGTTGAAGTCCGGATACATCAGGACAGGGATTGACAAAAGACCAGTTCTAAGAGAATCAAATGCAGTCTGACACACTGTTGTCCACTCAAAGGTAGTCCCGTTCTTGAGGAGGTTGAACAGTGGCTTGCCAGTGCGGGAGAAGTTGGGAATAAAGCGTTGGTAGTAGCCAACCATCCCTAGGAAGACTTGTATGTTGTGTTTGCTTTCTGGTTGCTTCATATCCGTGATTGCTTCAACCTTAGCAGGTTGAGGGCAAAGACCAGTTGTGTCTACAACAAAGCCAAGGTATTTGAGTTGATCTTTGAAGAACTGGCACTTACAAGGCTTTATCTTCATATTGGCATCAGCCAGTTGTTTAAATACAGCCTCTAGATGATCCAGATGTTCATTGAAAGTCCTGGAAAATATGTTGATATCATCTAAATATACCAGGACGCAGGACAACTTAAATTCTCCAAGAATCAAATCCAAAGCTTGTTGGAATGTGGCTGGGGCGTTACACAGACCCTGGGGCATGCGTGTTGGCTGGAATAACCCTTGAGAGGTTATTATTATGAACTTCTCCTGTTCTTCAGGCGGCAACTCAATTTGCCAGTATCCAGAAATTAGATCCATGGCAGAGAAATACTTGGCTCTACCTAGACAGTCTATGGCATCATCAATCTGTGGGAGTGGGTAAAAATCTTTCTTTGTTATCAAGTTGAGCCGCTGGTAGTCAATAACAACCCTGTTGCTACCGTCTTTCTTCTTGACTATGAGCATAGGGGAAGCCCAAGGGCTCTTGGATGGCACTAGCATGCCCCTATCCAAAAGCTCTTTGATCTTCTTGCTCACTACCTCCTTGCTGGCTTTGGACCATCTGATAGGAGGTAGGCAAATAGATTTCTGGTCACCAGTGTTGATGTGATGGGTGACATCCATGGCACATCCTAGATCAAAATCATCTTCTGCAAAAATGCAGCAATATTTTTTGAAAAGCGCGCTGGCCTTTTTGTGTTCTTCCTCTTGCAAGGACGATAAGTCAGACAAGGGAGTAGTTGCATAGGCGGAGGCTTTAACCTGGTCTGGAAGCCCTGTGTCAGAGAAGTCACCTATGCAATGGAATTCTTCTATCTCAATGAGGAAGAGGAGGTGTACAAAGGCGACTACCTGGTGCTTCTTAATTTTTAGGTCAAATTCCTGTAAGTTAGCCAAAAGAACATGAATTTCCTGTTGCCCTGGAATGATGATTTCAAGGGCGACACATGATTCAAAACAGGAGCGGCTCCAAGGCTGATGGATCTCCCCGTAGAGTCCTTCAGGTATGTCTATGGTTAACCCAGAGTTGATGACTATCTGGGTGCTGCTTCTTAGCTTGAAGGTTGACCTCAACTGGAGGGGAATGCCTTTGTGCTATTTTATTTGTGTAGGCAGCCACTTGCCCCTTTTCCCCTTGATATGATAGGGTACTGCTACCACTCTGTCCTTGTACACCAGGTGGATGCTTTTAGTTTCTTTTGAGAGCATATTCTCCTTAGAGTAGTACAGTGGGATTGTCTGACTGAGCAGTGTGACTGTACTACAGTCACTGCTGAGCGTTTAGCTGAATAAATGCTCCAAAATATAAAGATGTTCTATTTTTGCTGTTTATTACATATAGATAGTTTTGTTTGGAATTCTTGAGGGAAAGGTTCCTAGAAACTGGATATCTATGTTTAATAAAAGAACAGAATATGGATGTTTAGTTAGGTTAGGATAACTAAAAGAATTGAGGCAAGATTGGCCAAATCAATCTTGGAGACTAGGCGTCTCAAAATGAGTTAGTTAATCAGGAAGATTAATTAATAAATACAGGATATAATTAATGAGAATTTAATTATATTAAAATGGCCTTGACTTTGTCAAGAAGTTTGGTTAAGGTTAACCATGGGAAAACCCACGGAATTTGGGTTAAAAGCGCCACATTGGCAAATTTATTGGGTTAGAGGCGCTGCGGCGCCGCCTAATGAATTTGAGATGTGCCACTCTCAAATTTTCTCAGGCGCCGCCTGGGGAAATTGCTGGGCGCCGCAGTGGCGCCTGGTTTGAGTTTTGAAGCAGTTTAATGGGTTTTAAAGGCAAAAAACCATTAAATGCAAAAATAACTAAATAAAGGCAAGGATGCCTAGGAATTCATGTTTGATCAGCTGGTTCCCAGTTGGAACACTGATAGCTGAGTTTAGGATGTGCAATCCACAGGGTTTTGGCACTGGGAGCTGAGGAAGCTCCATGCCAAATTGGTACATTGGGTTGAATGGAGTCAGGTGACTTCTGCCCATTGTAGGTCAATTCTCATAGGTTGAGAATTGTTGGTGATCTTTCAGGTAAAGATCTATGTTGGATGACTTGAATGCCATAGACCATGTGACAAAAATCATTGGTTGATTCAGGAACTGGAGGGGTTTTCAGCTGTGTATGCCCTGAATGGTATATAAGCAAAAACAGTTAAATGTTAATA
Organism: Entomophthora muscae; assembly: GCA_014839935.2. Classification (NCBI taxonomy): domain Eukaryota; kingdom Fungi; phylum Entomophthoromycota; class Entomophthoromycetes; order Entomophthorales; family Entomophthoraceae; genus Entomophthora; species Entomophthora muscae. The sequence continues at coordinate 690,751 of QTSX02003552.1, forward strand.
AAATACATTCATTGTCGGGTTTGACGCTTTCCCCTCACCTATTTTTCAATTGTCATGCCTTCTTTGTTAAAATTTGAGAGAGCCAAGTTTTGGGTGCTTTGTGTGGAAACCGCTGCCGCAAGAAAGGAGGTTCCTACAAGTACATTGGAAGAAGCTTGGACCAGCCTGGAGGCCACTAAGACTGTTCCTGCTGAATCTTTAGTAGAAGTAAAGGCTGCGTTCAAAGAGCTGTATTCCAATCACTTTGCAAAGGAAGGGGACTCCCGTCCAAGGGAACCAAATTTATGCTTGGGATGCTTGGAACTTGCTGGTAGGATGGTATGAAATCTTGCAACAAGTAAAAGAGATGGCAAATTGTGAAATTGAGGCGTTGAGAGCACAAGAGGAAAAAAGCGTTGAAATCATGGCTTGTTGGCAGGATGACAATAAAGTGTTATCCGAGAAAATTGCCTCCCTGGAGGCAAAGCTCCTCAAAGCTTTGTCCCAGGAAGGTAACAGCAATAAGAGTCAAGGGCAGGATAATGGCAGGATAGACTGGTTAGGCCTGGATCCGTCACAAGCAGCGTCAGGGTGTCCACTTCCATGTCAAGCTTAATCCCGTATTTGCAAAGGAATGCCGTCCCAACCAGTATATTATAGTTCTGACAGGGCAAGACCAGGGCAGGCAAAGAAACCGCAATTTAACCAAATCTCATTGGCAGTGAACTGTATGCTCCGACCAAAGTAGTGGTATGTATGCCAGCAGTACCATAGACCTTGGAGTGGGCCACGTCTGGAGCCAGACCCAGTTTTTTCATCAGGCGGGTTGAGACTATATTGATGGGGCCCCCACTATCTATAATGGCCCATACTTTTACCTTATTCACGGAAATATCAGCATAAGTACATTCAGTATAAGATTTGGATTGGAGGTTTAATAGATGGATACCCAGTGGTCCTGGGGTATTGAAATACTGGCGGAGGCTCTGGCCAATCTCAGGGAAGTTGGCTTCAATGGTCTCCAGTGGCATGGAGAACTGTACACCTTTCAGTGGCGGCAGGTTGCTGGACACGTTTGGGTTATAACCAGTACATACCTCCTGAACCTGAGCGGTGTAGGGCTTTGAGACAGTCTCTATTGTGTTGGTGTCAATTTTCCTGGGGCGGCCTCTTCCTTGGGTGGGGATTGCATACAGGTTGTCTGCTACTAGCATGTAATAGAGTCCTCCTTGAAGTCTTTTTCTGGTAGGAAGAGATCAGGAAGGGGCTGGTTGCTGGCTGTGGATGTGTCCGTGGATTTTGCCAGGTGAGGTGTTGTCTCCTTGCAGGCAGGCATGGAGACCATATGGCTAACCTCTGGGCGCTGGCTGGCTGTTCCTTGATTGGGATCTTTTGGAATAGGGAGGGGATTGGCGGGACCAGTACATCCCATTACTGGCCCGCCTTCCCTTTTCCTTGTTCTGCTGGCTTGGCTACCATGACCACATTGACAGAAGCGGGATTAGGCTTTCCTCCTAGACAGTCTGCTGCAAAGTGACATCTCTTTCCATACTTATTGCAGTTGCCCAAATTATGATAGGATTTTTTTCTCCTTTTGGCTTATCTGCGTCTGAAGTGGACTTGGTTGGCTTGGGGTTGGGAGCGTTCCTTGAAGTTGATAAAACTTTTACCTGACTGTCCCTTGTTAGGTGCTTTGAACTGCAACCCAAGTCTGCTGAGGTAGCTAGTAATTCTCTGTGTGTCATTGGACTGATTGAGTACTGGGAACATCACATTGACAAGCTCACAATACAGCTGTAAGGCTCTGCTCATAGTAATGTGGCAATCCAAATTGGAAAGTACCCTGGCTCCAAGGAGAATCTGCGCCTTGTGGTAGAAACAGTCAGCAAAGTCAGAGACAGTCTTGTATTTTTTAAAGGAGATATTGCTAAACTCCGCCTTTCTGGCCTGAAGTTTTTTCTCACTGCCAAATTTGTCAATGACTGCCTGTTTGGCGTCTGCGTATATCCACTCTTCTTGTGGTAAGCAAGGCATGATGACGTCTACGCTGGCGGGGTCTAGGGCATTGATGAGAGTAGTGGCCTTCATGTGGTCTGATGACCCTCTCATGGACATCTCAAATAGCCGTACAAATGTTCTGATGTTTCCATTACAATTGAATTTGGGTAAGTTCAATGGCTTGAACTTGTGGTCGGGAACCAGGGTCTCTTCTATGGGGGTGGTCATTGGTCTTCTGGTGGGAATAGAAGAAAGCCTATTGGAAGTCATTGATGTAAGAGGAGGCAGTGCCGTAACTCCCATGGATACATTGCGCTTAACTGAGAGCCATTACTATCACAATCAGATCCTACTTCATGGAAGTAGTTGGGAGAGGAGGTCTTCTGCATTTCCAAGGAAGAGGTGGAAAGGGGAGAGAGGCCTTAGCCAGAGCTGCTACTGCCTGCTCCGCAAGCCTGCGTCTCAAGTTTGCTTAGTATTGTAGCAAATTTGAGCTCCATCTTCTTTCTAGCTGCTTTTTCTTGTACCAGCTGTTCCAGTAGGTTACTGTTATTTTCCTCCAGCATAAGGACTGTAGAAGTAAGCGTACCCTGGCGTTGCTTGTCCTTCATGTGTCCTTCCTACAAGTGGGCAATTTGTTTGCGTGCGGACTCAAGATCCTTGTACACTGAGCTGGCCAGTTCCCGTACACTTTTGATGGTCTCCCAAAGATTGTTCTTGTTATCCAAGTAGGCGTTGTGGTATAGGCAACAATCATGAGGGTCAGAGGCAAGCTCCTGAGCAGAAATTCCCAACTGGGTAAGGAACTTCCCATTTCTCAGGCTGCCAAGCTTACTTGCCAGCTTGTTAACGTATGACACCAACTTGTTATACCAGTTGGTACTTCTCTTGTCAGTGTCGTCCATCATGCGGCATAGAGATTCTTTATCAGTAGTCTCTCCATTTTGTGTCGCGTGTTTGGCCAACTTGTCTACCCTTCAAGTTAGGCTGATACAGTGGTCTGTCACATTGGTGATCCACTGTGGAGTGATGCCAGTGCTTTTGAAGCAGTTGGCAACAATTTGCCTGACCTGAGAGTTGAATTGGTGTACTATCTCATCCACTCTGAAGTGGGCATGGTTAGTGGTTTTGAACAGGTTTCTAAGGATACCCTGTAATGAGTCAAAGCTGGTGTTCAACTTATTAATGGTGGCTAAGTGGGCTTCCTGTAATTCATTGCGGCTGGCCCCTAGCTCCTGAGCTCCAAGCTTTGTCTTGCAACAAGTTGCTGCAAGTGTTTAATGCTTGGATGATCAAAATAAGTGAGGAAGTCTTCAACTTGCCCCTTTTCCTTGTTCAGTAGCTGGCTGATTTGCATGCTGTTAGCCTCCTGGTACTGGCAATAAGCAGTCCAGAGGCCGGTGGCATTCAGATTATAGCTAAATAGAGTGAACTCTGCTTTCTGTTGGGCCCCTTTGTGTCAACAACTGTGTAGGAGTGCACCTAGCATGGCGCGGACCTCTTCTAAGGAATACTGGCAAGGTTGGTGCAGTCCTGGGACATTGGCAGGGTCCAAATGAAGGCAGTCATCCTGGAGCTCAACAGCTCTGTGTGGCGTGATTGCCAGGTGGAGACTAGTGCCCCTTTTGGTGTCACTAGTGTCCATACAACCCCCATACTTATCAACAAAGCTGGGGTGGGAAAGAGGCAAGGCAGCGCCTTGACTTGATTCCAATGGCAGCTTGTATTTGTAGTGAGCACCACTGTCAAGATTTTGGGGTCTTGAGGTATTACTTTTATTAAGTGACATTGTATTATATGTGTTGATAGGGGACTGTATGGAAACAGTCTATAGCTATCAATTGGGTCTTGGGATATGGCTACAACTTGGCAGAGTCCTAAGGCTGTAGGGGAAGAAACACGGTTCTGCAGATAGACAACAGCACACTCTATCTGGATACAACTGACTACTAGGTGTTGGCTAGTAGTGATACTATACTTAGAGATCTTCAATTTCTAATCCAAGGGTGATATTTTTTCTGCTCAATCTCTAGTTAGAAGAGCCATTTATATAGGGTGGATAGGCCCTCTTGCCAGATAGTTATCTGACGCATCTAACTCTTACTAGTCATTCTATCTGTTCCCCAGACTGCTAGTTCCAGTCCCCAGAGCTAGGCAGCCATGCCGGTCTGGCATGGGACTTCAATAGATTACCAGGCTTCAGCTTACTTCACCAGCGTGTTGGCAGCATCTTTTTTACATTTTATGCATGTGCAAGTTTAGTTACCCTGTCTATTGGGTTTTCACATCATGCATTATTCTTCTGAACAACCTTCTATATCAGTTGTAGAATTTGAGGTATCTGAAGGTGCAAATGGTTGGCGTAAACCAACTTGCATTAATATTTTTGAGTATTTTGTCTTATTGGCTATTAAATGTTCTGTGATTGTGGCCCAGGGATAAGTTTGTTTGTTCAGGTCTATTCCAATTGGATGACCATTTTTGAATCAGGATCAATATTTGGGGTAATCATCAGTGTACCAATTGGCCAAATTCAAGGGACAGGATAAGTTGATGCTTCTACAATCAAGCCAGCTAAATGGCAATTGACCGTCTAACCAATCAACTAAGGGGAATAATGGTCAAGTCTATTACATTATCCCGGAGGCTTGACACTGGCAGACGTGGACAACATGGTTGTCAATGGAAGAGGAGTATATAAGACTATCATCAAGATAGACGACAAACTTGTTAAGGAAGGGAAGAAGTGCCTCATTCATTAAGGCCTGAAAGGTTGACAGAGTGCTACATAATCCAAAGGGCATTACATTGTACTCATATAACCTAAATGGGGTACAGAACACGGTCTTTCATTTGTGGCCAGGAGAGACTCTGATCTGGTTGAAAGCACTTTGGAGGTCAATCTTGGTGTATACAGAACTACCAGCAAGCAATTGGTCAAAGCCTCAGCAGAGGGAATAGGGCATCTATCCTTGATTGTGATCTCATTGAGAGCTCTATAGTCTACACAAGGGTGCTTAGAGCCATCTGATTTACTGACAAAGAAGATGGGGGAAGAACATAGAGACGTGGATTGTGAGATGAAACCTTTGGAGAGTTCCTTATTGATGTAGTTTTTTAGTAGAGTGTTGTTTGAGTCAGAGAGGGGGATAAGCCTTCCCCAGGGAGGAGTGGTGCCTGGTTTAAGGTTTATCTGGATATTGTAGGGCCTATGAGAAGGTAGCAAGTTACATTCCTCTTCACTAAAGCAATCCTTGAAGTCAGAGTAACAATAGGGTAATCCATCTTTGTCCTTGGCGGAAAGAGTATTGGGTTTGTACTAGAGGGTAGTCAGGTTCAGTTTGGAGGGAATTGGGCAAAGAGTAACGGGTACAAGGGGAAGCAATTTGACAATGCCATTGCATGTAAATGAAATCTTGTTGTTTGGGTGATCAAAGTTAAGCAAAGACTCTCTCAACCATGGGAATCCAGGGATGAACGGGAAGGATAAGTTGGGGGAGGAGTTACACGTGACGCGGAATGGAGAGTCCTCCAAGTCAATGGTGACGGGTTGGAGGATAGGTGTGGCGCCAGTGATAGTGTTATTTACCACTTTAACGTCAAGGGACCCAAAAGTGGGGTTCAATTAATTTAGCAAGTTTCTCCTCAATGAAGTTGGCATTGGCGCCAGTATCAAGAAGAGCAAGGACCTTGATCTTTCCCAAAGGTCCATGAATAGTTACTAAGACAGCAGGTGACTTAGAAGTGTTGATAAGGGAAAGCAAAGTGAGAGTGGAGGTCTTGTTGACAAAGGGAGAACACTTGGAGAGAGGGCAGGCTGGTAGAAGATGGTCCTTTGATCCACAGTAGGAGCAGAGGTTATTGTTCCTTCTTCTAAGGACTTCCTTGGCAGTTAGGCAAAAACCTCCCCCAGACTTTGGATCAGTGCCAGGGGGAGGGGTTGAAGAAAGCGGTACCTTGTCTGGTAAAAACAACTGAGCTGCAGGGGATAGGTTAGAAGAAGTATTTTTTTTCAAGGAAAGGTATTTTTAGTTCCACTTAACTACCTCTCTGATAAGAGGTTCTAGTTCATCAGGGAGGTTGTGGTGGACCAAAAATTCCTGGAGCAATCTGTTGAGGCCTATTTTGTAGAAGCTACAAGCCTCAGCGTCAGAGGCTTGTAGTCTTGACTGAAGAGAGCAAAACTTCTGATTGTATTTGCCAAGTGGGAGCAAACCTTGTGTGAGACCTGCAAAGCAAGAAGCAGAGGGAGTGGATGACTCTTTGTCTTCTCCAGAGAAGGATAGGAGTGAACTGACAAAGAGGTTGTAGTTGTGGAGGATACCTGGGTTTTGTATTGAGTGAGAGCTAAACCAATCTCTGTAGTGACCGGTGAGCTTCTCCACAAGATAGAGGACCTTCTGGGAGTTGGTGGAGAACTCAGATCCTTAAGCAGTAAAGTGGGCCTGTGCTTAAGCTAAAGTTTTAAAAATACTAGGGGGTGGTGAACTATGAGCTAAGGTATTGAGAACTACTGTTTGATTGGTGTAGGAAGTAGGAGTATGTCCCTCCATATTACAAAAAAACTTTATCATATAACCAACCAAGTAAAAAAACTACTAGAGATAACAATGTTATAATAATAATAGAAAGAAACAAGGCTAAGAAGATTATAGAAGAAATGGAAAGATTATTGCCTGGGTCAATCCCATGGGAAGCCAAAATAATATAAGGTCTTGCCCATAGTGGTGCAAGGTTATAAACTAGTGCGTGTAAGGCATTAGGATTCAGATTTAAAAGGTATAAAAAGGTGGGAACTGTCTGAAAAATAATCTTACAGAACCCTGCTAAAAACTTATACTGAGTTACAAAAGGAGTGATTAAGTTTAAGAACCCTAAGCAAAGAAGATAAAATAAAGTGTTTAATAGTGAACAATTTGTAACTAAGGGAATGTCAATATTTGTATATTCTTCACCAGCAAATTGGTACATATAACTATTGAAAGATTCCTTAAGGGAAAATAATGGATACAACAAGCCTAAGGCTTGTTGTTTTACAAGTTCCATTTGTTCAAGGAAAGAAAAGGCTAAACTTTAAAATGAATTTAATAAAAATGTATAAATTTCTAAAAATTAAGATCTCAAGTTTAAATTTGATAAAGAATTGAAGGATAGAAATCACTTAGAATTTTGGCTTAAAGCCTAATCTTCAAAAGCCCTTTATTTATAGAGAAAAAGCCTTTTCAGTTGAAGATTGATAGCCAGGGAGGAAGCAGTCAAGAAGAGGAGCAGCTGGGGAAGTTTGAAGATAACCAGGAAAAGAAAGGGGAAACAGACAACCAGTTTGATTTGCAACGTGAAGCTGGGGGAAAGTGGCAGTGACGTAACCAGGAGTTTCAAAAAAGTGAGTGAAAATTAAAATCTCTCTAACTTTGAAGTAGAGAATATAAAGCTAATAGAATAGCTGAAGAGCAAAAGACAACAACAACAACGTCAATTCAAATACAAATTGACGTAAAACAAGGTAATTACTTTAAAATACTTAAATATTAACTATTAATTCAAAATTTCAATATTAAAAAATAAAGAAAGATTAAATCAATCAAAAAAAATAAAATATGATAAGTTTAAAAAGCCTGCCCTTTGGGGCAGGGCATGACAGGGTGAGACAATTAAAAACCTTTCACATGTCGTTGAAGTGGTTTCCAATTGTCCCCAGGTTTGGCTCTTGCCAGGGTTTGATTCCTCACTTAGCATTAAATTTTTCTTTAGGTAAGTCAATGTGGTTAGCAATAAAATCACTCAATCAAAGGCAACAAATCTATGTAGCATAGGGATTTGTCTGGCCCATTCTGGGCCCTGACAGGTGTTATGGAAATAACAAACCCCCAGGCGGGAATCAAACCCGCACCCAGCCACCAGGCGGGTGTGCAGGCAGCAGGAATTGATCCTGCCCTGCCTGCAGCTGTGGGCCTGTCCTGGGCCTCAAAATCTATGCTCAAGCCTTGGTGGGTTTGGCTGGGCCTGGTCAGGTTAATTTTGGCTGCCCAGAGATCCCAGTTCAAGCTCACACTCCATTTGGTAATTTGGGGTTCCCAAATGGGAACCCCTTTTTTGATCAAGTTGTCCAGCCTCAGAATTACCTGTCAGCCCAGTCCCAGTTTATTAATCAAATTAGAGATGACTCCATGATACCTTAAACCTTTTCTGCCACAACCAATGACTAGAATAGGAAAGATAGGTGTCAGGATTCACCTTTTCTTGTAGCTGCTATTTTTTATCCACATGTATTTGGCTTCATGGTTTTTTTAAGATTAACCACAATTATTCTGTTTTCAGTCTATTCATGTTCTCCTCTTTCTCCTCTTCATTTTCCACCTTTCAGGGTTAAAATTGGGGTTTTTAAGCCTAGTTATAGCCTAAATCTTGGTTAATATTATTTTTGAACTTCCCTTACCTTCTGCTCCAGATTCAAACTCTGGATCTACACACAGAAGTTAATAATTTGGTTTTCAAGCTCCTTATCTTTGACTATACGCTTGATTACGTTTTCCAAGCTTTGGACCTAGTTTGTCCTTCCTTTTTGCTTGCTTGACAATGACTAACAATCACCGTAATTGTCTCTCTTCTTCTGGTGTCCTTTATGCAAGTTTAACTTCTTTAAGTTAACTTTAAGCCATGTGTTTTGTCTCAAACCTTTTCCTTTATCAAGATGCCTTTAACCTACTTAGGTTAACTTCATTATTTCAGATTTGCACCTCACTTTCCCAAGCTAAATAAAAAGGCTTGGTTTTCCAGTCTCAACAATAAGTTGAGATTGTTTGACTTGCACCTCCAAAAAGTACTTGTTAGGTTTTGTGGATTGTGTTTTCCTTTTTTTACCCTTGCATTTCCATCTTAGATCCATGATACCATTTGATTATATTTTTCAGCAGTTAGGAAGTTTCTATAGTGGCACTCATAATTTGATTGTGGATAGGTTTAATCCACCAGTTAGTGGTGACCATTTCCCAGACCTAGAGATTTACTTTTTAACTAAATTTTCAGTCATTAAGACTGGACTTGATTTTATCTTCTTAGGATTAATCAACTGGCTTAGCCCTTACTTTACTTCCACAAACTCTTAGGAGCATTTATCCAGTTATTATTGCAAACCCTACCCACCTTTCTATATTTAACTAATATAAAAATTGTTGGTTTGAAGGCCTAGTTTACAATAATTTGCCCCAAGCCTTAAGACCTTACAATAGGCCACTAGAAGGCCAAACAGCTGACCCTGAAGACCTTAAAAATAATGACAAGTCAGCCAACCAGATAACAGAATTTAAGATGCCAAACCATGCCACCCAGATAGCACATGAAGAAAGCCCAGATGCACCTACAGGTTAGTGACTATATAAGTCAAGAAATCCTGTGAGGTTCTGTATCAGCATTTGTACCAAATGAAATTTGTTATGAACCTTTGGTTTACCAACCTATTTCCTTACATATTTCTGATTCTCTTCCACCTGAAACTGCCCAAAAACCCCAGCTTGTCCTCAGGAGTTGAATATCAAGCTCCCACTGGAGACCCAGAAACACTTGACTACTATCACCCCCTGACGCTCCGTTGGCCCTGTGCACTTCACTGAGTATCCCCCAAACACGGATCAAGAACTATTAACTTTGGAAGATTTGCAGGGGTACACCCACCCTGACGCTCTCAAAGATCCCTACCACATTGTCTGTGACAGCAAGGAAATCACTAGATATCCCCTGATATTCAACGGGAAATTCAACAACCCTTCTGTCTACCTGGTTCCAATGGAGCTATCATTAACACCCAAACTGACTATCTCAACCCCCCACTTCTGATGCCATTGGCCAGAGTAGTCAATTCCTGGGATTGCTGTACCTGATACTCACTGGACTGATTGACTCTGCCTTGCCAGCGGCTGGACCATGGGCTATGGCTGGGAAGGCCCTATCCTACTTGGTAAAGTTAGGTCCCATCATCTGGTGGGCCATGCCTGTACCCACATCCACCCCTCCTTCACCTGAAGAGGCATCACAGTACTCTTGGTATCTTGACAAGGGGTTTTATACCCAGTAAGAGACCACCAGGGGGTGGTAGTGGAACGGGATTTCTTAAGGTTGATCTTAAATAATATGCGGCTCATCCTATTTGGACAGTTTAGGTGGATTGCTAGCTGTGGTAATCAATGAGATTGCAGTCAAGTGGTATGTATGAGTAGTTGCCTAAATTAGGCAACATGTCAAATCCAGTCAGGAGCAGGATGGCTATCCAATTTGTTAAGGGTTTGGCTTATTGTGACACAAAAAGCTATTTTACAATGTTTAAGTATTAAGAAATTGTTGAGGATAGAGATTTCTAACCTAACTTTCATTTAGTCATCATCATTCTTTCCTTCACTGATAAGATAGCTCAGTCACATGACAATTCACCACACTATCTCACCCACTCATACTTGATCTTTCTACCTTAGCAGGATTAGGCCACAATATCTTCAGCTTAAAAGCCAAATATATATCTCAATAAAAATACCCTTCTCTCATTTATTTCTCACTTCTCCCCTATAGGTTGCTGCGTTGTTAAAATTACTATTTTTGCCATGGTATCCCAGAGTAATAAGCTAGCTGTTGCTGAGCGGAAGCATCCCTGGATTCATCTAACTTGCTAGTAAAAGTGTGAAAAACTAACTATGCACTATATCAAGCAAGTATGTTAGTTTATTAAGAAATGCTGATTTCTTGACAATGCTGAACATAAATTTAGAAGAGTTCAGCTTGAAGATATAAAAGCTCAGATCGTACCTTCATTAAAGTTACCTGTCACTGTAGAGTCTAGCAAAAGTATTGATTAATTTTGAATTGGTAAAGCATAACATTCTTAACATCCATGACGTTCTAAGTCCACTCACTCTATCGTTATTCTGGAATAGCTTCTAATTTGCATATATAGCAAGACCATGCAAGATCCATCTACCGATGTGCATTTTCGTCGCGTCGTTAAAAGAAACATATTCTGGCGCTTCCCCAAGCCACACTTAGTAGTGAACTTAGATTCCGATTATTTTAAACAACTGTCTCTACAGCGGCGGTAAGTATTTGTGATGCTACATGTTAGGTGTGTAAAGAGAAAGTTGATTCACTTTAAGTCATTTTAAAGGCGATCAACCAGAATTATGAGATTTTTCATAGCCTATTAGCTCCACGCTTTCTTATCTGATATAGCAACAGTCTAGTACTCTGGTTTGATGTCCCCGAAGTTAGCTAGACTGGGTGATTCCATCTATTTTAGAGAGAATCAAAAATACATATGCTGAGCTATCAGAAAGTTCAATGTGTATGATACTATCTTTTTTGGAATTAGTCAAACCAGACTAAAATAGAAAGCCTATAAACTATAAATGAAAGCCTTTAAATGTATGAACATTCAATCGCTTGGAGATTGAATTGGTTTGAGTGATAATATTTATGTGATCATGTATTACACTGAAAAGTTGGAGGTAAATAAGAGGCTGCCTTAATTATTTTTCTAACTATGTAATAATACGAAAAGCACCAATATAGTAGACAAGTAAAGAATGTTGATTTGAAATATGCATCAGCATAATAGATGTTAATTCATAAATCTGAAAGGCTACTAACATTTATATACGCTTAAACCGTTGAAAGGAAAGTCCAAACCATGATTTATAAAGAATAATAAGTGTAAATTAATCGTAAAACTTGCGGTTTGGTGAAGCACCGAACAAAGAATAACGGATTTGAGGAAGCATCTAAAAAGTTAACAAATGCAGAAGAAATCCAATACCTGTTCTTTCAACAACTCAAGGCGTGACTCAAGAGTATTAGTTGCTTTGATTCGGCCATCTAGACAGGACAGGATGATACCTCCAGCACTATAAAATATTAGAAGCTGAAAACGACTTGACATAAAAGACGTACCAGCCTTCGGGAAGATAGGTAGTATCATGAACAACTTCAACGGGATAACCAAACTCTTTCTCGTACTCTGCACTAGCACCCTTGACTGCTTTCTCAATCAACTTCTCATCTTTTTCACGGAAGCGAAGAGTAACTTTGGGCTCCATAAGTTGGAAAAACCCCTGGAAAAATAAATGCCTGAAATAAAACAAATAAAACCTGAAGAATCAAATCTTTAAGGAAAGCGGAATATTTGCTCTCATCTTTAGCAACTTTGATTAATTCACCAGCAGCAGTTTCAAAGAGCTCGTTAATTAAATTTTGACGCTCTCCTAAAATTTCAAGGCGAGATTTGTTTGTCAAAGTAGATTTGGCACTTCAAGAAGTTAGCATAGGTAAAAAATGCTTAATACATTGTCTTTTCAATTTCAACTTGCTTGGTTTTGCGCTCAAAAACAGATTCGATATGAATAGACTCTTGGCGAACAATTTTTGCCTATGGTTTAAATAAAACTATTTGGCTTGGATGTACCTTTTCAATGTTGAACTCTTCATCGGCCTACATTTTAAATCAACCATAGTAAAGTGAAAGTATACCTTGACTTTAATTTCCCGGGCCTTTTCAAGAGCTTCCTGTTTGATGAAAGCCACCTAAAAACGGTTACAACTGGATAAACAAAAAGAGCATCCCCTGTTTGAGGAAATTGAATACCATTTTTTTCATCTCGGCAAAAACTTCTTCATCATTCAGGGCTCTGGTGCTCGACATTTTGATAATAGCTGATATTCAGACAAAAGAGTATATCTTCGTTGCGGCTCTGATGCAGGACTGTCCAGTGTCCTTAAATGAACATTGCATCATGTATTGGTGACCTTCATGCCTCAATATATATGTGACATAAGCATGAATTAAAACTACCATTTTTTATTAGCTTTCCCATCCAAGCTTCTATAATTGGCTAATTTGAGCTAATCAATAACCGCCAGTCCAGTCAGGATTCGGTGACTCCAAATTGTTGCTGTAGCATGATATTAAATGATGACGGAATAAGCAGCATGTATAGATTTAAGTTGCCTGGATCATGAGTGTATGATATTAGAAAATACTTTTATATACTTGTGTGCGCAGTATCCTTGAAAGAATTCCAAAATGAGCATAATGGGATCTTCCCTGACTAAACCAATTAAGATATCAACAACAGTTTGCCAAAAAAGCTGCGCCTTCTTAGAATACAGGTTAAATTACGTTGATTCTGATGGTTCCTTTAAGTCTAAGATGTTTATTAATCCCATTAAAAAGCATATTCCTATTAAGACAGTATATAGTTTGGCATTTGGCTCTTCTAAAAACCCTAGCCACCAAATCAATTGATTAAATGCAATCTATTGTATTCTAAAAATAGATTTAATTTACAGAGGATTGTTTTAATGATTTACATCTTTACAAACAACAATCATATAATACCCAAGTATTGAGGGTAAAACTTTAGTAACATAAGAGGACAGGCTAGGCGGCTGGAAGCAGTTTAAGGCGTAGACAATTAGATAGAGGTTCATTGTCTGGTGGAAGGATTTGACAAGGTTGTTGCAATGTCTTAGTTCTGCCGGCAAGGTACAGTAGTGTAACTGCAGGGATCAGGTAATTAGCCAAGTTGGAAGTTGGTCAAGATGACGCCAGAGGTGTCCACAGGTTCAAATCTGTTGAGTTGAGGTGAGTTGGCTCATGGTATGATATCCCTTTGGGTCCTTGTGGTTTTGGTCCAATCTGAGCATAGGTTGACTGGTTGCCCCCTATCCCAAGGTAAGCTGTCAAGACAGCTGTGAAGATGACGTAGTTCATCTTCTGACTTGGGAAGGGGTAATGGGTTTAGTAAGGTTACTTGCTTAGTCTAGGTAGAGGATTGCTTAATGTGATAATATTGAGAAGGATATTCACTCAATGATAGCACAACCTATCATTGGGGGTTTTGTCTTTATTTATACTAGTGGACCTGTAAGGCATGATTATTGGAAGGCATGAGATTGGGGAACCAAGAGTCTGAGTTGCATCTGTTATTCTCTTTTCTGGATTGGCTTGGGTGGCTGGCAATTGAGAAGGTTTGGCTGGATCCCAGTTTGCATTAGCATAATGCAAGTTGGGCCTTCTTCATGTATACAAATTCATTTACTGAATTTGGTGCATGATTTTCATTGTTGAAGAGCCTGTTGGTCCATTTCCCATTTGGTAGGCTCCCAACTTGGGCAGCAGTTCCTCTCAAGTTTGGCTTTGAGAAAATTTCCTTTTATGGTTTCCCAATTTGGCAATTTTCCCATTAAGTGAAGAGGGACTGGCCAGCTGGTGTGAGAGGGCAAGGAGTGGCTGGCTGACTTGCGAGTGGGGCTGGCAAGAATGGCAGGTGCCTGCGTGATGGCGGCGTGCAACTGTGTGGTGGTGGATGGGTGTCTGCATGTTGGCGGGCATCTGCTCAGATGATAATTTTTATAACATATTTTAAGTTCTTCCTGGACTTTTATTTTGTGTATTCTTCCCATACTGTTGATTGGAGATGTTAATTGAACCTTCTATGGCCTAGATAGTGGAATATTTAACTGTTTTTGCCATATTGAACTCAAGTTGGTTACATGACTACTAGTGTCAGGAATATTTCTGACACCTCCAGCAAAGTAGCCCACACAAGATATTTTTGGGGGGAACATAATTTTATTTGGAGTTCAAGACAACATTAAAAGTAATTTGGCTAAGAAAAAGGGAGATGGATAATTTGTAATACGGGGCAGAAGATGTGGCAGGACATAGATTTTCTTCCATTTGATATCCTAACAGGACACCATAGATTCAGAATCTATATCATCTAACTGTTTAGGGGCTACAGGTACCATGTGGTTTTATCTGAAGTTGCAGGTGAATGACTTCTTAACTAGGGTACTTAATTTCTCTCTTGTCAGTTTCAGGATGAAAGGGCCATAATCAAAGACAGCCTCAATACAGATTATGTGGATAGTTTACAGTGCTATTTGGTAAGCCACTTCTTGAAAGGCCTTGGGTTCATGATATAACCCTGTCATAAAAAATAGGTCAAAATTAGGGCATAAAAGTCTTGTTAGTAATAGCATAAGTGTACATGAGTCATAATCTGCTCACATTTCTACAAGCAAAGTATTTATTTTCCAGATCAGCATCTTCATACAAGCAGAGGACTATACAAGGTAAAAAAGAGAGAAACAAAATCAAGATTTTTTGCTCTTTTCTCAGTAAGAAAATTTTCAAGCTACATTGAATACTATGCTAAGTCTCTAGATTAACAATTTTATACTTTTGTTGTAACTGTGTTGTTTTTTCAGAGTTACAAGGGGAAAAATATTTTGAAACTAGATAATATTCTTTATTGAGAGATAACTATTATATAGCTATTGTGAATTTTTGATATCAGGAACATAATTTTGTTGATCACTTGGTTGGATGGTTAGGGGGTGGCTTGATCCTGATAATGAGTCAAGTGCTAAATTGAGACATCCATCATATGAGATCATTATTTGCTCATGTTGCTGTTTCTGGGAATTTTAGTTGACTTCTGCATTTGGCTACAGGTCACTAGGAAGTCAGATTGCGGGTCACAAACCTGCTTGGTTGAAACCTTTCTGGGGGGTCAACCCCGTTGTTTTGACACTTTTTTACAACCAAGTTTGATAAAGCAGTTTTCAAAGCTGTGGCAACAAGCAAAATGAACTCATCTGAAAATAAAATTAAGTTGGCTCAGAACAAAATTAGAATGAATGAATTTATATTGATGAATAATAGATTTGGGTCCCTTCTATTTTATTCTGACTGAGTTAATTTTGTTTTCAGCAGAGTTCATTTTTCTTACAGATGACTCAACTTTACTTGTTGCCACAGCACTGAAAACTACTTTAATGTATCTGGAAATGTATCTTAAAATATGCAGGAGGTGCTCAATGAGTTGCCCCAGGACTTATCAAAGAACATTACATTTTCTTCCTTGAATGTTGAAGTACAGGGTAATAGTATCTAATTTGGGGCAATGTCATGGCCCATACCAGAGTCTGGCTGGACTCCCACAGGGGAGGCAGTCCGGGCCTGGAAGGCCAAGTACACAATAGGTGCAATTCTGACCAGATAGTTGACTGCAGTAGCTAGGGAACACCAACTCCCAGTATGGGGCACAACCTGGTCAGCCAGCCCCAATGCTGTGATATAGACAACCCCCAACTTACTGAAGTCCTGGGCAGGAGGCACAGTTGGAA
The DNA here is from genome assembly GCA_014839935.2 of Entomophthora muscae. NCBI lineage: Eukaryota > Fungi > Entomophthoromycota > Entomophthoromycetes > Entomophthorales > Entomophthoraceae > Entomophthora > Entomophthora muscae. The sequence continues at coordinate 706,900 of QTSX02003552.1, forward strand.
GGGAGGAGTAGGAGGAATCTCCAACATGGAAGGCAAAATGATCACTCTTGGTGGCCAGGAGGGAGCAGATATGTGAGGTTGTAAAGTGTAGTGGAGTTACAAATAAATTTGAACATAATAGTTATATTGGTGCAAAAGTAGATAGTTCTTGCAAGAAAATAATGATTTCTGGGCATAAATTGTTTTATTTAAGATTTCAACAGTGAGGAGGGCTTCTCTTCCTCACTACTTATACTTACTGGTAGTTTTGTGGCCTTTTGTGCCACCAGAGAACTAATGACATCAATTTCAGTTAAATTTACAATTTTGACTGGGATTTGCGTACTTGGGCCTGGTGGTTGATGCTCATTGGTTGGTATAACAGGAACCTTGCTTGGGCTGCAGCAAGCCAAGTTGCCACTGCTATTAATAGAACCCGTGAGCAATCAAGCACCCATGTAAGGAACTGCATTCCTTGTACACCCAAGTATAGTGAAATTGAGACTGGCACCAAAGATTTTGGAGATAACCTTTGCACTGATTTAAGGTCTAAAATCTTAGCCTTAGACATAGTCAACAATGAGCATTTTAATCCGCATTCAAAATTTAAAAATGAATGCATTTTACTTAATTGCTCTAAAAACAAAACCAAATGCAAAAACAGGTTTGAAAACCTTTCAATCTATATAAAACCTAGTTTAAAACCAAGAATTTCAGGTTCAAGCAATGGTAAGAACTATAAGAGCAACAGGAAAAACAAAACCAGGGAAAACTATATAAATTCTAAAACAACCAAAAATATCCCAGCATTTGAATTAACCAATCAAAGCCTCCAAAAAGCCACAAACAACTCTGCTGCGCCTCCTGCCGTCTTGAACAACCAACCAGAAGCCAAAGATCATCCAAGACAAGGAAATAATCCTCATCCCAATAAGAAATCCTCCCAAACATATAACCACCAGATCAAATGCACCCTGAAAGCACCACCAAACCTTACTGCTTCTTGCCTTTCAGGCTGAAGCTTGCTGCAGTTCTGCAAGATAATACTTCACAATCAGTCCTTGCAGCAGCCTCTGGTAACCACTCTGACTATCTTCACATGTTCACTCAGTATTTAAACTGAGCTTCCCTTCCTAAGCCAATTGCTCCAACAATTTCTTATTTCTATCAAACCCAATAAATCTATATTTTCAAACTTCTAAAACTTAATTAGTAGATTCAAAAGGTCCACCTTCAACAACATGAAGCCCATCCTCTGGATTTGGGCCTTTTGTGTGTTGATTAGTTATGGGCAAGCCAACATGAATTTTGAAAGTCCTGAACCTACCCCCACCAATAAGTCAGAGGATTCCATCTGGTATTGTTTTGGACCACGTTACTGCCATGCCCATATGTAGAAACAGCTCAATTTCCTCCCATTATTCACCCCAAGGCCCCCTGGTTGGTTTTGGGGTATACCAACGTCTATTATATCTTAAATCATTTTGCTCCCTTACTAAGGAGATTTTGCTTATTTGGTCACCTCTTGCACGTGTTAATGATAGGGATTCCAGTAGGGTCAACTCTAGTCAAATTCAACTTGGGAGCTCTACTTCATTCTATTGGAGAGAGACTTCCCAATGAGTGGATCCCTGACAGCCCAATTGTGCAATTGAACAATCACGCTCCCAATGTCCTGTTTCCTGATAATTAAAATACCCAAAATTGTTAATGAAATTGAATCCAGGGATTTGAGGCTTGTGTGCCTCTCAAATCCCAGGCCATTTGTTAATTGAAAGGGGGGTTTCTTGCTCTGAGAGACAATTTGTGAGGGTTTCCAGGCCGTGGGTAGTTTTGCCTCTAAGAAGGCCAGCTGGTTTTCCAGGGATTTCTGGGCTCTGACAGGCAAAGCCAATGTTGCAACTGAGATTATTCCATCCTCTGTTGTCAGGGATCCACTACTGAGGAAGAAATGACACTAAGTAATGTAAAAGAGCAGTGGGATGATAACCCACTGGAGATAATCCTACAGAAATTTCAACCATCAATGTATTCAACAAATAGCCCCAAAGTTTATATGAATCCAAGAAAGGAGCAAAAATGAGTCAAACCATAATATACTGCAACATAGGACAATACATACCAAGGTGCTCCTGGGCGGATTACTGGAGGAGGCAAAGGAGGAGGTAGCACCTTATCACAAGTAGGCGGAATTTGATGGTTGGTGTAAAGGTAGTCCCAAGCTGAAGTCTTTGTGGTGTCCTTGGCCCAGATATTTGAGTCAAATAGGTGACATTCAGTGAAGGGAAACCAGAAAGAGAGACAGAAGAAAAGCATAATGAATTTTTGCTTCCACTGCATCTGAATTTGGTTAAATTTAGAACTACCAATTTAGCAAAGTAAAGAATATAGAAATCCAAATTTATTGAATTCAAGAAATTGAAGTTGTTAGAGCACTGGGGAAAACCCCAATACTACTTAATAAATACTTGAAATTTGGATTGAGAATGTGGAATAATGTGAGGTGGAATTTGGGGTGAAAGGTTGACCTTGTGGCTACTCTCTGGTTGGTTGCTTTGGTTTGGCTGCTGCCAAGCAGACTGCAGCTTGCATGTTTTGCCCTGCCCCAAAGGGCAGGCTTCAAAGCAACTTTAAGTTTGAGTTTGAACTAAAGTTAAATTGAGAATTTATTAGTAATTTTCAATCAAATAGTTACCTTGGTTTTTGCTCCTCACTTTGGGTTTGCTCTTCTCTTTTGGGTTCACTTTTGCTTTTGCGTGCTTACACACATTTTTTATTTACTCTTCTATATAATTTCTACTTTAAAATAGGATTTTTGCTTTTATCTCCTGTTGCTTACACAATTGCCAGCTTCTCTGCCTACAGTATGCAGATCTTGGCTGCAGTTTACCAGTGGTATTCTCATACCACCATGTATCTCTCCTTTGTTTTTAAAAACCCAACTGCCAAGAAACTCCCTTCCATCAGCTGAAGATCTTCCCCAGGACTTGGTTTTTGTGCCTATATAAATAAAGACACTAGAAGATTAAGCCTTTAAGCTGAAATTCTAAGTGTTTTTCCCCAATCACTATTACAGGTTTTTTCTTCAATCCTTTCCTTTTCTTTTCTCAGTCTTCAATTTTAACTTCAAAATTAACTTAGGATCTTATCTCTCGTAAATTTAGGTTTATAGTAAATTACAAAAAATTTTAGGTCTCAATTTGCTTCCATATTTATTAGAGTTTAAATATCTAGTATAGTTAGGATGGGGATATCTAGATAACAAGAAATTAGCTTGTTTTCACCATTTTTTAATATTAGGGATATTCTAACTAATTTTATGTTAAGATATTCTCACGGGGAATATCCCAACGTAGATATCCCTTTAGTAAAAAAAATCTTTATTCAATACATTATTCTATGCAGTTTGCTTAGGTTTAGTTAACTCAATGGCACCTTTTATGTCTAACCATAAGTTTTAGCAAGTCTCCTAAAGGTACTTTTACAAACTGTACCCACTTTTCTTTATCTTTTAAACCTAAATCTGAATGCTTTGCACAGTATAGTATATAATCTTGTACCCTATTGGGCAAGACCTTACATTGCAGAAGCCAAACCAACTAGTTGAACAAGGAATAGGAAGCTATTCAAGTTGAACTGGGTATGGTTTAACCAAGCTGGTGATGTGATTGGGACTTCCTCTGCATCATCATCTTCAGGCTTTGTTGTGATCTGAGGCGCGGCACAGATACACAACGGGGAATCCTAACCTTAGGATTGGATTTGTACTAAGTCTCAGTTAGAATGACAGGGAAGGCTATGCAATCACCTTGTGGCCCTGATTGAATAATATCTACTAGACGTGGCTAGAGAGGTGCCAAAGTACGTGGAGACACAAAGACAAAAATGTGAATAGAACTTAAACTTTATTGGTGAACATGAAATAAAGTATATAGTGGTTGGCAATACCATAAAACAGTACTAGGATAGTAGGATCACTTGCCACAAGCATTATTGGGGCAAGTGAGTTGTGCAGGATCAAGAACCTGAACAGTTGAATTCCCCAATTTGGAACTAGACTCCTTTTGAGGAGCAAAAGCAAAAGCAAGAGGTTTGCCCTTGAAATAACCCATCAAAGGCAAAATCAAAACATAGTGAATGGCTGCATTCACAACATTGCCCCCTTCTAGATTGGCCTTAAGGGATAGTACTTGCGGAGGAACTTGTCATACACACGGGCAAACAGTTGACCACTAGAGAGGAGTTTCACAGTGTATTCAGATCCTCTTTTGAAGGTCACTTCCAAAGGTCCAACCCACAATGTATCTAACTTGTGAGTGCGTCCCCCTACTCTATGCTGATAGTAGAGAACATGGTCCCCAATGTTGAACTCAGGCAAGGGAGAGCGTCCAGCATTATTGGGAGAGAGCTCAAGTACCTTGGTCTTATACATGGACATGTAGGCAGTAGCTTGTATATCAATGATGTGGTGGACTAGATCTTTGATATGATCATCAGGGCTCATAGCCTTATAAGAGGAGAGCAGGGGGCCCAGGAGTGACAGAGTGGTGGCCTCACACCCATACAGTATAGCAAAGGGGGAGTACCCGGTGACACAATGTTTGCTAAGGCAATAAGCAAAGAGAGCAGCAGGTAAGTATAGATCCCAGTTTGCAGCATCAGAGTAAGTGAGTTTCCTCATGATAGAAATCAGTGTCAAGTTTGCACGCTCAACTGCCCCATTAGTAGAAGGATTATAGGGGGCAGAGAAAGACTGGTGAGACCCCAAGGCTTTGGCAACAGAGGTTACCAACTTGGCGTTGAAGTTAGTCCCATTGTCTAATAACAACACTTGAGGACAGCCGTGGCAGAAGAGTACATCTTGCAACAGAAAGGTGATGGTTGTATTTGCAGTGATGTCTTTAGTAGGGCGTGCCTCTACCCACTTGCTAAAATGGTCAAAAGCAATTAGGATAAAACAGCAACCATAGTGGGATCAGGGGAGAGACCCCACAGTGTCAATGCTGACAGTATGAAATGTGTGTTGAGGGGGGACTAGCTTGAACTTGTGAGAGGCAGCTTGAGGTTGTTGAAGCTGGCAATTGTGGTAACTAGCAATGACATCTGGAATCAGCAGGCAAAGTTTTTCTCAGAAATAGTTTTTCTGGAGCCAGTCATAGGTCTTGGCAGTGCCTCCATGTCCCATCTTTTTATGAGCTTGAAGTACCAATAAAAGGCAAAGAGTAGGCTGTACATAAGGTAGGTATTGATCTTGTACTTTAATTGAAGAGCTGATTGTTGCACATGAGTGTGTCTTCAGATAGCTTGGATAGGGCAATTTGAACATCCTCTGTCTTTTTCTACCAAGAGGAAGGGTATCCAATTAGTTTGTACAACTAATAAGCCTCAGCAGGGTGTAGAGCAAGTATGGGCATTCTGGACAGTCCATCAGCATTATGATGTTGAATCCCGGGACAATATAACACAGTAAATTTGTAGCCCTGCAGGCAGAGAGCCCATTGAGATATTTGTCCTTCTGGTTCCTTAAGCTGTTGTAACCACTTAAGCAAAGAGTGGTTGGTGACCACCGTGAAATGAGTGCCATACACGTAATGGCAGAACCGCTTGAAAGCATGCAACACAGCAAGGAATTTTTTCTCTGTGATACTGTAATTCTTCTCATTCTTGTTCAGGACTCAAGAAGTATAAGATACAGGGTGATCCACACCCTCATCATTGAGCTGAGCCAAGATAGCCCCAATAGCCAGGTCACTAGCATCAGTATATAAGATTAAAATCTTATCATAGTCAGGATATACTAGGATGGGAGCCTCTTTGAGTTTTTGCTTGAGGGTCTCAAAGACCTGTTGCTGGCTAGCAGTCCATTTGAAAGGGACATTACACAACAGTTGGACCAAATGTTTGCTAGTGTCAGCAAAGTCAGGGACAAATTGTCTGAATTGACCCATTATGTCCAGAAAGACTTGAACTTCTTGAAGGTTAGTGGGCAGAAGCATTTTGTCAATGGCCTCAAATTTCTTGGTCATGGGGCAAATTCCTGTCTGGGTTACATTATGGCCCAAGAATTTAAGGCGTTCCTTGAAGAAAGCACACTTAGATGGTTTCAACTTAAGGCCAGCCTCTAAAATCTTTATGAACACTTCCTTGAGGTAACTCAGGTGATCTTTAAAGGTAGTGCTGAAGACTGTTATATTGTCTAAGTACACTAGAACACATGAGAGCTTCAAATCACAGAGGATGGAGTCCATGGCTTGTTGGAAAGTAGCTGGGGCATTGCAGAGCCCTTGTGGCATGTGTGTAGGCTCAAATAGTCCTTCAGAAGTGATAAGTGCGGCCTTCTTTCTATACTTGGGAGAGATATCAACTTGCCAGTATCCAGATGCTAAATCCATAGCTGAGAAGAACTTGGAGCCCCCAAGGCGGCAGAGAGCATCATCAATGCGTGGTAAGGGATAATAATCCTTTTTGATTAAGGAGTTCAATTTTTGGTAATCCATAAAATACAATGACCTACTTCTTCTTTTTCAATATGAGCAAGGGGGAAGCCCATGGAATTTGGGAAGGAGCCAGTAGCCCAGCGTCTAATAGCTGCTTGAGCTCTTTAGACACCTGAGCGTTCTCCATGTGACTGCAAAATATGGTTTAGCACGGAAAGGGGGAGCATCACCAGTATCAATCTGGTGAATAACGCCTTTGGATAGAACATAATCAGTGCTATCTTTAGCAAAGATATCTGAAAACTGATTTAGAAAATCAAGCACCTCCTTCTGTTGAACCAGGGATAGTTGCAGGAAATCTTGCTCAGTGAACAGGGATAGGACTTGGGGCTCATCTTCAGGTAGATTAAAATCCTGAAATGTACCAAAGGGATGTAGCAATAAGACATCAGGAGCATTTAACAACTTGCCATAGCCAACAATCTGCCCTCTAGACACATGCATGGGGTGAGCGGTTAAGTTAGCAATCAGCAATTGAACAGGGTCTTTATGAGAGATATACAAGATTCCCAAGCAGAGGTAGGGTTTGTTGCGCCCTAGCAAGGGAGGAGAGTATAGCTCTAGGAACATGCACTCAGACAACTCATATGATATTTGGGATTCTAGGATAGCTTGAGATCCAGGGGTAATGGTTACAGCAGAAGTGGCCAAGAGGGGAATCCCCTCAGACGCAGGGCAAGCCATAGGAGGAAACTTCATATTGGATGAGTGGGTAAGGTATTTTAGGGTAAAAACACCAGTGGAATATTCTAAAGCACATGTCTTGAGGCGCTTCCTGGGGACTTTAACAGGCTCTTTGAAGATCAGAGGGACTTTTTACCCTAGGATGGAGAGGTAGCTATCCTTCAAGTTGATTATCCCATTGTATTCCCTAAGGAATTGAGTACCAACTAGGAGGTTGTAACTCTCATTCTTCAAGACAACAGCAGGCGCAGCCAAGAGTAGCTTGCCAAACTGCATGGGAAGAGCAGAATAAGCCCCTATAGCGCAAGTCATGGATAGCCCAGCTGTGCCATATGACTGATGATAGTTAAGGTTGAGGGCAATTTTGAGCTTCTTGAAAAGCTTTGAGGAGACAAAATTAACAGGAGATCCTATGTCCAAGACAGCCTTGATTTTCACCTTTTGAAAGGATATTTCCACACAAGTGGTAGTATAATCAAAGGAAGGGAGGACGGCCAGAATGTCCTGGACTTCTGCTAGCTCTTTGTTCCATTTTTTGATCATGCATCTCAAGCCTGGAAACTCCTTATAGACATTCTGGAGAGGAAGCAAGACTAAAAAGTTCTTGAATACAGTGTCAGTAGCCTAAGCAGCTTCTTTGGATGACTCTATAAGCACAGGGGGCCTCTTAGCTTGAGTATGGTATGGGAAAGAGACAACCTCCTTGGCTTTAGAAAAAGGCTTGGAAGTTGTTGTAGTTTTCCCAGAATGTAACTTATAAGGGACTGCATTAGTTTTGGGGACGGCAAGAACTGAATACCCATAGGTGTCAGGGACCTCCACATCTGAATTTTCCATGTCAGAGTTGTCAGAGATGTTGTGGAATAGCAGCAGAATGGGAGGAGCCTCAGTGTCAGCAATGAAGGGAGGATTGAAGGAGACTGGGAAGAATTGTCAACCAAGAGCGTCTCTGCCTCTAGGCTGGCTGTTCTTTTCCCACCTGTTCCTTGGGATCAGCTCCTTCAACCCAAGAATTAGTACAGACTCAAGAATGGTGACCTATCTGACCACAGTTATGGCAAACTTGGCGTCAAGGAGAATTCTGCAAATTCATGGTGAGTGTGGTGATCCACATGTGTGCGGTTTTGCAGGTGAGGGTTGATTTGGCTTCAAATAAAGACAATATGCTAAAGAATGGCAATTTGTGGTTAGCTAGCAACATTGTAAACTAGTAGGTAACATAGGGCTACTAGGGGTAAGTGAGGTAAGCCTAGTAGGTGACTTGGTCTGCTAGGAGAAGTAAGGTAACCCTAGTAGGTAACACAGTCTACTAGGGTAAGTGAGGTGAGCCTAGTAGGTAACATGGTCTACTAGGGTAATTAAGGCCTGGCTGGTAGGTAACAAAGAACTACCAGAGGCAGTTGTTGCCTCCACCCAGCAGAAGATGTTAGCTGCTTTGGGCTATAGTGCTTCACCTAGCAGGGAACTGTGTCTGTGGGAGGGTGAAGACTGAAATAGCAAGCAGGGGACTTTGTCTGTCTGGGGGAGTAAGTTTGGACCCCTGGCGGGTAACGTGGGCTGCCAGGGAGGGGAAGAGCTCTAAGGGCTCAATGTACCCTAATACACTTGCAGGAGGTCTGTGAGCAAGCACCCTGCCTAACAGACTGGCAGGGTGTCCTTGTTTATGCCCCTATGGGAGCTTTGGGGAAACCCAAAGTGAGCATTGGAGGGTATAGGCATGCTCAGAGGTGTCACCAAGGTGGCTTGCTTGGGGAAGCAAGCTGCAGAACTTGGTGTGATCAGGCCTCTGGGAAGTAGAGCTGATTACTCTGCGACTGAAAGCCCAGACTTCATCACCTGGGTGAGTAAAGACAAAAAATAGACATAGATTTATGGTTTAATGGCCTAAGTGGATTGCCACTTGTGAGGGCCCAGTCAAACACCAGTTCAATGTAGACTCATGCCTGGGTCTACGAGTTCTGGTAATGGGGGCTGAGATAAAGAACCAAGGTGGTTCACAGAATTAGCAGAGAAAACTATCAAGAGGGGCAGTTTGGTCACAGTGAAGGCTAGTTGATGAACTGTTAATTCATATTGAATGGAATGAACCAATATGGTTCAATGTGTTAAAGGAATAAATAAGGTTCCTAGTGAGGATTTGGTGAGGAACTGGTTAAGGATCAGCAGAAGAACAAGAAGACATGATGAAGAACTAGAAGATCATGGTGTAGGATAGCCAAAGGACCAGAAGTTGGTGCTGAAGAACTGAAGAGCTGAGAGGATGACCTAGCTGGACTGGATACAGAGGCTGGAAGAGCTGGTTTAGTGACTTTTGAGAAGAAATTTGGATATAAAGAAGCAGTTAAAGAATAATTAAATGCTGTCTGATTATTATTAAGAAAAGATTAAAAATCACATAAGGAAAAAGAAAGAGGAGAGAAATAACCTATAGTTTATTAGAACTATATGTTATTTTTAGGAAAAAGATTAAAGAGAAAATGGACCAGAAAGAAGCTGAAAGAAGAACAGAGAAACTGTGAGGGTGAAAGAGCAAATTTTACCAAGAACAACTAGGAAAGCAAAAGGAAAAGCAACAGGCAGGTTTGAAGATTAAAAACGTTGACAGAAACACAGAGAAACACAGAGAAACATTGAAAAATCAAAGGAGCAAAAATTGCCTAAGTAAAACATATGGGGAAGCGCTCGAGATTTGCTGGGGAAACGTGACGGGAATTACGGCAAAACCGTTCAAAACGCGGAGCAGTTGTTTACCCAGAGCAAGACAGCTTTGAGTTCAAACCAGGGTCAGGAATGGGTCATCTGGGTAAACTGTTTTGGCAAAACCGTTGAAGCAAGGCGTTTGATTGGCTGCAACCCGGAGCCTATTTAATCAGTTTTTTAAGGGCTTTAACTTGAGAGTTAAAGCCTAAAAAATGGGGAGCAGAAGCGTAAAATTCAGGGCTTTCATTGGCTGAAGTAAGTTTAAAAGTTTAATATATTATAGAAGAAGAAAAACAGGATAGTTTAAGCTTTAAAAAACCAGAGTTCTAAGAGAGGTTTTTGGTCTGAAACAAGGGGCTATAAAAGGGAGAGCTATCTGAGACTCTTCAGGGACTGGATCAAGTGGATTAAAAAGGCCACCAAAGCTACAGAAGAAGCAGAAGACCAAGGATAGGAAGCCAGAGCTGAGTCAAAACACAGGAGCTTAAGATTAAGACAACAGAGCCCAGGGCCAAAGTTCCAGAGCCTAAGACCAAAGCAAAGGAGCCCAAGATCAAGAAGCAGGAGTCAAAGACCAAGTACAAGGAGTCAAAGATATTGTTAAAGGACTCCAAGTTTTGGCACAAACCCTTTCTTATTCCCTACCCCAAGGCAATATCTCAGAAGGTTTCTAAGGGGATCTTCCTTCTGACAGAGAATAAAGCGCCTATTACAACCACTATCTGAATTTCCCATGTGAAAAGAGTATTTAAGTCTCATGAGTCAATTACCCCATATTTTCTATCCTAGCCCAGGGGATGAGGAATCCTATTGCCTAGGGTGCAGGAAGTTTTCCTCCAGTAAATCTGCCCAGGAGGAGTGGGAGAAGGTGACTAGGCATTTGGAGATGTCAAATAGAGGAAGAGAGTTCATTGGAGAAGAGTTTGCAAGACTACTACAGGATTGGTATCGGCCTACAGGAGGACTGGCGCCTGCTGAAGTCCAGGTATACGGTGGAGACGCTTTCTTAGTGATTGGAAAGGTACTGGAGGAGTTTGCCCTTATGCAAGCCAAGTATAAGCTTCTCACCAACCCTTCACCCCTGTTGAAGAATGACAACTTCTCCAAGCCGGTCCCTGGCTACAACCCAGGACACGCTATGGGAACTGGTGACCAGAAACCCCACAGTGAGGATAAAAGGGCCACAGGAAGACAAACCAGAGTTAGAGGCAGCACAATTCTCCCACACAGCTTCTCCAGAATAGGTAAGGTGCATATCTGGCAACAGCGTCTTTATGAGGTTCATAGAAGAAAGCATGACCTTATGGGCTTTGAAGTGAAGGCACAGAAGTTGGTTCACCTTGAGTGCAAGCCATGTAAGCTTCATGAGCCGTCAATTGTCTGCTTGGTATCAGTTGTTGTCCTTCCATGTAGAATCTATCTGCAAATTCAGCTAGAGTCTCCTTCAATTTGAAGGCAATGTTCATGAAGGTGTCCTTTTCCACTTCCAAACTAAGGTTGCCACCAAAATTTTCAATCAGAAGCTGCTTCATATCTCTCCACGTCTCAATGGTGGGTAGTTCAGGCACCACCACCTCCTGGCAAGTTGAGTGTAGACAGGTCAGAATATGTTCTTTCTTAACCTTGTCTGATGCTTGTCTCATGGCAGTTTCATAGATGGTTAAGAAAGCTTCAATGGTCGAGGTTTTGGGGTCAAAGACTTGCTTAAAGGTAGGCTTTAAATGAGCTTTGGGATTTGGACCACCATTGTTGCCATCAAGTATGTTTATACACAGGGAAAACTCTTCTTCAGATTCTGAGGGGGGCTGTCTAGCCCATAGCTGACAAACACTCTCTTCAAGGGTAGTTAGGGTCTCAACAACGCAAGCACCCATCTCGACGGCTTGTGTGGTCTGTTGTGCAGTAGCATCTAAACGTTGACCTTGGGTGGTCACTATTGTGGAGAGCTCAACCAGTCAGGAGGTAAGTGAAGGTCCCACTGAGAGGCAAGGAGCAAATCTATCATTCACCAAATTCATTAACTCACTCATTTCTTGTACGTCTTGATCAAGCTCAGAGTGGTCTTGTTTCAAGTGGTCCACTTCATTAGCTAGAGCTATCAACTCTCTAGCACAGTGAATGCAGGGGGCTCCTGAAAAGCCAGGGCAACAGCCACCTTCATCAACAGCCCCAGTTGAACTAGCAGCAGTTGCCATCATTTTGTGTAAGGCAGCTACCTCTTGCTGTATTCTGAAAATTGAGTCATTAAAGAAAGCACATGGGGATCTGGCTGAAGTGCTTTGGCAGGACAACCTTGACTACAAGTGGACGCTCTTAGTTCTTGAATGACATCACATAGCCGCTGTTCTCTATCCAACAAATCATCAGAAGGCGGGGCATCTGGCTTGGACCTCAACAATTCATTTACTTGAGTCTGGAGTTTGGCAATGGCAGCAGCAGTGACAACCTTTTCTTGATCAAATTCTTCACCAAGTTTGTGGAGGCCTTTAGCAGCAAGGTCTGCTACTTGTTGTAGTTGATTGAAGGAATAAGCACTGAAATCATTGAGCTGCTGCACAAGTTGTTTGAAATTGGTGAGATAGGCGTTCAGGGTGGAGTCTACTTAGGTTTGCCAGGGTTGTTCCAACTGGTGAAACTCATTTAGATGTTTTCTGACGTATTCAGGGATAGACTGGTGCATTTGTTTGATGGAATTGACCAAACAGGTTTGGGAAGTGACAGAGTTGTGCTGATTGTCTGACACCAAGGAAAACAGGGAGTGGATCCATTGTTGATAGGCAGTAACTGATCCCAGTGATGAGTGACGGCTGCTTGTAGAGACAAAATCTCCTAAATGTGGAGCCCTAACACCATTTGATGGTGGGCCAAGGCAGGTTGTACAAAGGATGACAATAGGTGCTCAGTGGAGCCAGCCGCTGAGAGGAGATGTTGTGGAAATTGAAGAGCCACAATAAATTCATAGTATTCCGCTCAACTGAATGGTAATTAAAGGCAAGGGATGGCCCCATCACGGGCTAACCCAAGGGCTACCGCCATGACTTGTTCCAAGTCAGGGGTACCCAAAGGGTAGGCCACTAGGCGGGGACCATTCCCAAGATTCAGTATAGTAGAGACAATAGGTGGGTCTGCAATGTCTTCCTTGATGGGAGGATTTGTAATTTCAGGTGAAGTTGGCTCTTGTATAGGAGGAGGCAAAGGACCTGAAAACGTGGTTGCAAAAGGGATAACCAAGGGGATTACAGCCCCTGTAGTGAGCACCATTTTTGTTGTGATCTGAGGTGTGGCACAGAAACACAACGGGGAATCCTAACCTTAGGATTGGATTCATACTAAGTCTCAGTTAGAATGGCAGGGAAGGCTATGCAATTATCTTGTGGCTCTAATTGAATAATATCAACTAGACATGGCTAGAGAGGCGCCAAATTACGTGGAGACACAAAGACAAAAATGTGAATAGAACTTAAACTTTATTGGTGAACATGAAATAAAATATATAGTGGTTGGCAATACCACAAAACAGTACTAGGATGGTAGGATTACTTGCCACAAGCATGAGTGGGGAAAGTGAGTTGTGCAGGATCAAGAACCTGAACAGTTGAATTACCCAATTTGGAACCAGACTCCTTTTGAAGAGCAAAAGCAAAAGCAATAGGTTTGCCCTCAAAATAACCCATCAAAGGCAAAATCAAAACATGGTGAATGGTGGCATTCACAACAGGCTTGGTGATTGATGATTGGCTTGGCTTCTTTCCTGTGCTGGTTGCTTATTATTGGTAGATATGGTTTCTGTTGATCTTTGATTGAAGAACTGTTGGCTACAGAGTCTAGGGCCTGTATTAATTGATTTATTTGGGTTTGAAGCCATAACAGCACCCACTTTTGCTTTTGAGCTGATTAGTAAGTTTGAAACTAACTTAAGTACTAATTGATTATTGGATTTTAAAAGTTGCTTTTGAAAAGGTTTTGAGTTTAATCCCTGAAGGTAATACACTGTATTTGAACTGTTCTGGTGTTTTTATGTCTTTAGATGTCCAGCTGCACCATCCAGGAATCCCAAAATCTTCATTTTCCTATTAATGGGCACCATCTTGAATATGTGAAGCAGCCAAGGCTTAGGAATTAATTTAAATTCTTAGAGATGTTCCAAAAGGCAAGATTTCCCTGTGTTTTTACCAGATTTCATAAGCATATTTAAGTTTTTAAAGACTTTCAATCCTTACATCTGTCAACATATCTCACAATACACAGGGGCGCTTGAAGAGTTGCCCCATGATGTGGCTAACAATATAGATCAATCTGGATGCAATGTCAAATTACGGGCATTATCTCCTAATTAGGAGCATTGCCAATCCAACATGCTGATCCCTGCACAAGTTATTCCACAACCCAAACCCTATATGAAACCAGCCACTGTGTCACCCCCTGTGGACTTGTGCCTTCTCAATATGGTATATTAATTACAATATTCCTCAATAAACTACATCTTGTTTCTATTCTTGTTCTTTCTATTAAAGTGTTGTCTTTCCCAATCTAAATAGTGAGCTATTATTGGTTCAGTTGCAACATTAATAGCAGTGAAATATTTGATTAACAACCTACCTATAAGAAAGTCCTCCAAGAAAGGACAAAGTGCTGATTGTATGGCTACACCTCACCAAGAAAACTTTCTCCTTATCCCTAATGGGGACATCCCTGAGGGTTATGTTGTGTAACAGAATCAACTAGTTCTCACCAGTGTCTACAACTGAATCTTCCTGGTAAAATATGATGTTATAATCACCCTGCCTCAGTCAGATCTGTCACAGTGCATGATGAACTTGTAACTAAAATCTTTCACAGCTGGTGTGGAGGAGGCTAAAAGGGTAAGTTGGGTACACATCATCAAAACTCACTTCTGCATTTGTCAAGTAACTAAGACCATATGGGTTGCCATTTTATCAGGGCACCTCATGGGGCCTGCTGCTATATGGTTCACCAACTGGGCTGAGCAATAAAACAAAGTCACCTGGACAGCCTTCAGAGACGCTGCCAAGTTCCACTACAATGAAATATTTTCACTCATTGTAGTGGGAACTCCCTTCTTATAATCAAACAAACAGAGATCATCCCTGAGCCCTCAGCGCTTGGCAACAAGCGCTTGTTACTGCCCAGAAGCCATTACTAATGGAAACTCCATGTCCCTCACTGTCATAATCAATGAGTTAAACCCCATATCTGTAAGTGGGTGCCTGTAGGACGTTGTACCTCCATTGAAAATTGTTACAAAGCCATTGCGGAAGCAAACAGGCCTTAATGGGATTCCATAGATCCAATGATGCATCCCCTCAGCCTTGCCCTGCGCCTGGCAGCGCCCACAACCAAGAAGATGTTGCCAACTCTACTAACAAGATAACAGCAACAAGCACCTTTGTGAGGGGAACTTCAATTGGAGCAGATTGAGAGTTTTAAAAAATCCTGGGGGTTTTAGACACAAAAGGCTCTGCAAATCTTCTTGACTCATATTCCCAATCTCTCCTAGCTAAGAATTCCAGCAGCTATGACATACATGAGCTGAAAACCTTAGACATATTCCAAGTGCACAGTGACAGCTCTGTCCTCCAAGCTAGTCATTCATCAAATAAAATTATTTTCATGTCCTATCTCTTTTGCTTCTGTGGAAACACTCACAGACCCCTGGTAGATACTGGGGCCAATCACACCATGGACAACCAAGAATTTGTGGATTCTCAACAGTTAAACCAGGTCCCCAGCCACTTTAAAGCAGTGTGTGTAGCATATTTATTTAGGATAGCCATCACTCACAAGACATTGCCCTTCTTGGTAAGAATGGGTATAAATCCCCAACATGTGGGGGAGTATTTTAGCCAGGTAGAATGCCAAGTTTGACACTTGGAACTCTGTTAGTGAGGTGACATTTAGGTATGCCATCAATACCCAATGAAACACCTTAGTGTACACATCAAATAGTCCAAAATTACCGTCAAAGTAAGTGAGTACATAGTAAGTAAAGGTGTATAGGGCTATGGGCATTGTTGTAAAGTTACTCCCCCTTTTAGCCCTATATAGGACAATCTTCCCACAACGCACAAAGAAAACTGCTCAGAATACAGCTAAACCTCTTAATTCCTTTGAGGATTTAGCTCACACAATTGACAAGAGATTTGTATTGACATATTCTTCTCAGGTGGTAACCACCAATGCCCAGATTTTTGTGCCTACTTGTGAAGAGTCCCTGATTAATTTAGATTATTTTTTGGCTTGGTTCTGCCCTATTTTAAACAGATGAAGTGTAACCAATCAAGTTGTGCTTCTACTAAATCAATAAATTCCAATCAAATTGGATCAAATGCCCCCTGAAGCACTCCATAGCCACCAGCCAATCAGAGGCAAAGCTGGAAATTAATGGAAAATCTTCTAACCCACTTTAATCTCCCTGGAAAAATTTCTCTCCTGGCCAATCAGATCCATTGGTTGGGTCAGCTGATCTTTCAAATTCAAAACCTGTCTCTTAAAGAAAGACAAGTGAATTTTGGTCCCCTGCTTGCTCATTATTATCAATAAAAGTTACCCTCTCAAACGTGAAGTTTAGTGGTTTTTGGTCCTTTTTTTTGGCCTGTGATTCTCTAAAAGTTGTTAGTAAAAGTGTTTATTATCCCTTACCCTTGCTGTTGTCCCCTGAGTCCTGGCCTCACTTTCAAAGCCTCAAGAGTTGTTGTTAGTAATAATGTTAAGGCTTACCATTTTTGCTTTCAATATTCAAGTTTTATTCTTAAGATTAGTATTAAAAGGTTCATAAATTTTACTTTAAGTTCAAATTTTTATCCCTTTTGCTTTTCCTTGACCTTGTGGTTTTTACGCTTAACAATAAGGCTTGCCTTTACTTGAATTTTTTTAACAATCTCACTTCCAGGTCTTCAATTCTTGCTCCTGGTGCAAAAATATTTCCTTTAATCTCTGCCAGGCCCTAGTTTGCTTCTGCTCTCCCTTTACAAGCTTAAATTTTCTTGGTGTCTAAAAAATGTTGGTGCCTGTACTAAAATTCTTGGTGTTCACCCTGGCTCAGGTTTTGATAATTATCTGGGCTACCTCCCTGTACCTCTGGGGGAGAATTTTCTATTCTGCCTATTACATGAGAGATAATCCCTTTCATCTTCTAGAAATATTTGAAGTCCTTCCCGGGAAAGCCCAAGGCCTGATTGTTACTGGTGATAACCTTGTCAAGAGTCTCACCTGAAATGACTTGGAACTGCTCCCCCTCAACTCAGATTCCCTAAATTCCCAGAAAGAGGATCTCCTGGTGCCTCCTCCTCTCATGGAAGCTGACCCCACAGCCTACAAAGAAGAGTCAGGCCCCCAGGATTATTCTCCCATGCAAACTCCCTGGCTGCTTGGTTGCATGATCTTGATGTTGTAAATGTGCTGTTTTAGCAGAGTTACAAGGGGAAAATATTTGGAAACCAGATAATGTTCTTTATTGAGAGATAAGTATTATATAGTGTGAGTGAATCATGTATAGTAGAAACATGATTATGATGATCAATTGGTTGGATGGTTAGGGGTGGCTTGATCCTGTTAATGAGTCAAGCAAAAAACAAGGTACTTGATGTAAGGGATTATCATTTGTTATGTTATTGGATTTGGAAATTTTAGTTGACTTCCTAGTTTGACTTTAAGTCACTGGGCAGTCAGGTTGCAAGTCACAACCCTGCTTAATTGAACCTTGCTGATGGGTCAAGTATGCTGTATTTGAAATTGATGAGTTTAGATTCTTACTTTCCCCAGTTGTCCTTGGTATCCTTGCTCTGGATACCTCTTTGAGTGGCCATACCAATGCTATACTGGATGGTGTCCTGGTGGGATTTCCCCATGGATGGGAGCCAAATTTAGTCAGTTTAGCTCCCCTCTCTTACAATTGTTGAGTGTGAAAAAACCAAAGTGGACCAGGAGAAAAGCTGGGAGGAGTTTAGTTTTGCAGGCTCCTTGTAGTAGTACTTATTAGTGGGTTCTTTAAATGGCCTATATGGTTTGAATATGGTTTGGTGGTCCCCAATCCCTAGGCAGGCTGTAATAACAGGAGAGAATGTAAGGTGGTTCATCTTCTATCTCCTGAGAAAGGGTAGAAAAAGCTTAGAGTCTTGACTTTCTGTAGGTGTCAGAACCATAATTTATGATGATCCCAACACCCATTCTCTGGCAAAAGATGGTGCTAATGAAGAGCTTTACCCTTCTATACTTATTAACAACTATGGCAGAATAATTAATTATTTTGGAACTAAAGAAAGAATTGAAGTAAATTAGTTAAAGTTTAATAATAGTAATGAATTAACTTCAATTTCAGGTTTGAAAGTTAAACCCAAGGCTTCCTAAGTGCTTTTGCATTGCTCTAAGATTAAATTAGAGTCCTTGATCAGTAAGGAAATCAAGCTAAAATCCCTCCAGTTGACTGCCTGCAGCAAATTAAACACACTGAATCCCTCAAATGCTGTTGACCACGGCTGTTCTACCTTCCAGGCTCTGTAAAGTAGTTACTTGACAGTTTATCTCATAAGCAACCTTGTGACTATCAAACTTCTGTTTTTAAGCCAGAAATCCCTCCTATGTTCCTGAAGCTAGTTGTGTAAGTTGAAACAGTTAATGATAGTTGAAGTGATAAGAAAGGGTTTGAGAAGCATCTGATAATCTTTAAACATTCAATTTATTGAAACAGAAGGCTCAACCCTCCAGCAAGGTTCTGAGTAAGAAGGTTTGTGACCTGCAATCCAATTATCCAGTCACTTGGAGCCAGACTAGGAAGTCAACTAAAATTTCCAAATCCAACAACATGAACAAATGATGATCCCTTACAATGAATACCTTGTTTTGGCACTTTACTTATTACCAGGATCAAGCCATCCCCTTCAACATCCCACCATGTGATCAATGCAATCATGTTCATTTTATCCATGACTCACACTAACTATATAATCATTATCTCTCAATAAAGAATATTATCTAGTTTCTAAACATTTTTCCGCTTGTAACTTTGCTAAAACAGCACAGTTACTACAATGGTAGCACAGGTAGGTTCTCCATCCTACCTTATCTTGCAAAATTCCACCTGTTGCCCGTACTTGCTGTGGCCAACAAATCCTCAATAGAATCATATCTGGTCTCCCAGCAGACTGGACGCTGTACCACCTGGTGCCAAGATACCAGATGGTTTTGTCCTCTACCAGAACATGGTGATTCCACTCCCTGCGTTCAATGCCCTGTCTGCCCAAGGATTCTTACAGGCTCCCTCTGCTATGCCTTGAGCAACTGATAAAAACACTATGCCAGCCTATATAGCCCAGAGACTTTGAAGTACGGCCCTGGAATCCTTTTCTGGGGCCAACAATGACAACAACGCTGCATAGATCCAATCTGCCCAAAGCAAACTGGCCCAAATAGAATGCCTGCAATGATTCTGGATTGCAGATATCTCCATCTGACTGACTCATGACGCTGGCACATGGTACAATAAGTGGCATTAAGAGCACATAGAGAAGGACTGGGACACCTTCAAACAAGACTTCTTGACAAGATTTGTGCTAAAAGTCACCACACTTATGATCATACTCCAAGTAAAGAACCTAACCCAGACTGGCACTGTGAAGGAGCTCATCTGTGCCTACAAGGAACTCTGACTATGTGCCCCCTTGGATATGGCCTTTGACGCTCCAGCTACCCACCTCATGTACTATGACGCTCTCAAGTTGCACGTAATGAGACACATAAACCTGGACCAAGTAACCAACTTGCAAAGTCTATATTGCAAGGCAGAGAAAGCAGAACAAACATCCAACGCTCTCCACAAGGCAAAAACTGGAAAAAGAGAGAGACCCAAAGACTCTCACTCAGCCGGGCGTTTGAGTCAACCACCCCCTGGGAACAACAGCAGCAACACAAACCATAACCCCGTGGGCATCAATGGACATGAAAACTGGAACAATGGTCAGTCAAACCATACCCATTTTTGTATCACTTCCACACAAGGCAACCAAGACAAGGGAAAAGCCCAGGGAGAGCATTAAGCAAGCCAAGCTTTCCCCACACAACTCCTGACTTGCCCAATGATGAATATCAGCCTGAGCACGTGGACCAGTGTCCAATGATTCACTTGCCCTCAGAGGACCCAGTACTTTACACCATTGCCAGACACTCCAATAAAATGATGTCTTACCCTTTCCACTTTTGCAGTTACACAGGCTCAGCACTCCTGGACTTGGGTTCAGACCAAACCCTAGTCAACAGCAGCTTTTTATATATGTTTAAGCTAGCCACTAATCCTTTGCGGATTAAAAACATGGTTTTAGCTGATGAACACCACATTGCCGTGATAAGGGAAACTGTCCCCTTCTCCATCATGATTGAGAACCTGCATTCCACCATCTAAGGCCCCATCATTGACTTTATCAAGTTTGACATTGTACTGGGTCTGGACTGGTTGCAAAAAAACAATCCCCACATAGACTGGGAACCTTGGTATTGACCATCAAATGCAAGGGTGTCAACCACCGGATCTACCCTGACTTGATAGACCAGCTCCTACACAACCATGTCTTTGTGCACATCACAGAGACCCTGAACAAAAAAAAAAGAAAACCTCAAAGCAATTAACTGGGACTCCTGCCAGTACAAAATCATACACTTCAAAGACCGTCAGGACACCACTACACCTCAATATTGCAGAATTGTAGCCCTCTATCCAGAAATCTTCAGGGAGGCTTTACCCAGGCTGCCTCCAGAAAAGCATATCCAACCCTCCATCCAACTCAAAGAAGCTGTACCTAAGGCACAACTCATCTATTTTCTGACTCCAAACAAAGACAATGCCCTGTGTGCTTACCTCAAAGAGGTGTTAGAGAAAGTACTTATCCACCCCTCACAGTCTCCTTTTGGGGCTGTCGTGTTCTTTGTGGCCAAGAAGGATGATAACCTGCGCCTAGTCACATATTATTGAGCCCTAAACAAAGTTACCATTAAGAATTTTTACCCACTGCCACTCATTGAAAGCCTCTTTGATGCCTTGGGCGATTCCACAGTCTTCTCC
This sequence comes from Entomophthora muscae, assembly GCA_014839935.2. Classification (NCBI taxonomy): domain Eukaryota; kingdom Fungi; phylum Entomophthoromycota; class Entomophthoromycetes; order Entomophthorales; family Entomophthoraceae; genus Entomophthora; species Entomophthora muscae. The sequence goes on from QTSX02003552.1 coordinate 727,831, forward strand.
AAGATCAACTTGACTTCTGGCTACAACCAGATCCGTATCAAAGATGAATGTACCCCCAAAACAGCCTTCCATACTAAATATGGCTCATACAAATGTGCGGTGCTCAATTTCAGCATGACAAATGCCCTGTCAACTTTTGTGACCTTCATGAACAAGGTGTTTTCACCTCACATAAGCAAGCACGCCTTGGTCTGCCTAGACAACATTATTGTCTATAGCCCCTCAATAGAGCAGCACCACAAGGACCTGGAGGCAATCTTTGCTACCCTGGCACAACACAAGCTACTAGCCAAGCCCTCCAAATGTCAGCTCTTCTGCAAGCAACTGCCTTTCCTAGGACACATAGTCTCAAAGGACGGCATCAAACCTGACAGTCAAAAGATACAGGCCATCTGCAAGATGCCACCACCCAAGGATAAGTTGGAACTCTGCACCTTCTTGGGAATGGTGGCCTATTTACAACACTTCATACACAACTGTGGTGTGTTGACGGCCCCCTTATCCGCCATAACAGGCGCCAAGTCCAAGTTTGTGTGGACCCCACAATGTGACCTCTGTTTTAGACGCCTCAAGGAGAAACTCACAGCAACTCCTATCCTACAATATTCAAAATGTGACAGGGAATACCAAATGGAAGCCGACGTCTCAGATACATCCATTGAGGGAGTACTAAAAATCAAAAATAATGACAGTGACTTCTATAATACCCTGTAATGGTGGGCACCACTTGGAGTATGTATGGTAGCAAATTGGTGAACTGGAAACCCGTCAAGGCAGTGATTATGGGATACACCGTCATCAGCCAACAGAATACCTTGGTGTGTATATTGAAGAGCCCAAAGCTCCTGGCAAAGTAGGTGAGGATGTAGTAAGCAGACATATACATGGCTATGGAGAGTGTCAAATGGGGATATACAAGAGGCGGCCAGGGTCCAGTGTTTGAAGAGTTAAGTTGGCCAGGGTCGTGGTATGGACCATAACCTAGTCCTTCTGTGGAGGGGCCAAAGAACTCTGAACTCTGTTGGTAGCCTCCAATCCCAAGGCAAGCTGTGAGTACAGCTGTGAAGATGAGGTGATTCATCTTCACTGGGTTAGAAGGGTTGGCAGGGGCTTGATCTGTAAGTTTTAACTGTAGTTGAAGTTGAAAATTTCACTTTATTGAGGGTATTAGTCTCAATAATAGCACAAGCTATTACTGAGAGGAGATCCTTTATTTATAGTGGGCCCCACTTGCAAAGTTTTAAAAATGGGAGTTAAAACAGGGGACTGGAGTCCCCAAAAGTTTGGTCATGGGAATTGGTGTTTGAAGGGATGGCCAAACCCCTGTTCCTGGGCAATCTGTTGGGGTTTTAGACAGTTCTGCTTGGGACCAATAATTTCCTCTGGATGGGTGGTCAGGTGGTGACAACAACTCTTGGTTTTAAACACCTCTATTTTTGGTTTGGGGATGATAGTTTGGTTGGAGTCTAGGCCTAGCTGATTGTTGCCATCCACCTGGTTCCATTGGCTGTAGGTCATGTTATTTTTATCTTCTGAAGTTAATTTTGGCTTTTCCTCTATATTTTTAGAATTTGGTCTGGATTGTGAAACATGAATTTGCCCTTCTTCTTGGGCCCAAGAATTATTCCTAAAGTTTACCCTTGTTTTAAGGGACTTTTCTGATTGGCTGGGTGTCATGGTGGGTTTTAGTTGGCTGGGGAGTGGGCCCTGGGACCTGGGTGGGCAACTGGCAGTTGGCTGGGGCCCAGGGAGCAGGCAGGTGGCCTGGGGGCAAGTGGCGGGTCTGCTGGGGAAGGGGTGGGCAAGCGGGTGGCCGGCAGGGCCCAGGTTGGCGGCTGGGTGGCAGGCGGGAGCCAGGCAAGCAGTTGGGAGGCTGGCAGCAGGCTGGGCGCGCAGGTGGCAGGCGGGAGGCTGGCAGGGGGCTTGCTGGCGGCTGGCTGGGCAGCAGGAGCCCGCTGAGCAGGCAGGCGGCAGGCAGGCAGCTTGCAGGTGGCTGGCTGGGTGACGGGGGGGCTGGCAGAGGGGGCGGGCGCCTGCCTGGATGTTAAATTATTCCAGTTTCCATAAAAATCTGTTTTTTCCAAATTTTGATTTTTCTTTTACCCTGATAGTGGGGGAAATTCCCTATCAAATTTTGCCCCTCCTCTTGGGCATTTCTCTACTTGTTTCCAAAAATTTTCCTCAGTAGAAATCTGGTTTATGTCAGGAATATTCCTGACACTTCCTGCCTGTAGCTTATGAATTGCAAAAATTGACAGATGGTGAGTGTCAATACCCTATCCACGACAAAGAACTGTTGGCTATAGTACACTGCCTAGTCAAATGGCACTGTTACCTAGAACGCCAGGAAGAATTCACAGCATTAACCAATCACAAGCCACTCATCATTTTTAAAACTCAAGCAAATCTTTTGCGCCGCCAAGCCCAGTGGATGGAGCTATTGGAGAGATTTAACATGCTCATCCAGTACAAACCTGGGGCCAAGCTCGCCATGACAGACGCCCTGTCCTGCCTGTATGTCTGTGCTTCAATAGGAGAGAATGGGCTCAACCCAGACTGGCCTCTCTTAGTACTGCAAACAAAGGACAAAGGTTTCTCCCCTGGCACAACCGACATAACAAAAGAAACAGTCATCAAAAATGAACACACCTTTTCTGACGTATATGGGACCCTACACAGAAAAATGACTGACGGCACAACCATTCCCTACATTCCCACGCATCAGCAAGTCAACACCATCCTACGCTATCACAGGGATCTTGGACATACTAAGAGCCTAAATCTATACAAATTCCTAAAACATAAAGCCTGATAGCCAACCCTATACCACAATGTCCAAGAAGTGCTAGACCAATGTGAGGTATGCAAAAAGTTTGCCAAAAGCAAAACCCTGCCAAAGTCAGTACTTCTCATCTGCACACAACTACATTTCAAGGTATGAGCTCTTGACATTGTTGGCCCCATGCCAGGAAAACACAACAACAAAAAATACATCATCACAGCCATTGATTTTGCGACAAGGTGGCCAGTAGCCCAAGCAGTGAAAACACACACCGGTAACAATGTATGACAATTTATTGGCAAGGAGATAATCAGCAAGTTTGGAAAGCCAGAACTCCTAGTAACCAATGGAGGCAAAGAATTGACCTCTGAAGACACCAATGTATCCCTCACCAAAAATGGGGTCAAGCACACTGTGACAACACCATACCACCTACAGGCCAATGGACGCGTAGAGTGGCTTAATGGTAGCCTCGTGCAAGCCTTAGCCAAACTCACTGCCAGGAGACCTGAAGACTGGTATAAGCAGCTACCAACTGCACTACTTGTGTGCTAAACCCGAGTGAACAGATTCACCGGGAAAAGCCTGTTTGAACTGGTATACAGCATACAGCTGAATATCATTCAAGCATTAACAGGACCTAAACCGGAAATTCCAAGTGAAGTCCCTCCACACTCAGACCCTCAAGTGATAGAGGCTAACAGCAAAGGAGAATGAACATCTGCAAAAGATATTTGTCCCCATCTGCAATAGACATGAAGTTGGGGACAAAGTTTGGGTCATGAATGTTGACAAGAGCAAACTACAACCTAAGAAAGTAGGGCCAGCAATCATTCTGAAGGTAAACAACAATAACACTTACCTTGTGCAAGGGCTTGGAAAACATAAGCAAGACAAGACCCTACACTGTGATTGCCTACAACCCTGCAAAGCAAGACAGAAGCAACAAGAAACCGCCCTGCCCGCCAGAGAACAGCAACTAGTTCAATATGGCGCCCGGGCTCCCAACAACCTCCCTGACAGCCTGCCCCCAGAGGAGGCCGACCTTCAGTTGAGGGAATGTCAAAACCGCAGGCTTGACCCGCCAGCAAGGTTCTAACCAAGCAGGTTTGTGACCTGAAATCCAATTATCCGGTCACCCAAAGCCAGACTAGGAAGTCAAATCAAATTACCAAATCCAATAACATGAACAGATGATGATCCTTTACAGTGGATACCTCAATTTGGCACTTGACTTATTATTAGGATCAAGCCACTCCCTAATCATTCAACCAATTAGTTATCACAATCATATTCCTACTATCCATGATTCACTCACACTATATAATTTCAATATCTCAATAAAGATAATTATCTGGTCTTCAAATATTTTCCCCCTTGTAACTCTGCTAAAACAGCACAGTTGTGACACGCCATTATGCATTATCACTGCACATTGGGTCATATCTGAATATTTAACCTCTTTGAGATCATTAAGCATAAAGTTTGGTGGCCACACATGCGCCAGGGCATCCTGGACCTCCTTGAAATGTGTATAATATATGAAAAGAACCTTTCTAAACCCGCTCTGCCAAAGTCAGTCCTACCAATCAGCTTAATGTCAAAACAGCAGGCTCAACCTGCCAGAAAGGTTCCAAGTAAGCGGTTTTGTGACCCACAATTCAATTATCCAGTCACTCAAAGCCAGACTAGGAAGTCAACTCAAATTTACAGATCCAGCAACATGAAAAACTGATGATCCCTTACAATGGATACCTTGTTTTGGCGCTTGAATCATTATCAGGCTCAAGCCACCCCCTTCACCATCCAACCGTGTGATCAACACAACCATGTTCCTGTTATCCATGACTAATATTAACTATATAATCATTATCTCTCAATAAAGAATATTATCTAGTTTCTAAATATTTTCCCCTTGTAACTCTGCTAAAAAGCACAGTTACAACATTAACAGAACCCTTCAAAAAGTGGGCTCTCAACATTGTTGGGCCCTGCCTGAAGATAGACTGGGCAAAAAGTACATCATCACAGCTATTAACTACTTTATCTGCTAGCCAGTGGCATGGTAACCATTAATCACACTGCCCCATCATTACACACTTTATTATTAAGCAGATTGTGGCACACTTTGGCTGCCCTAAAAAGCTCATCATTAATGGGGGGCCTGAACTTGTAGGTAATATTATGAAGGCATACTGCGTTAAAAATACCCTCACACAAATAGTCACTACCTCATACCATTCTCAAGCCAACAGGCGTGTAGAGCACTTGAATGGTTCTATTGTGCAAATAATTTTTAAACTCTCTCAGGAGCATCTAAACATCCCCTGGACAGAGCATCTTCTCACCGCACTACTCATTTTATGAGCCAGAATCAATCACAGCATGGGTTTCAGTCCTATTGCATTGGCCTTTGGCACTCCTGACGTCATGGAAGGAGTAGATGAGGGCAAGTTAAAGCTGGTTTTCCCAAGTAAAACATCCCTCACATTCACTCCTACATTAGCCCAGTGGCAGGCCAGCAGTCTTAAACAAGAATGAATCAAGGGGACAACAGTGTCACAGGCAAAAAATTCCTGCTATCAATTGGCAAGGAAAAATCCCAACTTTGATATTTAAACCCTGGGCCCCTGCAGGCCGCCCACATTTTTTTGGACTCAAATCAGAAATAGATTTGACTTTGGAAAAACCTCCAAAACCTACCAGTGCAGCAACTTCTATGCTCAAACCCTAATCCATAGGGAAACCCCTGAGCCCAGCCAATGGGAGCAACAGCCCAAAGAACACCCCCACAATTGCCTGTACCGCTGCTAATAAAGCTTTAGGATTTGTCAGCCACCTGTGGGCCTTGGGATCAGGGTAATTCACCTATGTCCAAAATCAGGAAATCAAGATTCCCTGTCCCAACCCAGCCAATGATGAACCAACAATTTTGGATGCCACCAAAGACTCCCAAACCCTGGTAAATGCTACCACCCAGGCCACAAGAATTTGAAAAAGTTTTCACAGTTTTGATGAGCATACTTACACCCAAGAGTTGACGGGAAGATGCTCATTGCTATTCTTACAATAAAGTGTTATGAACCTTTAGTTCACAAAGGTCTTGCTCTACCTCCTTTTAGAATTTTACTATTTTTAATTTGATCTCCCCAGGTCTGTCCCCACTTCCCACCAAGCCCAAGAAAATGCAGACCAACCACCCAAGTTATTCAGTCCTCCAGGAGCTCCCTGAAGCCCGGTATATTTTACAGAGTATCCTCCAAACCCATATTATTTGGAGTTTACCTTAGAGGAGATCCTAATTTACAACCCCAAAGCCCATAGCAGAGAAACAGAGCTTATTGGTTGTGAAGGAACTTGGATCACAAAACAGCCTTTGCTATTTTGCGGCAAATATAACTACCTGCCTACGTACTTGGTACCAATGGCCCCTCTGTAAGGTCTTGCCCAATAGGGTGCAAGATTATAAACTATACTGTGCAAAGCATTTGGGTTTAGATTTAAGAGATAAAGAAAAGTTGGTACAGTTTGTAAAAGTACTGTTAAAAGACCTGCTAAAAACTTATGGTTTGACACAAAAGGTGGCATCAAGTTAACTAAACCCAAACAAACTACATAGAATAAAGTATTGAATAAAGATTTATTGGTAACTAAAGGGATATCCATGTCAGGATATTTCCTGTGAGAATATCTTAACATAAAATTAGTTAAAATATCCCTAATATTAAAAAATGGTGACAACAAGCTAATTGCTTGTTGTCTAGCTATCTTCATCCTAATTATACTAGATATTTAACTCTAATAAAACTGAAAGCAAATTGAGACCTAGCAAATTTTTACAGTAGTTTTCAAACCTGTTGAGATAAACATATATTAGTCAGTTTAGAACGCATGAACTCAGTCTAAAAACAAAAATAAAAATTAAGGAATTTATATTAAATTAAAATAGATTTGGATAAACTTTGATCTTGTTTTTAGACAGAGTTCATGCATTCTAGACTGACTAATATATGTTTATCTCAACAAGTTTGAAAACTACTATGTTCTACTATAACCCTAAATTTAAGTGAGGTAAGCTCCTGTGGTGAAATAGCTGTGAGCTATGACACTATTTACTAGCTTCTATTGGCCAGACTAGGCTATAGGCTTTATCTGTTGTCCATATAAAGCTTTAGGCTTTATCTGTTGGCCATAGAAGTCCATGGGCCATATGAGTCTATAGGCCTTATATGTTGGCCATAAGATGCTATAGGCATTTCCTGTTGTCTATAAAAAGCTAAAGGCTTTGTCTGTTGGCAAGACAAGTCTAAGGATCAAATATGTTAGCCAGACCATTCAACATGTCACATCTGTTGCTCAGATTAATTACAAGTGATCTGTTAAACTGTCTGTTCCATAATCTGTGTCACAAGTGACAAACTCCTATTGACTATGCTGACTGGAAAGCCTCAACTACAGGATTCAAACCCTGACACCCTGCGGGCCGCCAGCCCGCAGGACCAACCGCCTGCAGATTTATGGGTTTGAACCAGAGCAGGATTTGACTTCAGAAAATCCTCTAAGGCTTAATGAGTCAAAATCATCCACATTGACGCACCCCACGCTGAAGGTTCCTGTTAACTCAACCAATCAGCAGGCGGACCTAGCCATAGACCCCAAAATAACTTGGGCCACCACAGAAAAGGAAACAAAGAAACTTCCTATAGAACGCGGGCTGCCCAGAGATGACTAATCCCATGACCCAATAAGGAAACTTGAGCATTCTCAGATCAAACCAGCCAATGAAATAACTCCCACAATGGATGCCACCAAGGACTGGAAAAACCTGATAAACAGTAACACCTGGGCCAAAGAAATTGGTAAAAAATTTCACATAACAGATGGGCATACTTATACCCTGGACTGCCAGGAAGTTTCCCATTGCCATTCTTGCAATAAAGTGACATGAACCTTTGGTTTAACCAGGTTATTCCATATTTGATATTAGTTCTATTTCATTTACATTCTACCACCCGCGGTTCCGCACCTCACACCCAATAACCCCAAGAAACCACGGACCAGCCCCCTGCCTTTATTGTCCACTAGGAGCTCCCTACAGCCCAGTACATTTCACCAAGTACCCCCCCCCAACCCTGTGTATTTGGAGTTCATCCTAGAGAAAATCCTAATCTACAACCCTGAGTCAAGAACTAGAGAGACCGAGACTGTATACAGGAAAGGCCACAAGATCACTATACCTCACCTGCTATTCCACAGCAAGTACAACCACCTGCCCGCGTATTTGGTCCCAATGAAACCGCCTCTTACCCTGCGGCCCAACCGCCTGCAAGAATATGTTGCCACCAATGAATCCACTTCCGCCCAGATATTTAGAGTGATGTCCATCACTCTTACCGGCTTTATAGATTCTATGGTACCTGCCAGAGGACCTTGGGCTCTCCTGGGCAAAATTTTATCTTACAATGTAAAGTTAGCACCAATCTTGTGGTGGGCCCTCCCTGCCAGGCCTGTGGGTTCTCAGAGACCCCCCACAGGCTGGATTTCTGACAATATGTCCAGATTATGCCCAATTTGCCACAATTTCCTTTGTAACAACCAGTTGCCAACTGACGCTGATGATCTAACTTACAAACACTCTTGTCAGTTGTAATATACACATGAAGCTGTAGCAACTAACTTGATTGACCATCAATATTCTATATTGTTGATCAACATTTCAGTTGGCTATCATCTCACAAATGGCTATATAATCTTCACTTGACTTATTTAATAAATTAGAGACCTTTTATTGTAAACCAAATACTGTTGTTTCTCCTTTAACTTGAATAAGTTACTTGTCGAATGCCTTTGCAGAGGTGCAGACTTTGGGTCTGTACAACCATGATAGCTCCTGTAAGCTATAAACAGATGTTGAGCTTGTGTTTTCAGCACTGTTAATATAGAGACACCTAGGAATAATAAGTCTGCTGTATGCCACTTATCAATTCTGAATCCTCTCTTTCCCCTTCCCCAGTATCCATTTTCTGTCTGGATTCCAACTGATTAACATACATCCATTCCTCCGCCAGCCCTGTTCTGACTCCATTGTCTTGTTGCCAACTGACAACTGAATTCTTCCCAAAGTATATATTGTCTATCTGGTATCCATTTGGCTATTATACACCAACTCTGTATCATTTCCTGTTGCTCTGTTTCCAACCAACACCTGAACCTCTTCTACTGTTGTTAATACTATGATCTTCATATATTGACCACAGTTGGCAACTCCTCAGTTTTATGCTGGCAAGGCATATTCTTTTGTACTCCAACTTGCCTGGTGCTCACATATCCAAGTACTGCTTAAGCCCAACAACCTGTTATAGCAGTCACCACAGCTCCTAAGTAAATTTGAAGTTAAAATTGAAGATTAAAAAAAAGAAAAATGAAAAGATTGAATAAAAACCTGTAATAGTGATTAGGAAAAACCATTTAGAATTTCAGCTTAAATGCCTATTTTTCCAAAGCCTTTATTTATAGATAAGAAAATTGAAGCCTGGAAGGATCTGCAATTGTAAACAGAAGTTTCTTGGCAAGGTATAACTGATAAATCAGGGACAATACATGGTGGTTGAGGAAGATGATCTTGCAACAGACAACCCAAAGATCTGCAACTGCAGTGGTTGGGGGAGTGGTGGTTGCGTAAGCAGCAAAAGGAGAAAAAAACCCTATTTAAAATAGGAATTTATAAAGATAATCATAAAGGAAACTAATTGTGAGCACACAAAAGCAAAAATCAAAGCCATAAACAAAAGAAATCAAGGTAAGATTTGACTGAAAAACTATTAAATAAAATCTACTTCAAACTTTAAGTTTGAATTCAATTTTAAATTTGTTTTAAAGCCTGCCCTTTGGGGCAGGGCATGACATTACCCCCTCCAGATCCAATATCAGGATGTTCTTGGATATAGGAATAAAGAAGGTCAGCACAGTTTGTAATGTTAGACAAAGATTCCCATGAACTTTTCTCTATGGGGTATCCTTTCCAAATAACTAGATACTTTAACTTCTCATAGTAATAGTGATGGTTGATTATAGAATCCACCTTTTACCCAGGAGTTCCCTTGACCAGGTTTGGAGAAGGTATAACATTGTTCTGATGAAGAGGTGGAGAAGCAACCTGAAGCTTAAGAATAGAAGCAAGGAAAACATAATTAATGCAATAACCAGGAGGAAGTTGAATATAATATACCACTTTTCTAATTCTATTAATTACGCAAAAATGTCCTATGAATTGAGGACAAAGCTTACAGGATGGCCATCTTTATCATGAATGACATTTCAATACTTGTATTAAAAACCCAAGAGTTGAACCCCAGTCCCCAGAAGGCGGATCAAACCCTCCAGACCAGTCCAGGACCCGCCAATCCGTTAAATCACATAATCAAACCAGTAAATTACTCTGCGTTCTGCCAGCCTACTACAGAGGACCTTATTACTCAAGTCACGCAAAGTGGACAAGAACCCACCCACTTGCTAAATTGCAGACCAAAGTTAATGAGTTACTCTGAGATCCGTCAATCTCCCAAGGACAATTCCCCAAATGGTCATCAGATTGACGCTAACCTTGAGCCACCAAAGACCCAAACCTATGCAGAGGTTGCAGCTTGCCTTAAGGAGGTTAAAACAAAATCTATTTTTAACTTTGCCAATGACCACCAGCAACTTCCAGTCTTCCACCCAGAAGGGGTAGTACAATTGGACTACTCAGGTGACATAGTGAACAGTGGCAGCGGAACAAAGCATTGCCGTTCCTATTTGCCAGAGCAGGCACAACCTGGATCTGCCGCCCTTGAGACCCCAAGCCAAGTCCCATGTACTGCCAGTGCCTGGTCTGCAAACCTGAACCCTGCAAAAATCAAAGAAGCAAAGTCCCAGGGTATAAAAACCCTGGCGGTACGGTGAAGACCCCATTGTCATTTTTGATAATAAAGTTTTATGAACCTTTGGTTTGAACAAATCTTACCCTATCTAGTCTTAGTGATATTCCATCTTAATTTGGGTCAAGTAGACTACCAGGCCGCCACCCCTTTCAAGCCCAACCTGCCAAATTGTCCCAGGCATCATACCGCCCCCTGGGAGCTCCCTTTGGACCTGTGCACTTTACCGAGTACCCCCCCCAACCTGGCCTATTCAGAGTATGACTTGGAAACCATTCTCATTGCCAACCCTTTGACAAGGACTAGAAGTACCAAATACATAGGACGTGAAGGAAAGAGAGTTGAAATACCGCCCTTATTATTCAAGGACAAGTACAACTACCTACCAGTGTACTTTGTTCCCATGACTCCGCCATTAACCCCCAGACCAGACCGCCCCTTGGAACCCACCGCCGCCGCCACAACCACCTCTACCCAACTGTTTGGAGTACTCTATATTACTTTGACAGGATTGGTGGATTCTGTGGTCCCCAACTCCGGACCCTGGTCCTTGCTCGGGCAATCTTTATCTTATATTATCAAGTTAGTACCCATTCTATGGTGGGCCCTACCCGCCGGCTCAACTGCACCTCACCCCAAGCCGCCCAATGCCTCTGCCTATGACTGGCTTCCTGAAATTATGACAAACCTTTACAAACCCGGTAACCTGGGCCCCAAAATGTTGTTAACACTTGGGGCAACTTGTATGCTTTTTTGTGATAATCACTTATTACACCCATAAGGCAATTACCTCCCTGATACTCCCATGGATGAAGAACCAACCCGCCAAAGAATTAAAAGACCCTGCACCTGGTGCCAAACCCCAGAACCCAGCCACGTCACAAGTGCAAAATTTGATAGTAAACCAGACCACAACCAAGAAAGATATGCCCCAGATGGGCAAACTCACCTTAGAAGAAGCTCGCCAAGCCATGCCAGTCCTCTGCCTCCATTTCCAAACCAACGCCCATGCCTACCCCAGTGACACTGTGAAAGTCTTGGGGGTAGTGTCATGCTATCAGGAGATGCACTGGATTAGTTTGGGAAAGCCACTGCTGAAGATGTCAAATTTTGCCTTGACTATTCAAAATTTGAGGCCAAACTTATGAGCACCGGCAATGACCAAAACACCAGATACTATGCGCTGAACTCTATGCTAGAGATCCAACAAGCAAACCGCCCTATCCAAGCCTATATTGATGAGCTTCTTAAACTTAAGGCGCGCACCCAACTTGAAGGTGAATTATCTGCCATTATCTTCATAAAGGGAGTCAATTCAGCCATGAAAGACCTGTTGAAGCACCACCTGCCTACACTGAACCTGAAGGAACTACTGCCCCTATGCAAAGGCCTGAGTCTAAACCAAGAAGGACAGAACTTGTACCCTGCCTGAGCCGGCAGGGCCATGACGCCTAATTGACCTGGAATGTCCCCTGACAAGTTGCAACACCACTATTGAGATGGGTTGTGTTTCTACTGCCATGAGGCCGGACACCTAACCAGAGCATGCCCTAAGAAGAATACACCTCCTGTATCTTTGGCACAAATAAACACCTCTGTGGAATCTTATAAATTCATCCAAGTGACCATAGACAGTATGGGAATCAAGGCCAGAAAGAGGCCTTTATTGATACATGAGCCAATGAAAGCTTCATTGACACCAACCTGGCAAAAGAACTAGGACTAACAGCTTCATAGCACAGCCTACAAGTAACCATGGTAAACAGTTCTCTGGACACTGGCTACAAGTGCAAACAGGAACTTCCCTTGACAATTGGACAGAACGTGTATCCAACTCCCTTGATCCTCTTGCCGGGACTGCCTCATCCTCTAGTACTGGGGGACTCATGGTCCAACAGACATGGTCTGATTCTAAACTATTGTGAGCAGACTGCCACCTTAGGACAACCTGAATCTTATGACACCGTTCTGTATGAGTCCCGGCAGAACCCCGACCAACAGACTCTTAACCATAAAGATGGAGCCCAGCGTTGGGACACTACCTATTCCCCTGCAGAAGTGGGACCACGTATTTAGCAAAGAAGAGGCCACAAAACTACCCAGCCTCTAAATTTACGACCACGCTATAGACCTACTACCAGGTACCCAACCACACCACAGCCCCATCTATAGTTGCAACCACCAAGAACAAGTGGCATTGAAAGCTTACTTGGAGGATATGACAAAAAAGGGTTTCATCCGAGTATTGAAGGCCCCCTGCTCATCACCAATGCTGTTTGTAGGGAAGAAGGACGGCAGAATGTGTCCCTGCGTGAACTACCAGAAGCTGAATGATATTACTGTGAAGAACCGTTACCCCATCCCCAACGCCAATGACCTTTGCAACGTACTAACTAGAGCCCAGGTGTACTCAAAAATTGACCTAAGAGATGTGTTCAACCAAATCCAAATCAAAGAGGGCAACAAATACAAAACGGTGTTCAAGACCAGGTATGGACTCTATGAATACCTGGTGATGCCATTTGGACTATGCAACGCCCCCAGCACCTTCCAGCGCATGATAAACACTGTATTAGGTGAATACCTTGACCAGTTCTGTGTGGCCTATCTCAACAACATCCTCATCTACAGCAAGACCCACAAGGAACACCTGCGCCAACTAGGCCTTATACTAGAAAAACTCTCCCAAGCAAAATTACATGCTAAACTTAAGAAGTGTGAATTCTTCCAGTCTGAAGTTGCAACTCCTGGGATACGTAGTGAAGACCAGCGGGTTTTCCATGGCACAGGACAAAGTAGAAACAGTAACATCTTGGCCGGTGCCCAAATGCAGGAAAGATGTGAGAAGTTTTTTGGGCCTGGCAAATTATTGCAGGGATTTCATCCAAAAATTTTCTCTGATTACCTTGCCCCTGACCCGCCTTTTCTCTGACAAGGTTACCTTTGCTTGGACTGACAATTGTACATCAGCATTTGTGGCCTTGAAACTTGCTTTCACCTCTGCCCCCGTCCTGGCCATGCCCTACCCATCCAAACCATTTGTACTGGAAACCAACGCGTCCAACTTTGCAGTGGGTGGGGTCCTTCTTCAGGAAGGAGGGGATGGTATGCTACATCCTGTAGCATATTACTCCAAGAAAATGCTGCCTGCTGAAGGAAACTACCCAATCTACAACAAGGAGATGCTTGCAATAATGAAGACCCTGAAACATTGGCGCCAGTACCTATGTGGTACCAAATTTCCAGTAAAGGTCCTAACCAATCACAAGAACTTGGTTTACTTCTTTAAACCCAGACAGCTAAACCAGAGACAGGCCAGATGGGCCTTGGAACTGGCTGACTATACCTTGACCATCAACTACAAGCCTGGGAAGGTGAATGTGGTACCTGACGCCCTGAGTAGAAGAGCTGATCTGATGCCTTCCTCTACAGAAACCAAGGACCACAACACACATGTACTCCTTGACCTGGCCAGCCTAGGCATCCAACTGATGTACATGAAGATCATGGCCTGCAAACCTGATGTAATTGAGGAACAGAAACAAGACAAATACTCAGCAGACCTTGTTGCTGACTTGACCTCAGACCCAGAGAGCCGCCACCACAAGAAAGGATTCTTGCTGAAAGGATCCACCCTGCTACTACACAACCAGATCTATGTACCAGAAGGCAAAACAAGGACCAAAGTACTCATTGACTACCACAACTCAGAGATGGCCGGCCACCCTGGCAGACTCAAGACACTCCAAGGAATCAAGAAGAATTACACTTGGCCCCAACTGGACAAAGATGTGGCCGCCTACATCAAAGGCTGCAAGACATGTGGAAGAACCAAAACCCGTAGATCCAAACCTGAAGGCCTGCTAAGACCACTAGACATACCCGCAGGGCCCTGGCAGTCTGTGTCAATGGACTATATTATAGAGCTTCCCCCTCCAATGCGTTTAACGCCATCCTGGTCATGGTAGATAGGTTTACTAAGATGTCTTATTTTGTCCCTACCACCACCCACTGCACCGCCGCGGAGACAGCTAGACATTTCCACAACCGCATCCTAACTCAACACGGCACTCTGGCAGAAATCATCACTGATAGAGGACCACAATTCACCTCCAAATACTGGACTCAGGTGATGAAGGACTTGGGGGTAAAGCGCTGTGTATCAACCTCCTACCACCCACAGACTGATGGCCAGACTAAACAAGTAAACCAAATACTTGAACAATACCTACAATGCTACGCCAACACCAACCAAGATAACTGGGCCAAGATGCTACCCATGGCACAGTACGCCTACAATAGCAAAGACCACGCCACCCACAGGAATGTCCCCCTTCAAGGCCAATTATGGGTTTGACCCATCTTGGGATCCCAATATTGGTAGTAAGGAAATAAACCTGTCAGGACAAACCTGGATTGAACAGATACACAACACCCAACAAGCCTGTCTTAAGAACCTGAACTGCGCTGTCCAGACTTACAAGGCTTTTGCCAACAAAAAGAGGATCCCTGGGAAACCGTTGAAGGTAGGGGACAAAGTCTATCTGGACTCTCAAAATGTGCCTCTGACTGTTTCCTGTCAAAAGTTAGCCCACAGAAGAAGTGGCCCCTACAAGATCACCAAACTAGTAGGTGAAGTAGCATTTGAGCTAGAATTACCCCCCTTGTGGAAAATACATAACGTCTTCCACTGTGCGCTTCTATTCAAGAAAGAGGGAAACTCCCTCCCCCACCAGAAACTCAAGACTGACCCCCTCCCATCCAAGTAGGACGCTCTGAAGAATACAAAGTTGAATATGTTCATGGAGACTGTACCCACTATAAGACCCTCCAATACTACGTCAAGTGGAAGGGATATCCACCCAAGAAAAAGCCTGGGAACTATTAAGCAACCTACCCAATGCCCAACTAGCAATCCAACAATACCTTGAGAAGAAGGCCAGGAAGGAAGGGACCCCTGGGAAGGAAGGGGATGATATCATGAATGATATTTTAATACTTGTATTGAAAACCCAAGAGTTGAACCCCAGTTCCCAGAAGGCAGATCAAACCCTCCAGACCAGTCCAGGACCCGCCAATCCGTTAAATCACATAATCAAACCAGTAAATTACTCCGCGTTCCGCCAGCCTACTACAGAGGACCTTATTACTTGAGTCACACAAAAAGGACAAGAACCCACCCACTTGCTAAATTGCAGACCCAAGTTAAAAAGTTACTCCAAGACCTGTCAGTCTCCCAAGGACAATTCCCCAAATGTTCATCATATTGACGCTAACCTTGAGCCACCAAAGACCCAAACCTATGCAGAGGTTGCAGCTTGCCTTAAGGAGGTTAAAACAAAATCTATTTTTAACTTTGCCAATGACCACCAGCAACTTCCAGTCTTCCACCCAGAAGGGGTAGTACAATTGGACTACTCAGGTGACATAGTGAACAGTGGCAGCGGAATGAATCATTGCCGTTCCTATTTGCTAGAGCAGGCACAACCTGGATCTGCCGCCCTTGAGACCCCAAGCCAAGTCCCATGTACCGCCAGTGCCTGGTCTGCAAACCTGAACCCTGCAAAAATCAAAGAAGCAAAGTCCCAGGGTATAAAAACCCTGGCGGTACGGTGAAGACCCCATTGTCATTTTTGATAATAAAGTTTTATGAACCTTTGGTTTGAACAAATCTTACCCTATCTAGTCTTAATGATCTTCCATCTTAATTTGGGTCAAGTAGACTACCAGGCCGCCGCCCTCTTTTGAGCCCAACCTGCCAAATTGCCCCAGGCATCATACCGCCCCCTGGGAGCTCCCTTTGGACCTGTGCACTTTACCGAGTACCCCCCCCCCAACCTGGTCTATTCAGAGTATGACTTGGAAACCATTCTCATTGCCAACCCTTTGGCAAGGACTAGAAGTACCAAATACATAGGACGTGAAGGAAAGAGAGTTGAGATACCGCTCTTATTATTCAAGGACAAGTACAACTACCTACCAGTGTACTTTGTTCCCATGACCCCACCATTAACCCCCAGACCAGACTGCCCCTTGGAACCCACCACCGCTACTAAGACCACCTCTACCCAACTGTTTGGAGTACTCTATATTACTTTGACAGGATTGGTGGATTCTGTGGTCCCCAACTCCGGACCCTGGTCCTTGCTTGGGCAATCTTTATCTTATATTATCAAGTTAGTACCCATTCTGTGGTGGGCCCTATCCACCGGCTCAACTGCACCTCACCCCAAGCCTCCCAATGCCTCTGCCTATGACTGGCTTCCTGAAAATCTGATAGGAAGGCTCTTGGTATTGAGGTATACCAAGTTGTTGACCTAGATAGTCTTCCCATCCTGACAATGTTGGTTGGCGTGGAACTTCTAAACCTCAATAGCCTTAGAGATATTCTCCTTTGAGGAATTCTGGATGAGTTGTAGCTGGACCAGAAACTCCTCATCTACGGGGAATGGACAGAGGAGATGACAGAAGGAACAAAGGAAGGGGTATAGCCTAAATTTGCCATTAACAGGGTCATATTGGTAGAGGAATGGGGAGTATTATTATAGAAATACTGGGCTAAAGGTAAGTGGGAAGCCCAATTGTCTTGCTGTTTGTTGGGAAAAAAGCACAGAAAACATTCCAGTGTCTGGTTTGTATGTTTGGTTTTCCCATCATATTAGGGATGATAGGAAGTGCTTAGTGAAAGGTGGACACCTAGTTTTGTCATGAATTCCTTCCAGAAAAGGGAAAGGAACTGAGGCCCGCGGTCTGACACAATATCTCTTGGTGTACCATGGTAGACAAAGACATGTTTGACAAGCAGGGAAGAAGTCTGCTTTGCTGTAATGTTTGAATTGCAAGGGGCAAAATTGGCCTACTTCAAGAATCTATCCACAATGACCAGTATAGTGTCAAGCCCATTGGACTGAGGGAGCTGGACAATGTAGTCCAGAGATACAGACTGCCAAGGGCCCTTGGGAATAGGGGAGGGGGCATAGCAGATCCACAGGTTTCTGGGTGGAGTGTTTGCTTCTTTGACACATGAGACAACTGCTGATGTATTACTTGACAAAAGATGACATCTTTGGACACCAGAAGTAATTGCAGAGTTTAGAAAGAATTTTCTTATATCCAGAGTGGCCTGTAGCAAGGAAATCATGGAACGTGATAGTTAGTAGCTGTTGAAGTTCTGGGGAGGGAACTACCAAAATGTTGTTGAAGTATAACACCCCATCTAGTAGAGAGAAGGAATGGTTTACAACTGTCTTATTGTTTTTAAGAGTGTCAATAATCTGAGATGAGACCTTTTTGGAAAGCTGGGATTCTTGGATTTGCTTCAGTATATTGGGAGTTATGGTGCTGATAACATTGAGTTCAAGGAAACTCTCAGGCAGGAGGACCATCTTGGTGTTAAGGAGCTTGTAGTCTTTGTCAACATCAGATAATAAAGGATGACAACTAAGCGCTTCAGGTAGGGTATTAAGCATACCCTTCTTGTATACAAGCTTGAAGCAAAATTTTGACAGCTCCAGTACCCATCTAGCGTGTCTCTGGGAGATGCAGCGCAACTTGGTAAAGTAAAGCAAGTTCTTATGGTCCGTTTAAATGAGGAAAGGCTTGTTAAGTCCCTCAAGGTAGCAACGCCAATGCTTGAGTGTTTTGATGATGGCAAGGAGTTCTTTTTTGTGTACTGGGTAGTTACGTTCAGCGGGAAGATGCTTTTGGGAGAAGTATGCAACAGGGAGTTGCATCCCATCCCCCCAAGCTTAAGGAGAATGCCCCCCCACAGCATAGTCACTGGTGTTGGTTTCAACTGAGAAGGGCTTGGAAGGGTCTGGAATCAGGAGGACAGGCATCAAGAGGAAGGAAGGCTTTGTTATCTTGAAAGCAAGTTGAGCTTCAGGCAACTAAGCAAAGGAGACAGAAGGAGATGTCAGGGCTGTGAACAGCAAGACTAATGAAGAAAAAATTTCCACAAACTTATGGCAATATTTTTCCAACCTAAGGAAACCAAAAAGTTGGGAGCAAGACTTGGGAACAGGCTAGTCTTGAATGACATCAAATTTAGAGGGGGAGGCTGCAAAACCATTCTTAGTAACCACGTAGCCAAGGAAAACCACCTCAGAGCAGAAGAATGAACACTTTGAAGATTTTGCAAAAAGGTGGTAGTCTTGGAGCCTCTGGAAAATCTGGGTGGCGTGAGTGATGTGCGTGGCAAGGGAAGAGGAGTATACAAGAATATCATCCAGGTAAACAACAAAAAACTTGTTAAGAAATGGAAGAAGGGCCTCATTCATGAGAGCCCGGAAGGTGAAGGGAGCGTTAAATAAGCCAAAAGGCATTACATTATACTTGTAGAGCCTGAAGTATGTACAGAAATCTGTTTTTCATTCATGTCCTGGTGCCACACAGACCTGGTTAAAAGCACTACAGAGATCTATTTTAGTATAGATGTTGCTTCCAGATAAACAGTTAGTGAGGGCCTTGGCAGAAGGGATGAGACATGTTTCCTTGATTTTAATCTTGTTTAGAGCTCAATAATCAACACAGGGGCGCTTTGATCCATCAGATTTACCAACAAAAAAAATGGGAGACAAACAGGGAGATGTAGAGTAAGAAATAAATCCTTTTGTGAGTTCTTCATTGATATATGTTTTTAGCAATGAGTTGTCAGATTCAGAAAGGTGGGTCAATCTTCCCCAAGGAGGAATGATACCAGGCTTGAGGTTGATCTAGATATCATAATAGCAATGAGGGGGAAGTGAATGACATTTACTTTATCTGAAACAATCCTTGAAGTTGGAATAGC
The DNA here is from genome assembly GCA_014839935.2 of Entomophthora muscae. Taxonomy (NCBI): domain Eukaryota; kingdom Fungi; phylum Entomophthoromycota; class Entomophthoromycetes; order Entomophthorales; family Entomophthoraceae; genus Entomophthora; species Entomophthora muscae. The sequence continues at coordinate 747,320 of QTSX02003552.1, forward strand.
ATAGGGGAATTCTGTTGGCATTGGTACACATTATTGACTCATTTGGGGAAATGGCAAGCAAACTCAATTGGAAGCAAGTAGGTGAGGAAAGAGGTAAGTTGGTGTTGAGTGTTACAGAAAAAAGTGCATTGTTGCAAGTGAAAGTGACTCTGTTGTTACTATGGTCAAGATTGATTAGGCACCCCTTGAGTCAAGGAAAACCAAATATAAAGGGATAAGAAAGGTTGGGAGTGGAATTACATTTTACACAAAATGGAGAACTCTCGAGGTCAAAAGTGACTGACTGTGTGATAGAGAAAGTGTTGGTGTAGGTATTGTTTCCAACCTTGACATCCAATGATCCATAGAGAGGGAGTCCAAGGGTGTCTGCCAGTTCCTTCTTAATGAAGTTTACATCGGCACCAGTATCAAGAAAGGCCAACCCCTTAACTTTGTCAAGAGATCCATGTACAGTTACAAGAACAGTCAGGGAGATAGAAGAATCTTTAGAAATAAGGGAGAACAGGCTTGTGGACAAAGTGACAGGGGTTGGTTTCTTGGAAAGGGGACAAAGAGCCAGAAGGTGATCCTTGGATCCACAGTAGGAACAAAGGTTTTTTGTCCTTCTTCTAAGAATCTCCTCTGAGGTAAGTTGAAAACCTCCCCCAGGTCTAGGCTCTGTGCCAGGTGGAGGTGTGGAGAGAGTTGTTGTCTTAGAGGAGAAGGTCTTGGCAAGAGGGGAGATTTTACAGGTGGAACCAGTCTTGGTGAGGAGATACTTACAATTTCACTTCACAGCTTCTTTAATTAGTGAAGTCTAGTTTGTCTGGTAGCTTGTGGTGAACTAAAAAATCCTGAAAAGAGGAGTTGAGACCTATATTATAGAAACTGCAGGCCTCTGTGTCAAAAGCCTGTAGCCTGGACTGAAGTGCGCAAAACTTCCAATTGCATTTTCCAAGGGGAAGTGAACCCTAGACTAGGCCTGAAAAGCAAGAGTAGGATGAGGCAGCCAAGTCCTTGTCTTCACCAGAGAAAGAAAGAAGAGAAGAAACAAATTGATTGTAATCTTGAAGAACCTCTAGATTTCTGACAGAATGAGAACTGAACCAGTCACAGTAGTGGCCAGTGAGCTTCTTGGCAAGGAACAGGACCTTATGTGTGTTGGTGGGGAAATCCTTACTGAAGGCTGTGAAGTGTGCTTGGTAGTAGGCAAGAATGTTGAATATGTTGAGAGTAGAAGAGCTATAGGCTAGAGAGGACAGAGTGTTGAGTATGACTGTTTGCATGGTGTGTGAACCTGAAGGGGTAGGTTTGTTCTTGCAGAAAACCTTGTTGTAAATCCATCCAAAGAGAAATACAGAAAAATATATTAAGGCAGCAAATATTATAGAGAAAATTACAGTCATAATGACAATAGAATTAATAGAAACAGAACTAACCGGGCTAATCCCTTTTGAAGCTTAAATAATGTAAGGTCTTACCCAATAGGGTGCAAGATTATAAACTATACCATAAAAAGCATTTGGATTTAGATTTAAGAGATAAAGAAAAGTTGGTACAGTTTATAAAAGTACCTTTACAAGACCTGCTAAAACTTATGGTTTGACACAAAAGATGTCATCAAGTTAACTAAACCAAAACAAACCACATAGAATAATGTATTGAATAAAGATTTATTGGTAACTAAAGGGATATTCATTTCAGGATATTCCCTGTGAGAATATCTTAACATAAAATTAGTTAGACTATCCTTAATATTAAAAAATGGTGACAACAAGCTAATTGCTTGCTGTCTAGCTATCTCCATCCTGAGCATACTAGATTTTAACTCTAATAAAACTGGAAGCAAATTGAGACTTAGCAAATTTGTACAGTAGTTTTCAAACCTGTTGATATAAACATATATTAGTCAGTTTAGAACGCATGAACTCAGTCTAAAAACAAAATCAAAATTAAGGAATTTATATTAAATTACAATAGATTTGTATAAACTTTGATTTTGTTTTTAGACTGAGTTCATGCGTTCTAAACTGACTAATATATGTTTATATCAACATGTTTGAAAACTACTGTATTCTACTATAACCTTAAATTTAAGTGAGGTAAGCTCCTAAGTAAATTTTGAAGTTAAAATTGAAGATTAAAAAAATGAAAAGATTGAAGAAAAAACCTGTGATAGTGATTAGGAAAAACCACTTAGAATTTCAGCTTAGATGCCTACTTTTCCAAAGCCTTTATTTATAGATAAGAAAATTGAAGCCTGAAAGGATCTGCAATTGTAAACAGAAGTTTCTTGACAAGGTATAACTGATAAATCAGGGACAATACATGGTAGTTGGGCAAGATGATCTTGCAACAGACAACCCAAAAATCTGCAACTGCAGTGGTTGGGGGAGCGGTGGTTGCGTAAGCAGCAAAAGGAGAAAAAAAACCTATTTAAAATAGGAATTTATAAAGATAATCATAAAGGAAACTGTGTGTGAGCACACAAAAGCAAAAAGCAAAGCCATAAACAAGAGAAATCAAGGTAAGATTTGACTGAAAAACTATTAAATAAAATCTACTTTAAAGTTTAAGTTTGAATTCAATTTTAAAGTTGTTTTAAAGCCTGCCCTTAGGGGCAGGGCATAGCACCCTCCTTTGACCCTGCAACTCAGCCGCCTGCAAGAATCTGTTTCTACTTGTGAGTCCACCTCCACCCATATATTCAGAGTCATGTACATCACCCTGTCATGCCTTGCCCTGAAGGGCAGGCTCTTTAAATTTATTATCTGTGTGTTTTCAATTGATTCATAATTCAGTATTTTCTAAATATTGAAGTTTTGAATTAAAAGTTAATATATAAGTATATTAAGTTAATTACCTTGTTTTTCTCTTTGATTTGTGTTTGAATTGATGTGGTTGTCATCTACTGTCTTTCAAGCTATTTGATTAGCTTATATTTTCCTACTTTAAGTTAGATGAATTCTACTTTTTTGCTTACTGTAGATTCAAAACCTGAACGTAAAAATGCGGGATGGTCAAATCCTTGGTCCAAATTTTGAATCACTTTTGCGGGCAACTCAGCTGAGTGAAAAGTAAAATATTTAATAAAATCAACCATTTAATTTGACTTTTTTTGGTTTATTTAAATTGGTAAATTTAAAATCTCTTGAGCAGATAACTAAACTAACAAAAGACAAAACTCAGCAAACAAATGTGGAATACATGAATCAGAAAGGCAGGATTCTTATGTACAATTTGATATTTCCTGTATGTCAAACAAATCATAGACATCATGGGAAAATTAACAAATCTGAAATTGCGGGATTGTCAAATCCAAGAACCAAGTTTCAAATCATAATTGCAATGAATTTGAAATAAATATAATTTATGGGTGTCTCAAAAGGATGTTAAAGGATATAGAGTGGATTTGTGCTAATTCTTTTAGGAATCATAGGCATTCTCAAAAATCACCCTATTCCATTTTAGGTTGGCTAAAATTTAGATTGTAATATTCACAAAATTGACATATATAACAATAAAATTGACTAAATATACATTCCTCTTCTTGAGTTTAAAATTATAATACAATGTTTATTATGTCTTCTTTCAACAACAACCAACTCAACAAGCTGTTCCCTGGCCTTGAAAAAATTATGCAGGGTTACACTGTGTCTTCTAATAGTGAAGCCTCCCTCTATGGCCACTCTCAACCCGCAGGCCCCTCTGCAAGCGCCACACAGGAGTCTGTTCTTTCCCCTGCAACTTCCAGCATGGCCCTGTTTGCCCACCATGCACAGGCAGCTGCCAACCCAAATCCCTTATCAGCAATGGCATCTGGAACCAGCCATTTTAGCCATGGGGTCACCCAGAGAGCCCAGAACCCCAAAACAGCCAATCAGATGGCATTTACCAGTTCCCAAGATAGAAACATCCCTCCCCCAGCCAATCAGCCTGCAAGACGCAGAAGAAAATTGATCACCCCGGAGATTGTTCTTGAAATGGTTGAAAAGCAAGGCAAGCTTATGTCCCTCAGGGAAATTGCAGCCGCAATGGGTTTTGCAAAGTCAACTGTGGCTGCAACCCTGCAATCCCACACCAACTGTGGCCCCCCCACCAAGAAGACCCTGACTGGTGCCTGTACCTCAACCAAAGGTGATACAGCCCATCCCCTTATGATGGCCATTATGGAACGTGACCCGCAGATGCCCCTGGTCCAGGTATGTCTCCAGTTGGGACTCCACGGCATCTTCACCAACAAAAGAACGGTGAATTCATGGATGCACAGAGTTGTGGTTGCCGCCATAATCCTATCCAATCAGGTTCTTGGTGGCCCCATTTTGGTGGATACCAACCCATACAATGCAACCATTATTAATTTTATTAAAGGGAGGGCAATGAGGGCCCATAATGACGTCATCTTCCTATCATACGCCAAGATCTTGGCCAGTATCCAAGACTTTGGAGAGAAGTGCATCCAATCTGACGTGTACAAGCGCGGCCCAATCTTGTATCATTTTGTCTGGGTTTTATTGGCAGTTTCCCCATTGGGCGTCAATTATTACTCGGCAATTTTGAACACTGCAGATGGGTATGCCTAACAGACGGAGCTCAAGGCCATGCTGGAGGAGTGGGCCACACAAAACACTGTGCACACAGCTGTACTGAGTGCAGAGATGGAGCAGCGGGAATGGGCTACCCACAAAATCAGGGCTGCAGGGCATACCTGCTGGTCCTACCCCATCAACTACGCTGACATGCATCTTGCAGATGTATGTCTTTACAATTTTGGTTCTGCCTTCAGGCGCTTGAAGCCTGCTACCTACAACAAACTATGCACCCAGATTGATAAGGGGTATGAGCTTTTCCCTTCTGCGTTTGTCCAGGACTTATTTGATCTCAGCATCTTCTATGCAAGTGATAGTGATAAATCTAGAAAGGACCCCTGTCTCCCCCCACGCCAGTCCATCCGTTTTGTCAAGCCAGTATATGTGACGGAAGAAGAATTTGAGCAATTGAAGCAAACCACTCTTGCTGCCCCTTCCCAGTCAACAGACCCTGCCTCCCCAACCCCCCCCATTAAGCCACCTGCCTTCCAACCCTGACTCCCAAGCCACTACTCATTCCCTCCCCACTATCTCTGATGCCACCCCTTTTACAGGCGCAGATGAAGGCAATGTTCATTCCACCCATTCCCTTCCCTTCCCATCCTTTGATTAGTAAATAAATCTTTTCTTTGTGACAACTTATAAAAATTGATATCTCTCTTTCAATTATTACTTAATAATATTTTCTTTTTACATTGTTAGCATTCCCCATATGTAAAGAATCTTGTACATTTGATGTGGTAACATATAATTATTTCCATGGATATTTTCATCATTTTTAATAAATTAAAGACAATAAACGTAAATATTGCATTGAAATATTGCAATTAGACGTCAACTCTTGATATTTTGATATTATGTCCATAACTCAATGCATTTTGTTTAATAAAATCCATTGTAAACTTGGCCTTTTCCATTAAAATTTAATGAAATGGACTGTGTTCATATTAGGGCCATTAACGCTTAGTACAAATATTGAAAATTAGTGCATTTTATAGCCTGTATATTTACCTATTGATAATAATTCTATAAACTTTTCAGTCGGGTTTTGCGAGGTAATAATGTAATGTGTTAATAGATTACTGTTTATTGTCATTAATTGGCTGATTTTCTTTGCTGTGGAGATTGTGCATTTTCTGATATTTACGCACTAGTATCCAATTGGTTGGCTTCACATCCAATTGCACAGGCAATAGAAAACAAGCCACCACCCCAACCACGTCCAGTCTCGGGGTGGTGGCTTGTTTTCCTATTGTCTGTGTGATTGGATGTGAAGCCAACCAATTGGATACTAGTGCAGAAATATCAGAAAATGCACAATCTCCACAGCAAAGAAAATCAGCCAATTAATGACAATAAACAGTAATCTATTAACACATTACATTATTATTACCTTGTAAAATCCAACTGAAAAGTTTCTAGAATTATTACCAATAGGTAAATATACAGGCTGAAAAATGCACTATGTATCAATATTTGTACTAAGTGTTAATGGCTCTCTAATATAAACACAATCCATTTCATTAAATTATAATGGAAAAGGCCAAGTTTACAATGGATTTTATTAAACAAAATGCATTAAGGTATGCACATGATATCAAAATAGCAAGAGTTGACATCTAATTGCAATATTTCAATGCAATATTTACGTTTATTGTCTTTGATTTATTAATGATGATGAAAAATATGTATGTGCTGAATATAGTACTATAAAAACCAGGTTTTTGATGTAATTCAAACAATATGTCAACAATCTATAACTTAATCAACAAATTAGAAGCACACCTTCAAAAGGTTGTTGAGATAGAAAGAAATATCAGGGAAATAGTGACAGGGAAGCTGGGTAACAAGGGCCAGCCACTGATCCAGTCAAAAGAAGATGCTCTGAACAAATTGGGAAATATTATAGATGAAAAGAATAAAGAAAAATTACTTAATCTACAGGGAACTATTTTATCAAGTCTTGAATTCAACATTGCGGCCTACAATTTGTGGGGGTTCTGGCAGGGGGCCAAAGAAAACAATAAGAAGATAAAACTAATTGAAGGAACAGAAATTCAAAAGGAAATTAACACCAACAAAAAGGAAACTGACCAAATGGAAACAGATCAAAATGAAACACAAGCAAGAAGCAGAAGCGCATCAAGAAATACAGAAGCTTTATCAGATGAAAATCAAGAGGAAGCACAAGTTACAAGAAGAATAAGAAAAATTAAGCCTAAGAAAATTAATGAAGAGCATCCAACGCTCATGAAGTTTGCTGATATGGCGCCTGTGGCTGAGGGGGGCACAGGGGAAACAATCAGTAAGTTTTTTTATGTTTAACTTATATTTATTTTAGTCATCATCAGGGATGGGGATGAAGTTGCAGAAGTGGCAGCTTTTACGCCAAGTTAGTTTTATGGGGGCTACCAGTCACTGGTGGCCCCTATAAAACAAATAAATAAAATAGTTCAACAGAATATGAATATGTTTTTTAATAGTGAAGCTCAAGATAGGGAATATCAACCACCCGCAGGGTGCTTGCCGTGGTTGAGGGAAGCATATGAAATAGGATCAAGTATCAACTTCAAAGAAATGAATGAAATTTGTTGGGATATCAAATTAAACTTCAATGAATACATATATGAAAGCATTCAAAGATTCCCCTTCACAAATATCAATGAATACAAAAAAAATTAATAAAAACTGACTTTCAAATTGGAAATGAATATTTAAAATCTGCAATTTTTAATGAAATTTTTAAAGCTCTATCAAACAAAGTCGGGGATGCAGTCCTCGTGAATAATTTTAAGCCTTTATTGATATTGTTTGCTGAGGCCTGGGGGCTGATACAAGTCGGGCGCCCCCCCCCAGAACCCTCTTCAAGTTCACCCAAATGTCCTATATCAATAGGTTAGTACAAACGTTCAAAAAACTGTGCATGTTCTCAGAAAAATATACCTTGCAAAGGATCCATGTTGCGGTGTACCTGGGAATCCTGCTCCATTGCATACTGAAAGCCAATGTGAAAAATTAGAAGATGTACCCATACAGATCAACATATGCCATGTAGCCCTCAACAGACAGAAAACACCACAGGGATACAGGACAGTCAAGCACGTCCTCTATGATTCATTTGCATTGGCAACTCTATATGGGTACTATGTGCCCCCCCCCAAAAAACCTGCTAGTGGATTCCCTCACCTGTTTGCCTTTTATAAGACGGTTGGCCACCACTGGGGTGTTGAGTGCCACCCCTCTAGCAATTGGCGCCAGAGTCATCCACCACATACAGAAGAGTATGTGGTCTCAATTAGATGCATTAGCTGAAAATTTAATTTTGGGGTATAATTCCCCGGAATAAACACATTCCCCTTACAATTTGCATTCCCCTAATAAATCATTTTCCCTTGCAACTTAAAGTTTTTATTTTATTTTTTTAAATATTAAAATATTCACTATTAAAATCTTTAATATTGACATATTTAATATCAAATATTTTGATATTGCATAAATCACAATTTAATAAAAAAATTATATTTCAATTATTTAAATTTAATTATTTAACTTTTAAGATTTATAATTAATATTTTAATTTTAATATTTTAATTTTTATTTTAAATTTTAGTATGTAAATAATAGTCATTAATATATCTAAGTATATTAAAAGACATTAGTTATAGTTGCCAATACATCAAATAAAAAAGAATTAAAAATGTTCTTATTTACTACTTGTCAAGTACGGGTCCATTTATCACAAAGATAAACATGGAGAATTGAATTTATCTGCATCATGCGGCCCGCTCCACTATTGTTCTAAACAAATGATTGTTCAGAACTCGAATTACCTTTCCCTTGTAATATGATTTTCATAAACATATTCAATATACTTGAACTGCGTCCTAAGTACAGATTAGTAAGGAATACATAAAAATCATTGGTTGTCGTGTTGTGTGGCTATAGTGGCACTGAAATAACAAGGATCATATGATGACACGCAAGGTCCAATTTGTGGTGTAAAAAAGCCAAAGTACCAACAACAATTAACAATTATTTAAATAAAAAATTCTATTTCTATCTTTTTTAATTTATTTATTTGGTAGTGCAACAGTCAATAAAGTATTCAGTGCATTATAATAAAAATAAATTCTTCATACCTAGTATAGTTAATTTTACTTGCCTTTTCTATGTATTCTTATATGTCTATAATACAATCACACACAAATTATTATATAAATAATAATTTTTGAGACCTAATAAAAATAAAATAAATAAAAAAGTAAGCCAGAGAGCCCATTTATCTGATTGGCTCGGAGGCCAGGGCTTTAGGGAGGAAGGATTTCGAGTGCTTGTAAAAAGCTGCCACCACATTGGGTGGCATTGCAAATTGGCTGACCTCAAGAAAAATTTAATAGGTCCTCAGTGTCCTGCGGAAGGCCTTGTTTCACCTTATTCTTGATCCAACCAAACACCTCCTCACTTGGATTCAGGAATGGGGAATATGGCGGGAGGAAGAGAAGTCTCATTGGACAATCAGCAAGGCAGTGGCTGGAGGAGTGGCTATTCTTGTCAATGGGGGGGGAACTCGGACACAACCAGATCCACTTTGTGAAGCCCAACATTATCAAGCACAACAACATTGGTTGTGCTGCTATAATTTATCTGAAGGTACTCCTTGACAACTTGGAGAAAATCAAGAAAAGTCCGGCTATTGTGGGAACCCTTGATCATTTGGTATTGGTCCAACCCGCGAGGACCAAGAAGCGCAACCATTGAATAGGTCTGGGAACAGACAGCTGCACGATGGGCTACGCCGTCCTTGGACCCCTTCTTGACCCACTCATGCCTAGACCTGAGTGAGGAGGAAAACGACAATTTGTCGATATAGAAGAACTGTATGTTGCCAGTCTCCTTTAGTGCCAGATATGTCTCGGCATAAATGTGTCAATCCTTGATGGTCTTTTCACTGTTTCTGTTGTACAGAGAAACTCTGAGCACCTTCCAAGAGAAGCCCAAATCAACCATTGTTTTGTAAACACGGGTTTTAGAAACAGAAAGCCTGAACTCTGTGGCAAGAATTGATTGGACAGCAAGTGTGTCCAGGTGGCAATCCCTGGCTACCCACTGCTTGATTGCGTTGATGTGCACAGGCTGCAAGAGTTTTGGCTGCCGCTTAGCCTTGATGGATTCAGCAATTTGCCTGGTATTGCCATACTTGGTGTTGATGTTGGCAACGTACCTGGCCGTGACACCAAATTGGGACGCAATATCCCAAACCACCACTCCCCCATTCAAGCAGTTGAGGAGAGCTTCACGCTCACTATCCGTCAACCGACGCTGGCCCTTGACAGGTACCACGGCATCCTGGCTACCAGGCTCAACACAGGGGACAGGGACCTTCATGTAGAAGGTGAGATCACGCTTGGTTGCGCTGGCGCTGTCAATGGTGGAATAGATCACAGGCGCAGATGGCTCAACAGTGGCTGCCAATGGCTCATAGGTGGTGTCAAAGACGCGGGGGCAGGAAGTAGCAACTCTTGGGTCAAGAGTGCAGGCCGGGTGACAACTGGGTACACAGTGGAGGTGTAAATAACCTAAGTGTTCCCGGTGACCTTTGTGTATGAGACTTTGGTTGCAGACCTTGAGAGCGGCTTCTGTCTTGGATTGAGGCTACTGTTCCTGGCTTGAGATGCGGGAGGTGGTTGGCTGCCAATGACACCTTGGAAGGCCTGTGTATTGGCATGACTCCCCTCAAGTTGGGTTCTGGGTCTGTTCTTGGACCCTCTGGGACGCCCTCGTGGACGGGCTGCCCCGCGGGCTGGTGCAGGAGCGGGTTGGGAATGTGATTGACAGTCCATAAAAATAAAATTAAAAAAATATATTTTAGATTAAAAATGTATTTATTTGGATTTATTGGTTGAGTTGTGAGTAGTTATTTTCTCTTGAGTTAGCCTTGAATAGTAACAGAATTTCTATATCCGTGATTTGAAGTGAATAATATTGTATACTTTCTGGGTTTGGATGATTTTAAAGTTTAATAACTTTTTATGTCTAATTATGGTTATTGAGATTGAATTTTTTATTTGATTTTAGGTGTGGTGGAGCTTCTTGATTTGGGTTGGTGTTTCCTAGTGTGCTTACTGTACATTCAATTTGGATTCCAGTTCCTGCAATTAATATCTGATTTTACTAGTGGCACTCAAAAGTGATTTGAAATTTGGTTCTTGGATTTGACAATCCCGCAATTTCAAAAAACATAGTAAACTTAATGAAAATGGTTGATGGATTTGAACGCTTCAAATTTGATTCCAGTTAATTCATTTTGTCCATAGGAAATATGCAGCTCAACTTGAACTTTGCAAAGTGTCTATGAGTTCCCGCATTTTCAAATATTCAAATAAATACTCACAAAAATCAATTTAATTAAAAAAAGGCCATCCTGCAAAAGTGATTCAAAATTTGGACCAAGGATTTGACAATCCCGCATTTTTACGTTCAGGTTCTGAATTTACAGTATCCTCAATGGATATTTTAATTCACACTAAAAAACCAAAATTAATGTATCCCAGTGAATACTGAACCAATTTTGATGTCCAATAGCTTATTTTAAAGCTTCAGATCAGCTCTATATTTTGAAGGGATTTAAAAATCAAATACAAAATTTTAAAATAATTATTTTAGCCTTACTAAACTTAATGGTGGTACTACACTTATTTAGGTTTAGTTTTTATGAATACTTGGAATATATAATTTTAATTTAAAATAAATATAATTGAAGTTAATTTTAATAAAGCACTTAAATAAAATTTTAATTAAACATGTGATAAGTAATCTAAGCCCAAAATACAATAAAATATATTTAATTGATTTATTAAATTCAACTTTAATTCTGTCCTTGGGTGGGGCAACCACCTAGTATAGTATATCAATTGCACTATTCTCTAATAAGCTACATCTTATTCCTATTTTTGTCCTTTTTATTTGGACTGTTGTCTTCCCCAATCCAAATACTGAACTATTATTGGTTCAGTTGCAACACTATGGCAAAAGTTCTCCACCAATACAATTAAATTCTTTTATTGCTTTTAGCTTTATTTTAATTTTATGCTGTGACAATAAAATAATTTGCATCTACATTAACCTGCATAAGTAATGGGTCAACAGCATTTTTTAAGATAATGCAAGATTATACAAATTGAAAATAAGCAAAATTAGTATGAAAAGATGCACCGCAAAATTTTACACAAGACTTCAATAAAAATATGCAAAAATAAATAAAAGTGAAAATAAAATAAACAAAATTGAAAATATACATATTTAATATCATATTTAGATAACTTACAATATTGAATATCTCAAGTACTTAGTACTTTGTTGGTCCCCCATTGGCTTTGATAACTGCATCAAGTCTTCTAGGCACTGAGTAGACAAGATTTTTGAGAGTTTCCATAGGAATTGCCTCCCATGCTTTAGTCGCTCTAAATTTTAGATCCAGTATGGATTATTTGGTGCCTTCTGGAAAATTAGACTTAATGGCATCCCAAAGATGTTCAATAGGACTTAAGTCTGGGCTTTGAGGAGGCCAATCCAAACAAATAATGTGTTTATAATCCAAATTTTTCTTAATAATCTTGGCCTTGTGGATAGTGGTGTCAGCTTGCATAAAGATATAATTGGCTGGATCTTGCAGATCCCTCATAAAACAACAGAGATTTCAATCAAGGATCCTTTTGTAGACAACAGCATCCATCTTCCCAGTGAGTGGCTGGATCTCTTCTCTTGTATTGGCTGCAATACAACCCAAAACATACCATTCACATGCTTATCTTTAACAGTGCCTTTTAAACAGCAGAGCTTGAGTGATTCTCCTGGTTTCCAGTAGCAAGTTTAGGGTCTCTGAGATCCATTGAGAAGCACTTTGGTCTCAACAGGCCAAATAACCTAGTCCCAGAAAGATATAAGGTGATTAATATATCAACAAGCAAAGGCCAATCTTTTAACCATATTTTATGGAGAAATAAAGGATTTTTTCTTGCAACATACTCAAATAACTCTTGATCATGTAGTTTTATATGTACAGTAGTCTCAGAAAATTCAACTTTCAAGGAGTTTTTGTACATTTGCTTAATTTGTTTGACTGATAAAAAGCAATTTTTTAAAACCTTTCTAATTACCAATTGATCATTTTTCTCACTAGCTTTTTTAGGGCAACCTATTCTTAGAAAATTCTTCACTCAGTTAGCTTTTTGGTGATGTAGGTAAATTCCTTGGGCAGTTTCAGCACCAATCTTAAGTTTATTGCTTATTTTTCTATAATATAACCCCATATCTTTTGCTAGGATAACTTGACCAAAAGTATACTCATGTATTTCTCTTGATTTAGCCATCTTTTCTGGCCAAAAGATTCTCTAACCTCAGCTTCATTATATAGGTAAGTTTGATAAGGTGGCTCTGTTTCATAAACATTTTATGAGCATATCTCTTATATAGATCAAAAAGCTATAATAGTGATGATTTTCAATTTTACTTTATATTTGTTTCACTTCTATTTATTTTTGCATATTTTTGTTAAAGCCTTGTGTAAAATTTTGTGGTGCATCTTTTCATGCCAATTTTACTCATTTTCAATCTGTATAATCTTTCTTTATCTTAAAAATACTGTTGACTCATTACTTATGCAGGTTACTGTAGATCACTTTTAAAGTAGTTTTTTGTGTAGTCTTGTATTTCATGTTTTATTGAATAGAGCTGCATGTAAATTCTAGTGCACCTTTGGGCAACAGTTACAAAATCAACTGTAGGGATGTAAAAGTGAGAATTCAAAAGTGAGAATCTTAAAGTGACCAGTTGACACGTTTTAAATTTCTAAAATGGCTTTTTATAATAAAGTAACTACCTTTTCTTGACTTTTTTAGTTGAGAGAATGAATAAAAGATATTTTATATGGCCATATAAATTTTAATCTTCAGATGAGTTGTTTTAATTTAATTTTGAAATTTTAAAATTGTTGACTTGGCCACTTTTAGATTCTCACTTTTGAATTCTCACTTTTACATCCCTACAGTTGATTTCGCCACTGTTGCCCACCTTTGCTTTAAAAGTAAAGAAGGTTATCTTTAAAGAACCACTAACTTATGCATTGTTCTATTATCTACCTTAAATTTTTATTGCAGGAATGAACTTATTGGGGTCTCTTTGGTCCAGCTAAAGATTTAAAGTTTATAACTTTATATTAAAGACTGTATGTTTTTTGGCTTCAAAGTTGGCTTCCATAAAATCAAGTTTTGCGCTTTGATATTTTTGATTTTTGCACTTTTGGGTGTCTCGTATTTGACTTCTGTGCTTTTGATTTAAGGGACTTTGACCTTAAGCATTTGCCATTTTTTACCATTTGCTTTTTCTTTTGTTATCTTTCTCATTTACCGAACCCAGATAGATTAAATTGGAAAAGTTTGATAAATAATGTTTAAAATATTATTACTTGTATTAAAGCAGCAGTTGTAATTTATCTCAAATGATTTGTTATTGATTCATCAATTTCCTTACAAAACAATCAATTTCTGCCACGTTAAAATATTCAAAAGGTTTAAGATAAGATCGAGACAAATGATTTATAAATATTTAATCTGGCACTCTGGAATAATCACAAAAATAATGATCTAGATATCTTGACCTTTTTCAACCGGGCTGGAAACTACTCTATAGAAGTGGATTGATTATAAATAGCTTAGTTTGGAGCTATGGAATGGATACTTAATATATTTCATGGTAGATTCGTAGGTTTCTCCAGTTTTTAGGCCGGATTGGCTGGTTGTAGATTCATAATGTATCACATTATTCTTGCATCCCTTTATTAGGTTTAGAAGATACCACCACACTTAAGATCCTTAATAAATTTTTATTCTTAAACAATTAGGCTAAGAAGTTCAGGGGCCTGTTCATCGAACCATTGGAGTTTGACCAATGGAAACAAAGTTCGTAGCAGAATCTTTCCAAGCCGAATATTAAGTAAATTTAGTTGGAATTGAGGTGAGAGTTATGTTATTTTCAAGCTGGACTTTATTACGTCCACTTTTGTTACTCCCACCAGTGGGTGGTTATCCTATTTCAGGGCGAAGAGAGCTCCTTTTTGACGATGTCTGGGACAGTAATTGCTGATAAAGTCGAACGATTTTGATTGCCCCTATCAAAAACGATACGAGGTGCTTCAGAGAATGCCACAACTCATCACAGCATAAATCAAATTTGCAGCTAAGCAGATTTAAATTACATATTTATATCTGCCAGGGTTCAAGGGTCAGTATTTGGAAGCCCTTGTGTTACTTAGAAATTGTGAGATTGAAATTTTTAGGTTATCGCCAGGTGATCAAGATTGATTTTAGAAGAGTTGATCAAGTCCAGACAAATCCAAGACTGCTTTATAGGTTCAATCTAAAGAGCATCAAAGCCTTTCACTATCGCTATTCAACCTAATATTTTAACCGACATTTTAAATCATCTTAATACTTGACTATTTGGTAGCCTCCATGATAGCCTTTATTTCGAATGCCCTGCATGGCTTTGCCACTGGCTATCCCATCAGCACCATTCTTTTTGCCATTTTAATCGGGCTGGTCTTGCAGTATTACATCCGTATTAATATGAAACCCGATCCGACTTTGCCTCCTGTGGTTCCATACTTTTTCCCTTTTTTCGGGTCCATGGTGACATATGGAATGAACCCCGTTCAGTTCCTAAAGGACAATCAAAAAATTGTAAGGTTTCTTCCTTTTTTAAAAAACCAAATGCCTTTTCTTTTTGTGAGATTGATGGATCTGTTTTTAGTATGGCGATAATTTTACATTCTTGATGTTTGGTCGAAGGATCACTCATTGCCTTGGCCCTGATGGAAATCATCTTGTTTTGAATGCAAAGCATACCTCGGTTAACGCTGAAGACGCTTATCGAGGCTTGACAAAGCCCGTCTTTGGTCCTGGGGTAGTTTATGATTGCCCTAACAGCGTACTACTTGAGCAGAAGCGGTATTGCTTGCTATCAATCTATTTTCTAATATTTCTTAGAATGATTAAATATGGGTTAACTACTGACTATCTCAAGACATATGTTACTTTGATTGAGCAAGAAACGATTGAACATCTGGCGTAAGTTGAGTTTTTCTTGCAAAGCTATTATATTTTTATATATTTTTCAAAATAATAAAACTAAACTTATTTTCAGGAAATGGGGAAAAGAAGGGAAAGTTTGTATTTTCAAACAGATGGGCGGTCTGATAATCAAGACGGCTTCTCGTTGCCTTCTGGGAGAAGAAGTTCGTTCTCAACTTGACGAAAGCTGTAAGTGATTCTTCTAGAAAGGATTTTAACGTTAAAGTTGCTGAAATTTATGAAAATCTGGATCGTGGCTTTACCCCTGTCCACTTTCTTTTCGATTGGCTTCCACTTCCCTCTTTTTGGCGCCGCGATGCCTCCCATCTTGAAGCGCGCAATTTCTTCTTAAATGTAATCAAAAACCGCCGTGCTTCTAATATCAAGGTAAACACCATCCTCTTACATTATTGACAATGGAACCAGAAAGAAGATATGCTTCAAGCTTTGATGAGTGCAAAATACAAGAATGGCGATGAACTGGAAGACGAAAAGATAGCCTGCATCCTCATTGCGCTTCTTATGGCAGGTCAGCATACCTCTTCCACCACTAGCACTTGGGCCTTTCTGTATCTGGCGCAAAATCCCTCTCTTATTGATGCACTTCGTGAGGAGCAGGTGAGAGTCTTGGGGGCTGACCTTCCACCCCTTACACTGGAAAGTTTAAAAAAGCTTGATCTCCTTGACAGTGTAGTTCGCGAAACCCTTCGCATCAAACCTCCTCTTCTCGAAATCATGCGCATGGTAACCAAACCTGTGCCCATTCCTGGGACAACCTATGCAGTTCCCCCAGGTCATTATATTGCGGCTGCCCCAGTAGTGTCTGCCATGGATGAAGCATACTTCCCTAACCCTGAAAAGTTTGATCCCTACAGATGGACTACTGCTGATAAGGGCGATGATGTTCTGGCTGATGAATCAACTAAAAGCAAAGAAGACCCCTCCTCCTTTGTTGACTATGGCTTTGGCTCCGTGTCAACCACCTCAGCTCGCTCACCATATCTACCCTTTGGAGGTGGTCGCCATCGCTGCATCGGGGATGCATTTGCATACATTCAGCTGAAGACTATCATCGCTACCTTTGTCCGCAACTTTGACATTCAACTTGACCCCAAGGTTGGGCTTCCCGATTCCGATTTTACCAACTTGGTCGCGATCCCCGTTCTTCCTGCAACAATCCACTACAAGAGACGATAAACTTACTATTTACTGTACCTTGACTGCTACCACTCACTATTAAATCCGTGCACCTGTTAAAGTGTTCACCCAACGATCAATCAAGCTAGCACTCTTAAAACAAACCTATATAATCTATCCGTGTTTATATATATAAAGATGCCAACTTAAGGTTTTAGTTCCCTCTCGATCTTCAAAATGGTTACAACAAAAGTTAGCATTTCCAATTGGCCATCTTGGATTAGAAATATCAAGCCCCACCATCTCAAATCCTGCACCTTGGAGAGAACTATCTCATGGTTGTGGCTCAAAAGGATATCTATCCCAATTACTAGTGAGACAAAGCTCTTATCTCAAACTTAACATTGGGTAAAAAGTAAGCTCATGGAAATAGTTAATGAGGTCATGTATATACTTCTGGGAAGTATATGAAACAAGATAAAGGGGAAAATTAAGAAGAGAATGATACTTTATTTGATACAAAGATAGAATGCTATATAGTATCATGGAAAGCCACATACTGTCCATGGCTGTCATGGGGCTTGCCCAGGTAATATTCCATTTA
Organism: Entomophthora muscae; assembly: GCA_014839935.2. Taxonomy (NCBI): domain Eukaryota; kingdom Fungi; phylum Entomophthoromycota; class Entomophthoromycetes; order Entomophthorales; family Entomophthoraceae; genus Entomophthora; species Entomophthora muscae. The sequence goes on from QTSX02003552.1 coordinate 764,755, forward strand.
TGATTCAAAAGGTTTGATCCCATATAAGATGGGCAGCTGATAAGAGTGCCACCAACTTAATTATCAATCAGAGAATCACTCAGAGTTTTATTTCCCCAAGAGGGAGTAACCGTAGATGTTATGACAATACTTATTTTAAAAATAATTGGCATAAGAACAACCCAAAATTACATACACTATAGTACCAAATTGACTTTTTAAGATATTTAGTCCAGGGTGCCACATAAAAGCCCTATATAAAAAGATATAATTTTGAATTTGACTTAAATACATACAAATTCCTATTATTTTGACAGTAAAATTTTACACTAAAAACCAAATATAGCCAGTATTTTTCTTATAAACCAAGGTGAAGGTTTGCTGCAAAAGAGTGCAGCGGCAACCTTGCTTAACTGGGCAACAGTGGCCATGCCGACACCATAGTAAAGTGACGACCTGGTTTATAATAATGCCGTCTTCTGTATGTCAACCCTTTTTAATTAACAAAACACTTTACCCTGAACATTTTTAATATAAAAAATATTTTAAAATACATTAACATACTAAAATAACCCTAGAGAGTTCAAAAATGCAATAAAAAATATCATAAGTAATTAGAATACAGATATTTAAGCAAGTGTTTTTCAATTTACTATGTAAATTACACTCTCTACTATAAAAATATTTTTATTCTCATAAAAATCAAAATTCCAATGAACCAAAAATAAGGATCTTTGGTATATTATAACAACTACAAAATACAAGAAAATTCTGTATCTAATTTATTATACTTTTTATAAGCACAACCAAAAATATCTCATACCTTAAAGATAAATTAACAAAATATAATATATTTCTTACAAAACCACATTGAAGCTGTATCTGAAACTTACCATTTAAACCTAAAAAGATTAGTACAATCCAAAAAATAAATAAATATAAATATTCAAAAGTAAAAAGAATCCAGGCAAAGCAAAGTTTATTAGGATAATTGAAGCCACCAGCAAGGGCAGTAGCCACGTCACCAAGGTACTTCTTAATCTCCTCCCCCTTTTACATTTTCTTCACCACCTTCTGGACATCCTCCTGGTAGTCCTGCTCCTTAGATTTTCTCTTTTTGGGGGTCACCCAATTGGCCAAGTCCTGGAACTTGGAGACAGTTCTTGCTTGCTCCTCTTGCGGCTTCTGGAAGAACTTGTTGAACTTGGGGGTTTGCCCCAAACTTTGTCTTCAGGTGTTTATGCCACACCTTCAGGCTTGATGACTTCTTCATCTCTCCCTTGATGCAGGCGCTCTGGCAGTTCCAAGGGGCAGTAGCCCCACTTTTCCCTCTCCTGGCAGTCACCTTCTTGCCAACCCATTGGCGCTCAAAGTACTCAAGGTAACCCTTGAAGATAGTGGAGCACTTTTTGACATAAGCATCCTCCAGGAGGGCCTCAAAGCCAATCCTAGTATGCTCTGGCCGCACAAAAGCCAAGGCAGCCAACTGGATCAAGGTAAAGCGGCACTTCCCTTTACCATTGTTTAGATACTTCTCAAAAAGCTCCTTCTCACTCTTGGGGTGTTTGATGAGGGCCTGCCTAAAATGGAAGAAGCAGCCCTGTACTTCTCCAATGAAGGTGGCCTCAAAGCCTCTGAACTAAGCTTGCTCAAAGTTCATTATAATCATCTTTGGTCCAAGTGAGCGCGCATGAGCTAGCTGCTCTGGGGCTAGGGTGGACTCTGTGACGGAAATCACTGGATAATATGAAGCCGTTTCTAAATGATGGGGAATTACCACCCAAATCCACATAGAATTGATGATTAGCCACCAACTCAGCTTTAAATATCTTTTTGTGAAATTTCCAATTGAAACTCCAGGATTAAGTAGAATAATTGATCCTAACCAGAGTAAACCAAGATAAATGTCCTGGGAAAGCATCAATGCATCTTCAGCGTAGAATTCTGGGCATTGAGAAGTGACACAATTTTCATTTTCCAGAATGGGGGGAGGAGCTACAAAATTGGCTGGCATGAAATTAACATTTTGCGGTGCCAACAACAAAGTTCCAGATGCTGGGCCCCATCTTCCTGAAATGATTCTGTTCAGAATCAGATTGTACAGGATATACCGCAACAACCCAAGCACAGGATGCATTTTTAAAATTTAAAATTAGAACTTGGGATAATTGATTTTTATTGAGTAAATTTAGAAGGACTCAACTCTTAGAGTTGAAACAGGGAAAATTATTCAATATATATCAGAAAAATTGACTAAGCAATACCACCTGAGTCTTGATCTCCTATTCCTTTGGCATCTTCAAGTAAGTATCTAGTCCAGGTTGCAAAGAACCCTTGTATGACCAGTTTCTGATAACCATGCTGATTAATGAGCTTATATCAGGTGACCCTCATATTACATCAATTTATCAACATCAGTTTACAAGGGGGAGCTGGTTTCAGTTGGCATACTAGAGCAGCTGTGACTCATTTTCAATTGGCCGTTTGGTTTAAATCTGTTAACTCAATCAATTTTGATACAGGTTTCCCGGCCTTCCGTGCCTTCTTACTTGGACAGACAATACCCGGCATTATGAAACTTACCGTGACATTACCCTCCGCTTTAGCCCTAGGCACAATACCACCATCTGGGAGATGGGATAAAGAGAAATTCTTATGGGCAGGTGGGAGTTTCATTGCGGTGAGGGTAAGTTCAGGGTGTCCAATAGCAGTGGGATTGCGCTTGTAAAACTTGTGGATCAGATCATAGGAGTTTGAACAATTGTAGTGGGGAACCCAGGAGTTTTCAGAATCAGGATGACCTTTTCAAGATACCAAATATTCCAAACAGCAACAATTCTTGCAGGAAGCTAGAATACAATTTAACTCATACTCAGGTTCTCCTTCCACAAGAATGGGTTGGGAAGAGGGGGTCTCTGTTCCTTTGAAGGGAGTAAGGAGACATTCATGGAAGGTGTGGAAAATCTTAAAAGCAGGGGGTAAATCCAGCTAATAGGCGGAGGGACCAATCTGACGTTCTACCTTGAAGGGACCAACTTGCTTGGGACCCAATTTACAACATGGAACTTTAAGTTTCATATTGCAAGCATCGACCATGACTAGATCACCTGGCCTGTAAGTTGGACCTTCCTGGCGCTTGCAATCTGTGTATTCCTTTTAAGTTGTCACGGCAGCAGCAAGAGTAACTTGGAGCTCCTGATGGACCTGCTTCAATTCAGCAACTTGATCAGTTGTAGCTTCCACGTTGCTAACCAAACAAGGACCCATGTTGGAAGAAGGATTGTAACCCACATTGGCATAAAATGGTGATACTTGATTTGACGTGTGCGGGGCGTTATTATATGTGAACTCTGCCATGGGTAGATTATCACACCAGTCATCTTGTCGCGCATTGGTGTAGCAGCGTAGGTAGACCTCCAAACTTTGGTTTACCCTCTCTGTTTGTCCATCAGACTGGGGGTGGAAAGCAGTAGAGCGGCACAATTTGATACCAAGGATTCCAGTAAAAGCTTCCCAGAACTGAGCAATAAATTGAGGACCACGGTCACCTACAATCTCCATTGGGATGCCATGTAGAGAGAAGATTCTGTTCACAAATAACCCAGCAGTTTCCACTGAAGTAATTGTGGTTGAGCAAGGTACAAAGTGTGCCATCTTTGTGAAACAATCAACTACTACCATGATTGTGTTAAACCCATTGGAATTGGGAAGCTCGTTAATGAAATCAACCAACACAGACGTCCAAGGGCCCGCAGCAGGCTGAAGTGGAACCAGTAAACAAGTAGTCTTATTCTGACTGGCCTTGAATTGAACACATATCAGGAAATCTCAAAAAAAGCGGCTACCTGCACAGTCAAACCTTTCCAAGAAAACTGGCGGCAGATAAGTTCCACTGTTTTGTTTTTCCCTGGATGACCAGCTGTTGGACAAGTATGATTAGCCTCCATGATTTCATCCCAAATAGTGCCTTCATGGACCCACAAGCAACCTTGATGATATAGGACTGGACCAATCTTATGATAACCCTGAGGCTGACCTACTGGGTTTGCACATGCTAGCTCCAATAGCCTATCATAACCTTTGGACAAAGGTTGCAGAAACTTAACCTTGGAATAAAAGTCCAGGTCTGCGCCCTCAGCTAAAGACATGGTAGTCAACATAGCTGGTGGAGGCAATACAAAAGGCACCACAGCCTCGTCTGGAATCATAGTATGTGTGTTAAACTTGGTATCCATACTAGCATCTGGGAGATGGGAGGGATTCCTGCTTAGAGAATTGGCCAAGTGATTGTCAGATCCCTTAATAAACTTATAGCGGAACTTGTATCTTGTCAGATCACCATGCCATCTGGATTGGCAACCCAACAAAACCCTGGGTTATTGATAATATAAAAGAGCTTTGTGGTCAGTTCTTACTACAAATAGATGACGTGCTGACATGAGATGGTGGTGCCAATGCTTTAACAATTCCACTACAGCCAACAATTCCTTGTCGTAAATCATGTAGTTGCGTTCTCAAGCCTCCATCTTTTGGGAGAAATACCCTACAGGTCTCTTGATCCCATCACTAGCTGTTTGCAACAGCACACCAGCCACAGCGTATTTAGATGCATTGGTGAAAACAACAAAAGAAAGCTCAGGATCCACATGTCTTAACACTGGTGAGGACAACAAAAGAGCCTTGACTGCTGAAAAGGCACTTGCACATTCAGGCGTCCAGACTAAAGTTGTCTTTCCACTAGCTGAATACAAAGGGGCGGCCACCTCAGACAAGTGGGGGGGGTAAATTTCTTAAAGAACATACATGTACCCAGGAAACTACAAAGTTGGGATACTGTCACAGGCGTAGCATACTCTCAAACTGCAGCTTCCTTGTCAGGGGCGATGGTGTGGCCATCCTCAAAGATAATATTACCCAGAAAGGTAACCTTACATTTAAAGAATTCACACTTACTCCTTTTGATAATCAAGTTTGCTTGGAGAATGCGCTCTAAAACTGCCGACAAGTGGGCCTTATGGGACTCCTCATCCAGAGAAAACACCAAGGTGTCATCCATATATGCAATGGCACAAACACCTAGGAGATCTCCCAGGACTGAATCAATCAACCGCTGACAGCAAGCTGGGGCATTCTTCAATCCAAAAGGCATTATGCGGAACTGGAAGATACCCTTCTTGGTTCTGAATGCTGTTAACCATTCCATTCCTTCTGCAATCCTGATTTGATTGAAAGCATTCAAAAGATCAAGTTTTGAGAATACCTTGGCCTTCTCAACACATCTAGATATCTGTGCTTTGAGAGGTAAAGGATAAGGATCCGGAATTGTAATGTTATTCAAATTCCCATAATTGACACAAGGACAAAGGGACCCATCAGACTTCTGAACAAACAATAACGGAGAGCAGATTGACGAAGCCTTCTTAAAAATGTAACCTTTTGCCAACATGTTGCAAGTCCATTCTTCCAAACATGCGACTTCCTTCAAGGTTAAAGGGTAAATATGAGATGCAATGCAAATCAGATCAACAGTAACCTTAAAGTCAAAGTCAAACTGAGTGTGCTTGGGAAGGACCTCGCCTCTGGTGGCGTCAAATGCCGCAGATCAGGGTTGCAAGCATGCCGGTAAATCCAAACTTGCGGGGACAGGGATAGGCACCAACTGTATTGTCTGTGATGATTGCTCTAATTCAGACATATCCAACAGTGGAATACAAATGATTATACCCAAAGAGTGTTCCACCTGCAGCTCATTTTTCTCCAGCAAGGTCAATACATTATGATCTCTCCACCAGCTCACTCCCAAAATGATAGGATACATCAGGGTAGAGCAAACAGAAAACCTTGCAGTAAAGGACTGACCTGCAACTACAAAAGTAACTGGCTTCTTCAGCTGGAAGGAGGGGAACGTTTGACAGTTTCCACCCCTAACAAGCATTCCAGGGTGGTACTTGAGCTGTAGCAAGTCTGCAGTCTCCACACTCATGAAGTTCTCAGAAGCACCTGTATCCAATAAAATGGCTGGCTGATAGATAGTTTGACCATTATCTATGTTACCATAAAACAAGAAGTAACCAGAAGTAGATTTATTGGTAGCAAAGGTTGCAATCTCAGCAGGAGTTTGCTTCTCCTTGGTAGTACAAACGGCGGCTAAGGAGGCAGGATGCTCCTGAAAGTATTGCTCAATCATTTCTTGAACAGCGGCGGGAAGAACAGGATAGCTACAATCAATGGGCACAAGAGGCAACTCTTTGGACACAACCTCGGAAGGCTTGGTAGGTATGCCGTGCTGAAGCATTGCCAAAGAGCTATCAGGACCAAACACCACAGGGGCTTCAGTCACATGGACGGGTTTGTTCACCACTGCCAATTGCAGCTGAGAAGAGCTATGAGAAGAATGATCTTGACTTTGTCTGGAAGGAGCTGCCACAGAGCTAGGACCAGAAAACCAAGAGCGCGCAGCAGGTTTATCCTCAATTACCAATGTACCTTGTTTGGAAGTAGACAGATTTAAGACCAGAGAAAGAATTTGGCTTACCAGGGCCTCAGTTGTGGTTAACAGGAATCCCAAACCGGCAAATCCTGGGCAGTCTAGTCAACTGCTAACCACAACGCTGAGAGTTTGTTCACCTCAGGAACATTGATTGTACGGCAATAGGTAAGAAACTGAGGAAGGAATACCAAAAGCAGAGTTGTACCCTGACGGAAGGTGTACAGCTTACAATATACTTTGAGCTCCTCAATAGATACACACAAATTTTTTAACAAAGAGTATAGAGATGCACTCTCAGCTAAAACATGTGAATTGCGCTCCACTGTGGACAACAACCATTCTCAAGCATCTTTGGAAACCTTTGTCATCACATGGTAAACTTGGGATTTGTGACTAAGGCTAGAGCCAGAATAAAATGATAATGCTGACAAAACTTCACGCGAAATTTCATCAGTGGGTGGGGCAGGAAAATAATCCAGGCGCCAAAATGACATGACGTGACGGAAATAAGAAACAGAGGATCCAGTCTCTACAACTGTAACCGGAGATGGAAACCAAAAATTAAAGAAAAGTCCAAACTGAAAACTCAGAAATGAACTGATGCAAATAAACATGGTAAATGCAGATATCTCAACAGAGCAGGAGAAAAGAAACATGAATTCATGATGAACTGCTTCCAAAAACTCAGACGTAGAAGAGTTGAGTAATGTCACGGAAATCACTGGATAATATGAAGCTGTTTCTAAATGATGGGGAATTACCACCCAAATCCATATAGAATTGATGATTAACCACCAACGCGGCTTTAAATATCTTTTTGTGAAATTTCCAATTGAAACTCCAGGATTAAGTAGAATAATTGATCCTAACCAGAGTAAACCAAGATAAATGACCTGGGAAAGAATCAATGCATCTTCAGCGTAGAATTCTGGGCATTGAGAAGTGACACAATTTTCATTTTCCAGAATGGGGGGAGGAGCTACAAAATTGGCTGGCATGAAATTAACATTTTGCGGTGCCAACAACAAAGTTCCAGATGCTGGGCCCCATCTTCCTGAAATGATTCTGTTCAGAATCAGATTGTACAGGATATACCGCAACAACCCAAGCACAGGATGCATTTTTAAAATTTAAAATTAGAACTTGGGATAATTGATTTTTATTGAGTAAATTTAGAAGGACTCAACTCTTAGAGTTGAAACAGGGAAAATTATTCAATATATATCAGAAAAATTGACTAAGCAATACCACCTGAGTCTTGATCTCCTATTCCTTTGGCATCTTCAAGTAAGTATCTAGTCCAGGTTGCAAAGAACCCTTATATGACCAGTTTCTGACAACCATGCTGATTAATGAGCTTATATCAGGTGACCCTCATATTACGTTGATTTATCAACATCAGTTTACAAGGGGGAGCTGGTTTCAGTTGGCATACTGGAGCAGCCATGACCCATTTTTGATTGACTGTTTGGTTTAAATACATTAACTTGGTCAATTTTGATACAGGTTTCCCGGCCTTCCATGCCTTCTTACTTGGACAGACAATACCCGGCATTATGGAACTTACCGTGACAGACTCATCCTTCTCAGTGGAGGAGGAATTGGCCTTTGTGGCATGGGTGGGAGGGGGGAGCTGGTTGGCAGGAAGGGAGCTCAAAGCATCCTGGACAATTATACAATGCTCTGGCGTAGACCTCTGTCTTGGCACCAGGCAGGAGAAAGAAAACAAGGGGGATAACCTGGGCATCAAATTGCCCGTGCAGGACCCAAAGCTGCTTGAAAAGGGTGGGGCCGGTTGCAAATGTGCCGTCACACAGCCAGATGGTAGCAGTGTTGAGCTGCTCCAGGTTTTGGATTTTGGTGTAGGCAATCATCATATCCTCCACCTCCTGCCCATTGTCATGGAGCAGGAACATCTCTTCATCCTCAGTTTTCTTGAGGGCATCATAAAGGACCAGGTCTTAAATTGTGGTGGCACTCTTGGCCAGGGGGTTTGAGGCTTGGCGCCTATTTCTAACAAACTTCATCAACTGGCTGTGGGTTGGCACCCTCTTCAGATTAGTGGGGAGAGGTGCTTACAGGCAAGCACAGCCAGCTGGGTGGGGGAAAGGTCCTTGAAGGTAGACATGATCTGCACAAGGTACCATTTCAGGAGACAGGTTATGGTTGTATTGGGCAGTGTGCAGGTGTGCTCACCCTTAATTGTTTGGACTAAGTCCCAGCGCTCAGTGTTGAGGCGCATTGGGCAGGAGTGGTCCTCACAGGTATAGTGGCGGCTCTTGAAGCCCCGGTTGGCGTTATTGCAGGAGAAGATATAACCATTTGCTACCATGGCTGCCCCCCTTTGAAGCTCATTATGGGGAAGTATTTTGGCAAGGTGGAAGGAACCTTGAACTTACCATCAACATTGCAAATATTGTGGGCCAACAGAGAGTTCCAGAGGCCAGCAGAAGCATTTTGGAAGCCAGGGAAGTAGTTGGGCTGGGGCTTTGAATCATCTCCTGATGAGCTTGCACCAGGGGAGCTTGGTGGAGGAGGAGAAGGAGGCTTTTTGTGGTGCTCCTCATGTGGAGGAGACTTATAATTGGGGGGGGGGGTCTTTTGGGCTTGGCGCCACTTCTTGGAAGGCTCCTCATCTGAAGCCAAGTTATAGAAACTGTGGTCAGTAAGTGAACCATCAAATTCCTCTCTCCCAGTGGAGTGGGCTGGGCTCTGCTCAGGGGAGGGCTTGGAGGCAGCCTTCTTGGTTAGTGCTGTCTTTTTCTTGTTTGCTTTTGTGGGCTTGGAGGGACGCTTGGTGCCCTTCTGTTGCTTGGAAGAGCTTGTGTCCTAAAATAATTAATAAAAGGTTCTAAAATAAAGCAATGCATTAAAAAAACAAACCAAAAACACTATAAAACCATAATAAATAAACCTCTAACTTATAGGACTTTTTTAAATTTAAAAATATAAAACTGGTGTAGAATTTTTTATTTTATTAAAGTTTAAAACAATAAGTTAGAAGTTAAAATGTTGTAACTGTGCTATTTTAGCAGAGTTACAACAGGGGAAAATAATTGGAGACCAGATGATATTCTCTATTGAGAGATAGAAATGATATAGTTCTTGTGAATAAGGATAACAAGAACATGATTATGGAGATAACTCAATTGGATGGTTAAGGGGGTGGCTTGATCCTTGTAATGAGTCAAGTGTTAAATTGAGCTATCCACCACATAGGGATCATTGTCTATTCAAGTTGCTGGATTTGGAAACTCAAGTTAACTTCCACATTTAGATTTAGGCCACTGGGAAGTTGGGTTGCGGGTTACAAACCTGCTGTCATGGCTGTTGGCTGTCATGTACCAAGGCATTGAAGGGGAGCTTAATCCATCTGAGTAACAGGTAACAAGGGCCCAGTAAAGGAATGGAGCTGAACGGGTTAGGTAAAGCAATCCAGCAGCTAAGGGGTGGTAGGCGCCAAGGGTGGGAATGGCAACTTTGGCCAGACTGAGGATGGTCAGGATGACCATTCCAGCTCTACTATGGTCGTAGGGCTGCAGGATAGGAGGAGCAGGGGCGTTATAGGGAATGCCAGCCATTCCAGGATCTGGACCTGGCTGGTAGTCCATGGGGGTAGGACTAGGGTTATACTCTAGTCTTTGGGTGTGACTTCTGCTCAAGTGGTGTATAAATTGAAATCCTAATAAAGCAAACAAAACTGAAAGATTCATTCACTTTATTCAACATTGTCTGCACTTGATTTAAGTGGTGGAAAGTGGGTTTTATACCATTTGTCTGGTCTATCTTGGAATATACTACTGATTAATCCTTGAGGGCTTTTGGAGTCCCAACTATTGGGTACTGGCTTCTGAAAAGTAGTAGAAATTGGCGTGGGAAGTGTGGATTGGAATTTGGGTAACTTGGTCTGGGCAGGGAAATTCTGTTGGTAGATAATTGGTTGGCATCTTCAGTCTGGGGTCTTGTTTGGTTGGGTGATGAGGCAATCTCTTCCTAAGGTTTGGATTTGGCTGCAGGACTTTCTGAATCTTGCAGCTCAATTGAGGTGCTGTTTACAACCAACTTATTGGTTGTGTTAACAACAGTCCCAGTAGCTCCAAGATTCTCAACTAATACCTCAGTGCAGCTGGGATGATTGGGGGTGGCAGGAACAGTTAAAATTTGGGCTGCAGGAGCAGCAGCAGAAATCTGGAATTTATTAGATCTGCTGGTTGCTTTCTGCAGCAGATCTGATCAAGGGTGGCATTAAATGCACCCATCCCAATTATAGCATTAGGGCTGGGTGATCCAATGCCGCTGGGAGCTGCAAGCTCCCCCGGGCCAGCATTAAAGCTGGCCCCAGGCTGTCCTTTAATTTTCTCCTGATACTGTTTGACCAATGGTGTGCAATGTTGGAGGTTGGCTTCAGGCTCTCAGGTAGCATCTTCAGGTGAGTAATCTTTTCACCTGACTAGGTATTGAGTCTTGCTCTGAACTTTCCAATGTTGGAGTATTGCTTCAACCTGATGTTCCTGGTGTTCTCCTACTTGAACTGGTGGTGGTGCGGACTTGATCACTTGATGGGGGAGGGACTCACCAGTTTTCTTTGACAACAGGGAACGGTGGAAGACATTATGAATTTTCTATTCTTCAGGGAGTTCCAGATGGAAAGCAACAGGACCAATCTTCTTGGTGACTTTGTATGAACCAGTCCTTTGGTGAGCTAGCTTTGCGCAGGGAACTTTGAGACAGATGTGGCGGGCATCCAGATATACTTGGTCTCCTACTTCAATTGGCGGACCAGGTTTTCTTTTCTTGTCTGCATAATCCTTGTAGGTATTCACTGCTTTGACTAGGTTATTGACACAGTCTTGTTGTTCCTGGTGGATGGCTCTGCCCCAGGATCTTCCATGGGGATTAGCTGCTTTACCTAGGTCCAATTGGTCCCATGTGGGGTCAAATCTGTAGTTGGCATAGAATGGAGACATGTCTGTAGAAGTGTGGTGTTGGCTATTATAAGCGTATTGGGCCACAGGGAGAAGATCAGCCCAATTGTCTTGTTTTAAGTTGACAAAAAAATCACAGGTATTGCTCCAATACTTGGTTAACCCTCTCAGTCTATCCATCACTTTGGGGGTGGAAGGCAGTGGAGAGAGATCTTTTTATCCCTAAGTCCTGGAGTACTTGTGACCAGAACCGCGAGGTGAATTGTGGTCCTTGGTCAGACACTACTTCCTTTGGTAATCCATGGTGCAGGAAGACATTTTTCAGGAACAGGTTAGCAGTCTCTTCTGCTGATACCTGAGTGGTGGTGGGGATGAAGTGTGCCATCTTTGTGAATTGGTCCACAACTACCAGTACTATGTTTGCTCTCTTAGAAGGGGGGAGTTCCACAATTTAATCCATGGAGACCAACTGCCAGGGTCCTTTTGCAATCTCTAAAGGCTGTAGGAGTCCTTCTGGAAGTTCTCTTGTGGGCTTCCTGTCCGCCAGTCCCCAAGTGTGTCCTGGATTGTAGCCAGGGACCGGCTGGAAGGGGTTGTCATTCTCTAGTAAGGGAAATGTATCTCAGAAATATGTATAGGGGTCAAAATAGGCTTTTATTCACTCTCAGAAGGAAGATCCCCTTAGGAATCTTCTGTTATATGGCCCAGGGGGTCAAGGAAACAATATGGATTTGCCAATACTTGGAGTCCTTCAACAATCTCTTGGACTCCTTGTACTTGGTCTTTGGCTCCTGCTCCTTGGTCTTGGGCTCCTGCAGTCTGTAACATCTCTGGCTTCCTATTCTTGGTCTTTGGCTCCTTCTGTAGCTTCTGTGGCCTTTGTAATCCACTTGATCCAGTCCCTGAAGAGTCTCAGATAACTCTCCCTTTTATAGCCCCTTGTTTCAGACCAAAAACCTCTCTTAGAACTCTGGTTCTTCAAAGCTTAAACTATACTGTTTTTCTTCTTCTATAATATATTAAACCTTTAAACTTACTTCAGCCAATGAAAGCCCTGAATTTTCTGCTTCTGCTCCTCATTTTTTAGGCTTTAACTCTTAAGTTAAAGCCCTCAAAACACTGATCAAATAGACTTTGGCTTGCAGCCAATCATACACCTCAATTCAACGGTTTTGCCAAAAAGGTTTCCCTGGATGACCCGTCTTTGACCCTGGTTCAAACCTGAGGCTGTCTCGCTCCGGGTAAATAACTGCTCCGCGTTTTGAACGGGTTTGCTGTAATTCCCGTCACGTTTCCCTGGCAAATCTTGAGCGCCTCCACATATGTTTTACTTAGGCAAATTTTGACCCTTTGATTTTTCAACGTTTCTCCATGTTTCTCCATGGTTCTCTCAACGTTTTGCAACTTTGAACCCGCTTGCTGTTTGTTCTTTCACCTCTCCTAGTTGTTCTTGGCAAAATTTGCTCTTTTGCCTTCATAGTTTCTCTGTTCTTCTTCCAGCTTCTTTCTGGCTCATTTCCTCTTGAATCCTTCTTTTTAAAATAACCTATAGTTCTAACAAACTATATGTTATTTTCCCTCCTCTATCTTTTCTATCATATGATTTTCAATCCTTTTTAATCATAATCAAGCAGTATTTAATTATTATTTAACTGCTTTTTTATATCTATTTTACTCTCAAAAACCACTAAAATCAACTCTTCCATCCTTTGCATCTAGTCTGGCTAGTTCATCCTCTCAGCTCTTCAGTTCTTCAGCACCAACTTCTGGTCCTTTGGCCAGCTTTCTTCAACAAAAGTCACTAAACTTTCACTTGGCTAAAATAAGCCCCACCTGCAAACCACCAAACATGTGGATCATCACACCTCTTCTTGGTTTGGTTCTGTTGCAGATCTCACAGCCTCAAAGGTACTCTATAATGTTGTTCTTCAGTCCAGGCCAGTTGTAAGCCCTGCAGATACTCTTTAACAACTTGTTCTTATCAGGATGTCCCATCATTAGTGTGTCATGGTATTCCTGGAGGATGCACGTTCTAAGGGGTCCTGGGGAAATTTACAACCCTGTAGAAAGATATAAGGCAGTTCCTTTGAGGGAGTATCCTTGAACGTAATACTTGCTCTGTAGGTCTTGGGATAGATCCTTGTGGATAGGCCAGCAATGGGGGTCTGCTGCTTGGCTTCTATGATTTTGTCTTTCAGGCTGTGGACTTGTATAAGACAGAGCAAGGGTGCCACTTGGCTGGGAGATAAGTGGGATTTGGTGTTGAACTGTTTGATTTTTTCTGGGGATGGGGTCAGATCAGGTCTTCTGCTGAGCGCATCAGGGGCATGGTTCACTTTTCCTGGCTTGTAGGAAATCTTGAGGTTGTAATCTGCAAGGAACAGAGCCCATTAAGCTTAGCGTTGGTTTATCTGGTGAGGCATGAAGACATAAGTCAAGTTCTTGTGATCTGTAACTAATTTTACCGGGTGACTGGCACCACATAAGTATTGTTGCAAGTGGCCAAGGGTCTGAATTATAGCCAACATTTCCTTATCATAGATGGGATAGTTGCATTCTTCTGGGGATAACTTCCTTGAATAGTAAGCCACAGGGTGTAGCTTACTATCCATCCCCTCCTGAAGGAGGACCCCCAATTGCAAAATCTGATGTGTCAGTTTCCACAACAAAGGGAAGAGAAAAATTTGGCATGATGAGGACAGGTGCCAAGACAAAGGCTCTCTTGAATTAGGAAAAAGCTGACTCTGTTTCCTCAGTCCAAGCAAAGGGGTGCTTCTCAGATGTCAGTTTAGTAAGGGGAAGGGCAATTGTGGAGAAATCTTGGATGAATTCTCTGCAAAAGTTTGCCAGCCCCAGGAAACTCCGGACGTCTTTCCGGCAGGTGGGGGTTGGCCAGTCAACAATTGCTGAGATTTTGTCAAGAGCCATTGAAAATCTGCCTTTATTAACAATGTATCCCAGGAATCCCACTTATGTCTGGAAGAATTCACATTTTGATTTCTTTACAAACAAGTTGTGGTCCATAAAACACTGGAATACCAATTCAAGATGCCTCAGGTGGTCCTGGTGGTTCTTACTATAGATGAGTATGTCATTGAGGTAGGCAATGCAAAAGGAGTCCATATATCCTGCTAATATTGTGTTGATCATGGTCTGGAAGGTACTAGGTGCGTTACAAAGGCCAAAGAGCATGACCAAGTATTCAAAAAGCCTTTCTTGGGTTTTGAAGGTGGTTTTCCATTTGTTGACAGCACAGATTTGAATTTGGTTGAACACATCCTTAAGGTCTACCTTTGAAAACACCATGGCTCCAGAAAGCTGGTTGCTGAGGTCATCAGCATTGGGAATGGGGTACCTGTTCTTGAATGTGATGTTATTCAGATTTTGGAAGTTCACACAGGGTTGGATGTTACCCCCTTTCTTAGCCACAAACAGCATTGGCAAGGAGCAAGGGGATTTAGACACACAGATGTAGCCCTTTTTTAAAATAGTGGCAATGAATTCCTTTAGTGCTTTCTTCTCATGCTGGTTACACCCATAAATGGGTCCATGTGTGGGTTGGTTTCCAGGTAGAAAGTCTATAGCGTGGTCAAAAGGGCTATGATCCGGAAGGCAGGTGGATGCTTCTTCATCAAATACTTGTGACAATTTCCGTAGATAGGGGGTATAATCCCTTTATAGGCGCTCATTATCATGGTGACTAGGGAGTTGTATGGTGTTTTATTCTTAGGGGAGTACTGGAATGGCAAATTCAAGTGCTTCCAGTTGATAACCAAGTTGACATGCTTGGTCTCATAATTTAGGTTAGCCTTATGAGCTACCCACCATGGGAATCCCATGATAATGGATCATGGAATATTCTTCATGACTAGTAATTATAGCTGGGTGGTGACTCCTCCTAGTTCAATTTTGGCGGGGCAATATACTGTCTTGCTGTATCTGTGGTGTTGTTGCCCATAGTCACTACTGTGAGAGTGTCTGAAGTGATCAACCCTAGCTGCTGGGCTAGGCGGGGATCAATGAAGTTGCTTGTTGCTCCAGTATTGAGCATGGTCTTGACCTTAATGCACTGTTCTTCTTGTAATATCTTTATCAAAATGGCAGGATAAGACTGACTAGAATTATTTATTGCTGCTACGCTAGCATCATTCTGGGTGCCACAACAGGGGCACTGACAGGAAAAGTGACCCAGGAGGTGACAGAAGAAACATAACTGGTTGGTCGCATGGCGCTGGAGTTCCTCAGGGGAGATCTGTGGGCAAGGGCAAGGGGTGTTGATCCCTGGTTGGCGTGGAGAAGGATCATGGTTCATGTCTAACCCTCTGGTTACTTCAATTACCTCTGGGAGCGGGAGGGTGAGAGGGTGGTGACACATTAAGCCTTGGAGGTACAGGTGAAGTCCTTTTCTGAAATATAAGGAGCACAACTTGTTGTACAATTCCACAGACTCCTTCAGGCTGTTAAATCAAGAAATGTACTCTTCTAAGGGGGTGCTTCTCTGCTCCAGAGATAGCAGTTTCAACAAGGCTTGAATCCTAGTTCCTTTAGGGGTTGTAGCTTCCATGAGTCTAGTATTAAATTTGTCAAAGTTTATGAAGAGATCTTTGTTGTCCTCAAGGGAAGAGGTAAACCATTCAATAGCTTCCCCAGTCAACATCAATCCCACAGTCAGATCTTTGTGGGCTTCATTGCTGTATTGAGCAGGGAAGGCTTTGAAATGGGCCCCCAACAAGACCAGATCCTTTCTGACATCAGCAAGGTTCATCTTTTGTATATTGGGCAAAGCACAATTGGTGGTTGAGTTACTATTAGATGTGTAAACTGTAACTGTCTGAATTTGTGCAGGGGAGCTGGGATTATTGGATTCTACTAATGTAGTAGGTTGTACTTTAATAAGTCTGTATACACAGTAAGCTATAATCAAAAATAATAACATACAAGATTCCCCTATAGACATAAGAATATAGGGGTTCAGGTTACCAAGATTGTAGGCAGACAAACTATCATGACCAGGGGCCTTCATGTACCAAGGAATTGAAGGAGAGCTTAATCCATCCCAGTAACAGGTAACAAGGGCCCAGTAGAGGAATGGAGCTGAACGGGTAGGTAATGTAATCCAGCAGCTAAGGGGTGGTAGGCACCAAGGGTGGGAATGGCAACTTTGGCCAGACTGAGGATGGTCAGGATGACCATCTCAGCTCTACTATGGTTGTAGGGCTGCGGGATAGGAGGAGCAGGGGCGTTATAGGGAATGCCAGCTATTCCAGGATCTGGACCTGGCTGGTAGTCCATGGGGATAGGTCTAGGGTGATACTCTAGTCTTTGGGTTTGACTTCTACTCAAGTGGTGTATAAATTGAAATCCTAATAAAGCAAACAAAACTGAAAGATTCATTCACTTTATTCAACGTTGTCTGCACTTGATTTAAGTGGTGGAAAGTGGGTTTTATACCATTTGTCTGGTCTATCTTGAAATATACTACTGATTAATCCTTGAGGGCTTTTGGAGTCCCAACTATTGGGTACTGGCTTCTGAAAAGTAGTAGAAATTGGCGTGGGAAGTGTGGATTGGAATTTGGGTAACCTGGTCTGGGCAGGGGAATTCTGTTGGTGGATAATTGGTTGGCATCTTCAGTCTGGGGTCTTGTTTGGTTGGGTGATGAGGCAATATCTTCCTCAGGTTTGGATTTGGCTGCAGGACTTTCTGAATCTTGCAGCTCAATTGAGGTGCTGTTTACAACCAACTTATTGGTTGTGTTAACAACAGTCCCAGTAGCTCCAAGATTCTCAACTAATACCTCAGTGCAGCTGGGATGATTGGGGGTGGCAGGAACAGTTAAAATTTGGGCTGCAGGAGCAGCAGCAGAAATCTGGAATTTATTAGATCTGCTGCAGCACCCAGAAGATCTGATCAAGGGTGGCATTGGATGCACCCATCCCAATTATGGCATTGGGGCTGGGTGCTCCAATGCCGCTGGGAGCTGCAAGCTCCCCCGGGCCAGCATTAAAGCTGGCCCTAGGACAGGTACCAGCTTTGGGTTGCTTCAAACTGCCCAAATAGGCCAGGGCAGTTTGAAACGGCCCTTACCCGCCCTGGTGGGTGGTTGGGGGTTTGAATCCCTCAGCGGGCTTTCATGGCTGCCCTTGCTTTTGCTTGGCGGCCTAGTGCAGGGGTTCAAACCCTGTTCTGGGCTTCAGATTTTGAGCCCTTACACCTGCTTAATCAGAGACTTGCTGGGGATTGACCCCAATGTTTTGACAAAAAGAAATATGCAAAAGTATTAATTTTAGAGATAAAATTTATTTTAAAAAAATTAAAAAATATAAAAGAAATAAGTCTAAAATACTGTAAATTCAGAACCTGAACATAAAAAGGCAGGATTGTCAAATCCTTAGTCCAAATTTTGAATCATTTTTGCGGGCAACTCAGTTGAGTGAAAATTAAAATATTGAATAAATCAACTATTTAAATTGACTTTTTTGATTTATCTAAATTGGCAAATTTCAAATCTCTTGAGAAGATAACTCAACTAACTAAAGACAAAACACAGCAAACAAATGTGGGATATATGAATCAGAAATGTGGGATTTTAATGTAAAATTTGAGATTTCCTGTATTTCAAACAAATCATAGACATCATGTAAAAATTAATGAATATGAAATTGCAAGATTGTCAAATCCAAGAACCAAATTTCAAATCACTTTTGAGTGCTACTAGTAAACTCAGATATTAATTAGGGGAACTGGAATCCAAATTTAATGTACAGTAAGCACACTAGGAAACATCAAACCAAATCAAGAAGCTCCACCACAACTAAAATCAAACTAAAAATTCAGTATCAATAACCATGTTTAGACATAAAAAGTGATTGATCTTTAAAATCATCCAAACCCGGAAAGTATACAATATTGTTCACTTCAAATCACGGATATAGAAATTCTGTTACTATTCAAGGCTAACTCAAGAGAAAATAACTACTCACAACTCAACCAATAAATCCAAATAAATACATTTTTAATCTAAAATATTTTTTTAATTTATTTTTATGGACTGTCAATCACATTCCCAACCCGCTCCTGCACCAGCCCGCGGGGCAGCCCATCCACGGGGGCGTCCCAGAGGGTCCAAGAACAGACCCAGAACCCAACTCAAGGGGAGTCATGCCAATACACAGGCCTCCCAAGGTGTCATTGCCAGCCAACCACCTCTTTCATCCCAAGCCCAATTAACCAGCCTGAATCCCAGGCAGAAGCCACTTTCAAGGCCTGCTACCAAAGTCTCCTACACCAGGGTTACCAGGAACACTGAGGTTACTTACACCTCCACTGTATACCCAGTTGTCACCCGGCCCTGCACTCTTGACCCAAGAGTTGCTACTTCCTGCCCCGCGTCTTTGACACCACCTATGAGCCATTGACCACAACTGATGAGCCACCTGTGTCTGTATCATATGCCACCATTGACGGCGCCACTGCAAGCAAGTGTGATCCCATCTTCTACACAAAGGTCCTCATCCCCTGTGTTGAACCTTGTAGCCAGGATGCTGTGATACCTGCCAAGGGCTGGCGTCGGTTGATAGATAGTGAGCGTGAAGCTCTCCTCAACTGATTGAACAGGGGAATAGTGGTTTGGGATATTGTGTCCCAATTTGGTGTCACGGCTAGGTACATTGCCAACATTTACACCAAGTAAGGCAATACCAGGCAAATTGCCAAATCCACCAAGGCTAAGCAGCAGCCCAGCCTACTTCAACCTGTGCAAATCAATGCAATCAAGCAGTGGGTAGCCAAGGATTGGCACCTGGACACACTTGCTGTCCAATCAATGCTTTCCACAGAGTTTGGGCTTTCTGTTTCTAAAACTCTTGTTTACAAAACAATGGTTGATTTTGGCTTCTCTTGGAAGGTGCTCAGAATTTCTCTGTACAACAGAAACAGTGAAAAGACTATTGAGGATCAACACATTTATGCCAAGACATATCTGGCCATAAAAGAGACTGGGAATGTCAAGTTCTTCTACATCAACAATTTTTGTTTTCCTCCTCACTCAGGTCTAGGCATGAGTGGGTCAAGAAGGGGTCCAAGGATGGCGTAGCCCATTGTGCAGCTGTCTGTTCCCAGACCTATTCCATGGTAGTGCTTCTTGGTCCTCGCAGGTTGGACCAGTATCAGATGATCAAGGGTTCCCATAATAGTGGGACATTTCTTGATTTTCTCCAAACTGTCAAGGAGTATCTCCAGATCAATTACCACAGTACAACCAACATTGTTGTGTTGGATAATAATGGGCTCCACAAAGTGGATCTGGTTGTTTCCAAGCTCCCACCCATTGATAAAAATAGTCATTCAGCCAGCCACTGCCTGGCTGACTGCCCAATGAGACACCTCTTCCTTCTGCCCTATTCTCCATTTATGAATCCAATCAAGGAGGTGTTTGGTTGGATCAAGAATAAGGTGAAACAAGGCCTTCCTCAGGACACTGAGTACCTATTCAACATTCTTGAGATCAGCCAATTTGCAATGCCACCCAATGTGGTGGCAGCTTTTTACAAGCATTCAGAATCCTTCCTCCCTAAAGCCCTGGCCTCTGAGCCAATCAGATAAATGGGCACTCCAGGTTTTATTTTTATTTATTTTGTTTTTAGTAGGACTCAACAATTATTATTTATATGTAATGATGTGACGTTTGATTGTATTATAGACATATAAGAGTATGTAGAAAAGGTAAGTAAAATTAATTATACTAGGTGTCAGGAATATATTTTTATTATAATACACTGAATATTATATTGACTGTTGCGCTAACAAATAAATAAATTAAAAAAGATAGAAATAGATTAATTTTATTTAAATAATTGTGAATCCTTGTTGGTACTCTGGCTTTTTTAAGCCACAAATTGGACCTTGCATGTCATCATCTGATGCTTATTATTTCTGTGCCACTATAGCCACACGACACAGCAACCAATGATTTTTATGTATTCCTTAATTTGTACTTAGGACGCAGGTCAAGTATATTGAATATTTTTTAACAAATCACATTACAAGGGAAAGGTAATTTGAGTTCTAAACAATCATTTGTTTAGAACAATAGAGGAGCAGGCCGCATGATGCAGATAAATTAAATTCTTGATGTTTATCTATGTGATAAATAAACCTGTATTCAATGAGCTAATAAATAAAAACATTTTTGACTTATTTTTAATATTTGACGTGGTTGGAACTTTAACTAATGTCTTGTAATATATTTAGATATATTAATATTATAATTTACATACTAAAAGTTAAAATTAAATTAAAATATTAAAAGTAAAATTATAATTATAAATTGTAAAAGTTAAATATTAAAGTTTAAATATTTGAAATTTAACTATTTTTATTAAATTGTGATTTATTCTAATATTGAAATATTTGATATTAAAAATTTTAATATTGTAATATTTATTATTAAAATTTTAATATTAACTTTAGATACTGAAATTTTAATATTGAAACATGTAATATTAAAATTCTTATAATGAAATTTTAATATTACATAGTTCAATCTTAAAATTTTAGTATTAAAATATAAAAAGTTAAAAAAAATTTAATTTTCAAGGGGAAAATACTTATTGAGGGGATGTTGATTGTAAAGGGAATATGATTATCAAGGGAATTATACCCCAAAATTAAATTTTCAGCTAATACCTCTAATTGGATCCACATACTCTTCTGTACGTGATGGACAACCCTGGATGCAATTGCTAGAGGGGTGGCGCCCTGTACCCCGGTAGTTGTTGATTGTTTGATAAAAGGAAGGTGGGTGAGTGAATCAACTAGTAGGTTTTTTGGGGGGCACGTAGTACCCGTATAACGTTGCCAATGAAAATGAGTCATACAGGACGTGCTCAACTGTCCTATATCCCCGTGGTGTCTTCTGGCGGTTGAGGGCTACGTGGCAAATATCCATTTGAATAGGTACATCCTCCAACTTTTTGACATTGGTTTTTAATATGCAGTGAAGGAGGATTCCCAGGTATACCGCAACATGGATTCTTTGCAAGGTATACTTTTCTGAGAACATGCATAATTTTTTGAATGTTTGAACTAACCTATTGATATAGGATGTTTGGTTGAACTTGAAGAGGGTTCTGGGGGCGCCTGACTTGAATCAGCCCCCCAGGCCTCAGTGAACAATATTAATAAAGGTTTAAAATTATTCACAAGGACTGCATCCCTGACTTTATTTGACAGTGCCTTAAATACTTCATTAAAAATTGCAGTTTTTAAATTTTCAGTTCCAATTTGAAAGTCAGTTTTTATTAAATTCTTTTCATATTTGTTGATGTTTGTGAAGGGGAATCTTTGAATGCTTTTGTATATATATTCATCAAAGTTTAATTTGATATCCCCACAAATTTCATTCATTTCTTTGAAGTTGATACTTGATCCTATTTCATATGCTTCCCTCAACCACAGCAAGCACCCTGCGGGTGGTAAATATTCCCTATTTTTAGCTTCACTACTTGAAAAATTAAACATATTCTGTTGAATTATTTTATTTATTTGGTTTTTATTTATTTGTTTTACAGGGGCTACCAGTGACTGGTAACCCCTGTAAACCCAACTTGGAGTATAAGCTGCCACTTCCGCAACCCCATCCTCATTCCTGGTGATGACTAAAATAAATATAAGTAAAACATAAAAAGACTTATTAATCATTTCCCCTGTGGCCCCCTCAGCCACAGGCGCCACTTCGGCAAACTTCATGAGTGTTGGCTGCTCTTCATTAATTTTCCTGGGCTTAATTTTTCTTATTTTTCTTGCAACGTGTGCTTCCTCTTGATTTTTATTTGATAAAGTTTCTGTATTTTGTGAAGCGCTCCTGCTTCTTGCTTGTGTTTTGTTTTTGTCTGTTTCCATTTGATTATTTTCCTCTTCATTGGTGTTAATTTCCTTTGGAACTTCATTTCCTTCAATTAGTTTGATCTTATTATTTTCTTTGGCCCCCTTCCAGAACTCCCACAAATTGTAGGCTGCATTGTTGAACTTCAGACTTGATAGAATTGTTCCCTGGAGATTTAGTGATGCTTCTTTATTCTTTTTGTCTATAATATTTCCTAGTTTGTTCATAGCATTTTCTTTTGACTGGATTAGTGGCTGGCCCTTGTCACTCAGCTTTCCTGTCACTATTTCCCTGATATTTTTTTCTATTTCAACAACCTTTTGCAGGTGAACTTCTAATTTGTTAATCAAGTTATAAATAGTTGGCATTTTGTTTGAATTCCATCAAAAAACTGGTTTTTATAGTACTATCTTCAACACATACATGTTTTTCATCATCATTAATAAATTAAAGACAATAAACATAAATATTGCATTAAAATATTGCAATTAGACGTCAACTCTTGGTATTTTGATATTACGTGCATAACTCAATGCATTTTTTTTAATAAAATCTATTGTAAATGTGGCTTTTTTATTAAAATTTAAAATAAATTGAATGTGTTTATATTAGAGAGCCATTAACGCTTAGTAAAAATATTGATACATAGTGCATTTTACAGCCTGTATATTTACCTATTGGTAATAATTCTGTAAACTTTTTAGTTGGATTTTGCGAGGTAATAATAATGTAATGTGTTATAAATTACAGTTTACTGTCATTAATTGGCTGATTTTCTTTGCTGTGGCAATTGTGCATTTTCTGATATTTCTGCACTAGTATCCAATTGGTTGGCTTCACATTAAAATTGCACAGGCAATAGGAAAACAAGCTGCCACCCCGACCACATCCAGTCTTGGGATGGCGGCTTGTTTTTCTATCGCCTGTGCGATTGGATGTGAAGCCAACCAATTGGATACTAGTGCATAAATATCAGAAAATGCACAATTGCCACATCAAAAAAATCAGCCAATTAATGACAATAAACAGTATTCTATTAACACATATTATTATTACCTTACAAAATCTGACTGAAAAGTTTACAGAATTATTACCAATAGGTAAATATACAGACTGTAAAATGTACTATGTATCAATATTTGTACTAAGCGTTAATGGCACTCTAATATAAACACAGTCCATTTAGATAAATTGCAATGAAAAAGGCCTAGTTTACAGTGACATTTATTAAACAAAATGCTTTGAGTTATGCACATAATTTCTAAATACCAAGAGTTGACGTCTAATTGCAATATTTTAATGTAATATTTACGTTTATTGTATTTAATTTATTAATGATGATGAAAAATATGTATGCTCATAATTTTAAGCTATTCATAAAATGTAGAACATTTTATTAATTATGAGAAATGTTGATAATGTAAAAAATTATAATTAATTATGAATTGAAAGAGAGATATCAATTTTAATAAGTTGTCACAAAGAAAAGATTTATTTACTAATCAAAGGACGGGAAGGGGAGGGAATGGGCGGAATAAACATTGCCTTCATCTGCGCCTGTGAAAGGGGCGGCATCAGAGATAGTGGTGAGGGAATGGGTGGTGGTTTGGGAGTCAGGGTTGGAAGGGAGGTGGCTTGATGGGGGGTTGGGAAGACAGGGTTTGTTGACTGGGAAGGGGCAGCAAGAGCTGATTGCTTCAATTGCTCAAATTCTTCTTCTGTCACATATACTGGCTTGACAAAACAGATGGACTGGTGTGGGGGGAGAAGGGGGGTCCTTTCTGAACTTATCACTATCACTTGCATAGAAGATGCTGAGATCAAATAAGTCCTGGACAAACGCGGAAGGGAAAAGCTCATACCCCTTATCAATTTGGGTGCATAGTTTGTTGTAGGTGGCAGGCTTTAAGCGCCTGAGGGCGGAACCAAAATTGTAGAGACATACATCTGCAAGATGCATGTCGGTGTAGTTGATGGGGTAGGACCAACAAGTATGCCCTGCAGCCCTGATTTCTTGGGTAGCCCATTCCTGCTGCTCCATCTCTGCTTTCAGTACAACTGTGTGCACAGCGTTTTGTGTGGCCCACTCCTCCAGCATGACCTTGAGCTCTGTCTGGTAGGCATACCCATCTGTGGTGTTTGATATTGCTGAGTAATAATTGATGTCCAATGGGGAAACTGCCAATAAAACCCCAACAAAACAATATAAGATTGGGCCGCGCTTGTAGACGTCAGACTGGATACGCTTTTCTCCATAGTCTTGAATACTTGCAGATATCTTAGCATACAACAGAAAGATGACGTCATTACAGGCCCTCATTGCCCTTCCTTTGATAAAATTAATAATAGTTGAATTGTAGGGATTCGTATCCACCAAAATGGGGCCACTGAGAACTTGATTGGACAAAATTCTAACAGCAACTACAACTCTGTGCATCCACAAATTCACCATTCTTTTGTTGGTGAAGATGCTGTGGAGTCCCAACTGGAGACGTACCTGGACCAGGGGCATCCGCGGGTCACATTCCATAATGGCCATCATAAGGGGATGGGCTGTGTCACCTTTGGTTGAAGTACAGGCACCAGTGGGGGTCTTCTTTTTAGGAGGCCACAGTTGGCGTGGGCTTGCAGGGTTGCAGCCACAGTGGACTTTGCAAACCCCATTGTGGCCGCAATCCCCCAAGGTACATAAGCTTCCCTTGCTTTTCAACCATTTTGAGAACAATCTCTGGAGCAATTAATTTTCTTCTGCTTCTTGCAGGCTGATTGGCTGGGGGAGGGATGTGTCTATCTTGGGAACTGATCAATGCCATCTGATTGGCTGTTTCAGGGCTCTGGGCTCTCTGAGTGACCCCATGGCTCAAATGGCTGGTTCCAGATGCCATTATTGATACAGGATTTGGGTTGGTAGCTGCCTGTGCATGATAGGCAAACAGGGCCATGCTGGAAGTTGCAGGAGAAAGAACACACTCCTGGTTAGTGTTTGCAGAGGGGCCTGCGGGTTGGGAGTGGCCATAGACAGAGACTTCACTGTTAAGAGACCCAGCATAGCCCTGCATGATTTTGTCAAGGCCTGAGAACAGCTTGTTGACTTGGTTGGTGTTGGAAGAATACATAATAAATTTTTATTGAAAAATAAACTCAAAAAGAGAAGTGTATATTTTAGTCTATTTTATTGTTAAGTATGTTAAGTTGGTGAATAGTAGGATCTAAATTTTAGCCGTCCTAAATTGGAATAGGGTGATTTTTGAGAATACCTATGATTCCTAAAAAAATCAGCACAAATTCACTCTAGATCCTTTTACATCCTTTTTGAGACACCTATAAATTATATTTATTTCAAATTCCTTGCAATTATGATTTGAAATTTGGTCCTTGGATTTGACAATCCCGCAATTTCAGATTTGTTAAGCTTTACATGCTATCTATGATTTGTTTGAAATACAGGAAATCTTAAATTGTACATTAGAATCCCACATTTCTGATTCATGTATCCTGCATTTGTTTGCTGAGTTTTGTCTTTTGTTAGTTGAGTTATCTGCTCAAGAGATTTGAAATTTGCCAATTTAAATAAATCAAAAAAGTCAATTTAAATAGTTGATTTATTCAATATTTTAATTTTCACTCAGCTGAGTTGCCCGCAAAAGTGATTCAAAATTTGGACCAAGGATTTGACAATCCCGCATTTTTACGTTTAGGTTCTGAATTTACAGTATAAGCTTATTTTAGTTTAAGATAAATAATGTGATTCAGAATGAGGTAAAGTTGAGATAGTGTAAACACGCCCCACACTAAGTGATTTCATATGTAAATAAAGTTAGCAAAATAAGATTTAATGAATCTGACTTGAAGTGACAAAATCAAGATGGCATAAATTTGAGATGCCACATTATAAGAGAATATTTAAATTTTAACTATTTTATTGTTTATTTTATTTTTTTGTGATTCAAAATCACTAACGCAAAAAACACCATCTTGAATTAAATTTGAGATGGCGTAAATCAAGATGCTGTTTTTGAAATGGCGTGTCCAACAAAATAAAATGACATTTCTGAGTGTCAAAACTATTTTTAATAATAAATTATATGGTAACTTACATAGTAACTCACGCTTAAATTATTGGATTACCATTAGCCATCAATCCACTTAATATATTAAAGCCAGGTTAAGTACCACAGATATATTTATAAGATGAACATTTCAACAATCAGCTATATGCACAATGCATTTTTCTATATATTAATTTAATAAAAAATATTTTTAAATATGCACTTAATTTTTTATTGTAGATGTTTCAGTTTTGTTATTAAAAATAAGTTTGGCTTAAAAAGTGTTGACATTGACACTTTTACGTTGTGAAAACAAATAAAAAAATAAACTAATTTTTATTAGTAAATGTAAAGGGAAAATTGGGGTAAATAGAGATTTTTATTAAGCTTGATATTAAATTGTGTCAAAATGGCCACAATTTTGTCATGTTTTCTGGGTTTGCACCCCTGAACGCTTTAAAAAATGGGAATTAAGCTAGCGTGACTAGCAAAAAACATAGGAGATTTCGAGTTTTGAGTCAACAGTGACCATGTTGACAAAGTGTTGACATGGTCACTGTCAACATTATTATTGTCAAAACGGGCGCTGTTGCCCTCCTGGCGGCGTGCTTTTGATTATTACAGTTAAAAATATAATTATCTGCAACATAGCCAGGGCCACCCTTCACAGACATGATGGGAAAATAGCGGGAAAAGCGCTTGGGAACTTCAAGCTCCCCATCCACATTAAAGATGTTGTGGATGGCCAGTAGATCCCAAGCCATGCGGCCAGTGGCTTTAAACTTCTTAGAGTAGTTCTCCGGCTCCTCCTGATAATAAGAAGAAGGAAGGGGAGAAGAGCCATCAGGAGGGAGAGGGGAGGGGTTCCTTGAGGTCTGCTTGGAGGCCTCCTTCTTCTTTCCAGAAGAATAAGAAGGCTCCTTGGCAACCTTTTCTTTTTTGGCGCAGCGCTGCTTTGTAGGCTCTGAGTCAGCCTTGGACTGATAAAAGGAATGATCAGTTAGAACATAATTTGTTTTATTGGGTGATGAGTAGTGAGGGGAAGATGAGGGTGTGGGATAAGGGGTTGGGGGAGAGGAAGTTGGAGTCTTGGCCTTGAAAGGCTTCTTGGTACACTTGGTGGTGATGGCAGGGAACTTTGAGCCCTTGGAGGCTTAGCGCTTGGGCTGATTTTTGGATTTAGATGATCTTAGCTGAAAAAGTTTAGTATTGTAAATAAAACAATATGAAATATATAAAAACATAAAGAGGTAAAGCAAAGCAAAATATAAGTAAAAGTATGCAAAGAAAGTCTTATTTATCAAGAAAAAAAAATAACAAAATAAATAGAAGCAAAATGGAAACTCAAAGTATAGATCTAAAGTGTTAAAACATAGAAAATAGATAATTTATGATGGAGCCTCAAAGATGTTAGGTTCAGCATAATATCCTAGGGCTAAATCAATGAAAAAAAATATTTAAAATAAAATGGATAAAAATCATATGAGGAGTAGTAGGGAGGGTAATAGAACATATTCACAAAAAA
This sequence comes from Entomophthora muscae, assembly GCA_014839935.2. Classification (NCBI taxonomy): domain Eukaryota; kingdom Fungi; phylum Entomophthoromycota; class Entomophthoromycetes; order Entomophthorales; family Entomophthoraceae; genus Entomophthora; species Entomophthora muscae. Next base: position 792,608 of record QTSX02003552.1, read on the forward strand.
TATATTATGTGATAATTTTTATTGCGGGTTAAACATCCACAAATTAGTAAAGTGTCACGTTTGGCAGTGTCAACCAGCTGAAAAAACCCTAATTCTCACTGCCAAGTGGGAAAAAAGCTGAATTTCACTGTCAACATTCTTAAAGTCAAGCAAAAAAATCAAAATTACTATGCTTTTTACATATAGAACTTGCTTAATTTAAAGACAGGTTTGAAAGTTAACCCAAAAGCAAGGCATTTTCATATGCCCCAAAACATTAAAAAATTAAATGAGTGGGAATATGTTTATTATTTGTAAGATTATACAGGGGGAGCTGGGATTGAGTATTTTACCATAGTGAGAGTTAAAATGTTAAGAAGCGCACTGTGCTAGTCACCCTGTCAAGGTGTCAAGTTGGTGGGTGTTGAGTGGCACCAATAGTGTAAAACTTATTAATTTAGCCTTAATTCCAAGCCTTTGATTAGTTAAATCCAAAACCAATCAGGCGGTGAGTGGATAGTGTTGAACAGGGGGAGACAACTTTCTGTTTTTTTATAAATTACATATGAAATCTATTAATAAATTGGTCTTAATTATGTGGCACCACTTGATCTACCAACCTGGAATATACATTATGTAAAGCAAGTGGGGTAGTTGATTAATGTACAGACTACTAAATCCAGTATAGCAGTGCTTGGGAGCTTAGTTAATAACTATAGACACTAATAATAAAAATATAATAGTAAATAATAAATTTTACATGAGAAAATATGTATTTTATTAATAAAATTAAGATTTGGCTTAAAAAGTGTTGACTTGACCACTTTTACTTTTAGAGTGTCAACCACAGGTGATTTTAATTTTCATTAGTAAATTTACTTATAAATTGCCCCTTAAATTGGTCTTTGAGCTAACTAATTCATTAAACAGAGTCAAATTTGAGTAAATTTAATATCAGATTTTGGTTTTAAACCCCTAAATTATTAGTAAAAAATTAGCTCAAATTGTTTAAGCCAAAAATACTAGTAGATTCACATATGTGGTAGTTGACTTCACCACAGTTGCCCCGTCAAAGTCCTCCCTGGTAATAACCAAGTGCTCCCAGCTCAGTTAGGTGGCTACTGTAAGCTGAAACTTAGCAACCTATCCCCAGAATTGCCTGCTTTTTATTGCCTGGCCCCCTTTTCTATACCAAAGTACCCCAAATTTCTTGATGAATCCAAGTATGTTAATCCTTGCTCTAAAATTTGTGGTTTTCATTCTGATACTGGCCCTGCTTCTCATATGGCCAACTTTTTCAGATTTGTGAACCCAAGTTTCTTCTTTTGCACTGTTAGCAGAAAAAAACCCTGAACAAATCATGTACCTTCTCAACAACCTTCCCAAGAAGGCCAATGAGTTTCTCTCTTTGGTAAAAGTATCATTCAAATTCCAAACTATGACAATCAGGAATTTCTCCCATCTATTATAGTTTCTGAAATTGTTCAGGAGGAGGAGGTTCCACCACCTAACCTTGGTGGGTTAAATGAGTTCTCTACACACTATGACTTTTTTCTGCTCCTGAAGTATGCTCCCAAGCGCACTTCTTGGTTGCTTGCTGGTATGTTCTTGATGGGTCTGAATGTTTACTTCCCCCAGCTGTCTCCTGCCTTGTCCTTGTGGACACTTGTTTGAGTGACTGTCCCAGTCTTGCACTGTATGATGTCCTGGTGGTTTCCTTTCAGTATGGGAGCCAAGCTTAGTAAGGTTAGCTTTCCTCTCTCACACTCTACCTTGCAATCACCTGACCCTTGCTCATTTGAAGAAAGCAACATCTCATATCAGTTCAGAACTCATCTTTTGGTGGACAAAGCCTTTACCAAGTACTACACCTTCACCCAGAAGTCCTGCCAAAGGATCTGAGTATCCTGATGTTTGGCCTTGAAGTTGCATATCACCTCCCGCAAAGCTACATGCAACCCTACTTGAAGTTTCAATGCAATAAAAAACTGTTTTATTGAAAGGTGCACAGTCAGGATCTCTTCTCAGCATTCCCCACTGCACATCAATAATTTTCCTATTCCACACCCACCAAAGAGCACACTAAGACCTGCCCAATTTCTTTCGCGAGGCTTATAATTTCATTAAATAATCCGGTATCAATCTATCAGATGGGAGGGTAATGTGGCAGTGATCTATACCATTGAAGGTAAACACCTATCTTTCCAGGGTATCTTCAATAATAGCTTATTGAGGAGCTTTGTGATCAACGGATTTCATGACTTAGGATATATACATGTGTAATTTTATTATTATATCAAGCAATAAAGTTGCTATAGGCGGAGCCATGCCTCTTGATTGAGATCGCTTAAATCCAGCTGGGCTTTCCTTTCCAATCGGGTTTATATTGGTGATGGGAGGCTTATCTCCTCTCATCATTTATTGTTTAAATTGTATTTAAAATGAAGGGGATAGTGAGTTACAAAGTTTTGGCTTCTCAATTGAAATCACATGTTGGATCAAACTATTTCAAGTGGATTTAAGCCTGGATTGTCAATTGCACAGTGAATAGTTTTACTGTGAAGTTTGGAGCCTCGTTGGGATAGGACAGATGCCAACTGTGCGTTAAATTATTCTGAAGTAAATTAAGGTGGAAAATATAGGCTACAAATTTTAATTTCAGCCAATCAAACACCCTCTTGGCTTTGGGGAGCTGAATTGATTTTACAAAGGGTGTGACGCGATAAGCAGCTTGAGGCTTTCAATAGATTTCCTGTCTACTCCACATTCAAGCTTCAACAACTAGTAACCATGGCCTTTAACCTTGGGCCATTTGAGGTGGACGAGCTGAGTTGGTTCCTTGCTGGCCTCAGTTTAGTGATCTACCTTTACTATCGTTGGAATGTCTTTACTCCAGATATCCACGGTAGCTTTCTCAATTGTCAATCCAACACTTCTCCTACTCGTCTACCCGAAGAAAGCCCCATTTATCGCCATCGCTCGGTACCCTTCTCCATAGAGTTGAGCTACCGCATCAGCCGAGAGATATCAACTGTGAGTCAATTGATCTCAAAGGCTCTTGAAGAAAATGTTGACCGCGAATTGATAGGCTATTGTCAAGGTAGTTCTAGTAGTATCCCCATCTGGTTGCGTGGTAAGGATGTTCTCGAGGCTGTACTGCGGTTTGGCAATGGTCTCTATGCTACCTTCTTTGTCAAAGAAGACGATTACAACATGTCTTCTGGAAATTGCTTTAATCGTAAGAGTGATTCCGATGCAATTGAAAAGACGATGAGTGCTGTAGCTGTAGTTGAAGAAACTCATGCTGACCTGGTCACAGCTATGTTAGGTAATACTTTTGGCTTATACTTTTATGGCTTTCATTTTAGTTGGATATATATAAGTAGGTTATCTATCGATTATCGGGGTTTGGTTTATCACGTTTTTAAGTATTGTTCCCTGGTTGCTTATAACGTTGTGTTTCATTAAACCTTCTTAAATACTCTTCTGATTATAAAGAACAAGACGTCATTGTGCTGATTTTTTAAGCAGCTGGTGCCCTTTTCAACTTTACGATTGATCTGTTATCGCCAAGATTCCTTAATTCAGCGGAAGCACTTTCAAGCGCTTTTAAAAAAATTGAATCAAAATTGGGTGCTGAATCTCCTCTTGTCATTTTAACACCACACTCCAAACTGTCCCGAGTGCTAGACGGGTTAACCACAAGTGGGCTCAAATCTCGTGCAACAGTGATTTTATTGGACCCACCACCTGTCGGCTTTATCAACCCCAACGTGAATTCGGACGTCAAAGTAGTCCTTTTCAAAGATGTTGGATCAGGAATAGGAGGGCAACAGACATTGCCTACACATCCTGCTGGTAATGATGTTATAAAGTTGTGTGCTAATCCATTAACTAGCTGCTGGAGATGTCCTGTATCGTATTTGGAGTGAAGAGGGATGTATTGAGTTTTCCGACAGCCAAGTGATTGCTGCGGTTGCTGGCATCTCTACTACGTTTCCTATTCAACTTCGGATTACCAACGAAGATGTATACTTTTCTCCGAGATCCATCGTTGCGACGTCAGAATGGGCGACCGTGTTGTTCATGTTGCACAAGGGCTGTCAAGTGGGACTTCCGACCGAAGGCCATTGCGCTAACCTCAGGACTCTTTTCAAACCCACTGTTACGTTTTTCTCAGCACCAGAATTCCTTAACATTGTGCAAGAGTGGGGATTAGGAATTGGCGAGGAGGAGATTGGGGGTGAGTTGGTAGGGACTGCAACCCCCTCTCCTCCGCCCATTGGTGTAATCAAGCGCTATACCTTGCAATCCCAGCTCAAGATTCTCAAGTTGCATCGTCACCTCCAAGTAGGTGGGTGGTGGGACAAGCAGATATTTCAAAAGGAACGACTGCAGCTGGGCGGGCGGCTACGGTTGGCATATACATCCAGTCCTTACCTCCCGCTGGCTCATCGCAATGCTTTGCGTGTAGTGCTTGGTATCCAAATGGTATCGGCAGTTCCTATGTCTCCCTTTAGCAAGTCAAGTTGCGCCAATTACGGCTGGCTGACGATTGGGACCTTTTTCGACTACAACTCCGACCCCAAGCTTCCCTTGGCCGGGGCTCCAGCACCTTCAGTCGAGGCTAAAATCGTTATGGACCGCCCTTTGGATGCACTCACCGAAGACCCTGTTGGGGAGATGCTTGTTCGCGGCACCAGCCTTACGTCCCAGGATGCCTGGCTTTCAACTGGCCTCTTGTGCCGCGTCAATTCCACTTGCTCCATAGCTCTGCTTGGCAACGTGAAAGAGCCTCTTGCTATTTCGCCTGCCAGGGCTGGGTTAAGATGGATTGAGACATGGGTTGCTGCACACGATCCCTATGTCCACTGCTTACGTCTACGTTTTATTGAACCCAGCGCCCTTCGCATCGGTGGCCATGTTGTCTTGCGCATCGACTCTGTCCTGAAGTTTGCTCGGAACAGAAATATACCTCAAGATCTCGATCAACTCATAAAGTCTGCCCGCCTCAAGGCCCAAGTCCTGCAGGGAATTCAAGCTGACTTGTTAGCGGCCAACTCACCAGAAAGTGCTCCCGCCGAGGGTATATCTCCTGGCATCCCTGGCCCAATCCCACCCTTGGAGTTGGATGCTTCGGAGTTTACTCTTTCTATGGAAACTGGCGGCCCTTCAGCTCCCAATTGGGATCCTGAATGGTGGGAATAACAATGATATTGGCTCTCTGTTATCCATGGGTTTCTTTAAAAGTCCTTTTACGTCTGAAACGAACCCTTTGAAGATTATTCACATGTCACTCAATTTCAACCCAATCTTAAAATTGTATGTATGCTATTGTCATTTCAAACAGCGTCTTTACCCTGCCCATCGGAATAAAAGGTTTGATCAGCAAAGTGTTATTATATAACAATCCTTTTATTTTATTTATTCAAAGTTGATTTCAATACTTACATTTATTAAATAAATATAATACAATAACCAACATCAAATAGGTTAGAAGTACTGTTTTGGGCCTAAAGAGCAATAGTTTTCAAGAATAACTTCTCTGATATTAAGCTTTGAAATATTATCGGAAAATAAGGTATTTTATACGTGGCAAACATGCTTCCAGGGAACATTTGGTACTTCTAGAGAAATCTAACCCATACAAGCTAAAAGCAATCAAATCAAACAGCGGGAAGCAAAATTTACACCACTTTTTCAGCCATGCTTTTATTAAGGGGACCAGAATAGGCACATCTATGGACTCGTCTGTGAACTGGCTGGCTTACTCAGTGTACTACTCCAAGTTTTCAGAGTCCAGGTCAGACTCACTACTCCATCTGGAGCTAAGGCGTTTCAGGGTATACTCATATCCAGTATATCTCCTCTTTGCCACAGCCCCAGTATAACCAGAATACTTGCCTGGGATCAGGTTACCAAACTTACTGATCCACTCAATAGTACACCGTATCCTAGCCTATCACTGTAACCATCACTGAGATACATGATCCTAAAAGAACCAAGCATCTTTGCACCCAGCATATACCATCCAGTGCATGGGGGTAGTAGACAATCCAAAGAAGAGTGAGGCATCTTACACTGCTTCTTAGGAGAACATATCTTCTCCAGTGTCAGGTATCTGGGGTCCACCCAGGATTTTCTTGGCTGCCGCCCAGAACTCCTTACTCTTTGGACATCCAAAGTACCCATGGTCAATCCCTGTCACTTGAAGCCCATACACTGTGCATGGAATGTACAGCTATAAATCCCTGTTATATGGGCCTGATTGATAAGCATGTTGGTATAGGTATCATGTCACTGTCTGTTATGAGATGAGAAGTATTTAGCAGTATGCCTGGGGTATTTCATTATGCACTTCATCCCTTTCCCAGTCTGCCACCAGACATACAAACAGGAAGCAGGGCTTGCCTTGTGTGGTTATGTGATAATTGTATGAGTTTGCTTTGTAATGACCCAATTTCAATGGCTGCTTGGCATTAGCCATCACAATCAATAGTCCAACATGTTCTTGTTGCTAAAGCACTCTTGCCACAATTGCTGTTATAGCTTTTTATGAAAAGGATCAAACTTATTTAGGTTGGGGCTCTCTACCCTTCATTCACCTACTCTAAAGCTTCCAGACACTCTCTCTAATAAAGAGATAGAACCTGAAGTCCACAAAGTTCTGGTTGGTAGTGTTAAAAGCTGTAAATAATATATGTAACCATGATCTCAATACACTCTGCCCTGAATAACCACATTCTAACTGTTTTGATTGGATCTTCATCCAATGGCACACAGGTAGTTGAGTTCAAAGGTCTAAATTTTGGCAACAGTGGCAAAATTGACTGTAGGGATGTAAAAGTGAGAATTCAAAAGTGAGAATGTAAAAGTGGCCATGTTGACACTTTTTAAATTTTCAAAATGGCTTTTTATAATAAAGTAATTACTTTTTCTTGACTTTTTTAGTTGGGAAAATGAATAAAAAGTATTTTATATGACCATAATAAATTTTAATCTCAGATGAGCTGTTTTAATTTAATTTTAAAATTTTAAAAGTGTCAACATGGCCACTTTTACATTCTCACTTTTGGAATTCTCACTTTCACATCCCTACAGTTGATTTTGCCACTGTTGCCTAAATTTTTGCTCTTTGTCCTCTGTGCCCCACCTTGCCCTAAACAGGTCAAAGCTGATTGCCAAGAATTCAGTATCCTTTCTTCCCCTTGCCCATGTGCTTGACCTCACTGACTATAATGGGTTGGTATAACTAGTATATAGTCACAATTCATTATATCAATAAATTAGGCTCATCCTAGTCCATCAATTTTGGCATCAGAGCTTCAGCGCCCATCTTCCAACTATCAGCAGGATTTAACTTGCATATTCAATTAACTGGTCCCTAAGGTAATTTTAAGAACCTTAATGAACCCCAGGCAGCTAATACTATATTAGATTGAACATAAATATTTTTTATAAGAGCCTGTTTACCAAATACTTGATTATATCTTATAACAGAGATCAACCTGAAAAATGATACTAACTGCAGGAGCACTAAGCCCTCACTTATTCCCTTTGCTACTGCCTTTATTGGTCCTGTTTTTCTCTTTTCACCAATACTAACTCTTCATATAGTACTAGACCTCCCTCAAAGAGGATAGGCCAGATTCACCTGTGATTCTCATCATCATTTTTGTGTCTCCCGGGCCTCATCTGAGAACCATCTTACTTTGGAATCTGACCATTGACCAGGTGTGTGAGGCTGCCTGTGTGCTAAAAATGGGTTAGCCTTGCCCCTGCCTGCTCTATTCCTGGTCTTTATCCTAACTTTGCCCTGCCGGATTTCTCTCTCATGATGGTCTGCTATGACTTGGCCCATACATATCCTGACTCCCCAGGCGCCATGAGGTATATTTTCAATGCTTTGTCCAACCCCCTTTAGTGCATCATCAGTTGACCTTGGGTGTTATGACCTGGGCTGCTTTCAGGGGGTCTTTCAGTAAAGGAAGAGATTCTGGCTGGAAAGGACCAGTGAATGACAGGTATCATTCTGATAATGTAACTGGCAGCAGTTACCCAGGGACGCCAAGTGTAAAGTTACTCCCTCTTTGGCCTTGAATAGAACCATATTCCCGAGACAAACCAAAAAAGCCCCCAACTACTGCCAAACCCAGAAGTTTCTTTTAGGATTTTGAGCATACAGTTGATGAAAAAATTCTCATGTACCTCTCCCAAACCCCCTCTTTCTGCTGCATCTGCCTGCTTATAGAAGAAACACTGATCAATTTGGACTACCTGTTAGTCTGGTGTTGTCCATTCTTTGAAAAATTGCACTGCAACTAATCAAACCTCACCACATTGTCTCCTACAAATTTAAAAGTTCCTGATGAAAAATCTCCTCAGGATCATCCTATGGTCATCAGCCAATCAGATGTATGCTCAAAAACTAAACTGAAACCCTCTAAGATTTATGGCCTTGGGTTACAAAATTTATCTTCTAGCCAACCAGGAGGCACCCCTTCTCCTGGTGGCCCTGCTGACTAGTAACCTGTCCTTTGAAAGACAAGCAGGTCCATTTTGGGTCCCTGCTTGTCTATCCTTACAGATAAAGGGTTACTTAATTTTTTTTTGGTTTTTGGGCCCTATCCCTCTGAGTTATTTTACTTTTAATTTTTTTAGTAAAGTTCAAGTTTCTCCTTTTTTCTCTTCCCCTGGCTTCCAGCAGTTTTTCTGGTCTTTCTAGAGTTTACGTTGGCTGCAAAACAGTATTATTTACCTGTTTACACTTTTGAATTTGAGCTCAAACTCAAATCTAGGTTAGTTTCACTATAAAATCTTGCTTCAAGTTTATTTTCTATTGTTTTTGCTTGAAAATAACCTCAGACTTGAAAATATTGACAGTAAAGGCATCCCCTGTGGTCCCCAAGCTCCCTGTAACCAATCTAAGTCCCCAAAGCTTCAAAATCTCAGTGCAGCTATCCAAAAGGCCATCTGTTTTACCTGGTTGTCCAACTCTACCCATACCTGGGTTCTCTAATTCTTTGAGGAACTCAAAAATGTTGCTCCATGTGATTGAATTTGCGGTCTTTACCCTAGACTCTGTTCTGCTTCTAATATGCTCTACTTCTTCTGAGCTTTGGGGTTGTATTTTATCTGAAGGGCACCAGGTGAGAGATAACTAATCTCAGCTCTTTTACCTTCTCAGCACCTCTCTGGCAAAGCCACCAACCTGATCTTCACTGGGGAGGTTCTCCTTAGAGGCCTCACCTCTGACAAGTTAGAGCTCTCTTTGCCTGTTCCTGATTCTGTTCACTTGCTTATTGAGGCAACTCTGATGCCAATTCTCCTAGAGATTTTAGAGGTGCTCTCCTCACAGGATCTTCTCATGCTTCCTGAGTATGCTCTCAAGCATACTTCTTGGCCACTTACTGGAATGCTACTGATGGGTCTGAATGTGTACTCCCCCCAGATGTCTCCTGCCTTGTCCTTGTGGACACTTATTTAAGTGGCTGTCTCAGCCTTGCACTGGATGATGCCCTAGTAGTTTTCTCTCCCAGGATGGAAGCCAAACTTAGTTAGTTTAACTCCCCTCTCTCACACAAAGCTCTCATATGAGAGATTGTCTGATTAGTGACCCCAAATGATCCTGTAGGCAACCCTCAGTTTGCTATAGCTTTAAGAAGGGTTTGTTTCACAAGGAAAAGCTCTCCAGATGAGGTACCCATCTGCTCCCTTGGCTGGGATAGGTGATGGATCTTCACAAAGATTTTATAGGGAGAAGGTGGAACAGGGGCAGAATTCATTTCTTGATCCAGGCGTCTGGCTGAAGAAACTAGAAAAAAGTTGGCTTGACTGATGCAGAGATGTCCCTGTGATGATCCACACGTTGAGATGTTTTGAAGGCAGGGCTGGTATTGACCAAGTAGAAATTATTGTCTGAGAGAGATAAATGTTAGTGATTTTGTTTGTTTGATCAGCTGTGGTAGATGGGATTTTTCTCAGCCAATGTAGTTAGGGTTTGGTTTTTGCCTTTAGGTGTTAGTAAAGTGGCCCATTGATAGTGCTTTGGGGGAATAGAGAAGTTTTATACCCTGGGATAGATGTGCTGAAGTAGCACTGAAATCCTGATCTCAACTGGGGCTAAAATACAGTTAGGAAACTTTACCCAGGATGAAGGTAGAGTTTCTCTCTCTATGACTGTAAAGTAGCTTTAAGGAGGCCTTAAAGTTTCTTGGAAAGCATAGATATCCCAAAACAACCATTAGGGTGACTATCTAGAGAAACTGTTGCAGAAATAAATTAGTTAGAGGTTTCTGGGAAGTTAAGTTGGTTACTCTGCGTCTGAAAGCTCAAGCTAACCACTTGGTTGAGTAAAAATAGTCATAATGCATGAGCTATGCTTGCTTCTGATGACCTAAAGTATAGGTCACTGATAAGGATCAAGTCTAGGTTAATTCACTTTTGGAGACTTATTGCCTGAGTCTGAGGTGTTGACTGATAGTGATTACCAAAAGAAACCCAGGATGAAGGCCATCTGTAAGGGCTTGATAAGCTGTTCAATAGCTATGCTAGGTGTAGGATATTAGGCTTAGGTTTAAGCAATTCAGGGGAATGTTCCAACATTTCTCTGAATTGATTTGCTGAGATAACAAAATTGGAATGTTTTTCTTGGTTTTTTTACAATGGAAAAATCAAGGAGGAATGATGAGGAAGTTGCAGGAAAGAGATTTTATCAGTGATTTCTTATGCTGGATTAAGGCATTTTACTATGAGAGTGGGATAAAAAGCCAGTTTGATGAGACATTTTTCCTGGATTTTACTATGAGAGTAAAGACCTGGGAAAAACTCTTAAGAAGATCAAGAATAACGCTTAAATAGTATTCTACTATTTAAATTGGTTTAGGCTGAGTGCAGGAAAGACTGGTGCTGGAACAGAGAACCAGTTAACACTTTGGTGCATAAAGTGTTAACTCTTTTAACATATTGAGCGGCAGAAATTGGTTTCCTAGTTGGATTGTGGTAGAAATTTGTAAATAGTGAAGTTTTGAAAGCTGCAATTGTTGGTTGAGTTGTGGGCATGTTTTTTGATAAATAAGATTGGTTGAAAGCCAAAAGCTTAGAGTATAAGCAAAAAAACAGTGAACTAATACTTTAAGCTTTTGAGAAAGTAAGTATATAAGCTTAATTGATTATAGAAAAAAGTTAGCGCTAATAGTTTGAGATTTTGAAAAAAGCCATTATGAAGGCATAAATATTGGGAACAAGGCACTATAAGTAGGAGGCTGGCTGGAAAGTTGAAGAGGTCTTTTTTCAATTATTTGGTTGTAAGCAGGATCTTTGTTAGGCCTTTATCTGCATCTTGATAGTTACAAGTCTGGTTGGTTTGGGGTAACCAGATGTCTTTTAAAGCATTAATAACTCCTTTATGAAGAATATGCTGGTCAAAAGAACTCTAAAATAGTGGAAAATCATAAGGTTTTTAAAAGGATCTTCCTTCTGTTAATAAAGACTATCTTGACCTCTATTCTCCTTTTTTGTGACAGAGAACTTTCCTAGTGATAATAATTTTTGAGCTGATCAAGAGGATCAGAAGAGCAAGAACTTTAGTCTGTTCACTCATGGAAAACTCCTAGTCAAGGAATGAGTAAAACGGTGCAAATAACCTTTGGATTCAGGATATTGTTGCACTAAAAGTTATCATACAAACAGCCTCCTAGATAATGAAACTCCTTTGGTAGCCTATGCATTACTGTGAAACATGTTCCCCCTAGTTATCAATTGCCAATAATGATTGGGGGCATGGTGAGTCCCTTTTGAAGTGTTTAGATAATTCACTTTTGTCCTTTTTCATATAACATGTATCTCTTAGGATGACAACCCCAACTCAGCCAGTCTCTGACTTTGACCCAGGACACACTTTGGTGACCTCCTAGGAGAAAAAGCGCCACATCAACCTTCAGCAAATCAAACAAGGCCTTGGGACTGGTTGGAGTATCTTTTTTGACAACTTTCTTGAGCCACCCAAATATCTCATCAATTGAGTTCAGGAATGAGTAATAGGCGGCAAGAAATATTAGTTGCATAGATGCTGTGGCTTATTTCTGTTGGCTGATTTCCAAGCCTTTTTTAATAAGTGAGAATTTCTCAAGAATATCAGCCATCTTGTGGAGCCAAATTTTATTTAACACAATGATGTTAGTGGGCCCTAAGATAATGACACTAAGGTGCTCATTAACAAATCAGATAAATGCAATGAAGGTCCCACTATTGTGGGAACCCTTGATTATCTGGTACAACTCAATGCTATGGGGACCAAGAAGGGTTACCATTTAGTAGGCTATGGTGTGGACTGATGCATTTCAAGATACTTTGTATTTAGCGTCTCTGGGGACATACCTGTATAAATTTTACATGTATGACATAAAGGAAAGTTAATCTATATAATATAACTTTACTGTGCCCTTGTTTTTTAGTGCAATATATGTCCCAGTGTATTTTTAACAGGTCTCAATGTTGGCAGGACTGTTACAGTTATATGGAGATACCATAAGTTTTCTCATGAGAATCACATCCCCCTGACCACACAGTAGAAAAAGGAAATTAAAGCCTTGGTTCCAAAAGTAGACTTGATCATAGACTGTATATTTGCAAGTTTGAGATAGGAATTCCAATTAATTTGCTGGCTTATTGCCCACTCATTCTCCTTTTTGTGAGTAGCCAGTTGTCATGGTAATTTTCATAATGCCAAGTATAAATTGTCCCGGTTGCATGGCAAGAAAATCTGATAAACCATTGACAAAGTTAACAGAATTAACAGACTTGATTCAAACTGTTGATTAGAAATGAGTCACAGAAGCTCTAGTTAATCAACAGGATCCAATTGTCTCTCCCAAACTGACACTGGTAAACAGACATAATCTGAGGGTAACCCAATACAACCTTGTTTATCAGAAGGGACATCAGAAATCAATCATACAAGGGTTTTTTGCTTTCTGGACAAGATATACATTGCAATGATGAGACAGACTAGGAGCCATAGATTCAGGTGGTATTGCTGGGTCAATAAATTTGATACATATTGAAAATTTCTCATTGTTTAACTCTTAAGAGTTGAGCCTTCAAAAATTCTCAATAAACCTAAAAAGTTATCTATTTGATTTTAAAATATATTCCAATGAATCTAGTGGTTGGCCTACTCCAATATATTTTCTACAATCTGATTCTAAACCAAATTTTCACAGGAAGATAAGGTCTAGTTCCTAGTTCTGCTCTTTTGGGTATACCCAATGTTAATCTGATACCTCCCAATATTGATGGGTTTTTGCAGAGTTTGAAACTGAGACCATTATTGGCTCTCAATGTCCAGCATTCTATTCTAAAGGCTCCTTGATCTTGTACCAGAAAATCTGCTTAGGTTTACTCTGAATAGCTTTAATATTTCTACTATATCCTAGTATTTCCTTTGGGAATTTCACCAAGCAGTATCTGGAGCCATGTTGGTGGTTAATGATCAACTCTATGTGGATTTGGGTGCTTATTCTCACCTCTTAGACACAGCTTCATACTATTCTTAAATTTCTGCCACACTGATAGATGTTTGGGTTTCTCAATTAGATTAATTTTCTTGGCCTTTCTATAGGATTAGTATTGTCAGGGATCCAAGCTTGAGTGGCCGGCCCGTTGTTTTCTGGGATTACGCCAGCTGGGGGTTTTGCAGACAGGGCCCACCACAAGATTGGAGATAACTTAATAAGGTATGTGACTGAATTCCCAACTGTCAGGAACCAAAATTCCCCAAATAATCATCTAGCCTCCCTAGAGATAAAGCAACCAAAAGTGTCATGAATGACATTTCAATACTTGTATTGAAAACCCAAGAGTTAAACCCCGGTTCCCAGAAGGCGGATCCAACCCTCCAGACCAGTCCAGGACCCGCCAATCCGTTAAAAGACAGGCTCAAATCAGTGAATCACTCTGCGTTCTGCCGGCCTACTACAAAGGACCCTTCAAAAACAACTCAAGTCACACAAAGTGGACAGGGGACTGCCAACTCGCTAAATTGTGTACTCGAGTTAACAAGTTACTCCAAGACCCGCCAGTCTCCCAAGGACAATTCCCCAAATAGTCATCAGATTAATGCTAACCTGGAGCCACCAAAGACCTGAACCTACGCAGCGGTTGCAGCTTGCCTTAAAGAGGTTAAAACAAACCCTATTCTCAACTCTGCTAACAACCTGCTGGCATGCCGCCCAGAAGGGTTAGTACAATTGGACTACTCAGGTGACATAGTGAACAGTGGCAGCAAAACAAAGCATTGCCTTTCCAATTTTCCAGAACAGGCACAACCTGGATCTGCCGCCCTTGAGACCCTAAGCCAAGACCCACGTCCCGCCAGTACCTTGTCTGCAAACCTGAACCCTGCAAAAATTGAAGGAGCAAAATCCCATGGTATAAAAACCCCGGCGGTATGGTGAAGACCACATTGTCATTTTCAATAATAAAGTTTTATGAACCTTTGGTTCAAAAAAATTTTACCCTATCTAGTCTTAGTGATCTTCCATCTTAATTCCAGTCAAGTAGACCGCCAGGCTGCCGCCCTCCCCCAAGACCAACCTGCCAAATTGCCCCAGGCATTATACCGTCCCCCGTGAGCCCCCTTTGGACCTGTGCATTTTACTGAATACCCCCCAACCTGGCCTATTCAGAGTACAACTTGGAGACTATCCTCATTGCCAACCCCTTGGCCAGGACTAGAGAAACCAAATACATAGGACAAAAAGGAAAGTGGTACAAAAGGCTTCCAAGATTGTTCAAAGACAAGTACAATTACCTGCCTGCCTACTTTGTTCCTATGACTCCTCCCTTAACCCCACAACCAGACCGCCCGCTAGAACCTACCGCCACAGCCAAGACCACCTCTACCCAACTGTTTGGAGTACTCTACATTACTTTGACAGGATTGGTAGATTCTGTGGTCCCCAACTCCAGACCCTGGCCCTTACTTGGGCGTTCTGTATCTTATATTATCAAGTTAGCACCCATTCTATGGTGGGCCTTACCCGCTGGCTTGGCCGCACCTCACCCCAAGCCGTCCAATGCCTCTACCTATGACTGGCTTCATGACATTATGACAATCTTTTACAAACACAGTAACCTGGGCCCCAAGATGTTATTAACACTTGGGGCAACTTGTATGCTCTTTTTTGTGATAATCACTTATTACACCCATAAGGCACTTACCTCCCTGATACTCCCATGGATGAAGAACCAACCTGCCAAAGAATTGAAAGACCCTGCACCTGGTGCAGAACTGCAGAACCCAGCCACATCACAAGTGCAAAATGTGATAGTGAACCAGACCACAACCAAGGTGGATATGCCCCAGATGGGCAAACTCACCTTAGGAGAAGCCTGCCGAGCCATGCTAGTCCTCCGCCTCCACTTCCAAACCAACGCCAATGCCTACCCCAGTGACACTGCAAAAGTCTTGGGGGTAGCCGCCATGCTATCAGGAGACGCACTGGATTGGTTCGGGAAGGCCACCTCCAAAGATGTTGAATTTTACCTTGACTATTCAAAATTTGAAGCTGAACTCATGAGCACTGGCAATGACCAAGACACCAGATACTACACGCTGAACTCTATGTTAGAGATCTGACAAGCAAACCGCCCTATCCAAGCCTATATTGACAAGTTCCTTAAACTGAAAACGCGCACCCAACTTGAAGATGAATTATCTGCCATTATCTTCAGAAAGGGAGTTAATTCAGCCATGAAAGACCTGTTGAAGCACCACCTGCCTACACTGAACCTGGAGGAACTACTGCCCCTATGCAAAGGCCTGAGTCTAAACCAAGAAGTACAGAACGTGAACCCTGCCCAAGCCGGCAGAGCCATGACGCCCAATCAACCTGGAATGCCCCCTGACAAGTTACAACACCACTATTGAGATGGGTTGTGTTTCTACTGCCATGAGGCCGGACACCTAACCAGAGCATGCCCTAAGAAGAATACGCCTTCTGTATCCTTGGCGCAAATAAACACCTCTGCACAATCTTATAAATTCATCCAAGTGACCATAGACTGTATGGGAATCAAGCGTCAGATAGAGACCTTTATTGACACAGGAGCTGATGAAAGCTTCATTGACGCCAACCTGGCAAAGGAACTAGGACTAACAGCTTCAGAGCGCAGCCTACAAGTAACCATGGTAAACAGTTCCCTGGACACTGGCTACAAGTGCAAACAGGAACTTCCCTTGACAATTGGACAGAATGTGTACCCAACTCCCTTGATCCTCTTGCCGGGATTGCCCCATCCCCTAGTACTGGGGGACTCATGGTCCAACAGACATGGTCTGATTCTAAATTATTGTGAGCAGACTGCCACCTTAGGACAACCTGAATCTTGTGACACTGTTCTGTTCCGTATGAGTCCTGGCAGAACCCCAATCAACAGACTCTTAATCATAAAGATGGAATCCAGCGTCAGGACACTACCTACTCCCCTGCAAAAGTGGGACCACGTATTTAGCAAAGAAGAGGCCACAAAACTACCCAGCCTCTCAATTTACGACCACGCTATAGACCTACTACCAGGTACCCAACCACACCACAGCCCCATCTATAGTTGCAACCACCAAGAACAAGTGGCATTGAAAGCTTACTTGAAGGATATGACAAAAAAGGGTTTCATCCGAGTATTGAAGGCCCCCTGCTCATCACCAATGCTGTTTGTAGGGAAGAAGGACGGCAGAATGCGCCCCTGTGTGAACTACCAGAAGCTGAATGATATCACTGTGAAGAACTGCTATCCCATCCCCAACGCCAATGACCTTTGTGACGTACTAACTGGAGCCCAGGTGTACTCAAAAATTGACCTAAGAGATGTGTTCAACCAAATCCAAATCAAAGAGGGCAACAAATACAAAACGGCGTTCAAGACCAGGTATGGACTCTACAAATACCTGGTGATGCCATTTGGACTATGCAACGCCCCCAGCACCTTCCAGCGCATGATAAACACTGTATTGGGTGAATACCTTGACCAGTTCTGTGTGGCCTATCTCAACAACATCCTCATCTACAGCAAGACCCACAAGGAACACCTGCGCCAACTAGGCCTTATACTAGAAAAACTCTCCCAAGAAAACTTACATGCTAAGCTTAAAAAGTGTGAATTCTTCCAGTCTTAAGTTGAGTTCCTGGGATACGTTGTGAAGACCAGCGGGTTTGCCATGGCACAGGAAAAAGTAGAAGCATTAACATCTTGGCTGGTGCCCAAATGCAGGAAAGATGTGAGAAGTTTTTTGGGCCTGGCAAATTATTGCAGGGATTTCACCCAAAAAATTTCTCTGATTACCTTACCACTGACCCATCTTTGCTCAGACAAGGTTTCCTTTGCTTGGACTGACAAGTGCACATCAGCATTTGAGGCCTTGAAGCTTGCTTTCACCTCTGCCCCCGTCCTGGCCATGCCTGACCCATCCAAGCCATTTGTACTGAAAATTGACGCGTCCAACTTTGCGGTGGGTGGGGTCCTTCTTCAGGAAGGAGGGGATGGTATGCTACATCCTGTAGCATATTACTCCAAGAAGATGCTGCCTGCTGAAGAAAACTACCCAATCTACGGCAAGGAGATGCTTGCAATAATGAAGACCCTGAAACATTGGTGCCGGTACCTATGAGGTGCCAAATTTCCAGTAAAGGTCCTGACAGACCACAAGAACTTGGTTTACTTCTTTAAACCCAGACAGCTAAACCAGAGGCAGGCCAGATGGGCCTTGGAACTGGCTGACTATACCTTGACCATTGACTACAAGCCTGGGAAGGTGAATGTGGTACCTGACGCCCTGAGTAGAAGAGCTGATCTGATTCCTTCCTCTACATAAACTAAGGACCACAACACACATGTACTCCTTGACCCGGCCAGCCTAGGCATCCAACTGATGTACATAAAAATCATGGCCTGCAAACCTGACGTAATTGAGGCGCAAAAACAAGACAAATACTCAGCGGACCTTGTTGCTGACTTGACCTCAGATCCAGAGAGCTGCCACCACAAGAAAGGATTCTTGCTGAAAGGATCCACCCTGCTATTACACAACCGGATCTATGTACCAGAAGGTGAAACAAGGACCAAAGTACTCATTGATTATCATGACTCAGAGATGGCCGGCCACCCTGGCAGACTCAAGACACTCCAAGGAATCAAGAAGAATTATTCTTGGCCCCAACTGGACAAAGATGTGGCTGCCTACATCAAAGGCTGTGAGACATGTGAAAGAACCAAAACCCGTAGATCCAAACCTGAAGGCCTGCTAAGACTGTTAGACATACCTGCGGGCCCTGGCAGTCCGTTTCAATGGACTATATTGTAGAACTGCATCCCTCCAATGTGTTTAATGCCATCCTGGTCATGGTAGATAGGTTTACTAAGATGTCCTATTTTGTCCCTACCACCACTCACTGCACCGCTGCAGAGATAGCTAGACATTTCCATGACTGCATTCTAACTCAACATGGCACTCTGTTGGAAATCATAACTGATAGAGGACCACAACCTACCTCCAAATACTGGACTCAGGTGATGAAGGACTTGGAGGTAAAGCGCTGTGTATCAACCTCCTACCACCCACAGACTGACAGCCAGACTGAACGTGTGAACCAAATACTTGAACAATACCTACAATGCTATGCCAACGCCAACCAGGATAACTGGGCCAAGATGCTACCCATGGCACAGTATGCCTACAACAGTAAAGACCACACCTCCACAGGAATGTCCCCCTTCAAAGCCAATTATGGATTTGACCCATCTTGGGATCCCAGTATTGGCAGTAAGGAAATAAACCTGTCAGGACAAACCTGGATTGAACAGATAAACAACACCCAACAAACATGTCTTAAGAATCTGACCCGCGCTGTCCAGACTTATAAGGCTTTTGCCAACAAAAAGAGAATTCCTGGGAAACCATTGAAGGTAGGGGACAAAGTCTATCTGGACTCTTGAAATGTGCCTCTGACTGTTCCCTGCCGGAAGTTAGCCCACAGAAGAAGTGGCCCCTACAAGATCACCAAACTAGTGGGTGAAGTAGCATTTGAACTAGAATTACCCCCCTCGTGGAGAATACACAACGTCTTCCACTGCGTGCTTCTATTCAAAAAAGAGGGGAACTCACTCCCTCACCAGAAACTCAAGACTGAACCCCCTCCCATCCAAGTAGGACGCTCTGAAGAATACAAAGTTGAATATGTTCATGGAGACCGTACCCACTATAAAACCCTCCAGTACTACGTCAAGTGGAAGGGATACCCATCTGAGGAAAGCACCTGGGAGCCATTAAGCAACCTACCCAACACCCAACTAGCAATCCAACAATACCTTGAGAAGAAGGCCAGGAAGGAAGGGACCCCTGGGAAGGAAGGGGATGATGTCATGAATGATATTTCAATACTTGTATTGAAAACCCAATAGTTAAACCCCAGTTCCCAGAAGGCGGATCCAACCCTCCAGACTAGTCCAGGACCCGCCAATCCGTTAAAAGACGGGCTCAAATCAGTGAATCACTCCGCGTTCTGCCAGCCTACTACAAAGGACCCTTCAAAAACAACTCAAGTCACACAAAGTGGACAGGGGACCGCCAACTTGCTAAATTGTGTACTCAAGTTAACAAGTTACTCCAAGACCCGCCAGTCTCTCAAGGACAATTCCCCAAATGGTCATCATATTGATGCTAAACTGGAGCCACCAAAGACCCAAACCTACTCAGAGGTTGCAGCTTGCCTTAAAGAGGTTAAAACAAACCCTATTCTCAACTCTGCCAACAACCTGCCGGCATGCTGCCCAGAAGGGTTAGTACAATTGGACTACTCAGGTGACATAGTGAACAGTGGCGGCAAAACAAAGCATTGCCTTTCCAATTTGCCAGAACAGGCACAACCTGGATCTGCCGCCCTTGAGACCCCAAGCCAAGACCCACGTCCCGCCAGTACCTTGTCTGCAAACCTGAACCCTGCAAAAATTGAAGGAGCAAAATCCCATGGTATAAAAACCCCGGCGGTATGGTGAAGACCACACTGTCATTTTCAATAATAAAGTTTTATGAACCTTTGGTTCAAACAAATTTTACCCTATCTAGTCTTAGTGATCTTCCATCTTAATTCCAGTCAAGTAGACCGCCAGGCTGCCGCCCTCTCCCAAGACCAACCTGTCAAATTGCCCCAGGCATTATACCGTCCCCTGGGAGCCCCCTTTGGACCTGTGCATTTTACTGAATACCCCCAACCTGGCCTATTCAGAGTACAACTTGGAGACTATCCTCATTGCCAACCCCTTGGCCAGGACTAGAGAAACCAAATACTTAGGACGCAAAGGAAAGTGGTACAAAAGGCCGCCAAGATTGTTCAAAGACAAGTACAATTACCTGCCTGCCTACTTTGTTCCTATGACTCCTCCCTTAACCCCACAACCAGACCGCCTGCTAGAACCTACCGCCACAGCCGAGACCACCTCTATCCAACTGTTTGGAGTACTCTACATTACTTTGACAGGATTGGTAGATTCTGTGGTCCCCAACTCCAGACCCTGGTCCTTACTTGGGCGTTCTGTATCTTATATTATCAAGTTAGCACCCATTCTATGGTGGGCCTTACCCGCCGGCTTGGCCGCACCTCACCCCAAGCCGTCCAATGCCTCTACCTATGACTGGCTTCATGACAAAAAGCATGAGAAACATTACCAATGGACTCCCTGGGAGAAAACACCTCTTTCTGGTCACAAAT
Source organism: Entomophthora muscae (assembly GCA_014839935.2). NCBI lineage: Eukaryota > Fungi > Entomophthoromycota > Entomophthoromycetes > Entomophthorales > Entomophthoraceae > Entomophthora > Entomophthora muscae. The sequence continues at coordinate 813,352 of QTSX02003552.1, forward strand.
GGCCTGGGGTTTGCAAGGCCCACAAGTTGAAAATCCTGTCACAGTAAGTTTCATAATGTCAGAGATTATTTGGCCAAATAGGAAAGCTCAGAAAGCTGGAAAACCTTTAATAAAACTGATTGATTTAACAGACTTGAATCAAATGGTTGATCAAAAATGGGTTACAGCTTCTCCAGTTTGTTGGTCAAGTATGATTCCCCCTGTAAGTTGACGTTGATAAATTAACATAATTTAAGGGTCAATAGATATGAACTTATTTATCAGCATGGTCATCAAAAGTTGGTCACCCAAGGGCTCTTTGCAACCTGGACTAGATACTCACTTGACAATGTGGAAGGAATAGGAGCCCAGGATCCAAGCAGCATTGCTTAGTCAATTTTTGATATATATTGAATAATTTTCACTGCTTCAACTCTTAAGAGTTGAGTCCTCCCAAAAATTTACTCAATAAAAATCACATATTCCCTGGTCTAACTTTACTTTTGAAAATGCATCCTGTAGTTGGGCTGTTACACTACATCCCCTGCAATCTGATTCTCAGCAGAATCATTACTGGAAGATGGGGCCCTGCTGTCAGCACTTTGTTGTTGTTGCCGCCAAATGTTAATTCAATGCCTGTCAATCTCAGAGCTGTTCCTACTCCTGTCAAAGCTGAAACTCTTGTGCTATCCCAATTTCCTTAATTTTATGCTGAAGACACTCTGATTCTCTTGCAGGCCATTTATCTAGGGCTTTTCTGGTTGGTATTAATTATTTTACTTAACTCTAGTATCTCATTTGGAAATTTCACAAAATGGTATCTGAAGCTGCGTTGGTGGTTAATCATTAACTATATGTGGATTTGGTGGGCAATTCTCCACCACATGGAGACAGCTTCTTATTGTCCTGCAATTTCTGTCACATTACTCAACTCTTCTATGTCTGAGTTTTTAGAGGCAGTTTGTCATGAATTTGTGTTTCTTTTCTCCTGTTCCGTTGAGATATCTGTGTTCACCATATTTATTTGTATCAGCTCATTTCTGAGTTTTCAGTTTGGACTCTTCTTTAATTTGTGGTTCCTGTCTCTGGTAACCGTTGTTGAGACTGGATCATATATTTCTTATTTCTGTTGTGTCATGTTGTTTTGGCGTCCGGATTATTTTCCTGCTCCACCCACTGATGAAATTTTGCATGAAGTTTTGTCAGCTTTATCATTCTATTCTTGTTCTAGCCTTAGTCACAAATTGCAAGTTTACCATGTGATGACAAAGGTTTCAGAGGATGCTTGTGAATGGTTGTTGTCCGCGGTGGAGCGCAATCCACATGTTTTAACTGAAAGTGCATCTCTATACCCTTTGTTAAAAAATTTGTGCATATCTATCAAGGAGCTCAAAGTATATTGTAAGTTGTACACCTTCCACAGGGTACTAATCCACACTCAATATTTCTTCCTCAATTTCTTGCCTACTTCCGTACAACTGATGTTCCCAAGGTGAATAAACTCTCAGTGTTGTGGTTAGAAGTTGACCAGACTTCCCAGGATCTGGCAGTTTAGGATTCCCTGTTAACCACAACTGAGGCCCTGGTAAACCAAATTCTTTCTCTGGTCTCAAATCTGTCAACTTCCAAACAAGGTGTTATGGAAATCAAAGCCAAACCTGCTGCACACTCCTGCTTTTCTGGTAATTGTTCTGTGGTGGCTTTGACTAGTCGGAATTGTGATTGCTCCCCTTGTGTTTCTTCTCAGTTGCAATTGACAATTTTGAACAAACCTGCCAAGGTAAACAAAGCATCAGTGGTGGCAACCACCAAGAGTTTGTTGGCTATGCTCCAGCACGTTGTGCCTGCAAAGTCTTTGGTAGTCAAGTCTAAAGAGTTGCCTCTTGTTCCCATTAATTGGGATTATTATGTCCTCCCTGAAGCCATCCAAGAAATGATTGAGCAATATTTTCAGGAGCATCCTGCCTCCTTAGCCGCTGTTTGTACCACTGAAGAGAAGCATGATCCTGCTGAGATTGCAACATTTACAGCAAATAAATCTACTTCTGGTTATCTCTTGTTTTATGGTAGCATCAATAACAGTCAAACTATCTATCAGCCAGCCATTTTGTTGGATACAGGTTCTTCCAAGAACTTCATGAGTGTGGAGACTGCCAACTTGTTACAACTCAAGTACCACTCTGGAATGCTTGTTAGGGGTGGGAACTGTCAAACGTTTCCCTCTTTTCAGCTGAAGAAGCCAGTAACATTTGTAGTTGCGGGTCAATATTTTACCACAATATTCTCCATATGCCCTACTCTTATGTATCCTATTATCTCAGGAGTGGGCTGGTAGTGGGACCATAACGTATCAACCCTGCTAAAAGAGAATGAGCTACAAATGGACCAATCTTCAAGCATAACTATTCATATTCTGTTGTTGGGTATGTCAGAATTAGAGCAGTCTTCTCAGACAATCTAGTCCATTCCTGTTTCTGCACCTGTTAGTTTGGATTTACCAGCATGCCTTCAACCCTGGTCTGCAGCATTTGATCCCACTAGGGACAAGGTCCTTCCCAATCACACTCAGTTTGACTTTGACTTTAAGGTTACTGTTGATCTGATTTGTATTGCATCTCCTATTTACCCTTTGACCTTGAAGGAGGATGCATGTTTGGAGGAGTGGACTCAGGGCATGTTGGCAAAAGGATACATCTTCAAGAAGGCTTTTTCAATCTGCTCTCCATTGTTGTTTGTCCAAAAGTCTGATGGGTTGCTTAGACCTTGTGTTGATTATGGAAATTTGAATAACATCACAATCCCCAACCCCTACCTTTTACCCCTGAGGCACAAATTTCTTGGTGTGTTAAGAAGGCAAAGGTATTCTCAAAGCTTGATCTGTTAAATGTGTTCAACCAAATCAGGATCACAGAATAAATGGAATGGTTGACAGCATTCAGAACTAAGAAGGGTATTTTTCAGTTCTGTGTTATGCCTTTTGGATTGAAAAATGCACCAGTTTGCTTTCAGCGGTTAATTGATTTGGTCTTGGGAGATCTCCTGGGTGCATGTGCCATTGCATACATGGACAACATCTTGATGTTCTCCCCAGATGAGGAGTCACATAAGGCCCACCTGTCAGCGGGTGTAGAGCGCATTCTCCAGGCTAATTTTATCATCAAAAGGAGTAAGTGTGAATTCTTTAAATTTAAGGTTGCCTTTCTGGATAATATTATATTTGAGGATGGCCACACTATTGCCCCTGACAAGAAAGCAGCTGTTTGATAGTATGCTACGCCTGTGACAATATCCCAACTTCATAGTTTCTTGAGTACCTGTATGTTCTTGAAGAAATTTACCCCTCACTTGTCAGAAGTGGCTGCCACCTTGTATTCAGCTAGCAGGAAGACAACTTTGGTCTGGATGCCTGAGTGTGCAAACGTGTTTACAGCAGTCAAGGCTCTTTTGTTGTCTTCACCTGTGTTGATACATGTAGATCCTGAGCTTTCTTATGTGGTTTCCACAGTGCCTCTAAATACAGTGTGGGTGGTGTGTTGTTACAAACTACTGACAATGGGGTTGAGAGACCTGTAGGGTATTTCTCCCGGAAGATGGAGGCTCAGGAACACAATTACATGATTTACAATAAGGAATTGTTGGCAGTTGTGGAATCTTTAAAGCATTGGCATCACAATTTCATGTTGGCGCGTAATCTGTTTGTAGTAAGGACCAACCATAAAGCTCTTCTGTATTATCATCAACCCAGGGTTTTGCTGGGCTGTCAATCCAGATAGCATGGTGATCTGAAAAGATACAAGTTCCGCTACAAGTTCATTAAGGGAACTGATAATCACTTGGCAGATGTGTTGAGTAGAAATCCATCATATCTCCCAGATGCCAGCATATATGTTGAGTTCAACACGCACACTATGATCCCAGACAAGGCTGTGGTTCCTTTTGTATTACCTCCACCTGCTACGCTTGCCACCATGTCCTTAACCAAGGACACAGACTTAGACTTGTATTCCAAAGTTAAGTTTTTGCAGCCTCTGTCCAAAGGTTACAATAGGTTATTGGAACTAGCATGTGCACATCTGGTTGGCCAGCTGCAGGGTTATCACAAGATAGGACCAGTTCTATATCATCAAGGTTGCTTGTGGGTCCCAGAGGGCACCATTTGGGATGAAATCATGGAGGCCTATCACACCTGTCCCACAGCAGGCCACCCAGGGAAAAAAACAGTGGAGCTAATCCATCAACAGTTTTCTTGGAAAGGTTTGACGGTTCAGGTGGCGGCTTACATTTGAGATTTCCTGGTATGTGTTTGGTCTAAGGCAAATAGGAACACAACTACTGATTTGTTGGTTCCTTTACAGCCTGCTGCGGGACCCTGGACGTCTGTGTTGGTGGATTTCATTGAAGAACTTCCAAATTCTAATGGGTTTAATGCAATCATAGTGGTGGTTGATTGCTTCACAAAAATGCCACACTTTATCCCCTTCTCAACCACAATTACTTTGGTAGAGACAGCTAGGCTTTTTGTCAATAGAATCTTCTACCTACATGGTATCCTAATGGAGATTGTGAGTGACTGTGGGCCCCAATTCATTGCTCAGTTCTGGGAAGCCTTTACCAGAATTCTGGGTATCAAATTGTGCCATTCCACGGCTTTTCACCCCCCATCCAATGGAAAAACAGAGAGAGTAAACCAAAGTTTGAAGGTTTATCTGTGCTGCTACACTAATGCACAACAAGACAACTGGTGTGCTAACCTACCCATTGCAGAGTTCACATATAATAACGCCCTGCACACATCAACTCAGGTTTTGTCATTCTATGCCAATGTAGGTTAAAATCCTTCATTCAACATGAGTCCTTGTTTGATTAGCAACATAGAAGCTGCCACTTATCAAGCTGCTGCATTGAAGCAGGTTCATCAGGAGCTTCAGGTTACTCTTGCCGCTGCTGTGACAACTTACAAGGAATACACAGATTGCAAGCACCAGGAAGGTCCAACCTACTGGCCAGGTGATCTGGTCATGGTGGATGCTTGCAATATGAAACTGAAGATCCCTTGCCGCAAATTAGGTCCCAAGCAAGTTGGTCCCTTCAAGATAGAACGTCAGATTGGTCCCTCCGCCTATTAGCTGGATTTACCTCCTGCTTTCAAGATTTCCACACCTTCCATGAATGTCTTCTTACTCCCTTCAAAGGAACAGAGACCCCCTCTTCCCAACCCATTCTTGTGGAAGGAGAACCTGAGTATGAGTTAAATTGTATTCTGGCTTCCCGCAAGAATTGCCGCCGTTTGGAATATTTGGTGTCTTGGAAGGGTTATCCTGATTCTGAAAACTCCTGGGTTCCCCACTACAATTGTTCAAATTCCTCAGATCTGATCCATGAGTTCTACAATTGCAACCCAAGCGCCATTGGTCACCTTGAGCTCACCTTAGCTGCAATAAAACTTCCTCCTGCCCACAAAAACTTCTCCTTGTTCTACCTTCCAGATGGTGGTATTGTGCCCCGGGCTAAAGCAAAGGGTAATGTCATGGTAGATTTCATAATGCTGGGAATTATTTGGCCAAGTAGGAAGGCTCAAAAAGCCAGAAACCATTTAACAAAATTGATCAATTTAACAGATTGGAATCAAACAGTTGATCAAAAATGGGTTATGGCTGATCCAGTTTGCCAGTTGAATCTGATTCCCCCTCCTGTAAGCTGACATTAATAAATTGACGTAATTTGAGGGTTACCTTATATGAACTTATTTATCAGCATGATCATCAGAAACTAGTCACTCAAGGGTTCTTTGAAACCTGGTCTAGATACTCACATGACAATGTGGAAGGAATAGCAGCCCAGGATCCAGGCGGCATTGCTTAGTCAATTTTTGATATATATTGAATAATTTTCACTTTTTCAACTCTTAAGAGTTAAGTCCTCCCAAAAAATTACTCAATAAAAATCACATATTCCCTGGTCTAATCTTTATTTTAAATGCATCCTGTAGTTGGCCTTTTGCGCTACATCCTCTACAATTTAATTCTTAGCTGGATTATTACGGGAAGGTGGGGGCCTGCTGTTGGCACTTTGTTGTTGTTGCTGCCAGATGTTAATTCAATGCCTGTTAATCTTGGAGCTGTTTCTCCTACTGTTGAAGCTGAAACTCTTGTGCAATCTCAATGTGGGGTTCCTGGTCACCAGTCCCCAAAGTGTGTCCTGGGTCATATCCAGGGACCGGCTTGGAGGAGTTGTCATTCCCCAACAGTGAGGAGTGGTTGGTTAGGAGCTTGTACTTGGCCTGCATAAGTACAAACTTTTCCAGTACCTTCCCAATTACTAGGTGGGTGTCTTCACCATATACTTGTACTTCAGCAGGTGCTAGCCCTTCTGTAGGACAATATTAATCCTGTAACATCCTAGTAAATTCAGTTCCTATAAACTCCCTTCCTCTATCTCTCATTTCAAGATGCCTAGTCACCTTCTCCCACTCCTCCTGGGCAGACTTACTAGAGAAAAATCTCCTACAACCTTGGTGATAGGCTTCTTCTTCCCCTTAGCTAGGATAGAAGATGTGGGGTAGTTTACTCATAGAGCTTGTATTTTTTATCACGGGAAATTTGGATAGGGGTTGTAATAGGCTTTTTATTCACACTCAGAAGGAAGATCCCCTAAGAAACCTTCTAATATAAGGCCTGTGTATATGAAACAATAAGGTTTTGCCAATAATTGGAGTCCTTTGACAATCTCTTAGACTCCTTGTACTTGGTATTAGGCTCCTGCTCCTTTGTCTTGGGCTCCTTCACTTTGGTCTTGGGCTCCTTCAGTCTGTTCTATCTCAGGCTTCCTTATCTTGGTCTCTGGATCCTTCTGTAGTTCTTGTTGCCTTTTTAATCCACTTGATCCAGTCCCTGAAGAGTCTCAGACAGCTTCTCCTTTTATAGCTTCTTGTTTCAGTCCTTGTTTTTCTCTCAGAATTCCTGGTCTTCAAAGCTTAAGCTATCCAGTTTTCCTCTCTCTATAATATATTAAACTTTAGAACTTATTTCAGCCAATGAAAGCCCCAAATTTTCTGCTTCTGCTCCTCATTTTTTAGGCTTTAACTCTTAAATTAAAGCCCTCAAAACACTGATTAAATAGACTCTGGCTCACAGCCAATCATACACCTTGATTCAATGGTTTTGCTGAAAGGTTTTTGCCAGATGACTTGCTCTTGGCCCTGGTTTGAACCCAAAGCTGTCTTGCTCTGGGTAAACAACTGCTCTGTATTTCAAACTGTTTTGCCGTGATTCCTGTCACATTTTCCCGGCAAATCTTGAGCGCTTTGGCATATGTTTTTCTTAAGTGAACTTTGACCTCTTGATTTTACAACGTTTTTCCGTGTTTTCCTGCGTTTTTCTCAACGTTTTGCAACTTCAAACCTGCTTGCTGCTCGCCTTTTTGCCTCTCTTAGTTGTTCTTGGCAAAATTTGCTCTTTTGCCTTTACAGTTTCTCTGTCCTGTTTCTGGCCTCTTTCTTGCTTCTTTCTGGCTCAATTCCCACTTAATAAATTTACAGTTTTAACATACTGTAAACCATTTTTTCTCCTCTTTCTTTCTGTACACATTATAGCTAATTATTTTCTAACATATTTAGGCAGCATTTAATTATTACTAGGCAGTTGCCCCGTCCAAGGACAGCATTAAAGTTGAATTTAATAAATCAATTAAATTTATTTTATTGTCTTTTTAGGCTTGTATTACTTATTGCATATTTAATTAAAATTTTATTTAATTGTTTTATTAAAAGTTAATTTCAATTATATTTATTTAAATTTAAAATTAAAATTGTATACTCCAAGTATAAATAAAAACTAAACCTAAATAAGTATAGTATCACTATTAAGTTTAGTAAGGCTAAACTAATTATTTTAAAATTTAGTAATTGATTTTTAATGGCTTTAAAAATGTAGAGCTGATCTGCAGCTTTAAAATAAGCTATTGGACATCAAAATCGGCTTAGTATTCACTGAGATACATTGATTTTAGTTTTTGTAGTGTGCATTAAAAGTAAATTTAGATAATATCAAATCGAGTCCGAGCCTTTGATTATGACGCGAACCCGATTCCAGCGCTTAACTATATATCTCAGCATCTAGAGCAGCTAGAGCTATCATGCTTGGTACCATTTTGATCGGAATCATCTGAAAATTGATCTACATCCTCTAAATTCCATGAAAATCATTATATTGAATCACAATTTTGTCATAGCTTGTTTACTCCACTGATGTTCTTTTGGGATGAAGCTGTGTCAAACAAGGTCTACTCTGAACAATATGCAGCCACTTGGATCAGGTGATGCATCCAATTGGAATATTCTATTATTTCAAATGAATAATAAGAATTTCGAAATGTCCAAGCCAACCATCTCCTTCTTTAAACTAATATTTATATTTATAGTTTAAACTGTATCACTATAAATTGTCCAAGCTCTCATTTCGTCATCAATTTTATCGTCAGCCTAGAGCATAACCATCCAATCATATAAAACAATCTAAAACAATTGCTGCTTCTCTTCCAGTTTTAATCCACCCATTCTAGAGTCGGGTAATCTAGAAAGATAAGCCACTTTGATATGGTTGAATGGGGTTGGCCACTAATTTAAAATGCAAGTAATCAAATACAAATTTATTAAAGTTTGAGTGGCTTATATTTCAATTCAACATGATTTAGCCCACACTCCACTGAATTCAATCTGTGTACTCTCAAAGATGCATGTAAGGGATTGAATGTAAGGATGAGCCAAATTGAGCTTTTGGCTTAACGATCAACTTTTAAAATCAAATTTAACTAAAAATCAATTCAGTCAAATCCCTTACGGCTTGAGCCCACTCGAGATGACATTACAGACAGACAGATAGACAGACAGACTCACTTTTATATATTATATATTTAACTGCTTCTTTCTATTCATATTTCTGCTTTAAAGACACCAAAATCAGCTTTTCCAGCCTCTGCATTCAGTCTGACTAGTCCTTTCAAGTCATCTTCTGGTCCTGTACTCACATCTTCTTGGTCATTCTGCCTGTTTTTCAATAATATCTCTCAGTTTATTGATTCAACCAGCAATCAGTCCATCTTAGCTCACAGAACAGCTCCTTTCCGGTCTTAAAACAGCCTTTCAGTCCTCTACTTCCAGCCTATCCTCACCAGAAACCACCTTTGTTCCTCCTGCACAAAGAACTATTTTGGTTTCAAAACTTCAATATGGATCAACAGCCCCTCAACTAGTTTTCACTGTGATCAAACAGTCCTTCTTACTAGTCTTCTCTGCTAATCCCTTGAACCACCTTAGTTTTTTATCTCAGTCCCCGTTACCAGAACTTGTAGATCCAGGCATGCATCTACATTGAACTAGCATTTGACTGGGCCCTTGCAAGTGGCAATCCACTTAGGCCAACCAACCATAGATTGATGTCTACGCAATTGTCTTTACTCACTCAGGTGATTAAATCTGGGCTTTCAGTAGCAAATTAATCAGCTTTACTTTCCAGAGGCCTGATCACACCAAGTTCTGCAGCTGCTTCCCCGAGCAAACCGCCTTGATGATACTTCCAAGCAAATTTATGCCCTCTAATGCTCACTTTGGGTTCTTCCCCCCCAAAGCTCTCATAGGAGCATAAACAAGGACACCCTACCAGTCTGTTAGGTAGGATGCTTGCTCAAAGACCTCCTGCAAGCGTATCAGGGTACGTAAAGCTCTCAGAGCTCTTCTCCTCTCTGGCAGCTTGCGCTACCCGCCAGGGGTCCAAAACTTACAGCCGGAGCAGCAAACACCACTCATCAGGCTGGATCACTCCCCACCCCAAACAGACAAAGTTTCCTGCAGGGTGAAGACCTCTAGCCTATAGCAGCCAATATTCTCTGCTGGGTGGAGACCAAAATCTGCCCCCTAGTAGCCTCTCCTCCTACTAGCTAGGCCTTACCTCTCCTAGTAGCCATTCTTTTCTACTAGGCCTCTACCTGTAATCAACCAACAACACATTGTCAATCTGAAGCATAGCGTTTTTATTTGAAGCCAAATCAACGTCCGCCTAAAAAACCTCTTACATGTGGATCATCACACTCAACTTTCCAAATTTTATGCTGAAGCCACTCTGATTCTCTTAAAGGCCATTTATCTAGGAATTTTTTGGTTGGGGTTAATTATTTTACTTAACCCTAGTATCCCATTTGGAAATTTCACAAAACAGCATCTGAAGCTGTGTTGGTGGTCAATCATCAACTCTATGCAGATTTGGTGGGTGATTCCCTGCCACATGGAGACAGCTTCATATTATTCTGCAATTTCTGTTATGAATCCCTGACATCAAATCTAAACATGAATTTGGGCCAATTTACTATCAGGAAATGGTACATTGGGAGGGCAATTGTTTGATTGCGCAATCAGGTGCTTGATTGCTTGCAGGATCTAATAATAGCCATGGCACCTTGGCCTGCTGCAGTCAAACCAAGGTTCCTGTTATACCAGCTAATGCCCTCCTGTCCCCAGGCTCAAGTGTGCAATTTTCTAGCCCAATTGTAAGTATTGCTGAAAATGATGCCACCAGGCCTCTGGTGGCACAAAAGACTAAGTATTTCCCAGTAAGTATAAATAGTGAGGAGAAGAAGTCTTCCTCACTGTTGGCATCTTAAATAAACAAATTTATGCCCAGGACCCATTATTTTCTTCCATGAATGATCTATTTTTCTCAAATTTAGTTATTCTGTTTGCATTTATTTGTGAATTCACTACACAATACAACCACGCCTATATGTTCCCTCCTGGTTCTGCTCCTGTTGCTTTGGTTAAGCCATCCTGCACCTTTGATTTAGAGTTCTTTCATCCTCAGCACCTGGATCTCCCTCCTGGCCACCCTATAGTGATCATTCCGCCTATCATGAAGGAGATTCCTCTTACTCCCCCTTTCCAGAACTTCAGCAAGTTGGGGGTTGTTTACATCACATTATTGGGGCTGGCTGATCAGCTTGTGCCCCATACTGAAAGTTGGCATCCTCTGGCTACAGCAGTCAACTACCTGGTCAGAATTGTGCCTATTGTGTACATGGCCTTCCAGGCCCGGCCTGCCTCCCCTGTGGGAGTCCAGTCAGACTCTGGTATGGGCCGTGACACTAACCCAGGACTATGGGCCAGTGGCCAGAATTATAGTGTCAATCACCCCAGTGAGGATGATATCCACAGTTCCAAACAGCTTATCCCTGTGGTCCAGGGGAAGTTTAGGTACAGACACAGGCATTAGCTTCAGGGTAATTGATGGTTTTATCTTCAGTTGACATGCAGACAGCAAGTTGTACTTGTCACTGAATAGGCAGGGCTTGGTGTAATGCCAAGGACCTTGTCTGTTGTATCGTACTCGCAATTTTGATCGGGCAAGGGGATCTTTTTCAAGTATATTCTCAAGGATGAATTCCTTGTATTCAGGCTTTAACAGATATTCTGTAAAGTGGACAAACTAAAGAGAGCACCAGGCAGATAATAAACTGCGGGCAGGAGGTCCAGAAGATTTTTGAGCTGTACTGATAAATGGCAAGAATAAAGTAGGGCAATAATTGGGAAAACCAATGTCTCATAACCTTTTATTTAAAAATGGCAATAAAGTCTTAGCCCAGGGTCTCTGGGTCTATATAGTACCCCGCTGCCAAACTTATATTTTCTATTTGGGGTTCATCATAAGACAAGAAAATCTGAGGTCAGGTGGACAGGGCGCTTGGGTGCTGGAGCGGTGGAATGGCACTGCTAGGGGCCCGCTCACTGGTTGAAATCTCAGGAAGGTTTGCTTGGCCCTTCTGTTCTCAAGCCATGGTCATGAAGATAGGCCTTAAGCCCACGTTTCCTTCTGGTAGTGGGTCTTGATTGGCTACTTGTATAGCCTTCATGCTCATGAAGTTAACAGTAAGAATTTCTCTGCCTTCATTAGGCAAGTTGTCAGGCCCTTCCTTGGATGCTGTATCTCTTAAGTTTTTGCTGGTGTTTGCATTTCAGGAATCAGACTTGGCCTCAGCTTGAGGGGGCAGATGCTAGAAAACGCGGGTGGCCAGTCCTTCAGTCCTCAGGCCTGGCAGCCCGCGGGTGATCAGGTTCAAATCTCGCTCTGGGCCCTGGGTTTTGAGGGGAAGAAAATTGTCAATCCTGACAAGTATAAGCCATTGACCAACTTGGGATAAAACTCAACAATATCCACTGCCTCCTTGTAATCAGCTATGTATCTCATGATCTCAATGAGCATTATACAATTAGTGTTGAAGATGGGAACTTAGCCTTTTGAAGCGTTATGTATGTTGGTGTGAGGCTGTGGTATAATGAGCATTAGCACTGGGGTGTAGTAATCAGTGATCTTCTTCAACACCTTCTGCCCCTTTTCAGCGTGGTAGAATTCTGGCTCTGGCTCTTCCTCTATATCCCCTTCAACACATAAGGGCCATATCCAGTGTCAAGTACAATCTCACACTTCTTGTGCATACTTTTGCTAGGTGCATTGTTGCGGGATTCAAGTGGTTATGCAGGAGAAATCTGCTCAGTTGTTTTGTTATCAACGGTTCAGGATGTGGTAACCTTTTGAGCCTTTCTTGTAAGCTTTGGGATCCTGGAATTGATGCTCTCAGCTCTCCTAGTATAAACAGCCTGGCTCTATGTTTGTCTTATTGTGTCATTGTCTTTGCTGGGTGTGCTATTAGCTTCTTCATTGCCTCTGTGTGTAGGGGCTCTGTTGATAGACTCTCTTACACGCCTGTGGCCTTGGTGCTCTCTGCTAGGTGTGCTTACCTGTTGTTCAGGTTGTGTGAAGTTTTCCTTTGAAGCGGAAGAGAATTGCTGTTATTATTTTGGTATACTGTATTTTGGACTTTCTATACCATTTTGGATGCTGAATTTTCAGTGTATGCTGCCATATCATATGTATATGTGTATCATGTTTCTATATTTGGGTTAGTTGGCCCCATCCTTGTTATTCTTAACGCCTTTATGATACTTCTTAAATCTTGCGCAATTTTTACACCCAAAAAGACATTGGAAGTCTTCATCCAATTTTTGTTTTGGATTGAATGTACTTATTTAGATAGCTTAGCACAGAGATGGTGTTGACTATGCTTTGGTTTATGAGTTGTGGATTTGATTTGCTCTGATTTGTGTGTTTGAGTTTAGCATAATGGTACATGACCTTTGTTCACCTGACTCAAAATATGGTGAACATAACGGAAAGTTGGATACGTGAGAGTTGATTTGTCTGTATTTTGAGAGCCTGGCCTCATTACGTGACTATGTCGTGTTGCGTGCCTGATATGAACATTGTTTATTTGATTTTGTTTGCTGATTAAATGCTGAGTTTTCACTGGTTTGGTTCAATGTTAGATCTTGTTTTTTGTGCAACTTCAGTTTGCTTTGATCTAATTTTGATTGTTCATCTCAACAGCGCTGAAAGGTACAGTACATTTTTATAGCAATAGTATTCAGGATACTGTTTAATTAAAGAAACTACCAACTGTTGTAGATTAGTTAGCTCCAACTGTGAAAAGTGATATAAAGTTGGTTTTGGTATTTGGCAAAAGTGGAACACGCCAGCAACTGCTTTAGAAGGATATTACTGTTTGAGCCAATAAAAACATGACTGGTCATACATTAACTCAACATATCTAACTTTGTAGATTGCAAAATAAAGGATGCATGGTAATCTATATAATAAGCTGTTGTAACTGTGCTGTTTTAGCAGAGTTACAAGGGAAAAAAGATTTAGAGGATAGATAATAATCTTTATTGTGAGATAGTGTTATATAGCTATTGTGAATCAATGGATAGAAGAAACATGATTGGTGATCACACAGCTGGATGAGAGAGGGGGTGGCTTGATCCTGTTAGTGAGTCAAGCGCCAAATTGAGGTATCCACCGTGAGGGATCATCATTTGCTCATGTTGACTGATTTGGTAATCTGAGTTGACTTCCGGGGTTGGCTTCAAGTGGCCAGGTAATCAGATTGCGGGTCACAAACCTGCTTGGTTGGAACCTTGCTGGCGGGTTGAGCCTGCAGTTTTGACACCCCCCCGGCTGAAAGTTGGCCTCCTCAGGAGGCAGGTTGTTGGGGAGGTTGTCAGAAGCCCGGGCGCCGTATTGAACCAGTTGTTGTTTGGTGGCAGGCAGGGCAGTTTCTTGTTGCTTCTGTCTTGCTTTGCAAGGTCGTAGGCAGTTGTGGTGTAGCGTCTTGTCTTGCTTACGTTTCCTGAGCCCTTGCACAAGGTAAGTGTTATTGTTTTTTACCTTTAGGATTATTGCTGGCCCTACTTTTTTGGGTTGTAGTTTGCTCTTTTCAACATTCATGACCCAGACTTTGTCCCCGACTTCATGTCTTTGACGGATGAGAATGAAGGCCTTTTGTAAGTGTTCCTTTTCTTTGGCTGCTTGTTTGCTGTTGGCTTCCATTACTTGAGGATCAGAACAAGGAGGGACTTGACTTGGGATTTTCATTTTGGGTCCTATCAATGCTTGAATGATATTAGGCTGCGTGCCATATACCAGTTCAAACAGGCTTTTCCCTGTGGATCTGTTCACTCGGGTTTGGCACACAAGTAACGCAGTTGGTAGCTGCTTATACCAGTCTTCAGGTCTCCCGGCAGTGAGTTTGGCTAGGGCTTGCACGAGGCTACCATTGAGCCGCTCTACGCGTCCATTGGCCTGTGGAAGGTATGGTGTAGTGACAGTGTGTTTGACCCCATTTTTGGCAAGGTACACGTTGGTGTTTTTGGAGGTCAGTTCTTTGTCTCCATCAGTTATCAGGAGTTCTGGCTTTCCAAACTTACTGATTATTTCTTTGCCAATAAATTGTTGGACATTGTTACCGGTGTGCGATTTCACCGCTTGGGCTACTGGCCACCTTGTTGCAAAATTGATGGCTGTAATGATGTATTTTTTGTTGTTGTGCTTTCCTGGCATGAGGCCCACAATGTCCAGAGCCCATACCTTGAACGGTAGTTAGGTTTGAATGGGGAGTACAGACTTAGGCGGTATTTTGCTTCTGGCAAACTTTTTGCAGACCTCGCACTGTTCTAACACTTCTTGGACATTGCAGTATAAGGTTGGCCACCAGGCTTTATGTTTTAGGAATTTGTACAGATTTTGGCTCTTGGTATGTCCAAGATCTCTGTGGTAGCAAAGAATGGTATCGACTCATTGATGTGTGGGAATGTAGGGAATGGTCGTGCCATCTGACATCTTTCTGTGAAGAGTCCCATATACATCAGCCAAGAGGTGCTCATTCTTGATGACCGTTTCTTTGGTGATATCTGTTGTGCCTGCGGGGAACCCTTTATCTTTTGTATGAAGCACTAGGAGAGGCCAGTCTGGGTTGAGCCCATTCTCTCCCCTAGAAGCGCGGACATACAGGCGGGACAGGGCATCTGCCATGGCGAGCTTGGCCCCAGGCTTATATTGGATGAGCGTGTTAAACCTTTCTAAGATTTCCATCCACTGTGCTTGGCGGTCTGACAAGTTTGCCTGTGTCTTGAAATAGATAAGTAACTTATGATCGGTTAATGCTGAGAATTCTTCCTGCCGTTCTAGGTAACAGCGCCACTTGACTAGGCAGTGTACGATGGCCAGGAGTTCTTTGTTGTGGATAGGGTATCTACACTTGCTATCTGTCAGCTTGCGCAACTTGTAGGCTACAGGCAGGAATTTGCCGTCACTATTCTTAATTTGCAGAACTCCCCCAATGGATGCATCTGAGGCGTCGGTTTCCATCTGGTATTTGCCATCCTGTTTAGGGTATTGTAAGATGGGAGCTGTTGTGAGTTTTTCCTTGAGGTGTCTAAAACAGAGGTCACGTTGGGGGGTCCATACAAACTTGGACTTGGTGACTGTTATGGCAGACAAAGGGGCGGTCAAGACGCCACAGTCGGGTATGAAGCGCCGTACATAGGCCACCATTCCCAAGAAGGTGCGTAGTTCTGACTTGTCCTTGGGGGGTGGCATCTTGCAGATGGCTTGTATCTTCTGACTGTCAGGTTTGATGCCGTCCTTTGAGACTATGTGTCCCAAGAAGGGTAGTTGCTCCCAGAAGAACAGGCATTTAGAGGGCTTGGCTAACAGTTTGTGTTGTGCCAGGGTCGTGAAGACTTCTTCCAGGTCCTTGTGATGCTGTTCTACTGAGGGGCTGTAGACAATGATATTGTCCAGGTACACAAGGGCTTGTCTGCCTATGTGTGGTGCAAACACTTTGTTCATGAAGGTTATGAAGGTGAATGAGGCATTGGTCATGCCAAAGTTGAGTACCACACATTTTTAGGAACCGTACTTGGTGCAGAAGGCTGTCTTGGGGATGTCTTCCTCCTTGATACAAATCTGATTGTAATCTGCAGTTAGGCCAATCTTGGAGAAGACAGAGGCTTCTCCCAAGGCGTCAAAGAGACTGTCAATTAGTGGTAAGGGGTAACAATTCTTGATGGTGACTTTGTTCAAGGCGCGGTAGTCTGTGACCAGGCGTAAGGTGCTGTCCTTCTTGGCCACAAAGAATATGGTGGCCCCAAAGGGAGACTGTGAGGGGCAGATAAGTTCTTTTTCCAGTGCTTCCTTGAGATAGGCGCGCAGGGTGTCGTCCTTGTTTAGGGTCAGCCTATAAATGGGGCGTGCCTTGGGTACAGCCCCCTTGAGTTAGATAGAGTGTTGGATGTGCTTCTCAGGGGGTAGCCCAGGTAACGCTTCCTTAAAGATTTCTGGGTGACGGGCCACAATGTTGCAATCTTGCGGCGTGAAGGTGTCCTGATGATCCTTGAAGTGTATGATTTCATACTGGCAGGAGTCCCAGTCAATAGCTTTCAGGTTTTCCTTCTCATCCGAGGTCTCCGTGATGCGTACAAAGACGTGGTCTTGTAGGAGTTGGTCTACAGCGTCTGGGTAGATTTGGTGGTTGACACCTTCACGTTTGATGGTCAACACTGAGGTCGCCCAGTCCATGTGGGGGTTGTTTTTCCGTAACCAGTCTAGTTCCAGTACAATGTCAAACTTAGGAAAGTCAATGACAGGACCTTGGATGGTGAAGTGGAGGTTCTCGAGCATGACAGAGAAGGGGGCAGTTTCCTTTGTCACGGCAATGTGGTGTTCATCAGCCAGGACCACGTTTTTAATCCGCGAAGGATTGGTGGCCAGCTTGAATTTATCCACGAAGCTGCTGTTGACTAAGGTTTGATCTGCGCCCGAGTCCAAGAGAGCTGAGCCTGTGTAACTGCAAAAGCGGAAAGGGTAAGACATCAATTTATTGGGATGTCTGGCGATGATGTATAGCACCGGGTCTTCTGAGGGCACTTGGATCATTGGGCATTGGTCCACGTCCTTGGGTTGGTATTCATTGTTGGGCGAGTCAGGAGTTGCGTGGGGAGAGCTTGGCTCGCTTAGTGCTCTCCCCAGGCTTTTCCCTCCTCTTGGTTGCCTTGGGTGGTGGTAACACGGAAATGGATACAATTTGATTGGCCGTTATTTCTGTTCCCATTCACATTTGATCCTGTGGGTTTGTGGTTGTTGTTGTTACCATTACCTCCAGGAGGTGGTTGAGAGGAACACCCACTTGAATGTGAGTCCTTGGGTCTCTCTCGTTTCCCAGTCTGTGCCTTGTGCAGAGCGTTGGATGTTTGCTCCGCTTTTTCTGCTTCACGGTACAGGCTTTGTAGGTTGGTAACTTGGTCCAGGTTCACGTGTCTCATTACGTGCGACTTGAGAGTGTCGTAGTACATGAGGTGTGTCGCTGGAGTGTCAAAGGCCATGTTGGATGGGGCGCGGAGACGGAGTTCCTCGTAGGCGCGGGTGAGTTCTTTGACGGCGCCTGTCTGGGTTAGGTTCTTTACTTGGTGTATGATCATGAGTGCTGTATCCTTGAGCACAAATCTCGCCAAGAAGTTCTGTTTGAAAGTGTCCCAGTTCTTGTTGGTGTGCTCTTCATGCCACTTGTCGCACCAAGTGCCAGCGTCATGGGTCAGGCAAATGGAAATCTCCGCGATCCAAAAACGCTGTGGGCATTCCATCTGAGCCAGCTTGATTTGGGTGGACTGAATCCATGTGGCAGCATTGTCGTCGTTGGCCCCCGCGAAGGGTTCCAAGGCGGCGCTGTGAAGTCTTTGTGCTACATAGGTGGGCATGGTGGTTTTGTCAGCTGGTCGCGGCATTGAGGGAGGTGCCTGAAAGAACCCTTGTGCAGACATGGCGTTGAAGGCAGGTAGCGGGATCACTGTGTTTTGGTAGAGGACAAAACCATCAGGTATCGTGGTACCAGGCGTATGCGGAGTCCAGTCGGGCGGGAGGCCAGACATAATTCTGTCAAGTATTTGTTGGCCGCGGTGTGTGCAGGCAACAGGCAGAATTTTTTTCAAGATAAGGTAGGATGGAGAACCTACCTGTGCTACCAATGTCGTAACTGTGCTGTTTTAGCAGAGTTACAAGGGGAAAAAAGATTTAGAGGATAGATAATAATCTTTATTGTGAGATAGTGTTATATAGCTATTGTGAATCAATGGATAGAAGGAACATGATTGGTGATCACACGGCTGGATGGGAGAGGGGGTGGCTTGATCCTGTTAGTGAGTCAAGCGCCAAATCGAGGTATCTACCGTGAGGGATCATCATTTGCTCATATTGACTGATTTGGTAATCCAAGTTGACTTCCGGGTTTGGCTTCGAGTGGCCGAGTAATCGGATTGCGGGTCACGAACCCGCTTGGTTGGAACCTTGCTGGCAGGTCTAGCCTGCGGTTTCGACAAAGCTGAAGATCAATGACACAAACAAGTATAAAATTATTCAATAAAGCTGGCTAACAACCCAATCACCGATAGCTAGAGATGAAGTCAACCCAGGGGATTCTATGCCAACTAGGTTGATAGCTTGACCGCCACTAGCTTGTAGCACAAAGTCACTTGCTTTATCTCTGCTAAGCTTGGGCCGAATCCCCGAGTAATCCGGATTGAGGCGTTCGGCATCAATGTTGTGCAAGTAGGAGCTTGCAGCTTCAAAGAAGCGTGACCTTCTGGAAGACTGAACAGAATAATCGAAATTGGGATACGTGACATTGTCAAGGAATTCGACATCAGGTCCAAACTTTGCGCTTCCTGAGAGATCTAGCGTCAAATGCAATCCCAGACTGGTAAGATTAGCATCAGGCACAGGATAGACAAGCCGCCTGGCTGGCGCCAGCCCGGAATAAGAAAAATAGTCACCTTTACAGAAATGATATTTGAAGCTAGGGCTCGTAGCAGGTAGGCCATTGACAAGGTTTATCATGTTTGCGAGATGGTCAGCCCCAAGCCCAGCTGCATTAATGATAGTTCGAGTTTGTATCCAATAAGCGCTATCATTACCGGCTTCCTGCATAGTGGGTTCGATCTGGACAAGGTAGCCTTGACCAAAGGGAGACTTTATAACGTTGATGGCTGAGGAATTTACAACGAGGTGGTGATTGCTTAAGCTAGAAAACTCCCACTCAAGAGATTTGAGAAACGAAGCTGAATCTATTATTCCTGTTGACGTAGACTCTAATACAACACTGGCCTTTACATTTGGCTCTTGACGATTAGCCTCTTGAACAGATATAAATTCTGCCGGAACTCCAAGCACATCTGCTTTATTCTTAAGCTTATGGAGATACTCTACTTGAGAAGTCTCAGTTTGCGCAACTATCCACTTGCCAATATTAGAGTGATTGATTCCCTTTGCCTTGCAATACTCATACAGCTGCTTCCGGCCATCGATACATAGCTTTTCTTTTAGACTCCCAGAAGGATAGTAAATCCCAGCATGTATAACTTCACTATTACGAGCACTAAAGGCAAAATTAATATAAAGTTAGAGACCAATGATGCTTTTAGAGCTTTACTTTTAATCTTTCGGAAGGAACCAAGAAATTTTTTGAATTAAGCAGGTTAAGCCATAATAAAGCATAAAACTTGCAAATACAGCAAAGTCAAAAATATACCTGGCGTTAAACAGCTTCAAGGATTAAAAGTAAAGTGCTAAGTAAATATGGAAACATTTCGGGTAAAGCAAAATAGAGAGCTTTAGATATTTAAAAGCGAGCGTGACTAAAGTATTAATATAAAGTCAATCAACGTAAAGCTCCTAAAGAATGAAGGGATCTATTTTCAGAAAGATTAAACTTGCACAAAAAACAAACCTTTGCGGGAAACAATTATTTACCTTGTTTCATCTCCAACTCGGTGGTTTCTCTCAATAAGGACAATCGTATCATTGTTAAGACCTAACTTCTTTTTGGCTTGTGTCAACTTGTAACCTGCCGCAAGCCCTACTACCCCTCCTCCTATGATTAAATGATCTGTTTGAACTAGATCTTCCAGATGTTCTGGTGGCTTTAATCCTTTATTGGGAGCCTTTGATATTGAGTGTCCATGAAAAGAGCGTTTTACTGTTGCTGGTAGCTGTAGATTAGAATTTGTTACCCTGGGTAAAAGAATGTTCAACTTTGAAGCAAGACGGAAGGCATATCTCGCTTTTGTACTTGACATTTTTTAAAAAGGTGTATCAAAGTATATGCACTGTAGCTAGAAAAGCCAAAAGATTTTGTGGGAGAAAAGTTGGAAATGTTATTAGTTCTCAAACTATGTATGATATAAACAATCACTCTGGGGGTGAGAAATAACCAGGAGTCGAGGAGCACAGATTTTTAATGCAAGATCTTAATGGTTTGTTAATGCAAGTGGGAATGTTTAAGCCTTGGGCTGGGGAATTCAGCATCTTTATGGATGCAAATATCCAATTTTGGTTAAAAAGGGTTTATTTAATCCAATCTCTTAATGTTTTGAGCAATAATATAGGTCAGCTTAGAAGCTGGAATTTAAATATTGGATCCCAGCAAATTTGATTAGCCAAAGTTATCGGCTCATTTGTCTTGTTGTGGTGAACAGCAAATATGGAAAATTGATAATAATTAATCAACCAAGAGACCAAGGTTTAATTGCAATAATTGAGTATTTAAAGGCATATTTGGGGATTTACAAATTTTGAATAATCGATATTCGTTTGCGTTCACCGCAGCACCTTCCAATTTTAATCCACACATTCTGGAATTGGGTAATCTACAAGATAGGTCTCTTTGCATGGGGTGAACTACTGTTTAAAAATTGGGTAATTAAATTTAAATTCATTAAGGTTTGGGTAGTGTGATGAAGTTAACGGAGTTAACTTCATTTAATTGAAGTTGACCGTTAAACAATGCAATACCCAGAAGTAATCCACATCATGTTCTATTCATAGAAATGATGGATTTAGTTCCCTATCCAATGTGAGTTTATATTGTGACTTAAACCTTGCAGCTATGCAAATGCAAGGAACCTCACCTCAATTGCCAAGCGTGCATTTGAGCAGCTATATAAGCTCAATCAAGATTGCTTTAATAAAATGTGTTTTCATAAATCTTTCCTCTTATTCCTGCCTTGTCTCTTATTGGTTGCAACTGGTGCAACTAATCAGGTTATTGACGCTTCTTTGTCGAAAGCGTTACATGGTGATCCTGCCCAAACCAAAATCAAAGAGGGGGAAGGTTTGGATGAAACTCCCAGCGGTGCCTGCTGTGAAAGGCCAGTTAAATACTACAAAATTTTGGTATTCTGTCATGTCGTTCCTGGTTCTGTTGTCTTTATCAGATTTGCCCTGGCCTGTTTCTTTTATATTATTGCCAGTTTGTACTTGCACATCTTGTTAGTCATTTAGAGTACTCAAGGGGAGAGTCAAGTTAGTAGTCTTTCAGATGATGTTTGTGATTCTGTCGGGTTTGTAAAAGCCTCGTGTTGGTACATGTTTGTTGAAGCAGTTGTTCCATTTACAGCCAAGTCAAAGATGTCAAGTTATTTTGCCTCTAGTATCCTTTGAAGACAAGCCTTATTTCAGTAGGGAAATGTGATGAAGTTAACGGAGTTAACTTCATTTAATTGAAGTTGACCGTTAAACAATGCAATACCCAGAAGTAATCCACATCATGTTCTATTCATAGAAATGATGGATGTAGTTCCCTATCCAATGTGAGTTTATATTGTGACTTAAACCTTGCAGCTATGCAAATGCAAGAAACCTCACCTCAATTGCCAAGCGTGCATTTGAGCAGCTATATAAGCTCAATCAAGATTGCTTTAATAAAATGTGTTTTCATAAATCTTTCCTCTTATTTCCACCCTGTCTCTTATTGGTTGCAACTGGTGCAACTAATCAGGTTATTGACGCTTCTTTGTCAAAAGCGTTACAGTAGTTGTATTCTTATTTCAATATAATTTAGGCCACATTCAGCCCTCATGCTTTCAAAGGTGCTTGTAAGAAATTGCATGCGAGGATGAGCTAAATCAAGCTTTTGGCTTGGGAATCGACTTTAATTTTAAAGAATATCGAGCAAGCAATTCAATCCTTTACAGCTTGAGCCCACTCGAGGTGACATTACAGACAGACTCACTTTTATATATATTAATTTAAATTTGATGCGGATAATACTATTAACCTTTTCAACGCCTTCAGTCAACCAAGCTTATCTCACATCTGTGCTTTTTAAAAAGAATAGTTTTAAAAAGAAAGTTTTAAAGGATAATTTATAATTTTAAAAAAGCAACACTCGCCAGCCAGAAAATTAATAGCTGGATTCAACTTCACTCCTAATTTGCACTAACCTTTTCTACTTGCCAATAAGCCTATTCAAACCCAGGTAGAGAAGCATAAATTTAAGAGCAGATTCTGACTATTTATCTACTTACCCATATTTTCCCTATATTTTCGAACTCTTTAATAAAGAGCCAAAGAGGTTTACTGAAAATCTTTTCCTTTGTTGTTGATTTAATATACATGAATAATAATCCTTAATTTCTTTTCTAGTTCATTAAATAACCTAGTGGACTGAAAGCGATGTATTGCTAAAATATTATAGATGGCTAAGCAAGAAATCGACACAGATGTTCATGACACGTCATTTCGTTTTGAGGAAAGAGTGCATGTTAAAAAGGAAGAAACCATTGAATCCTGTTCTATTTATCCTAAGGATAATTACATACTAGAAGGTGTATCAGTTAAAGAAGGATCACTGTCCGCTCCAGCTATTGTGGAATATAAAAAAGCTGCCTCACTGGTTCGATTCCCAGAAAATAGAGAGCTGAATGCACTAGCTCTTTTTTCAAAGCAATTGAAGCATCCAAAGAAAAAGATTAAATTGCACACTGTAAATGAGCATGATTCTGTTGACTCCAGGATATCAAATATTGCTTCTCTGGCTTCTAGTGTTTCGCTCAAGACGCAATATTCTACTGTAAACCTTCTAAGCAAAGCCAAAGCTCAAAGTGTGGTTAGGTACAGTTTTATTCCCTTGAATGTATTAGAACTTTTATCTTTATTCATTCTTATATAGACGTTCTTATGATTCTGGTGTTTGGCCTGTGAAAGCAGAAAGCATCGAATGGTAAAAAACATGCCTTGCGGTTTATTTAAATTAGGTGTTCTCTTGGAACTGAGGAAGATCCTGCAGAATATGAGCTTCCCGTTCACTTCAATCAGCCTAGCTCATTCATACCTCAAATAGACATAGTTTCAAGAGAATGTTCGAGTTTGCCAGCTAATGAAACAAATGTCGCTGTTCAAGATTCACTTCAGATGTGTAGTTCTGAACTTAGAGAAGCTTTAGCAACTACGGCTACCAAGCTATCTCGGGATTTTCGGCCCTTTAAAGACATTGAACAGCACAAATGCGGACTTATTGATGATGAGATGACCAAAGTTGGCCTTGTGCTGAATACATGTCATTTCAAAAGACGGAAAAAATTCCACACTAAGAACTTTGCTCAACGCCTGATAAATCTCAGAGAATTCCTCATAAATGCACAAATAGCCGGATTTTCTAAAGAGTAAGCTAAATATTTGCATTTATAAATCCTAATTAAGTATAGGGCAGTAGATAATACAACAGAACGTCTAAAGGCAATGGGACTTTTAGCAGATCAGAAAAATTCATCAGAAGCATTTAACCCATAGAGCCTTAATACTAAAGGTACCATAAATTGGATTTCTCAAGCCCAGTCAATAGATAATTAAATATAAGTATCTTTAATATAACCATAGATTATTTGATAAAATAGTGTAACCAGAAATACATCCCGATAAATCAATTAAAAGTTGTTACAGTAGTTTTCAAACCTGTTGAGATAAATGTATATTAGTCAGTTTAGAACACATGAACTCAGTCTAAAAATGAAATCAAAAATTAAGGAACTTATATTAAATTACAATAGATTTGAATCCACTTTGATTTCATTTTTAGACTGAGTTCATGCGTTCTAAACTGACTAATATATGGGTCATTATTTTAGGAATTAGGCCATTTTCTAATACACATGCTGCTCAAGTTGCAACATAACACAGTTCGATTTTGAAAAAATCAAATTACAAATGTTTATATTTAAAACAGTAATAACTCAACAAATATTTAATATTTTTTCATACTGTAAGCTATCAAAATGAAGCTAAGAATATTATCTTTCTATTGGTGTTAAAATATTAATATGTATACTATATAGAATATTAAAGCAAAAGTAATTTAAAGAGCATATGTCAGATTTTATTATATTATTTTGATAATAAAATATAAGAGATTGCTTTAAGCCAAAAAAAGTTAATTTTTTATTAATCAATATGTACTTTTTATTTGACGAAATTAAAGATAAGATTGAGAACTTTATTTTAGCATTTTGTTATTTCCAAAAAGCTAAATTCTTTAGGATTTTATGGTAGTTTGAAGTTAGGGTGTTTTTATCACTGTTTGATTAATTTTAAGGTTTAAGTGAACTTCAAACCTCAAATTAAGCATTCTTTAAATGGAATTCTTTAATATTTTATCATTTTAAAAATATGCGGAAGAGTTACAATTAACTGAATACATCATTTTGATTGATTTGCATTGATTATAAAGAGAATGTGATGTAATAATGATGCTTAGCTGCTCCACATGAATCACTTGTGCATAAAAACTGGGTATTTAATTAATTCTACAAACATAAATTCAAGTTCAAACTATAGTAAAAGCTATCACACCATTTCTTTCAGACTGGTGCCATTTAGCTTGGTCTATAAAAACTAAAGCACCACAGAGCTTCTAATCCAAAAGACCCCATTCAAAGGCCACACTCTGATCAGAACTACTTCATCATTAAGGCACATTTAAGAGATCTGACTTTATTACAGATTCAAAATACTACCATGTCTTCAGTTAAATTTACTTCTGCCATGTTACCCTTTTTTTCTTGGGAGCTTCAACAAAAAGAGAAAGAATTGCAATGTTAAAAAAGGCATTCCTCTTTATTGCTGGTGATGATCTTGATAATTTCATCAAGCACTTCCTTACTCAAACTGAATTTGGGAGATCTTAGTTCCTTCCAACTATTCAAAATCAAAATAGCAATGAGTTTATTGAAAACTTAAAGGATCTCCTGAAATCTTCTCCCCAAAAGCATCTCCCAGCCTTGCAATCTCTGGTTACTTCCAGCTACTCTTTAAAAGAGCTTAATGATATGGGGTTTAATATAACCAAAAGTGAATTTGAATACTCAAGAAAAATAAATAAAAATAAAAATGTAAGCTTAAACAAAAAAAAAGCCAAAAAATAAGAACTATTCATTAAAAAAAGAAATAATCAAAAAAATAAATAAAAAATTGCTGGAAAATTCTTTTGAAACAAGCCAGTTTACAAAAAAAGTGCCTGAAAAAATTTATAAAGATATTGAAAAAGATATAAGTGAATACTCAACTGCAATAAAATACTCTCTCTTAAAAACAAAAAAAGAAATATATGAAAATAAAAAAATGAAATTTCAGTTTCAATTTCTACTTACTATAAATTAATCCCTAAAAATATAATAAAAAGTAAAAAAGAAACTGATATGTGCAATATTTGTAATTTAAAAAATTCACTAGAAAAAAAGAAGGAAGAAAGTGAAAGTAGAAACTTACCATTACTAGAATCTATAGACAATGACTTAAAGACTATTAAGCAGAACCAAGATTTTTATGTTCATTAAAATAGGGAATATAAAAAAGATATTAACAAATTAGATGATGAGTCTTGTGTTGTAGTTATAGATTATAAAGAAAACTTAAAGGTTGGAAGTGGTCCAATTGAGACCAATAATTGTTTTTATTCAAAAAAACTATCTCATTATTAGGGTTTGCATTAGTTTTTAAAGAAAACAATAAAATTAAATATGAATATCATAATTTTTTGTCTCAAATATTATCACATGATTCTTTATTTTCAGGTGAATGTCTAATAAGTGTTCTTAAATTAGATAAATTTAAAAAAATAAAAAATAAAAAAGTGTGGACTGATAATGGAAATCATTTCAGATCATATGAATTTTTATATTACTTATTTAAAGAGGCACCTAAATATATTAAGGGTTCTATAAAATATAATTGTTTTGTTGAATGTCATGGAAAAAGCATTGTTGATGGTCACTTTGGTGTAATATCAAAAATGTTAAAGGAAAAAGAAAATGAGCTTTATATTAACAATATTAATGATCTTAAAAATATTTTTGAGCAAGAAGAAAAAAGAAAAGAATTATATAAATCAGTACTATCAGGCTCAAACATTTCTCAAAAGTCATTCTTTTATATTTATAAAAGAAAAGTTAGGCCTATAAAAAGAGAGCTTGAAGTTAAAATTCTATGCATTAATCTTTCATATTTGATGAAAGATGAGAAGTTATATACTTCACCTCTAACATTTGAAAGTTTATCAGAATATTCTGAGATAACTTATCATTTAAAACCACGTGATGATACCAGAGAAACAAAAATATCAGAAGATGCTAGAGATGTATTGAGGCAAGTTCATGAAGTAGGGCAGCTTACTAGAGGGTGTATTTTAAAAAGAGTTATCAGTCTTTCAAAAACAACAACCTTTTTTTTCTGAAACAAACTAATAATATTTATGATGAGCCAAAGATAGGGTAATAGCATTTATAGCTTTGGGGCTGCTATTACTCTCCCATGCAACTCATCATAAATATTTTTGGTTTGTAGTTTGTAGTAGCACTTAAGATATTTTCAGTAATACTATAAGTTGCAATTTTCAATTCTAAAATTGATGACTTATTTTTAAAAAAAATCATCTAAGCCCAAGATCAATTAAAGTTTGGGATTGATTGTATTTTAAGCTTTCTGAATAATTTGAATATGAATAATGTGATTAAGTTATAAAATAATAAATCTGGTGCCTAGGCATAACAATAAAAATAATGACCCATATGTTTATCTCAACAGGTTTAAAAACTACTGTATCTTTCTAAGATTATAATTGCATACATACTTATACAATCTATCAAGCAAGCCCCACAATAAAGGTATTCAAAATATTTTTTCTTTAAGTATTGTCAGGAAATCCTGATTCATTAGGATTGACTGATCCATATCCCTATTACTGAAGCTGTGGGTTGATTTTAGATGCAACACAGCCAAAATGACACAGTATTCCGGAATACAGAGAAACTATAATAAGGTTGATATAGTTTCCAAGTCAGAAGACACCTGAGACATTCCGGGTCTCAGGTCACGGGCCAATCCAGAAGCTTCTATTATTAGATGCTAAGGATTCTGGATTCCGAATAGGGACGCAGACCCGACCCAGAGATTGATCGGAAATTACAACATCCTGTTTCACCAAGAGTTGACACGGAAGACCGCCTGTGCAAACATTGTGCATTACACTGAGCACAAGGGCAGGCCAGCCAAATTGGGTGTCAACTTAGTTGCCGTAACTAAGTCAAGGAATATCTGGGCTGAAGAGGAGAAATCAGCAGCCTAGAATATTACCTCATCCCAAACCATTATTCGGGTTTTAGGATCCAACTCTAGGGGATGAAACTAGTAGCTTGGGGATGATAGGCTAGCTAGTAAGAGTTGTCTGCAGCTAGACGCCAGTTTGGCCGCTAGCTGTCAACTATAAAGGAGCCTTCCAAGATCACTTGGAAGGCAGACAATTTAATACCCTTCAACATCCCTACTAGTCTGAATAGTAGTGGTGTCAAAGTACAATAAGAGCAAATTATTGGTACTTGCAAACTCCTACCAAAACCACCACAGACGGCAACTGTGGTAAGTTTGACTCCCTTAAACTTGACTCCCTGGTACTTGACCCTTTGTCGAGTACCAGGGAGTTGAGTGCCGCATATGTGAATCTATTAGTATTTTTGGCTTAATCAATTTTAAGCTAATTTTTACTAGTAATTTAGGGGTTCAAAACCAAAAACCAAGTTTAAATTTACTCGAACTTGACTCTGTTTAATAAATTGGTTAGCTAAAATACCAATTTAAGGGGCAATTTATAAGTAAATTTACTAATAGAAATGAAAAAACCTGTGTTTGACACTCTAAACCCAAAAGTGACCAGTTCGACACTTTTTAAGCCAAATTTTAATTTTATTAATAAAATACTTATGCACTTATATAAAAATTGTTATTTACTATTATATTTTTATTATTAGTGTCCATAGTTGTTGATTAGGCTCCCAAGCACCACTATATTGGATTTAGTGGTACAGATATTAATCAAATACCCCACTTGTTTTACATTATGTCATTCCCGGGTTTTTGGATTAAGTGATGCCACATAAATTAAGCCTGATTTATTAAGAGATTTCATATGTAATTTATAAAAAAACTGAAACTCAACACTTTCTTTGTTTGACTCTATCCACTTGACATCTGATTGGTTTCATATTTAACTAATCAAAGGCTTGGAATTAAGGCTAAATTAATATGTGACACACTATGAGCGCCACTTGACACTCACCCACTTGACACTTTAACTTGGGGATTAGTACAGAGAGTTTCTTAACGTTTTAACCAACACTATGGTAAATAGATCACTCCCAGCTCTTCACAGCATAATATTATTACTAATAAACACTTTCCTACTCATTTACTTTTTTAACTTATGTTGTATTTTTTATTTTTGAGCATACAAAACTGCCTTGCTTTTGGGTTAACTTTCAAACCCGGTTTAAATTTAAGCAAGTTTTATATGTAAAAAACATAGTAAATTTGATATTTCTGCTCAACTCTGGCATACTTGAAAGTGAGAATTCAGCTTTTTCCGGCTGTTTGACAGTGCCAAACTTGACACTTTACTATATTTTGAATTTTTAACTCTCAATAAAAAAAAATTCCACATAATAATTTTTTTGCTATTATAATCTACTACTTTTTCTGCTGCTCTCCATATAATTTTCATATATTTTTTGATTTTCAATTAAACTTTTACATTGATTTAACACTAAGATGTTATGCTGAACCTAACATCTTTGATGCTTTATCCTAAATTCACTTATTTTCTATGTTTTAACCTTTATATCTACACTTTGAGTTTCTATTTTGCTTCTATTTACTTTTTTATGTTTTTTTATAAATAAAACTTTATTTGCATACTTTTCATTCAACTTTTGCTTTGCTTTACCTCTTTGTGTTTGCAATATCTTCTCAATCATTTTATTTATAATGCTAAACTTTTCTTTAGACAAAATCAAGCAAGAACAGCCAGCAGCCTAAGCGCCAAGCCTCCAAAGGCTCCAAAGAAACTGCCTCCACCCCCAAGCGTGCCAAGAAGCCTGCAAAGGCAAAGTCTCCAACCCCATCTCCTCCCACTCCTCCCCCTCCACCCTCATCTTCCACATCCCCTTCACCTTCCCCCCAAAAATCCTCCCCCAATAAATCTGATGGTGATCTTACCAACCACTCATTTTATCACTCAGAGGCCGACTCCGAGCCTACCAAGAAGCGCCAGACCAAGAAGGAAAAGGCTGCCAAGGAGCCCACCTCTTCTTCTGGTAAGAAAAAGGAGGCATCCAAGCAGGCCTCAAAGAATCATTTCCCTTCCCCTCCCCCTCCCAATGGCTCTTCCCCTCCTTCTTCATCTGACCCCCAAGATGAGCCGGAGGATTACTCCAAGAAGTTTAAAGCTTCTGGTCATGTGGCTTGGGATCCACTAGCCATCCACAACATTTGCAATGTGGACAGAGAGTTTAAAGTTCCCAAGCGCTTCCCCCTGGTACTTTCCAATCATGTCCGTAAAGGGTGGCCCTGGTTACGTTGCTGACAATTATATCTTTAATTGCAACAACCAAAAGCGGCAGACCAAAAGCAAGCACTTTGTCTGCAAGGATAAGACTTGCGGGGCCCGGTTGAACACCGAGGGCTGGGAGCAAGTAACATTGGAGAAGGGGGAGCACACTTGTGAGCCCCCCAATCATCTAATCACTCAGATGTTAAAGTGGTACCTTGTGTAAGTAATATCCACATTCTCTCATCTTTGCGCATCAGATCTGGCCATCAAGGCCCTCCAACATCTCAAACCCAACAATCTCAAGTTGGTACCAACACAGGAGCAGTTGGTCAAATTCATCAGCGATAAGTGTATTGCTGCAAATCCCCCTCCCCCCAAGGCTTCTGACGTCCTCTCTGAGCTCACGCTCACTCATGAGCTTAAGCAGCTTCCTAGTGGGGAGCGCTTCCTGCTTCATGATGACGGGCCTGCAGCCAAGGACCGTATAATCTGCTACTCAACTCAGCAGAACCTGATGGAGTTGAAAAGGGTGTCAACCTGGCTAGTTGATGGCACCTTCATCACTTGCCCCCAGATGTTCAAGCAGCTCTGGATGGTTCATGCCCAGATTGACATCCGGGTGATTCCACTTGTGTTCTTCCTTCTTCCCGGGGCCACTGAGGCCATCTATACCCGCGCGTTCTCCATCCTATGCCAAGAAATTGCCCTCCTTCCTCCTGCCAATGATGATGAATCCAAGAAGACTCCCCCCATACCTGCGCCAACCCACCTGCCTCTGACAAGGACCAGGTCACCCTGGACTCAGAGGAAAAGAGAGGCTAAGAGCTCTTGGGCCTCGCGTATGCATTATGGACTTTGAGCCTGCTCAGTTCAATGCATTTGAGCAGCTGTTTAGCAGGGAGGTGCAGGGGTGCCACTTCCACTTCCGCCAAGCATTTGCTTATAACGTGCAGGCCCACACAGAGCTTAGTAGGTTGAGCCGGAGGGATACTTTGGACACCTGCAGATTTGTGCTGGCACAATTTAGTGCCTTGGCTTTTTAAAGCCAGAGCACACTGCAATGAGGTTTGAGGTGCTCTCAAAAGATCCCTACATAGTGAAGCACCTGGAGTTCAAGCCTTTTCTCAAGTAATTTGAGCCCCAGTGGATTGGGAAGGTTGTCACACAGAGGCAAGGCAAGGCCCGTGCCAAGGCCAGCTGGAATGTGTACCAGGTGGCAGTGAATGGTGAGCTCAAGACCACCTCAGCGCTAGAGGCTTACCACAAACACCTCAATGCCAACTTTGGGCTCCACCCAAAATTCAATAAGTTCTTTTCCCTCTTGCAGCACAAGCAGGAGAAAACCATCTCCAAGCTGCGTGATCTCTCCAACCGCGTCCCCCCCCCACCAAGCCAACAACCCACTGTACCCTCTTCACCAAGGCCATCCAGGGTGCAGCCAAGCACAAATATAAGGCCTCTGAGCTTAAGCAGCAGCTTGAGCTTATTTCCACTGCCCTCCTGGAAGGGGCCAAGATGAAACAGGGAAAGAATGACAAGGAATAAACTTGCTTGCTTGCTTGGTTATATGATTTTTACTTTTAACTTTTAACTTTTTAACTTTAATTTTTACGTATTAGCTTTGATCATTTAGTTTTTAGTTTTAATTTTAAGTTTTTTAACTTAATTAGATAGCAGTAATTGTTCTATGTATACATGGTAAGTTTGAGATGAATATTTATAGTTGGAAGTAAGTGAAATATCTTAATTTTTGTTAATTTCCAAATAAAACATATGATATTCACAGTTGTGCTTATATGAACTATATCAAATAAATATTAATATTTCTTATTATTTTGAATGAAGTATATTGTTGTGTTTATCTTTATTTTTGTTTCATTGAAATTTTAATTTTTATGGTAATAAAAAATATTTTTATAATGAAGAGTGTAAATTACATAGTAAAGTGAGAAATAATTGCTTATTTCTCTTTATTTCTATTAATTAAGATACTGTTTTTATTTTATTTTTGAGCTTTCTGGAGTTACTTTAGTATACCATAGCTGTATAGCTTAATTTTTATATTAAAAGTTCTCAGTACATCAAGATCTTTTAATTAAAAAAGTGTCAATTTCCAGTTGTCAATCAGGGCAAAAGCTGAATTCTCACTTTACTATAGTGTCAAGTTCAAGGAAGTCAATTTTAAGGGAGTCAATCACCAGGGAGTTGATTTTAAGGGAGTTGAACTTACCACAGTTGCCCTACAGACAGTGTTGCGTCTTCAAAGGGCCACAGGACTTCCACCCCAATTGTATCAACCAACAACGGAATACAGCCTGTTGTCACACCAATAGAAGCACATCTGTCTTCATACAGATATCCCATCCCAATATGATTAACTCACCTAATAAAAATAATCTCTCTTCATCTTCAAGATCCAGAAATCTTGAAAAGTATGTGTAAACCATGATTGCTTTACTTTATCTTTTTAACCATACTAATATCAAAATCCAAGGAATCTTCAAACATAAATATAAATTTAAAGATCTTAATGTATACATACACTCATACAACTTTTTCCAAATATGTTAAACTTTAAACTAGATTCCTTTTTAAAGCATTTAAAGACTATGCATGCTGGGGCTTAATTTCTAGTACAATTTATAGCCTGCTCTAGCTGAAATCTGTACCACTAACTGATAAGGTAAGACTACTGAAAATTATAACAACAAACCAAACCAGATGTAAGGACATGCTACTTGGCTCTTAGAATTGAGCTATAATTTTTATTATTATTGGGGAAGTCAATCCTAAAGCCAGTTTTTATACTTTTTTTATAAATTAGCCTCAATTGATACTCTTGCTTTGCTGCTTAATATGGGTACTGTAGGTTAAAAAGTTCTTTTGAAATGAGATCAATCTCTGAGTTCTTTTGTACAAGAGTTGTAGTTTGTTGACATACTGTAAAATCACCTTGCTTGCAATAATGTTGATTTGGAAAACCCAATGTATGCTATTTGCTATCTGATTTATGGGTTGGCTTTTATATTTAGTTGGATTGTTTCTAAACTTTAACACATCCAAAAAACATAATGCCTTACTAACTTATATTTAGTTTCAATCATATCTATAAATAGGGCTGTGGCGTCCCAACCCCCAACAAAACCCGGATTCTGTCTGAAGTTTCTGAAAATGTGGAAGATAATATATTTTCTATTTAAACCTGATTTTAAATACAATCTTCTGGAATGCCAGAAAAAGAAGATATTTGTCCAGGGGTGAGACACCACAGCCCTATCTGTAATTTATGTCTACAAAATGAGAAATAACTTTGTAATTAATTGTACAAATCATGATATGATTAAATAAGTTTACTTTGCATTTTTATAGCCTAGGCTCCTTTCTTATTATCTCTGGGATTCATAAACTGACATCAAGGCTGGATGCTTTAATCAATGGCTGGTCTTGCTCACATCACATAACTGATGACAGTAATCCAGCAGTGTAAGAAACTGATATAATGCTAAGTACATGTCATCACTTGCTAAGATTCTTTGAATTTGGCAAGAATATGTTGAAATTCAGATCTAGCATTTGCTTATATTTGGTGTGATTAAGCAACCAATCAATCAATAATTAGTGGACACTATTATGTTTCAACTAAGCAACAAATCTCTCAGAAGTTGACAACTATTCATAGCCCCTGGTATTCCACAAACACCTGGGGTATCAATTCCAGAAGCTTGGCATGATCCATGGTTCTGAGTCTATTGTTCTCTATCTAGCAAGATGCAAGAATCAGATCAATCTATTGATCAAGCACTGATACATGAAAATGTTTTATTCTTCTTTGTGGTGCCTATTATGGCACACAATTTTAATTTCTCATTACCATGTCATCTAATTCCCCAGCAACTCATTTTTACAAACCCTCATTATATTACTATATATACTTGGTTTATATTACAATAAAGAAAAGTTTTTCCCCTTTAATTAATTGTTAAAACATTATTTAGGTTTTTTCTACCCTGATATTCAGGTATAATGAAAGAAAAACAATTGGGAATTGACTATCATTATAAGATTAACAACCACAGTCTTCTATGATAGAAAGATAAATGAAAGAAATTACACACCCTCACTGCACTCAAAACCAGTGACAGAAAGCCGCAAAACCTTTGAGTATGTTCGACAATTTAAATGTCATCCTTGACAAAAAATGAGTGAAAGCAGGAGTTGCTCAAATTTCCCTCAAAAAACTAGACCTGTCATGCTTTGCACTAATTAACTATGACAAGAAAATCACGCAATACACACTAATTGGAGATGCCTGCAATTGACCCGCTGATTGCCAAAATTTCCCAGATTATGACATTATCCAGTCAAATCTCTCCCTTGAACCATTGACTTAAGAAAATAACTGTACTGGCCAACCAGAAGCTGCAATTTCCCCATTTTCTCTAACCTGAATTCCCTTAAAGCTCTCCCAAACCCCCCACTAGAAACTGGTTTCTAGATATCTTATTCTTTTTGGAAAATAAAGGAGTTTTATCATAAAAATGCCTAACTACTTGGGCTTGTTGGCCCCAGTATTTGAGAAATTGGCTTCAGTGGCGGTGAAGGCTACTATTAGCACCCTTGCAGTTGCTTAGCCCACTCTGTACCTTGGTTCTCCATCTTTTTATCATTCCCAATTTTCAACACAAATGATTTTCTTAGCTTCAATCTTGACTACTCTTTTTTGCTATACAACTAGAGGGTTGCAAATGCTGAAGCCCTCATCCCAATTTGACCTGCTATTGCTAAAGCAACTCACAATCTGTGTCAGGGATCCAACCAGTGGGGGGTTCCTGAGAACTTGCAGGCAGACAGCCTGCAGGCCCAGCAGGGAGAGCCCACCACAAGATTGGGGCTAACTTTACAATATAAGATAATAATTTTCCAAGGACTGCCCAAGGTCCGCTTACAGGCACCATAGAATCAACCAGTCCAGTGAGGGTGATATACATCACCCCAAATATCTGGGTGGAAGTGGATTCATTAGTGGCAACAGATTCTTGTGGGCGGTTGGGCTGCGGGGTGAGGGGCAGTGTCATTGGAACCAAATATGCGGGCAGGAAATTATACTTGTTGCAGAATAGCAGAGGGGGCCGGATAATTTTGGTGCCTTCTCTATAAAGGACTTCCAGCTCTCTAGTTCTAGCTTCAGGGTTGTGAATTAGTATTTCCTCTAGAGTAAACTCCAAATACGCTGGGTTAGGTGGGTACTTGGTGAAATGTACTGGGCCAAAGGGAGCTCCTGGTGGACGGTAAAGGTTGGGCAGCTGGTCTGTGGTTTCTTGAGGCAGGTGAGCGTGGGGTGCAGAACCGCAAGACGTAGGCTGTAAATGAAGAAGAACTAATAACAAATAAGGTATGATCTGTTTAAACCAAAGGTTCATATAACTTTATTGCAATAATGGCAATGGGCATCTTCCTGGCGGTCCAGGGTATAAGTATGCCCCTCTGTCATGGTAAAACTTTCACAAATTCCCTTGGCCCGGGTTTTCCTGTTTATTAGGTCTTCCCAGTCCTTGGTGGCATCCATTGCAGGGATTATTTCATTGGTTGGCTTAAACTGTGAATGCTCAAATTTCCTAGTCAGGTTGTGGGGTTGGTTGTCTCTGGGTGGCCCACATTCTATGGGAAGTTTTTGTCTCCCCTTCCAAGTGGGCCAAAGTTATTTTGGGATCTATGGCTGGAACCGCCCACTGATTGTTCAAGTTAACAGGAACCTTTAGCATGAGAGGTATCAATGTAGGTGAATTAGATTCATCAAGCTTCAAAGGATTTTCCAAAGTCAAATCCTGCTCTGGTTTGAGCCCAAAAAACTGCGGGCAGCCAGGCAGCCAGCCCTGCGGGCTGGTGGCCCGCAGGGGATCAGGGTTTGAATCCTGTAGTTGAGGCTTTTCAGTAATCATAGTTGATAGGAGTTTGTCACTTATGACATCATCCCCTTCTCTCCTGTTGCCCTCCTCCTTCCTGGTCCTCATTTCAAGTATTTCTGGATGGCTCCTTGTGCATTAGGTAGGTTGGAGACTGGTTCCCAGGTGCTTTCTTCGGGGGGGGGTAACCTACCCATTTGACGTAGTACTATGGGGTCTTGTAGTGGAGGTGGTGTCCATGGATGTAATCTACTTTATATTTGGTTGAGTGTCTCTCCTGGATGGGTGGAGGGTTGGTCTTGATCCTCTGATGGGGGAGGGAGGTTCCTTCTGTCTTGAATAGCAGTGATTGACGGAAGACATGGTGGATTTTCCAAGTGGGCGGCAGTTCTAGTTTGTACACCACTTCTCCTATTTGCTTTATAATCTTGTAAGGACCACAGCGGCAGTGGCTAGCTTTCTACTGGGTACATGTAGGGGAACGTTCCCTGAATTGAGGTAAACTTCATTACCTATTTCCAGGTTTTTCCTGGGGACTCTTTTCTTGTCAGCAAACACCTTGTAGATCTTAACAGCACAAGTCAGGTTCCTGAGGCAGGTTTCTTGGGTGGTATGTATTTGTTAAATCCAAGTTTGTCCTGCTGTATTCTGTTCCTTGCTGCCAATGTTAGGGTCCCATGATGGATTGAACCCATAGTTGGCCTTGAATGGAGACATCCCAGTGGAGGTGTGGTCTTTACTATTGTATGCAAACTGGGCCATGAGAAGCATGTTGGCCCAATTGTCTTGGTTGGCGTTAGCATAGCGTTGGAGGTATTATTCCAGGATTTGGTTGACCAGTTCAGTTTGTCCACTCATCTGCAGGTGATAGGAGGTTGACACACAATGTTTTATCCCAAGGTCCTTCATTACTTGGGTCCAGTAGTGGGAAGTAAACTGGGGTCCTCTATCAGTGATGATTTTTTCTGGAGTGCTGTGTTGTGTCAAAACGCGGTTGTGGAAGTGTCTGGCGGTCTCAACTGCCATGCAGTGGGTAGTAGTTGGGAGAAAATATGCCATTTTTGTGAAACGGTTGACCATGACCAGGATTGTGTCAAAGGATTTTGAAGGGGGGAGCTCTACTATGTAGTCCATTGACACTGACTTCCAGGGGCCAGCGGGGACGTCCAGAGGTCTCAGTAACCCTTCTGGCTTAGAGCAACGTGTCTTGGTTCTTCTGCAGGTTTCACAACCATTGATGTAGTCAGCTACTTCTTTGTCCATGCCCGGCCATGCGTAGTTCCGCTTGATACTTGAGAGGGATTTGTGTCTGCCTGTGTAGCCGGCCATCTCTGAATTGTGGTGGTCAATCAATATGTTTGTTTGGGTTGGGCCTTCAGGTACATAGATCCTGTTGTGAAGCAGCAGTGTAACACCTTTCAGGGAGTACCCTTTCTTTGAGTGATGGCAATCTGGGTCCTTTGTCAGGGCTTTGACTAGCTCGGTCAAGTAGGTGTCCTGTTTCTGGGCTTTTATCACATTGGGTTTGCTGGCGGCAATCTTTAAGTACTTCAGTTGTATCCCTAGGCTGGCAGGGTCTAGCAATGTGTGGGTGTTGCAGTCTGTTGTGAATACCGCTATTCACCATGTATTGATTTTGCCTTTGGTGGGCCATTTTGAAGACAAATCTCTCGCTTTTTCTTTTGCCTCTCAAAATGAGTTGATGACTGAATCAGGAAGTACAATTGTTTGGTTTCTTGACTCTGCGCAACTCACTTGCCCCACTAATGCTGGTGGCAAGTGATCCTACTGTCCTGGTAGTGTTTTTTGGTATTCCTAACCACTATATATTCCATTTCACATTCACCAATAAAAATTAAGTTCTATTCACATTTTTGTCTTTGTGTCTTCTGTACTTCTGCCCCTCTCTCTAGCCACAACTAGTAGAAATTATTCTTCCAGGGCCGCAAGGTAATCACATAGCCTTCCCTGTCATCTAACCAAGACTTAGTACAAATCCAATCCTAAGGTTAGGATTTCCCGTTGTGTATCTGTGCCGCGCCTCAGAACACAACAAAAATGATGCTCACTACAGGGGCTGTAATCCCCTTGGTTATCCCTTTTGCATCCACATTTTCAGGTCCTTTGCCTCCGCCTATACAAGAGTCAACTTCACCTGAAATTACCAGTCCTCCTATTGAGGAAGATATTGCTAACCAGCCTATTACCCCCACTATACTGAACCGTGGGAATGTCCCCTGCCTAGTTGCTTACCCCATGGGTACCCCTGACTTGGAGCAAGTCATGTTAGTAGCCCTTGGGATAGCCCGTGAAGGAGCCATCCCTTGCCTTCAGTTGCAGTTCAGTTGGGCTGAATACTACAAATTAATTGTGGCTCCTCAATTTCCACAACATCTCCTCTCAGCAGCTGGCTCCACTGAGCACTTACTATCATCCTTTGTGCAGCCTGCCTTGGCCCACCATCAAATGGTGTTGGGGCTCCACATCCAAGAAATCTTGTCTCTACAAGCAGCAGTTACTCATCACTGGGACCAGTTTGCTGCCTACCAACAGTGGATTCATTCTCTGTTTTCCTTGGTATCTGACAATCAGCGTGACTCTGTCACCTCCCAGACCTTTTTGGTTAATTCTATCAAACGAATGCGCCAGTCCATCCCCAAATATGTGAGAGAGCGTCTACACAAGTTTCACCAGCTAGAACAACCCTGGCAAACTCAAGTAGATTCCACCTTAAACGCTTATCTCACCGACTTCAAACAACTTGTGCAACAGCTCAATGCATTCAGCACATATTCCTTTGAGCAACAACAGCAGGTAGCAGACTTTGCTGTTAATGGCCTTAATGAACTCAGTGCAGTGTTTGATCAAGAAAAAGCTACCACCACTGCTGCCATAGCCAAACTCCAGAGTCAAGTGAATGAACTAGCTACGCCCAAGCCAGATGTTCCGCCCTCTCCCCCTTCTGATGACTTGGAAGATTGAGAACAAAGAATATGGGATGCTATTCAAGAGCTATGCACAACTACTTGCAGTCAAGGACGTCCTGCTGAAGCTCCTCAACCTGTTCCCCAGGTGCTTGAATTGACTGCTCAAGTTGCAGAGCTACAGCAAGAACTTGCCGCCCTACACAAAATGATGGCAACTGCTGCTAGTCCAGTTGGGGTTGTCAATGAAGATGGTTGCTGCCCTGGCTTACCAGGAGCCCCTTAAATCCAATGCGCTAGGGAACTAATTGCCCT
The DNA here is from genome assembly GCA_014839935.2 of Entomophthora muscae. Taxonomy (NCBI): domain Eukaryota; kingdom Fungi; phylum Entomophthoromycota; class Entomophthoromycetes; order Entomophthorales; family Entomophthoraceae; genus Entomophthora; species Entomophthora muscae. Next base: position 852,554 of record QTSX02003552.1, read on the forward strand.
AGCTAACAAGGTGGATCAATTGAAGCAGGACCATACTGAGCTGGATAGAGACATACAAGAGATGAATGATGTGATCAACTCTGTGAATGATAGGTTTGCCCCTTGCCTCTCAGTGGGGCCATCCCTTACTTCTCAACTGGCTGAGCTCTCCACAATAGTGACCACCCAAGGTCAACACTTGGATACTACTGCACAACAGTCCACTCAAGCTTTTGATACAGGTGCCCGCGCTGTTGAGACCCTGACTACCCTTGAAGAGAGTGTTTGTCAGCTATGGGCTAGACAGCCCCCCTCTGAGTCCAAAGCAGAGTTTTTCCTGCGTATAAACGTACTCAATAGCAACAATGGTGGCCCAACTCCCAAAGCACACTTCAAGCCTACCTTTAAGCAAGTCTTTGACCCCAAAACCTCGACCATTGCAGCTTTCCTAACTATCTACAAAACTGCCATGAGACGAGCTTCAGACAAAGTTAAGAAAGAACATATTCTGACCTGTCTACATCTGACTTGCCAGGAGGTGGTGGTGCCTGAACTACCCACCATTGAGACATGGGAAGACATGAAGCAGCTTCTGATTGACAAGTTTGGTGGTGACCTTATCCTGAAAGTAAAGAAGGACGCCTTCATGCATATTGCTTTCAAGCCTAAAGAGACACTAGCCAAGTTTGCAGACAGATTCTACATGGAAGGACAGCAACTGATCACAAGCAGACAGTTGACAGCCCATGAAGCCTACATGGCTTGCAATCAAGCCCTCAAGGTTAACCAACTTCTGTGCCTTCACTTCAAAGCCCATAAGGCTATGCTTTCCTCCATGAAGAGCATAAAGATGTTGTTGCAGGATATGCACCTTACCCACTCTGGAGCAGTTGTTAGGGAAGGTCAAGCTACTTCTAACTCTGGTTCATCTTCCTGTGGTCCTCACATTCTTACCATGAAATTGCAAACCCCTCCTTGAAGCCAAGGTTGCCACAACTGTGGTCAGATAGGTCATCATTCTTGAGTCTGCACCAACCCGCGGGTTGAAGGAGCTGATCCAAAAGAACAGGCGGGAAAAGAGCAGTCAACCTAGAGGCAGAGACACTCTCAGTTGACAATTCTTCCAAGTCTCTTTCAATCCCTCCCTCTATAGATGACTCTGAACCTGCTGATAATGAGGCTCCTCCTATCCTCCTCTTGTTCCACAATATCTCTGGCAACTCTGACCTGGATGACTCTGATACTGACAGTGCCGACGCATATGGGTACTCTGTCCTGGCTGTTCCTGAAACCATTACAGTCCCCTATAAGTTGCGCTCAGGAAAGACTACAACTACCACTAAGCCTTTTCCTGAAGCCAAAGAAATTGTCTTTTGCCCTTACCTCACTCAGACTAAGAGGTCCCCTGTGCTGGGAGAGTCTTCAGAAGAAGCTGCCAAGGTTGCTGACTCTGTCTTTAAGAATTTATCTGTTTTGCTCCCTCTCCAGACTGTTTATAAGGAGTTCCCAAGATTAAGATGCATGATTGAGAAGTGGGATAAGGAATTAGCTAAGGCTCAGGATATCTTGGAAGTCCTTCCACCCTTTGGTTGCACTACCACTCAAGTAGAGATATCCATTCAAAAAGTGAAGATCAAGGCCGTTCTAGACACTGGCTTGCCAGTCAACATTGTCTCCTCCAAGCTTGTGAAGAAACTTAAACTTGCCCCTGACCTTAATTATCACCAGTCATATGGCACAGCTAGACTGTCTATGACATGCGCCATAGGGGCATACTCTGCTCTACCCATGCAGTTTAGCAAACTTCTTCTAGCTGCACCAGCAGTTGTCTTGGATAATGAGAGTTACAATCTCTTAGTTGGCACCTAGTTCCTTAGGGAATATAATGGGATAATCAACTTGAAAGATGGTTACCTCTCTATTCTGGGGTATGAAGTCCCTCTGATCTTTGAAGAGCTAGTTAAAGTTCCTGGGAAACAGCTCAAGACATGTGCCTTGGAGTATCCCACTGGGGTTTTCAACCTTCAATATTGCACCCACTCCTCAAACATGAAATGTCCGCCCATGGCTTGTCCTGCGTCTGAAGGGATCCCTCTCTTAGCCACGTCTGCAGTCACCATCCCACCTGGCTCCCAGGCCATCCTGGACTCCCAGATATCATATGAACTACCTGAAAAAACCTTCTTGGAGTTGTACTCTCCCCCCTTGTTAGGACGCAACAAACCCTATCTCTGTCCAGGGATCCTAGACGTCTCTCTCATAAGAACCCTGTTCAGTTGTTGGTAGCCAACCTGAAGGCTCTCCCCATGACCGTGTCTAGGGGGCAGGTTGTCAGATATGGCAAGTTGTTGAGCGCTCCTGATGTCCTGTCTCTTCATCCCTTTGGCATGTTTCAAGATTTTAACCTACCTGAGGATGAGCCCCAAGTCCTATCCTTGTTCACTGAACAAGACTTTCCACAGTTTTCCCCAGTTCAACAGAAAGAGGTGCTAGACTTACTAGACCAATTTTCTGACATCTTTGCTAAAGACAGTACCAACTATGGGTTAGCCAAAGGTGTTATCCATCAGATAGACACTGGTGACGCTCCTCCCTTCTGTGCTAAACCCTATTGCCGCAGCCGTGTAGAGGACACCCAGGTATCTAAAGAGCTCAAACAACTGTTAGACGCTGGCCTGCTGGCGCCTTCCCAAAGTCCTTGGGCATCCCCGCTACTCATCTTAAAGAAGAAGGATGGGGGTCATTGTATTGTGATGGACTATTGCCAATTGAACTCTTTGACCAAGAAGGACTCATACCCCTTGCCGCTTATTGATGATGCCCTCCAACGTCTTTGAGGCTCTAAGTTCTTCTCTGCAATGGATCTGGAATCTGGATACTGGCAAGTTGACCTATTGCCCAAGGATTGTCAAAAAGCCGCGCTCATTACCTCTGAGGGGCTTTTTGAGCCTACTTGCATGCGCAGGGACTCTGCAACGCCCCAGCCACCTTCCAAAGGGCCATGGACTCCATCCTCCGTGACTTGAAGTTGTCATGCGTCCTAGTGTACTTGGATGATATAATGGTTTTCAGCGCTACCTTCACCAATCACCTGGCTCATCTCAAGGAGGTGTTCATAAAGATTTGAGAAGCTGGCCTTAAGCTAAAACCTTCCAAGTGCACCTTCTTCAAAGAGCGTCTTGAATTCTTGGGCCATGAAGTAACCCAGACTGGGATTTGCCCAATGACTAAGAAGGTTGAAGCCATCAACAGAATGCTTCTGCCCACCAACCTGTAAGAGGTACAAGTCTTCCTGGGGATGATGGGCTACTATAGACAATCTATCCCTGACTTTGCCAATACTAGTGAACCTCTAGTCCAGCTGCTACGTAATATCCCTTTTAAATGGACCGCCAGTCAGCAGCAAGCCTTTGAGACCCTTAAGCAAAAACTCAAAGAGGCGCCAATCCTAGTGTATCCTTACTATGATAAGGAGTTCATCCTGTACACCAACACTAGCAATCTAGCTATTGGAGCCATTCTGGCCCAATTAGACAACGAGGGTGTAGACCATCCTGTGGCTTACACTTCCTGCGTGCTAAACAAACATGAGAAGAACTATAGTGTCACAGAGAAGGAATGTCTTGCTGTGCTGCATGCAGTCAAGCAGTTTTGTCACTATGTATATGGTACCCACTTCACAGTTGTCACTGATCACGCTTTGCTTAAGTGGCTACAACAGCTGAAGGAGCCTGAAGGGCACCTAGCTAGATGGGCCCTCTGTCTTCAAGGTTATGACTTCACTGTGCTCCATTGCCCTGGGATTCAACACCAGAACGCTGATGGGCTCTCCAGAATGCCCATTCTTGCTTTGCATCCTGAAGAGGCTGACTGGTTATACAAACTAATTGGGTACCCTTCTTCTTGGGAAAGTGAGACAGAAGAGGTACAACTGGCCTTGTCCAAGCTATCCAAAGATACCCTCATTTGCAACAATCAGCTCTTCAAGAAGGTACAAGACCAGTATCTGCCTTATATACAACCCAGTCTTTGCCTCTTGTTGGTGTCACAAGCTCATAAAGAGACTGGGCATGGAGGCATTGCCAAGACATTTGACTGGCTTCAAAAGAATTACTTCTGGGAGAACCTTTGCCTGCTGATCCCAGACGTCATAGCTAGCTGCCATGACTGCCAGCTACAGAGGCCTCAAGCTGCTGCCCACGAGTTCAAATTAGTTCCCCCACAACATGCATTTCACACTGTCAGCATTGATGTGGTAGGTCCTCTCCCCCACTCACGTTCTGGGTGTTGCTTTATTCTTATTGCTGTAGATCACTTCAGCAAGTGGATAGAGGCACACCCTACAAAAGACATCACAGCTAAGACAACTGCTGCCTTCCTGTTACAAGATTTTTCTACCGCCATGGCTGTCCTCAAGTGCTGCTCTCAGATAATGGGACTAACTTCAATGCCAAGCTAGTAACCTCTGTTGTCAAAGCTTTGGGATCTCACCAATCCTTCTCTGCCCCCTACAATCCTTCTACCAATGGGGCAGTTGAGCGTGCAAATTCAACACTGGTCTCTATCATGAGGAAGCTCACCTACTCTGACGCTGCCAACTGGGACCTATACTTACCTTCCGCCCTCTTTGCCTACCACCTTAGCAAACATTGTGTCACTGGGTACTCCCCTTTTGCTATGATGTATGGGCAAGAGGCTACTACCCCATTGCTCTTAGGGCCCCCTGCTTACCTCTGATAAGGCCATGAATCCTGACAACCACATCAAGGATCTAGTCAACCGCATAATTGATATACAGGCCACTGCCTACACTTCTGCATACAAGACTAAGATGCTTGAGCTCTCTCCCAACAATGCTGGATGCTCCCCCCTGCCTGAGTTCAATGTTGGTGACCATGTACTTTACTACCAACACAGAGTAGGTGGTTGCGCACATAAGTTGGACTCTCTGTGGATCAACCCTTTAGAAGTGGCTTTCAAACAAGGGTCCGAATACACTGTAAAGCTCCTCTCCAGTGGCTGTCCTTTTGCTTGAGTGCACACAAACTTCCTTTGTAAATACTACCCCCTAAGGCCAATCTAGGGGAGGGTAATGTTATGAATACCGCTATTCACCATGTATTAATTTTGGCTTTGGTGGGCCATTTCAAAGACAAATATCTTGCTTTTGCTTTTGCCTCTCAAAATGAGTTGATGACTGAATCAGGAAGTACAAATGTTTGGTTTCTTGACTCTGCAGCAACTCACTTGCCCCCACTAATGCTGGTGGCAAGTGATCCTACTGTCCTGGTAGTGTTTTGTGGTATTCCTAACCACTATATATTCCATTTCACATTCACTAATAAAAATTAAGTTCTATTCACATTTTTGTCTTTGTGTCATCTGTACTTCCTCACCTCTCTCTAGCCACAACTAGTAGAGATTATTCTTCCAGGACCGCAAGGTAATCACATAACCTTCCCTGTCATCTAACTGAGACTTAGTACAAATCCAATCCTAAGGTTAGGATTTCCCGTTGTGTATCTGTGCCGCACCTCAGAACATGACACAGTCCTTGATTTTTGTAGAGGAGGGGTCCAGGTTGGCCCTCCTGCTCAAGGCGTCTGGTACCACGTTAACCTTTTCTGGCTTGTAGTCTATGATCAAGGTATAGTCAGCTAGTTCCAAGGCCCATCTTGCTTGTTGTTGGTTCAGCTGGCGTGGTTTGAAGAAGTAAACTAAGTTCTTGTGGTCTTTCAGAACCTTTATCAGATGTTCAGCACCACACAAATACCTGCGCCAGTGCTTCAATGTCTTCATTATAGCTAACATCTCCTTGTCATATATTGGGTAGTTCCCTTCAGCTGGTAGCATCTTCTTGGAGTAATATGCTACAGGATGTAGCATACCATCCCCTCCTTCCTGAAGAAGGGCCCCACCCACCGCAAAGTTGGACGCATCTGTCTTCAGCACAAAAGATTTAGCTGGGTCAGGCATGGCAAGGACCGGGGCAGACGTGAAGGCTTCCTTCAGGGTTACAAATGCAGAGGTGCAATTGTCAGTCCAGACAAATTGGGCCTTGTCAGAGCAGAGACAGGTCAGGGGCAATGTAATCTGAGATTTTTTTTGATGAAATCCCTGCAATAATTTGCCAGGCCCAAAAAGCTTCTCACATCTTTTCTGCATTTGGGTACTGGCCAGGCTGTTACAGCTTCCACTTTGTCCTGCGCCATGACAAACCCACTAGTCTTCACCACATATCCCAGAAATTTGACTTCAGACTGAAATTAATTCACATTTCTTCAGCTTGGCGTGTAGGTTGGCCTGTGAGAGTTTCTCCAGTATTTGGTCAAGGTGGTGGAGGTGTTCCTCATGTGACTCTCTGTATATAAGGATGTCATCCAGATATGCCACACACAACTGGTCAAGGTACTTACCAAGGACAGAGTTGATCATCCTTTGGAAAGTGCTGGGGGCATTACACAAGCTGAACAGCATAACAAGGTATTTGTACAGCCCATATCTGGTTTTGAAAGCCGTCTTGTATTTGTCTCCTTCTTTGATTCTGATCTGGTTGAAAGCATCTCTCAGGTCAATTTTTGAGTACACCTGGGCTCCATTCAGTACATCACAAAGGTTGTCAGTGTTGGGGATGGGGTAGCGGTTCTTCACTGTAATGTTGTTCAGTTTTTGATAGTTCACACAGAGATGCATTCTGCTGACCTTCTTCCCTACAAACAGCATAGGTGACAAGCAAGGGGCCTTTGACACCCGGATGAACCTTTTTTTGTCATGTCCTCTAGGTATGTCTTCAGGGCTACTTGTTTACAATGATTGCAACTGTAGATGGGCCCGTGATGTGGTTGGGTTCCAGGTAACAGGTCTATGGCCTGGCCGTAGATTGAGTGGTTGGGGAGATGGGTTGCTGCTTCCTCGCTGAAGAGGTGGTTCCACTTCTCTAAAGAGGCAGGTAGGGTCCCTACAATGGGTTCTATTTTCAGGGTCAGGAGCGTGTTGGGTCCTTTGCGGGTTGGACCTGGCAGGAATGGCACCTCATCACACAAATTGTCTCCCTTCAGGGCAACTGTTTAATTACATAAATTCAGGATAGCAATGTGTCTTTGAGACCAGGAGTCCCCTAGGATCAGGGGGTGGAGAAGTCCTTTCAGTATGATGGGAAACGCTGGGTACAAGTTCCGCCCAATTTTCAGGGGAAATTTGGTCGCGCACCTGAAACCCAAGTTGTGGGAGCTGTTTCCCATGATTACTTTGATGCTTTCATTTGTGGCCTTCAGTCCAAGGTCCTTGGCAAGGGTGGTGTTGATAAAACTTTCCTATGCTCTGGTATCAATGAAAGCTCCAACAGTCTGGGATGTTGTGAATGTTTTTGCTTTGACTTGGATAAATTTTTAAGATTGAGTAGAGGTGTTTATTTGTGCCAAGGAAACTGGGGAGTTACTCTTCTTGGGGCAAGCCTTGGTAAGGTGCCCAGGTTCATGACAATATAAACACAAGCCTTTGCAATAGTGATGCTGTAGTTCATCTGGAGACATCCCAGGTCTGCTGGGTGTCTGGGCTTGGTTCACGCGCTGGGTGGAGGAGGAGGTACCTTCTTGGTTGAGGCTCAACCCTCTGCACAAGAGGAGTAGTTCATCCAGGCCAAGAGTAGGGAGGTGGTGCTTGAGGAGCTCCTTCAGGGCAGGGCAGGCTCCTTGGTGGTACAGGATGGCCGATAGCTTGTCTTCAAGTTGGATTCTGGCTTTCAATTTCAGGAACTTGTTGGTGTAAGCTTGCAGCGAGAGTGATCCTTGACGGATATCCAGTAAGCTGATCAGGGCGTAGTGGCGGGTGTCTTGGTTGTTGCCTGTGGCCATCAATTTGCTCTCAAATTGGGAGTAGTCTAGGCAGAACTCAACATCCTTGGCAGTTGCTTTTCTGAACCAGTCCAGGGCATCACCAGAGAACATGGAGGCTACTCCAAGGACTTTCTCGGTGTTGTTAGAATATGAGTTTGTGTTGGCTTGAAAATGGAGACAGATGACTGGAATTGCTCTTCTTGCTTCTTCTAGGGTGAGCTTCCCCATCTGGGGCATGTCTACTCTGGTTGTGGTCTGGTTTACTATGATGTTCTGCACCTGTGAGTTTGGGGTCTTGGTCTTCTCATTGCCAAGCAGGGCGTTTTTCTGTTCAGGGCTGGTTTGGTGTCAGGTTGCTGAGTTGATCAGGTTGGTAGCTAACTTGTACGCATAGTAAGCTGAAATCAATAAAAATAGCATACAAGATGCCCCAAGAGTTAATAACATCTTGGGGCCCAGGTTACTGTGTTTGAGGTAGATTGCCATAATGTCAGGGATCCAACCAGTGGGGGGTTCCTGAGAACTTGCGGGCAGACAGCCTGCGGGCCCAGCAGGGAGAGCCCACCACAAGATTGGGGCTAACTTTACAATATAAGATAACAATTTTACAAGGACTGCCCAAGGTCCGCTTACAGGCACCATAGAATCAATCAGTCCAGTGAGGGTGATATACATCACCCCAAATATCTGGGTGGAAGTGGATTCATTAGTGGCAACAGATTCTTGTGGGCGGTTGGGCTGCGGGGTGAGGGGTGAGGGGCAGTGTCATTGGAACCAAATATGTGGGCAGGAAATTATACTTGTTGCAGAATAGCAGAGGGGGCCGGATAATTTTGGTGCCTTCTCTATAAAGGACTTCCAGCTCTCTAGTTCTAGCTTCAGGGTCGTGAATTAGTATTTCCTCTAGAGTAAACTCCAAATACACTGGGTTAGGTGGGTACTTGGTGAAATGTACTGGGCCAAAGGGAGCTCCTGGTGGACGGTAAAGGTTGGGCAGCTGGTCTGTGGTTTCTTGAGGCAGGTGAGCGTGGGGTGCAGAACCGCAAGACGTAGGCTGTAAATGAAGAAGAACTAATAACAAATAAGGTATGATCTGTTTAAACCAAAGGTTCATATAACTTTATTGCAAGAATGGCAATGGGCATCTTCCTGGCGGTCCAGGGTATAAGTATGCCCCTCTGTCATGGTAAAACTTTCACAAATTCCCTTGGCCTGGGTTTTCCTGTTTATTAGGTCTTCCCAGTCCTTGGTGGCATCCATTGCAGAGATTATTTCATTGGTTGGCTTAAACTGTGAATGCTCAAATTTCCTAGTCAGGTTGTGGGGTTGGTTGTCTCTGGGTGGCCCACATTCTATGGGAAGTTTTTGTCTCCCCTTCCAAGTGGGCCAAAGTTATTTTGGGATCTATGGCTGGAACTGCCCACTGATTGGTCAAGTTAACAGGAACCTTTAGCATGAGAGGTATCAATGTAGATGAATTAGATTCATCAAGCTTCAAAGGATTTTCCAAAGTCAAATCTTGCTCTGGTTTGAGCCCAAAAAACTGCAGGCAGCCAGGCAGCCAGCCCTGCGGGCTGGTGGCCTGCAGGGGATCAGGGTTCAAATCCTGTAGTTGAGGCTTTTCAATAACCATAGTCAATAGGAGTTTGTCACTTGTGACAATATGTCTACCATATCTGTCATGAATGACAAACCCCTGTTAGCAATACATATAGAGAAACCCCAACTACAGGATTCAAACCCCAGGACTCTGCAGGCCACCAGCCTGCAGGCCCAGCCGTCCATGTTTTTTGGGCTTGAATCAGAAATGAATTTGACTTTAGAGAAATTCACAAGACTTGCTAGTATGGAGCCTTCTACGTCAAAGCCCTGTCTCCAGAAGAATCCTGTTAGTCCCGCCAATAAGAATTCTGAACTGAACAATGATCCCAAAATAACTGAGCCCACCGGTAATGGGGGATTGAAGAAACTTTCCCAAGGACGTGGGCTGCCAGAGGATGACAAATCCTGCAGCTCAAAGAGGGAATTTGAGTTTCCCTGCCCCAGTCCAGCCAATGAGGAATCACTCATGCAGGATGCCACCAAAGGTTTCCAAACCCTGATAGATGATACCACTCAGCCCAAAGGAGTTTGCAAATTTTTTCCTATAGCAGATAGGAATACTTATACCCTGGGCTGCCAGGAAGTTGCCTATTGCCATTTTTACATTGAAGTGATATGAACCTTTGGTTCACCCAGGTCATCCTGTTTCAAATTTTAGCACTTTTTTATTTGCAGTCTAACCTCTGTGGCACTGTCCACTACACCAGCCAATCCCAAGAAACTGTGGACAGACCACCAAAGCTATACCATCCTCCAGGAGCACCCTTCAGCCCAGTACATTTTACTGAATACCTTCCCAACCCACTGTATTCAGAATTCACCTTATAGGAAATCCTAATCCACAGCCCCAACGCCCAAACCAGAGAATTTGAGGTTATCAGCCATAAAAGAGCCTGAATCACTGTGCCCCCTGCTTTTCTGAGACAAATACAACTACTTATCTACCTACCTGGTACCAATGACTCCCCCTGACCCTGCAGCCAAACTGCCCGCAAGAATATGTTATTGCAAGTGAATCTACCTTGAACCAAATATTTAGGGTTATGTATATCACCCTAACGGGCCTCATAGATTCTATGGTGCTTAATAGCGGCCTCTGGGCCATTCTTGGAAAATCTTTGTCATATATTGTAAAGTTAGCACACATCCTGTGGTGGGTTCTCCCTTCAGGACCTGCAGGCTGTCCACTTGCCTGGTCTCAGAAGCCCCCTACAGGGTGGATCCCTGAAAATTCCTCTGGCTCTGCCTCTTTCACCAGCCAACCCCAAGAAACTGTGAATGCCCTGCCCAAATTATACCACCCCCAGGAGCACCTTACAGTCTGGTAAATTTCACAAATATCTCCCATTTCTGACTATTCAGAGTTCACCTTAGAAGAAATTCTAATCTACGACCCTGAAGCCAGAACCAGGGTGCCTGAACTTATTGGGTGTGAAGGCACCTGACACATCAAGCAATCATTACTATTATGGGACAAATATAACTACCTGTCTGCCTGCCTGCCTATTTAGTGCCTATTGCTCCTCCTGTGACCCTGCAGCCCAATTGCCCACAAGAAACTGTGATTACCAATGATTCAAGCTCCACTCAGTTATTTGGTGTCCTCTACATAACACTCACTGTATTAGTTGATTCCATGGTGGCCACCAATGGGCCTTGGGGCTTGCTTGGAAAATTGTTCTCCCATATTGTAAATTTAGCCCCCATTCTGGGGTGTGCCCTTCTCTCTGGGCCCATGGGCTGTCCGCCCGCAAGTTCCCTGGAACCTGCTGCTGACTGGCTCTCTGACAAATAAGGTAGTTTGTTAAAAATTATGTTAATTAAAGCCTTTGGGGTACATCTTGATGAGGTGACCTCCTTGCATTTGGTATTGGTCAACTTACAGACATCACCAATGATGGTTCTGTAAGCTGTTACCTCCTTTCCTTGGGGGCTTTAGTTTGAAAACCAAACAATCAAAGGTGGGAAATTGAGTGTGCGGCATCCACACCTCGCTTGGACTTAATTTTCTTAGCCACCAACCACTTGATATCAATTGTTAGATTTAAATCTACAATTGTCACAAGTGGTTGGGCTTTGCAGCTTATTTTTTGGGTGATGGTGTTTTGGCCTAGTCATACCTGGGAAACCTATGTCTGTGACATAGTTGATGGAGATGATTTTTCACTTAATCAGAGCTACTCTAATACAATAGGCTCAGGGGCCTTTTATCTCAGAGTGTTTGCCTAGGCAGCCCAATCCATGGTGGACTCTTCTAGATGTAAATGCAGGTGACAATCCTTATGACAGTCCTCCTGTTCTAGAATATAATTAAAGTTTAGGATAATATTTATTATGAGATGCATATTCAGGTGCCTGTTTGAGAAGGATTAATTAATTGTGCAACATCTACATGTTCCATTAATTAAATAGGACCAGGGATTTGTTAATGCCAGGATATGATTTGATCATTGATTCCATAAACCTGCAGCCCACATTAATTTGTTGAAACCATTTTTAGGCTGCATTGCTGTGCCCTACAATTATTGGTTGAATCTGTTAATTAGTCAATATCCCAAAAATCCTGACAGATGCTTTTACTGGTAAGCTTACTTCAAAAATGAATACATAGCATAAGCAAAAAATTAACCCAATTAATGGTACTTTGTTTTTAAGTATACCGCCTTATACATTGTCTTTACAACTTTTGCTAAGACCTCATTTTTCCTTAAGTGAAATGCATCAAAAAGCCCACATAGCATGAACTTTTAAAACCAGGATATATGCTGTTAAGAATCCTAATTTTAATTTAGATTGTCTTTCAACTAATGGTATATCGATATGAAAACCGAAGCCAACTCGATTAAATCAAGTTGTAGTATTCTTTTAGAGGGCTGATACAACCAAGTATGATTTAAATTAATTCATCTCACGAAAATAGAATCGCTTGGTTATATTAAAATGGGATGGAAGGTTGAAGTCAATCATTGTATATGATAATAGCGTGAGTTTACTGCTATTAGATTTGCTTAAATTATATCATTTCATTGGGGGAACGAATGAGTTTTGCAGTATTGATATTGACAAGCCTAGTTTCGCTTAAAAATATGATGCTTTTTTAGCATACAAAAATGACAACATAATTTTTGGCGAAGGGAAGGGTATTCTATAAAAGCATAGTATCCTTGACGGGAATTTCTACGTTCGTCTAAACTTACAAGTTCCAATAAAGCCATGTTATTCCTGATGGCGTTTGAATGGCACAAGCTTGTGTTCTTTGGTGGCATTCCTCTTGCGACGTTTTTCAAGGACCTTATCGAAGTTGGATTTCCCTTTAGCTTCGTTGAATTTCTCTGTGAGCTCGATCTGCCGAAGAGCACCTGTTGCACATTAGTTAAAATATTTAAGAATAAAACATACTCTTTTTCAAGTAAAAAGGTTTCTTCCCCTTCTTTATCAACTCTTGTTCTTCCTTCTTTACTTTCCGTTTAAGAGCCGCACGTGCTTCTGTATCCTTTTCTGAACGCATGCGAGTAAGCTTAAGGTTGTTAGTTTATGGCCATCTCCTGTAGCAAACCTCTCTGTCAAGTTTGTTTTGTAAATTCTTTGCTGCAGAAGCATCTTTTGTTTTCTTTATTGTGTGCTTCAGATCTTCAAGCTCTTGCTTTTTTACATCTTCAACAAAATGATATGACTTTTTAAACAGATCTTCGTTAAATTTCCCACAAAAGTGATCAAATCGAGGGTCTCGGATGTTCTATTCATATCAGATCAAATGGATCGAATTTCAGGTACCTTGGAAGGAAGATCAACAACTTGCCGAAAACGCCCTACTGGACGTGTAGCAGTAATTTCAATAGGTCTAAACAAATCACAATATAAATTCTGAGGGAAAAGGGTAAAACTTGAATATAAAATATGCCTCAAAAAATATATTACAAAAAAGAAGTTTTACTTGTTTGAGGATTTTTTAGTTTTCTTTCTAGGTATATCATTGTTGCTAGGTTGAGCAGACATTTTAAATCGATTAACAGATGATTATAATGAAAGCGCTTTATTTATCTTACTGGGTGGTTGCCCCGTCCAAGGACAGATATAAAATCGAACCTAATATAATAATTCAATATACTTTATTGGATCTTTAGGTTGGGATTATTTGTCACCAATTTAATTTAAAAATCTTATTCAAAAAAGCTTTCTTGAAAATGTTGATTTAGCCTATATTTATTTAAAATAAAATTATATTTTCCTAGTATAAATATAAGATAGAAATCTAAATGAGTAGAGTATTACTATTAAGCTTAGCAAAGCTAAAATAATAATATAAAAAGTTTAATCTTTGATTTTCTAAATTTTATCAAAATATAGAGCTGATTTGTAGCTTTTAAATAAGCTATTAAATAAGCTATTAAATATTAAGACTGGCTAGTTGTCATTAGGGATGCTTCGGCTCAGCCCCGGCCAGCTTTCGGCTCTGGGCAGCTACAATCAAAACGGAAACACTATATATTTGAATATGTTTAAACAAATCTTTGATATGAGTGACTCAGAGCTAGAAACTGGCCGCGGCTGCCTGGGGCTTGGCTGAAGCAGCCCTAGTTGTCATAACCATTGTCGTAACTGTGCTGTATTAGCAAAGTTATAAAAGAGAAAATATTTAGAAACTAGATAATTATCTTTATTTGGAGATAGGGATTATATAGTTGTGCTGAATCATCTTAAGAGGAACATGATTATGCAGATTATTTGGTTGGATGGTGAAGAGGGGGTGGCTTGTTCCTGGTGAAGGGTCAGGCACCAAATAGAGTCATCCACTGTATAGAATCATTGTCTGTTTATAGTGTCAATTTTGGGAATTTGAGTCAGCTTCCTTGTTTGGCTGCAGGTCACCGGGAAGTCGGATTGCGGGTCTCAAACCCACTTAGTCAGAACTTTGTTGGCAAGTCAGCCCTGCTGTTTTGACATTGGGGGTTTGAACCAGCCACATGTTCACTTATTTTGATACAAAGAGACTATTTTTGATGATACAATGGTTTAAACCAACTGATGATGTCAGGGCCAAGGTTAACAAACAGGCTGGGGGGGCCTGACACAGGCCAAAATCCCCACTGCAACCACTCATCAAAGAAGCCTCTCAACCACAATTCAGGTCAAACCCCTGACCTAAAAATCAACTTGAGTTTCCCTCATTGACCTGAAACAACCCAAATTAATCCTGATAATGTAAAGACCCAACAACTGGGGGAGTGTTCTAGCAAGGTACAGTTCCAAGTTCACAACTTGAAACCCGGTGAGCAATGTTACAATGGGGTAACCGTCATTACCCATCAAAACACTTTAGTGTGGACGTTAAATCAGCCGAAATTAACGGCAAAGTATATTAAGTACATAGTACATCATGGTATAGATGGCTATGAACTGAGTAGATATGGGCAAAACCAGCGTGGGCCAAGAGTACTGATTGGAGGATTTGAGTTGCACTGGCTCATCATAAAAGTACTCATTGGTAGGATCTTTAAATGGCCTGCATGTTTGATGGGGTTGGTGGCCCCCAATTCCAAGGCAGGCTGTGAGGACAGCCGAGAAGATAAGGTGGTTCATCTCCTTTAGTCCTGGGAAAGGGTCAACAAAGCTTAGTGTCTTGACTTCTTGTGGTTTAAGTCTGTTTTGATTTATGTGATACTATTGAGGGATAATGTCAGAAACCAATTACTGACATCATTAATTATCCTCAAGGGACTGTTAAATTGTTCACAATTACAGTAGTTTTAAAAGCTATGGCGACAAGCGAAATGAACTCAGATTTAAACAAAATCCAACTAGCAGGTTAAAATATACACTCCGTTAACAGGGATTTTTGGCGTTAATAGGCAAAATGGGTCAACACAGCAAAGAAGGACTCACGCACAAAATGAAACCATTCAAAATGCAATCCGAAATACATAGATTCACAAACAAAATGGTGTGAGTTGGATTTTGGTGTACATATGGGACATTATTTTTCTTGTTATGCCTAGGCGCCAGATTGGTTAGATTATAACTTAATCACATTATTCATATTCAAATTATTCAGAAAGAGTAAAATACAATCAATCCCAAATATTTAATTGATCTTGGGCTTGGGTGATTTTATAATTGAAAATTGCAACTTATAGTACTACTGAAAATATCTTAAGTGCTACTACAAACCAAAAATATTTATGATGAGTTGCATGAGAGAGTAATAGCAGCCCCAAAGCTATAAATGCTATTACCCTATCTTTGGCTCATCATAAATATTCTTAGTTTGTTTCAGAAAAAAAGGTTGTTGTTTTTGAAAGACTGATAACTCTATTTAAAATACACCCTCTAGTAAGCTGCCCTACTTCATGAACTTGCCCCAATACACTACTAGCATCTTCTGATATTTTTGTTTCTCTGGTATCATCACGTGATTTCAAATGATAAAATATCTCAGAATATTCTGAGAAGCTTTCAAATGTTAAAGGTGAAGTATATAACTTCCCATCTTTCATCAAATATGAAAGATTAATGCGCAGATTTTTAACTTCAAGCTCTCTTTTTATAGGCCTAAATTTCCTTTCATAAATATAAAAAAATGCTTTTTGGGAAACAATTGAACCAGTTAAAGCTGAATTGTATAATTCTTTTCTTCTTTCTTCTTTCTCACAAATATTTTTTAGATCATTAATGTTGTTAATATAAAGTACATTTTCTTTTTCCTTTAAAATTTTTGATATTACACCAAAGTGACCATCAACAATGCTTTTTCCATGGCATTCAACAAAACGGTTATATTTTATAGAACCCTTAATATATTTAGGTGCCTCTTTAAATAAGTAATATAAAAATTCATATGATCTGAAATGATTTCCATTATCTGTCCATACTTTTATATTTTTTATTTTTTAAATCTATCTAATTTAAGAAGACTTATTAGACATTCACCTGAAAATAAAGAATCATGTGATAATATTTGAGACAAAAAATCATGATATTCATATTTAATTCTATTGTTTTCTTTAAAAACTAATGCAAACCCTAATAATGAGATTGGTTTTTTTGAATAAAAACAATTATTGGTCTCAATTGGACCACCTCCAACCTTTAAGTTTTCTTTATAATCTATAACTACAACACAAGACTCATCATCTAGTTCATTAATATCTTTTTTATATTCACAATTTTGATGAACATAAAAGTCTTGGTGCTGATTAATAGTCTTTAAGTCATTGTCTATAGATTCTGGTAATGGTAAGTTTTTACTTTCACATTCTTCCTTCTTTTTTCTAGTGAATTTTTTAAATTACAAATATTGCACATATCGGTTTGTTTTTTACTTTTTATTATATTTTTAGGGATTAATTTATAGTAAGTGGAAATTGAAACTGAAATTTCATTTTTTATTTTCATATTTTCATATATTTCTTTTTTTGTTTTAAGTAGAGAGTATTTAATTTCAGTTGAGTAATTACTCATCTCTTTTTCTATATCTTTATAAATTTTTTCAGGCACTTTTTTTGTAAACTGGCTTGTTTCAAAAGAATTTTCCAGCAATTTTTTAATTATTTTTTTAGTTATTTCTTTTTTTAATGAATAGTTATTATTTTTTTTGGCTTTTTTTTGTTTAAGCTTACATTTTTATTTTTATTTATTTTTCTTGAGTATTCAAACTCACTTTTAGTTATATTAAACCCCATATCATTAAGCTCTTTTAAAGAGTAACTGGAAGTAACCAGAGATCGCAAGGCTGGGAGATGTTTTTGGGGAGAAGATTTCATGAGATCCTTTAAGTTTTCAATGAACTCATTGCCTTTTTGATTTTGAATAGTTGGCAGGAACTGAGCTTTCCCAAATTCAGTTTGAGTAAGGAAGTGCTTGATGAAATTATCAAGATCATCACCAGCAATAAAGAGGAATGCCTTTTTTAACATTGCAATTCTCTCTCTTTTTGTTGAAGCTCCCAAGGAAAAAAAGGGTAGCATGGAAGAAGTAAATTTAACTGAGGACATGGTAGTATTTTGAATCTGTAATTAGGTCAGATCTTTGATGTGTGCCTTAATGATGGAGTAGTTATGATCAGAATGTGGTCTTTGAATTGGGTTATTTGGATTAGAAGCTTTGTGGTACTTTAGCTCTTATATACCAAGCTAAATGACACCATTCTGAAAGAAATGGTGTGATAGCTTTTATTATAGTTTGAACTTGAATTTATGTTTGCAGAAATTAATTAAATACCCAGTTTTCATGCACAAGTGATATATGTGAAGCAGCTAAGCATTATTATTACATCATATCCTCTTTGTAATCAATGCAAATCAATTAAAATGATGTATTCAGTTAATTGTAACTCTTCCGCATATTTTTAAATGATAAAATATTAAAGAATTCCATTTAAAGAATGCTCAATTTGAGGTTCGAAGCTCACTTGAACCTTAAAATCAATCTAAACAGTGATAAAAACATCCTAACTTCAAACTATCATAAAATCCTAGAGAATTGAGCTTTTTAAATAAAATAAAATGCGAAAATAAAGCTCTCAATCTTATCTTTAATTTCGTCAAATAAAAAACATCTGTTGTGTATTCAAAAAAGAGTATTTATTAGCTTTGAAGTGATCTACTTTATATCATTAGATATAATCATATAATAAAATCTGGATTATGCTCTTTTAAATTACTTTCGCTTTAATATTGAGCATAGTATACATATTAAAATTTTTACACCAATAGAAAGATAAGATTCTTAGCTTCATTTTGATAGTTTACAGTGTGAAAAAATACTAATTTTTCATTGAGTTATTAATGTTTTAAATATAAATTGTGTAATTAGTTACTTTTTCAAAATTGAACTGTGTTATGCTGCGACTTGAGCAGCATGTGCATTAGAAAATGGCCTAATCTCTAAAATAATGACCCATATGTTTACTATGTGAATCAGTGATGAAATACACCCACACATGGTGCGTCAAAACTCAATCCAAAAACAAAACACAATAGGAACTCAAAAAACAAATGAAATCACTCACACAGTTTGTGCAATGGATTGTAATCAAGAATGATACCAAGGCATCTAAAATAAGACACAAGATCTGAAACATAAATTTTAAAAATATTGTGTTAGGTGCTTAATTTGGCAAAAAATATGAGAAAATGGGTGGAAATTATTTTGGGTATTCAAAAATGGGCGTTGTAAACCAAAAACAACTAAATAAGAAATAAAAAATCTATAATTGGGATATTGGGTGGGAAAAATATTAACTAAATATCCATATTCAGGTAAAAGCAAAAATTAAAATTAGGGAGTAACTTAATTAAAATTTATTTAGTATTTTATTAAATTTTAAAATGGAAGGAACACAACACCAGACTACCATTGCACCTGTTGTGCGCCGCAGTTGCGGTT
Source organism: Entomophthora muscae (assembly GCA_014839935.2). Taxonomy (NCBI): domain Eukaryota; kingdom Fungi; phylum Entomophthoromycota; class Entomophthoromycetes; order Entomophthorales; family Entomophthoraceae; genus Entomophthora; species Entomophthora muscae. Next base: position 871,354 of record QTSX02003552.1, read on the forward strand.
GCCCCCGCGGGTCAAAGAATAGACTCAGTACAACACAAGTGCCTACTCAGGAGGGAGGCAGAATAGGAGAGTTCCATAGTGATGCTGCACTGACACAGCTGGTTCAAGGAGCACAAGCTGCTAGGGTGCGGAGCATAAACCCTCGGGTCCCAAAGCTGACCCGGAAGCCAACCAAGGTCACCACTACCAAAATGGTTAGAAACAAGGAGGTAGAACTTACTTCGTATGTGTTTGACGCTGTGTACCGGCAAGAGTTGGTCCCGTCAGCCATGCTAGAGAAGGTGAAGCCTGTACTTGATACTAGCTATAAGCCATACATCAGCAATGGCAATCAGGAGGACAACAAGGAGCCCAAGTTCTTTCAAACTGATGAGGGACAACTAGTGCACAAGAAAGTTGTAGCCTTCTACAACAAGGTGCCTATGCCCTGTGCCTTGCCCAATGCTGATGAGTCAATCCCCACCACTAAAAAGCCCGCTCAGAAGCGCATCCCCAACATCAAACGCATCATCCTGCTTAATCTAATGCGTGAATCAGGCAATTACAAGCAGCCACAGCCATTGTTGTGGTGAACCCCAAGTACGCCTCAAAGACCTTCAACAAGTTCCTCAACACAGGTCAAGTCCTTGCTGCGGAGAAATCCTTGCACGTGTCAACCATGCTCACAAAGGAGCACAAACGGGCAATCCGCTAGTGGATCACCCAGGACTGCCATCTTGAACTAGCAAATATACAGGCCATGGTCAAGTCTGCTTTTGGGGTTGAGGCTTCAATTTCCTTTTACTACCATCTGGTCAAGGGAATGCGATTTTCCTGGAAAAAACTTGGGGTATCCCCATACAATCGGAACAGCCCAGCCAATATTGAGACCCGGAGAAAATACGCGGAGGTGTACACTGCCCTAAAAGCCAAGGGGACGGTCAAATTTTACTACATCAACAAATCAGTATTTGCCTCATCAATGCACAATGAGTATGGGTATGTCACCAGAGGCTCCAATGACGGGATGGCTCGGCGTGCTGCAGTTTGCACCACAGCCTATTTGATGGTGGCTCTCCTTGGTCCAAAGGGGGTTGAGCTCTACCAAATGATATTGGGATCTCACAATAGCTGGACCTTCCTATCATTCCTCTGATTGGTCCAGGAGCACCTGAGGCGCACAAGCCCTGGCTTCACCAATGTAATTGTGCTGGACAACGTTGGTCTCCACAAGGTGGCAGATATTCTTGAGGAATTCCCAATAATTGACACCAGCGCTACAGTGGGCTCCCAGCAATTGGCCACGGCAAATTTGCGCCTTCTCTTCCTCCCTGCCTATTTGCCCTTCCTAAATCCCATCGAGGAAGTCTTTGGGTGGCTAAAGCAAGTCGTCAAACAAGGAACCCCAACTGGGACAGAGGACCTTTTTTATTTGCTGCAGGCAGGGATCCATACCCTCCCAGCTGAGACCGTGGCCAAATTCTATGGCCACGCTGATTCTTTTATCCCGCATGCCTTGCAAATCAGCCAATCAATTAAAGGCTTAGCTTATCCCACTTTTTTATATATCCTCTAATTTACTAATCAAGATTCATTAACTAACATTTTATATTTAGATGTTTCCAAGCCCGCAATCACATTCAGCAGCACCATCAATGAAGGTTAGTAATTTATTTATTTATAATCATTTTTATTATTGCATCCAAGGGTATCCCAAACGCTTGATAATGGATTACGCAAACACATCAATATGATTTTTGGCAAATAAATATAAAAAGCAAACTAAAAAAATAAATGTAAATCATACAAATTAGAAGTAGATTTTATTAACATATATTATATGCTTTTATTAAAGCCTTTCCTGGAATTTATTTTGTAAGTAATTTTTGCTAAAATATTATTTTATAAAATTATTAATTATAATATAAATAATCTAAAGGGTAAATATATTTATTGGAATAGAGGATATATTAGGAGCACCTATAATGGGTTTGGCGGTATGTACCCACCCCACAATGAAGGTGGCACACAACCTCCACCGCCACACTGTGGACAGTGGATACACCCTGGTTAAAATATTCTTGCCTGCTGGTAAAAGGGAGGATGGTGAGGTGGGAGTGAAGCAGCAGCTTCTCAGGTGGGGCCGCAAACCCGTAGATTCCAGCCAGGACCAGGGCGTCCTGGATAACGTGGTCCACTGAGTCATATCTGGGGGGGACCTTCTTCCTGTTGAGAGCAAGTCGGGCCTCGTCATTCCCCAGAAGGACCCCGTCCAGGTCCTCCACGCTGGCGCTCATTCTGAAGTAAAACAGGAACCCCAGGTAAACCACCAAGTGAAGCCTTTGCCCAGCAAAGGCTTCCGTAAACTCGCATAATTTATTGTATACTGCCCTTATTTTTTCTCATGTTTAGTTTTGCCAAAGGTAATATCCATAGCTTCTGGGACCCCCATCTCGTTGGCACTCCAGGCCAGCCCGAAGTCCACCAGGAGGATTTTGGTCTTCTTCATGGCTGTTGCATCCACAACAGCCAGTTTTTCTACTGCACGCCTGAAGTTCTCCAGCAAGTAGGACAGGGTATGCTCCACTGGGAAGCAGAAGCAAGCAGCCGCATGAGCCCAGCCCATCTCCGTTATATTCTTGAATGGGAGCGTTGCCAGGACGTCCCAAACAAGCTCAATGGAGTTTACACAGTAAACTCCACTGAGGTTAACCGGGTCCAGGCGGACCAATTGAGCATCCTTGTAGGCAATAACTGCTCACTCGGATGCCCCCTCTTCATGTGTCAGCTCAGCCAATGCCTCCCTGGACATTGGGAATGCACTGTGAATCCTATCTTCAAGCTCCCACAAGACAGGGGGGGACAGGAAAAGCTGCTTAGCCACGTGAGTGGCAAAATTTGAGTAGAAGGTGGGGGGGGACAAAAGGAACCAGGACTTGGCGGAGTTTGCCATCAAATCTTCTAAAAAAAGGTAAGTATTTATGAATTTTTATTAAATTTATTTTCTTAGGTTACCTTCTTGGGTTCCTTCTTTGCTGGCGGCTTTGGTGGGCTTTGCCATCCTTGGCGCAAGCAGTTGTGTGGGCATCTCAGTGTCCTCCTTGCGGGCCCTCTTGGCGGGTTTGAGATGTGCATACATCTCAGGGTCGTCCGTCCAGACAGACGGTGCATAGAGGGCAAAGGACTTGAATTGCAAGCCTTCAACCACTGTCTTCTGAATGTTGAGTAGGCGCTCTATTGTCTTCTCAGGGGTGTCCGGTATTTTGGTCATGAGTGACTTGGCGGACACCTTTTTGATTTTGTCCCCTTCAAGGACGGCAGACTTCACTTTTTCCTTGACCTTGTGGTCAATTTCTTTGATTTTGGCAATTGCCAAGTCAAGGTCTTTTAGAAGTTTTTCCAATTTGCTCATTGATTTTTTACTAACCTTTTCATATGTTTTTATAGCTCTTGCCCCAATAAATTCTGTATTATTTTGATACAATTGCCTCTTTGTTTTCCCATTTACTACATTATCTCATCTTTTTACCCCTTTTGTATATGTTTTACACACATCTCAATATGTGTTGTTTGCTTTGTGTGGCATTGTTTCCTTGGTTACCATATTATTTTTGGCGCTTGACACAGCCCCTTGTGAAAATATTAACAACAACTTGGTGATCAACTGAATTTGAATTAGAAAATTATAGTGTTAATTGTATTTAGATAAAGTTGTTACTGATCTGAATTCAAAACCTTAATGATAAACTTTAAGCCAATCAGGAGCCAAGTGATAAAGTGATTGTTGTGACATAAAGGGTCATTCAATAATTATTTGATGCATGTGCGCTAATTCATATGATTGGCTGGTTGTTTTGCCATTGTACGCCATTGCAGCTGTGGCAAGTTGTTGATGGACTAGTGCCCAATCAGCGGCTGAGTTAACACTAGTCCATCAACAACTTGCCACAGCGGCAATGGCGTACAATGGCAAAACATCCAGCCAATCATATTAATTAGCGCACATGCATCAAAGAATTATTAAATGACCCTTTATGTCACAACAATCACTTTATCACTTGGCTCCTGATTGGCTTACAGTTTATCATTAAGGTTTGGAATTTGGATCAGTAACAACTTTATCTAAAAAAGTTAACCTATAATTTTCTAATTCAAATTTAGCTAATCACCAAATTGTTGTTAATGTTTTCACAAGGGGCTATGGTTGGGTGCTAAAAATAACTGTGTTCAGGATCTAGATACACACCTTAGTAAATATATGATTTTATAAAAATAAGCTGAACATAAAGGATAAAACCAACTATAAACAAAGAGAACATGAACAATTGAAATTCAAAAAAAGATAATATAAATAGAAAATGTTTGGTGACAGGGGTTTATTGGGGCGGGGAAGAGTGATGCCTAGGAGGCAGAATAACGCGGGAAGGAAGACGTAGAGGCGGTACTGGCCTGGGGGGTCTGGGATTGGGTGGGTTGGGCTTGCGGGTGAGGGTGGTGGTGGCAGGGGTGGAGGTGGGAGGATTGCGCGTGATGGCCACCATATACCGCTTGTTGTACTCCTCATTGGTCATTGGCTGGATGGGCTGGTAAGTGGCAGTGGCCCGAGGTGGAAGGTGCTTATCCTTACGTGATTGGCTGCCCATGTTCACATGGAAAACTATTTGCGCAAACAAGTCAGCCATCATTTGGTGATCAAAGAGAGAATTGTGATCAAGGACCCCAAGATAGAGGTTGTTGAAAGCCTGAGGATGGCGCTCCCGTAATGTGGATCCCATGTTAAAGAAGATGACATCACCCAGATGGACGTCAGCGCGGCCAGCTGGGTACACAGAGGCTTGGTGCCCACGTCCCTGGATGGCCTCAAGGGCAGTGGAGCTACCCTCCATCTGGTGGCTCAAGAAAACCCAATGCTTTGAATTTGAGCTATCCCAGGAGTTGAGCAATCCACCGAGGATGTGGCCGTATGAGTACCCATTGACAAAATCAGGGTTTGTCCAATAATAGACAAAACCCTTGGCCAACATAGCCAGAAATGCACCAATGAACGTCCCCTTTTTGACCTTCTTCCTTCCGTTTTTAGTGACGCTTTTCTCATCTCACCAAAATCATCAAAAGCTATGGATAGCTTATAGTAAGAGATGAAAATGACATCATCTGACAGACTAGTCAGGCATTGGACCAGGGTTGCCTCAATCTTGAGATCATACGGGGAATCCTCAGCGCCATCCCATTGTTTGCCAGAAAAATTGGTAAGAACCCATACAGAAGCCACCTTCCCGTACATCCAGAGCTGCACCATGCACTCAGACACCCAAATGCCATGGTGAGCAAGTTGCTTCTGGACCTGGGTCAAGGGAAGCTTGGGGTCCCGCTGGAGGAGGTCAAGCATTATTGGGTATGCCTCAGTTATCTGGGACTCTTGGGCCTTCTTAGGCTTCTTGGCCGCCCCTGATCTGATCCCCCCTATTCATCATGCTATTGAATTCCCGCATGACAGTAGCTTGGGTAAATTGCAATTGGTCAGCAATCTGGTCCCATGACAGACCCTGTAGATTCAGTGCCACAATTTCTTGGAGAATTTGGGCAGTGATAATTCTGCGTTTGGGACGCTGAGCGGGGGAGCTGAAGCCTGATTGGCTGAGGGAGGGGCAGGTTGGGTGATGACGGGAAGTTGTTCCAAATCAAGGTTGCCATCCTGATTGGTTGGTTGGTGGGCAGCTTGTGCAGGGTTGGGTGTGGGAGCAGGGGCAGCACTAGACGCAAAGCAACTCTCAAACAAGTCAAAGCCATATGGGTCGGGGGACAGTAACAGGTCAGCTTCCTTGTTACCTGCCTCAAAGGCTTGGGTGTAAACAGGTGCCTCCATGTCTTGAGTCTCACCTCCATTGAAGCTGGCTTGGCTTCTGGCGCCGTTGAAAATATTGCTATTGAAAAAAACCTAGGATAAAATCACTAAAAGTAGAAATTTTAAAATTTAATGATTTATTTTTATTGTAATCTTGAGTCCATATTTGGAAGGTTCTCAAAACCATTCCATACAAATCTGGAGCCATGAAAATGGATAAAATGCCTCTGTTCCTAAATTGGATAGCTGTTGATTGGCTGTTATACTGTTATTTTTCTATTTTAGGCTGCTCATACTGCACATCTTGTGTGAGTTCATTTTGTTTTGTGTTTGTGTAATCTTGCTTCTAGATTACTCAGATTTTGTTTCATTTTGGTCCTTCTGTTGGTGTCTCATATGAATCCTGATTGGATTATAATATACTCTGGAATAGCATCCATCCATTTCACTTGCTGTGTCAGTTCATTTTGTTTGTGGGTTGAACTACACCACTTGATGTTTGATATAATTTTGTATAATGGGCAAGTGAAATTTCGTTTTTGGTTTGACTTTTCATTTATTAACCAATAATATTTAAATTATTTGAATCCTGAATCTCGTGCAACTTGGATTTTGTTTAAATCTGAAATCATTTTGTTTAAATCTGAGTTCATTTTGCTTGTCGCCATAGCTTTTAAAACTACTGTATGATATAGGATTTGCTAAGGACATCTCAACAATTTCCCTGATTATCCAATTCCCCTGATGATTGTTTCACCTCCAGGGTATTATGAAACTCTATATTATTTCATTTGCAAAGCCCAACTGCAATGCTTCACACTTGTGATCAACTGAGCTCAACCCCTTGCTTCTGATACGTAATAGATGTGATTGAGATCTCCTGATGTTGGACCTTATGGTTATTTAAGTGAATAATGCCCTTCCTTGATTCTTGTTTGCTTATAAATCCTTTATCCTGTTCCCAATTCCCAGATTTACTTCTTGCTACAATAGTTTGAAATAGGAAAACTAGCTAGTGCCTAGAATGCTTACTACTAATATTGGTGGTGGCTTGGGTGTATTAGATTTGCTACTATGTATGACTCTCTTCTTGATCTCCTACAACACTGACTTGGTCCTCTTGGTTGTTATTCCTGCTATGAAGAATATGAGCGCTACTGCTGGGTTGATGAAAATGGCCACCTTGCCTGAAATCAATATGAAATACTGGATGGAGTACAGAGACCTTATTCTGGTTAAGTGGGTCCCTGACAGGTAATTTCACTCAACAATAGCACAAACTATCATCAAGTTATTTAGCTTTATTATATACTATCAGCCTTGATGAGGCATGAATAGTGAAAAACATTAAACAGGGAACCCCAAACCCTTGGAGTTGTCTGGAATTCCCTTTGGGAATGGGAATGAAATGGGTTTGCAGCTGATGAATTGTTAATCCATTTTTTGCATTGAGTTGGTGAATTTTTGGATGCTTTCATGCATCCAAATTCAATTTCTGTAGTTACTGTATTGATTGCTTGGCAGGGCTGCTTGTAAGCCCCATCCAATTTTGGTAAATTCCAAATTTGGGCAGCAGTTCCCCCAAATTAGGTGTTGGGGAAATTGCCTTTTTTGGTTTTCCGTTTTGGAAATTTCCCCATTCAGCAGGGGTGGATAGCCCTGCCATGGGGGGCGTGCTGCTGGCAGTGACTGGGTGGGTGGGTGGTGTGCAGCCCGCGGTTGGCCTATAAAAGCCCAAAACCTAATAATTAGAATTTTTATTTTTTTCTTCTGGTTTTTGTTTTTTGGCAGTTTTCCCAATCAGGGGGAACTGCTGCAAATATTTATTTTGAGTTTTTGACTCAATGGTAACCAAAATGCTGTTGTTTTGGTTGATTTTGTCAGGAATATTCCTGACAGATAATAGTCAAACTTCACCTGACACAAGTCAAACTTATCCTGACAATAGCCAAACCTCACAACCTGACTAAGGCCCCCCCCAAAAGCAAGATATCTGATCAAGAAAATTAAATAGTTCCTACTAAGCCTTTTCACTTGATGAGAAATGTTGCTAGCAGTGAAGATTATATAAGCCTTCTTCTTAATGAGAAATCTATCCAATTTGAACAGCCTTCACCTGTGTCACACAATGATATCTATAAAACTTATTATCCATCTACTTTTCTTACAGCCATTATTAAATAAAGACAAGGTTATTAACCTCAGGCTCAGAAATCTAATTACTTATTATCTAGTTTTTTTCACTCCATTAATTGCCCAAAGAAGAATTCATATACTTGATAGCCCCTAGCATATGCTCTATCCCTGAAAATGCTTTGATTACACCAAGTGCTTTTCATCTGTCCCCTTTCTGACAGAACCTTTTGATAAATATACAATTATGATGTTGCCTCTAACACTGCCCCCAAAATCTAAGTTAGAAGCCCCATATCTTTCAGACAATCAACACGTGACAAACACTGGCTATCTGAACTTGGTGTATATCACCCTTACTGGTCTCATGGGTTACATTGTTTTTCATTTAGGAAAATGAACTCCTCTTGGCCATGCTCTGTCTTATATCTTAAAGCTAGGCTAAGTGTTATATCTGGCACTGTCAGGGCCCAGAATGCCCTGGACAACCAGCTGGCCTTCTTAGAGGCCAAACTACCCGCAGCCTGGAAAGCCTTTACCAACTGTCTCCCAGAGCAAGAAAAACCCCCTTTCAATTAAAAAATGACTCAGGATTTGAGAGGCACACAAGCCTCAAATCCCTGACTTCAATCCCATTAACAATTTTGGCCCTCTTAATTATTGGGAAACAATAAATTGGGAGTGCAATTGTTTGATCACACAATCAGGCGCTCAATTGCTCATGGGTTCTATAAATAGCAATGGCACATTGGATTGCTGCAGCCCAAGCAAGGTTCCTGTTATAACACCTAATGACCATCCACCTCCATGCCCAAGTACGCAAATTCTGGTCAAAATTGTAAGTTTAACTGAAAATAATGCCATCAGATCTCTGGTGGCACAAAAGGCCACAAAATTACCAGTGAGTATAAGTAGTGAGGAGGAGAAGCCCTCCTTACTGTTGACATCTTAAAATAAACAAGTTTATGCCCAGAAATCATTGTCTTCTTGCAGGAATTATCTATTTTTGCTCAAATTTAATTATTCTGTTTACATTTATTTGTGAATCTACTACTCAATATAAACTTGCATATCAATACCCTCCTGGCTATACTCCTGCTACCTCAGTCAAACCACCCTGCGCTCTTGACTTAGAGTATTTCCACCCCCATCATCTGGATCTCCCTCCTGGTTGTGCTAAAGAGACCATTCTGCCTGCTATGAAGGAGATTCCTACCACTTTCCCCTTACCCAACACGCCTCCTGTTCAGGACTTCAGTAAGTTGGGGTTTGTCTATATCACAGTATTGGGGCTGGCCAACCAGGTTGTGCCCCATACTAGGAGTTGGCGCCCCTTAGCTACTGCAGTCAACTACCTGGTCAGAATTGTGCCTATTGTGTACATGGCCTTCCAGGCCCGGCCTGCCTCCCCTGTGGGAGTCCAGTCAGACTCTGGTATGGGCTGTGACAGGCACTGCCATTTTCTATCACTGTTTTCTTCACTATGAGACAGAATACTGGAGCATAGTAATATTTTCCTGACAGATGGTCTTGTTTTTGTCTTTTTGATACAATTTTGTAGCTACTGAGTTTCTGCTACAGTAGTTTTAAAAGCTATGGCAACAACCAAAAATATCTCAGATTTAAACAAAAATGGTTTCAGATGTAAACAAAATCCAAGTTGTGTGAGATTCAGGATTCAATTGATTTAAAAAAATTCAGTTAATAAATGAACTGTCAAATAAAAAACAAAATTTCACTAGCCCATTATATGAAATTATATCAAACATCAAGCACCGTAGTCTAAACCACAAACAAAATGAACTGACACAACAAGTGAGATGGATGTATGCTATTCCAGAGTATATTATAATTCAAGCAGGATTCATATGAGGCACCAACAGAAGGACTAAAATGAAACAAAATTTGAGCAAACTAGAAGCAAGATTTAACAAACACAAAACAAAATGAAGTCACACAAGATGTGTAGTAGGAGCAGCCTAAAATAGAAATATAACAGTTTAACAGCCAATCAACAGCTATCCAATTTAGGGACAGAGGCATTTTATTCATTTCCATGGATCCTTATTTGTGTATAATGGTTTTGAGAACCTTCCAAATACGGACTTGAGATTACAATAAAAATAAATCATAAAATTTTAAACTTCCTCTTTTAGTGATTTTATACTAGGTTTTTTAAGATGGTTGTCAATAGCAACAACATTTTTGACAGCGCCAATGAGCAAGCCAGCAGCAGCCAAGCCAGCTTCAATGGAGACAAGGCTCAGAATGTGGAGGCACCTGTTTATACCCAAGCCTTTGAGGCAGGTAACAAAGAAACCAGCCTGTACCTGACCCCCAATCCTTATGGCTTTGACTTGTTCAGTAGTCATGTAGTGTCTAGCTCATCCCCTGCTCCCATACCCATCCCTGCACAATCTGCCCGCCAACCAACCAATCAGGATGGCAACCTTGATTTGGAACAACTTCCTGCCACCACCCAACCTGCCCTCTATAGCCAATCAGGCTTCAGCTCTTATGGCCCAGTACCCCAAACACAGAATAATTACAGCTAAGATTCTTCAGGAAATTAAGGCGCTGAACTTGCAGGTCTGTCCTGGGAACAGATTGCTAACCAATTGAAATTTACCCAGGATACCGCCATGCAGGAATTCAACAACCTGATGAACAGGGGGAATCTGATCAGGACAGCCAATAAGCCCAAGAAGACCCAGAGTCCCAAATCAGCAAGGCATATCCAATAATGCTTGATCTCTTTTGGCGGGACCCCAAGCTTTCCTTGGCCTAGATCCAGAAGCAACTTGCGCACCATGGCATTTGGGTGTCTGAGCGCATGGTTCTCTGGATGCATGGAAAGGTGGCTTCAATACAGATTCTTACCAATGTTGCTGTCAACCAATGGGATGGCACTGTGGATTCCCTGTATGACCCTGCCATCAAATCCACCCTGGTCTGATGCTTGACTAGTCTAACAGATGACATCATCTTTATTTCCTACTACAAGCTATAAATAGCTTTTGACAATTTTGGCGCCCAAGGAAGAGCCGCCACACAAAAAGGGAGGAAGAAGGTCAAGAAGGGGACATTTATTGGTGCATTTCTGGCTGTTTCAGCCAAGGGTTTTGTCTACTATCAGACAAACCCAGACTTCACCAATGGCTACAAGTACAGCCACATTCTTGGTGGATTACTTGACTCCTGGGATGGCTTGAATTCCAAGCACCAGGTTTTCTTGAGCCACCAGATGGAGGGTAGCTCCACTGCCCTTGAGGCCATCCAGGAACGTGGACACCAGGCCTCCGTGTACCCAGCTGGTCACACTGATATCTAAATGGCTGATGATGTCTTCTTTAACATTGGGGATACACTCCAGGAGCGCCGCCCTTGTGCTTTCAATGACCTCTATCTTGGGGTCCTTGACCACAATTCTCTCTTTGGTCACCAAATGGTGGCAGACCTGTTTGCCCAAATTGTCTTTCATGTGAATATGGGCAATCATTCATGGAAGAACAAGCGCCTCCCATCCTGTGCCACTGCCACCTATCAACTAATACAGCCAATGACAGACAAGGAATACCAACAACAGTATATGGTAGCCATCATGCAAAATTCTCCTACCCCCGCCACCACCACCCCCACCTTCCAGCCCCACCCATCCAATCCCAGACCCCCCAGGCCAGCACCACCTCTACATCTTCCTTCCTGCGCTATTCTTCCTACTAGGCATTACTCTTCCCTACCCCAATAACCCCCTGTTGCCAAACATTTTCTATTTATATTATCTTTATTTTGAATTTCAATTGTTCATGTTCTCTTTGTTTATAGTTGGCTTTATTCTTTATTTTCAGCTTATTTTTATAAAACCATATATTTACTATGCCATGTATCTAGATCCAGAACACAGTTATTTTTACCATCCAAACACTGCCCCTTGTGAAAATATTAACAATAATTTGGTGAGCAGCTAAATTTGAATTAGAAAATTATAGGTTAATTGTGTTTATATAAAGTTGTTACTGATCCAAATTCAAAACCTTAATGATAAACTTTAAGCCAATCAGGAGCTGATTGATAAAGTGACTGTTGTGACATAAAGGGACTACAATAATTTTTTGGTGCTTGTGTGCTAATTAATATGATTGGTTGGTTGTTTTGCCATTGTGCGCCATTGCGCTGTGGCAAGTTGTTGGCGGACTAGTGCCCAATCAGCTGCTGGGTTAGCACTAGTCCACCAACAACTCACCACAGCGGCAATGGCACACAATGGCAAAACAACCAGCCAATCATATTAATTAGCGCACACGCACCAAAGAATTATTGAATGGCCCTTTATGTCACAGCAATTGCTTTATCAATTGGCTCCTGATTGGCTTAAAGTTTATAATTAAGATTTTTAATTCAGATCAGTAATAACTTTATCTAAACACAATTAACCTATAGTTTTCTAATTCAAATTCAGTTGATCACCAAGTTGTTGTTAATATTTTCACAAGGGGCTGTGTCAAGCGCCAAAAATAATATGGTAACCAAGGAAACAATGCCACACAAAGCAAACGTCACATATTGAGTTGAGCGTAAAACATATACACAATGGGTAAAAAAATGGGATAATTTAGTAAATGAGAAAACAAACAGGAATAAACAAAGAGGCAATAGTATCAGAATTACACAGAGTTTATTGGCATGAAATCTATAAAAACATATGGAAAGGTTAGTAAAAAAATCAAATGAGAGAACTTGAAAAACTACTCAAAGACCTCAACTTGGCAATTGCCCAAATTAAAGATATTGACCGCAAGGTCAAGGCAAAAGTGAAAGCCGCTGTCCTTACAGGGGACAAAATCAAAAAGGTGTCTGCCAAGGCACTCATGACCAAGATTCCAGACACATCTGAAACAACCATCAAACACATATTAAATGTCCAGAAAACTGTGGTAGAAGGCCTCAAATTCAAGTCCTTTGCCCTCTCTGCGCTGTCTTTCTGGGTCAACAACCCTGAGATGTATACCTATCTCAAACCTGCAAAGCGCGCAAGAACCAAGGACACCAAATTCTCAGTGCAACTTCTTGCGTTGAGAATGACAAAGCCTGCCAAAGCCACAGGAAAAGAGGAAACCTGTGAAGGTAACATAAAAAATAAATTAATAAAAGTCTCTAAATACTTACCTTTTTTAGATAATGTAGACAGTGAACTCCGCTGGGTCCTGGTACCCTTTGTCCCCCCACCTTCTATGCCAATTACGCTAATCTGTAAGGTCTCATAGTTTGGGGAAGATGGTTGTAAAATAAAGCCTTTAAACCTGTTATATTTATGTTGGTCAAATACAAAAATGTAGGTAGGGTTTTTAGTAACAACTAGACTAGGGCTCCTAGAAGCTTATAGAAAGTAAAATAAGGGCTGAGACGGTTGATTAATACTAAGAAAATAAAATAAAGTCCAGTTTTAATGACTGAGGACTTGGTCAAAAAATCTATTTCTAAGTCAGTGAATTGCTCACCACTAGTTGGAGGATTAAAACTATCAATAATTAAATTGTGGGTATTACTGTAGAAACTACCTAGCTGATGAAATAGAAAGTCAAAAGGAATTATAAGATTGAAGATAAAAAACTTAAACTAAAATTGGAAATGAACACAAGCCACAAAACCTAACAAGTACCTTTTGAGGTGCAAGTCAAACAATCTCAACTTACTGTTAAGATTAGAAAACCAAGCCTTTTTATTTTAATTGGTAGTGAGGTGCAGAATTGAGGTGAATAAATTTAACCAAGATTGGTTAATGAAATAGTGAAGAGAAACAAAAAACAGAAGCACATGTCTTTTGTGGTTTAAACTTATAAAGTTAACGCCAAGTAAAAGAGATTGGCAGGGGAACAGTAATTGTTTAGCAGGAAGTAAAAGCAAAGGCAAAAGACAGAAGAGCAGGAAAACCCTGGTCCAAAGATGCTGGCATAAGTGGCAGAGCAAAAAAGTATTTTGATTTTGGACTTGAATGTTTTTAACTAACGTTTTAGGTCTGTGGTTTGAAAATTGTCCAGGAGGAACAAGGTAAGCTTCAAACTTAAACTAACTGTTAAAATAGAAGGAATATTGCTGATTGAAAAAGGATAATGATGAGAAAATATCTCTGAAATCAAAATGAGCCAAAAAATAACCCAATTCTTTCAGAATTAATAATGGAGTCCAAAAGTAGATACTAGCAGCTAAAATTAGAAGGGAGAATCCTGACATAATCATGTGGCAAGGCAGCTATTTCTGTCCCCCCTGTCTTGCAGGAGCTTGAGGATAGGATCCATGGTACCTTCCCAATGTCCAGGGAGGCATTGACTGGGGTTTTGCATTCTGAGGAGGCATCTGAGTGGGAAGTTACTGCCTATAAGGATACCCAACTGGTCCGCCTAGACCCAGTGGTCCTCAGTGGAGTTTACACAGTAAACTTCATTGAGCTTGTTTGGGATGTCCTGGTGACACCCCCATTCAAGAATATACTGGAGATGGGCCAGGCACACACAACTGCTTGCTTCTGCTTCCTGGTGGAGAACACCCTGTCTTACCTGTTAGAGAACTTTGGGCGCGCAGTGGGTAAATTGGCTGTTGCAGACGCAACAGCCGTAAAGAAGACCAAGATCCTCCTGGCGGACTTTGGGCTGGCCTGGAGTGCCAACAAGACAGGGGTCCCTCCAGCAATGGAGCTCACGTTTGCCAAGACAAAGCACAAGAAGAAGATCAGTGCTTTTTTTAATAAATTGTGCTAGTTTACTGAAGCCTTTGCCCAGCAAAGGCTTCATCTGGTGGCTTACCTGGGGTATCTGTGGGGTTTCTGTCCACCAGCTCCCAAAGTGTGTCCTGAATTGTAGCCAGGGACCATCTGTAAGGGGTTGTCATTCTTTAGTAAGGGGAAATGTATCTCAGAAATATGTATAGGGGTCAAAATGGGCTTTTATTCACTCTCAGAAGGAAGATCCCCTTAGAAACTTTCTGGTATATGGCCCAGGGGGTCAAAGAAACAATATTTATTTGTCAATACTTGGAGTTCTCCAACAATAACTTGGACTCCTTGTACTTGGTCTTGGACTCCTGCACCTTAGTCTTGGACTTCCGCACCTTAGACTTGGACTCCTGCACCTTAAAATTGGACTCTGGCGCCGCGCTTAGGATCCAGCTTCTTATTCTTGTGCTCCTGCTCCGTTATCTTGGGCTTCAGCTCTCTTTATAGCTCCAGTGGCCTTGTTATTCCACTTGTATAAGTACAACCAAGCTCCTGCTGGTGATCAAAAGGCTTCCAAAAACCTCTTGGCAGAAACTTAAAAGTCCCGGGAAAGACCTCCAAAAAGACCTGGAAAGACTCTGTAACTTTCCAGCCAGCCACTTTCTTACAGTGTCCTTTTCCCAATAGTTTCGCCTTTAAAATGGCTTTCTTCAGAAGCTTAAACCATTGCCGCTCACTTTTTCCTATAATAAATTAAGCTCACATACTTACTTTCTCAAAAGCTTAAAGTATTAATTCACTATTTCCTTGCTTATACTTTAAGCTTTTGGCTTCCAACCAATCATTTTCATCAGGAAACCTGCCAGAACTCAACCAAAGAATGCAGAGCGCATAAATAGACCATTTCTGAAGTTCCACTGGGATCCAACTAGGAAAATAATTTCCACAGCTCAAACCGCTCAAAGCAACAACTCTTCACACACCAAAGCGTTAACTGGTCCATTATTCTGGCACTAGTCTTCCCTGCATTCAACCTAAACCAATTTAAATAGTAGAATACTATTTAAACTGTTCTTTCTGGACCTATTCAACGTTTCCCCCATATATTTACAAATCTTGTAAAATCCAAGGAAAACATCCCACCAAAACAGCTTTGTATCCAGCTCTCATAGCAACATACCTTCATCTATCCTAGGAACTTAATAAATAAATATCTTGCCCATACTTCTATCCACATTCCTTCTTGATTTTACTACTAAACCAAGGCAAAACATTCTATATTTTCCCACTTTGGCAAATCAATTCAGCAAAATCTTGGCTCATTTCTCCAGACCACTAGTTCTTCATCATCATCTTCTGGTCCTTTGGCCAGCTCATTTCAGTCTCCAACAGCTCATAACAGTCCTACAGTTACTTCTTCAACAAAAGTCACTAAACTTCCACTTGGCCAACATAAGCCCTGCCTGCAAACTATCAAACATGTGGACTGTCACAGTATCTCTTTTACTTCAGGATGAGCGCGTCCATAGAGGACCTTGGCGGTGTCCTCCCAGGGATTCACAAGGCCAGGCTCTCCCTGGATGGGAAGAAGGTCCCCCCAGGTTACGGCTTAGTTGACCATGTTATCCAGGACGCCCTAGTCCTATCTGGCATCTACAGGTTTGCAGCCCCACCAGAAAAGCTTCTGTTCCATTCCCACCTCACTATCCTCCCTTTTACTAGCTGCTGAGAATACTTCCAGCAGGGGGTATCCACTGTTCACGGTGCGGCAGTGGAAACTGTGCGCCACCTTCATTGCAGGGTGGATACATACTGCCAAACCCACTACAGGTGACCTCAATAAAAATCTCCTTCTTCAATATAAGCTACACTTTTAAATTTTGCTTTTTTTAAAAAAATATTATTATTATTTTAGCAAAAAAGTTTTTCAAAATAAATCCTGGAGATGGTCATCATATAAGCATAAATATATTTACTTTAATAAAATTTACTTCTATTATGTACACTTTACATTTAACTCTTTTAATTTGATTTTTATATTTATTTGCCAAAAGTGATATACATATATTTGCGTAATCCAGTATCAAGTGTTTGGGATAACCTCAGATGCCATAATAGAAAAAAATTAATAGAAAATAAATAAATTACAAAACTTCATTGCTGGTCCAGTCAAATGTGATTGCAGGCTTATAAGCCTATAAATATAAAATTATAATTAGTAAATCTTAAATAGTAAATTAGAGAATATAAAAAAGTCAGACAAGATAAGCCTTTAATTGATTGGCTGTTTGGTAAGGCAGGCAGGGATGAACAAATCAGCATGACCATAGAATTTGGTCATGGTCTCAGCTGGGAGGGTGTGAATCCTGGCCTGCAGCAAATCAAAGAGGTCCTCAGTCCCAGCTGGGGTCCCTTTCTTGATGACTTGCTTGAGCAACTCAAAGACTTCCTCAATGGGATTTAGGAGGGGCAAATAAGTGAGGAGGAAGAGCAGGCACAAATTTGCTGTGGCCAATTGCTGGGGGCCCACTGGGATGCTAGTGTCAATCATTGAGAATTATTTGAGAATTATTTGAGAATATCTGCCACCTTGTGGAGACCAACATTATCCAGCACAATTACATTGGTGAAGCCCAAGCTTGTGCGCCTCAGGTGCTCCTGGACCAATTGGAGGAATGACAAGAAGGTACAGCTGTTATGAGAACCCAAAATCATTTGATACAGCTCAACCCCCTTTGAACCGAGGAGAGCCACCATTGAGTAGGCTGTGGTGCAGACTGCCACATGCCAAGCTACCCTGTCATTTGAGCCTTTTGGGACATACCCATATACATTCTGCATAGACAATACAAATGCTGATTTGTCAATGTAATAAAATTTGACTGTCCCCTTGGCTTTGAGGGCAGTGTACGCCTCTGCGTATTTTTTTCAGACGTCAATGTTGGTTGGGCTATTCCAATTATAGGGAGATACCCTGAGCTTTTTCCAGGAAAAGCACATTTCCTTGACCAAATGATAATAAAAGGAAATTGAGGCCTCAATCCCAAATGTAAATTTTACTATGGCCTGTATATTTGCCAGTTCAAGATGACAATCTTGGGTTATCCACTGGCAGATTGCCCATTTGTGCTCCTTGGTGAGCATGGTTGACACACACAAGGATTTCTCCGTGGCAAGGACTTGTCCAGTATCAATGAACTTATTGAAGGTCTTCAAGGCGTACTTGGGATCCACCCCAACAAGAGCTGTGGTTGCCTTGTAATCACCAGATTCACGCATTAGCTTTAGCAGGATGATGTGTTTAATATCTGGGATGCACTTCTGGGCGGGCTTAGTGGGAGTAGTTGAATTGGGATCCTGCTCAGGGACTGTCTTGCAAGGCATGGGCACCTTGTTGTAGAAGGCTGCAACCTTTTTGAGCCTAGCTGGCCCTCATCAGTTTGGTAGAACTCAGGCTCCTTGTCCTCTTCCTGGTTGCCATCACTTACGTAGGGCTTGTAGATAGTGTCAAGCACAGGCTTAACCTTCTCCAGCATGGCTGACGGGACCAACTCTTGATGGTACACAACATCAAACACATACAAAGTAAGTTCTACCTTGTTTCTAACTGTTTTTGTTGTGATAACCTTGATGGGCTTCTGGGTCAGCTTGGGGACCCAAGGATTGATGCTCCACACCCTAGCAGCTTGTTCTCCTTGAACTGGCTGTGTCAGTGCAGTGTCACTATTGAACTCTCCTCTTCCATCTCCTTCCTGAGTAGGCAAATGGGTTGCACTAACTCTGTTCTTTGACCCGCAGGGGCAACTGCAACTGCGGCGCAAATGGGTGCATTGGTAGTCTGTTGTTGTGTTCCTTCCATTTTGAGAATTTAATAAAATATCAAATAAATTTTAATTAAGTTACCCCCTAATTTTATTTTTTGCTTTTGTCTGAATATGGATATTTAATTAATATTTTTCTCACCCAATATCCCAATTATAGATTTTTTATTTCTTATTTAGTTGTTTTTGGTTTTACAACACCTATTTTAGAACACCCAAAATATTTTCCACCCATTTTCCCATATTTTATGCCAAATTAAGCACCCAACACAATATTTTTAAAATTTATGTCTAAGATCATGTGTCTTATTTTAGATATCTTGGTATCATTCTTGATTATAATTCATTGCACACATTGTGTGAGTGATTTTGTTTGCATAGTGAGTTGCTATTGTGTTTTGTTTTTGGGTTGAGTTTTGACTCACCACACTTGGGTGTACTTTGTCACCAATTCACATAGTAAACATATGTACACCAAAAGTCAACTCACATCATTTTTTTTGTGAATCAATGTATTTCAGATTGTATTTTGAATAGTTTTGCTTTGCGCGTGAGCACTTCTTTGCTGTGTTGACCCATTTTGCCCATTAACGCCAAAAATCCCTGTTAACTAAGTGTATATTTTAACTTGATAGTTGAATTTTGCTTAAATCTGAAAACATTTTGATTAAATCTGAGGTATTTTTGGTTGTTGTCATATCTTCTAAAACTTCTGTATTTTTTAAAAAACAAAAGTTGGAATTTTTTATTTTTCTCTCTTTTTATGAGTGTGTTAAAATATTTTCTGCCTGCCTCTTCTTGATAATCATAAAGCAACAGATTATCACTATTTTATTCATTTAATATAAATAAGCCCTTTGTATGAAGAGTAAGCTAAGCTAAAATCTAAGTGACTTTCACCAAAATTTTCAGGAAGCCAGTCATAGGTGGAGGCATTGGGCGGCTCAGGGTGAGGTGCAGTTGAGCCGGCGGGTAAGGCCCACCATAGAATGGGTGCTAACTTGATAATGTAAGATACAGATTGACTGAGTAAGGACCAGGGTCCAGAGTTGGGGACCACGGAATCCACCAATCCTGTCAAAGTAATGTAGAGTACTCCAAACAGTTGGGTGGACGTAGTCTTGGCTGCAGTGGGGTTCTCCATTGGGCAGTCAGGTTGCGGGGTTAAGGGAGGAGTCATACGAACAAAGTAGGCAGGCAGGTAATTGTACTTGTCTTTGAACAATCTTGGTGGCCTTTTGTACCACTTTCCTTTGCATCATATGTATTCAGTTTCTCTAGTCTCTGAATAGGCCGGGTTGGGGGGGTATTCAGTAAAATGCACAGGTCCAAAGGGGGCTCCTGGGGGACGGTACAATGCCTGGGGCAATTTGGCAGATTGGCCTTGGGAGGGGGCGGCGGCCTGGAGGTCTACTTGACTGGGATTAAGATGGAAGATCACTAAGACCAGATAGGGTAAGATTTGTTCAAACCAAAGGTTCATAAAACTTTATTATCAAAAATGACAATGTGGTCTTCACCATACCGCCAGGGTTTTATACCATGGGACTTTGCTTCTTTGATTTTCACAGGGTTCAGGTTTGCAGACAAGGCACTGGCAGGGCATGGATCTTGGCTTAGAGTCTCAAGGGCGGGAGATCCAGGTTGTGCCTGCTCTGGTGAATAGAAGTGGCAATGCTTTGTTCCGCCACCACTGTTCACTATGTCACCTGAGTAGTTCAATTGCACTACCCTCTCTGGACGGAATGTGAGCAGTTGATGGTGGTCATTGGCAGAGTTAAAAATAGGTTTTTTTAACCTCCTTAAGGCAAGCTGCAACCTCTGCATAGGTTTGGGTCTTTGGTGGCTCAAGGTTGGCATCAATCTGATGACCATTTGGGGAATTGTCCTTGGGAGACTGGCGGGTCTTGGAGTGACTCATTAACTTGGGTATGCAATTTAGCAAGTGGGTGGGTTCCTGTCCATTCTGCGTGACTCGAGTAGTCTTTGGAGAATCAGGGTTTGATTCCAGGGCTTCCAGCGTTGATTTTGAAGCTCCAGTATTGGCTCTTAGCAGGTTGGCAGTAGGTCCTTCCCTGACCTCTGTTAGCCAGGTTACATTTCCTTTGTTGGTATGGGTTTTCATTGGCACCAGTTTGGCAGCAGACTGGAAACTATTCAGGGAATCCTCCGTAGTAGGCCAACAGGTTGCAGGGTAATTTACCAATTTGAGCCTGTGACTAAACAGATTGGTGGGTCCTGGACTGTTCTGGAGGGTTCAATCCGCCTTCTGGGAGCTGGGGCTCAACTCTTAAGTTTCAATACAAGTATTGAAGTGTCATTCATGACAAAAATCTCCATTTATTTTATTGTATTTTAATTTACACAAATTAGTTTATTTTTTCTTTTATTTTTTAGGTTACCAAGTTAATTTTAAAATATTCAAATTTCTAATGGAACTAATAAGAAAGCAAGTATCAGGCTTGTTGTTCAAATTGTTTTCAATGAAAGATGTATTCATTTTTTTATGCTCAAATATTCTGAGAAATATCCCAATATCAATATTTCCCTTGCAAAAAATAAATTTCTTTCTAAATAATTTGTTTGTATTATTATTAAGTTTAAAAAAATTAATACTGCTCTTTTTCACACACTATAAGTTTTTAGCTGGATTACTGAAATTATTACTTAAAATCATTTCTACCTTCCTATATTTGTCAAAATTCAATACCAATGATTTAAACACAACTCTTTATAATCTTTCATTTATATGGAAAAGAACTTAAAATTACATTTCACCCAAAAACTGTGTGATTTTGCTTATGGGTTAAGTTGACTCTATGCTTCTTATTTGGTTTAGTTTTGATCCACTACAACTGAGTATATTTTGTCACTGATTTACATAGCAAGTATATTTACAGCAAAAAACCAGTTTGTTTGTATTTTCAAGTTTTTTGTACTGCATCTTGACTTCTTTTAACATCAGATTTGCATTGCTTTGTTGGGCCATTTTACATCTTAATGTTACAAATTACTGTTAAAAGATTACATATTTACACTTTTGTTTTGATTTTTTTAGCTTTGAGTTCATTTTATTTACAGATGGCACATTTTTTCTCATAGCTTTGAAAACAACTTTACTAAAATAAAAAGCTTTAATTTTACTGGTATTAATTTTAATTCAATTATTGTCAGGAACCCACCCTGCAAGAAATAGCTTACCTGCATAATGGATTGATGTAGAAGGATTTAAACCCGTTAACATAGACCCAATGGGCAATGAAACCATACCCAAATGAATTATTCCCCAATAATACAGTATCAGCTAAGGAGCGGATTGAAGCAACCTAGGAAGGCATAAACCTTCAGACAAGCAAGAAGACAGAAGCAAACAGATGTAATAAACTGGTAGGTTTGGGCTAGATGGGTGAGGGTTAGGGCTTCTATTTAACTGGTGGATTGGTGAAGAACAAGGAAGAATTTCACCACTTGCCAATAACCACATGAGCCCATTTTCCATTAAGGCAATACTCAGTGTTTGTGCCTGAACCATATCTGGTTTCCATCTGAACTGAACTTTGTACAAATTGACAAATCAGAAGTAGTAACAGCCATTTGAACCTAGTTCCCCAGGAATGGGAAGGATTAAGTGATTTCATGGTGATACTGGGAATCTTAAAAAAAACAAATTTAAATTAAATATTTAAAGTATTTATTGATTGAGTAATTGCAATAAGCAAAGCTCAGAAGCCTATATAGTAAAATATTGGGGAAATTGGGAAAGAAAAGTTCAAACTTATATGTAAAAGCAGTTAAAACAAGTTACAATTCATATATAAAACATCTTAAACAGCTCTTAAGTTTCAACAAGGTTTCAACTTACTCCCACAGTGTTGATAAACTTAATAATAGTTGGATTTAAGCAACTGGGTCATTATTTTAGGAATTAGGCCATTTTCTAATACACATGCTGCTCAAATTGCAGCATAACACAGTTCAATTTTAAAAAAATCAAATTACAAATGTTTATATTTAAAACAGTAATAACTCAACAAATATTTAATATTTTTTCATACTGTAAGCCATCAAAATAAAGCTAAGAATATTATCTTTCTATTGGTGTTAAAATATTAATATGTATACTATATAGAATATTAAAGCAAAAGTAATTTAAAGAGCATATGTCAGATTTTATTATATTATTTTGATAATAAAATAAAATAGATTGGTTTAAACTAAAAAAGTTTATTTTTATTAAACAATGTATACTTTTTATTTGACAAAATTAAAGATAAGAATGAGAGCTTTATTTTTGCACTTTATTTTATTCAAAAAGCCCAATTCTTTAGAATTTTATGGTAGTTTGAAGTTAGAATGTTATTATCACTGTTTAGATTAATTTTAAGGTTCAAGTGAGCTTTGAACCTCAAATTAAGCATTCTTTAAATGGATTTCTTTAATATTTTATCATTTTAAAAACATGAAGAAAAGTTACAACTAAGTGAATACATCATTTTAATTGATTTGCATTGATTACAAAGAGGATATGATGTAATAATGATGCTTAGCTGCTTCACATGAATCACTTGTGCATAAAAACTGGATATTTAATTAATTCTACAAACATAAATTCAATTTCAAACTATAGTAAAAGCTATCACATCATTTATTTCAGAATGGTGCCATTTAGCTTGGTCTATAAAAACTAAAGCACCACAGAGCTTCTAATCCAAAAGACCACATTCAAAGGCCACACTCTGATCAGAACTACTCCATCATTAAGGCACATTTAAGAGATCTGGCCTAATTAAAGATTCAAAATACTACCATGTCTTCAGTTAAATTTACTTCTGCCGTGCTATCCTTTTTTTCCTTGGGAGCTTCAACAAAAAGAGAAAGAATTGCAATGTTAAAAAAGGCATTCCTCTTTATTGCTGGTGATGATCTTGATAATTTCATCAAGCACTTCCTTACTCAAACTGAATTTGGAAAAGCTCAGTTCCTGCCAACTATTCAAAATCAAAAAGGCAATGAGTTCATTGAAAACTTAAAGGATCTCATGAAATCTTCTCCCCAAAAACATCTCCCAGCCTTGCAATCTCTGGTTACTTCCAGCTACTCTTTAAAAGAGCTTAACAATATGGGGTTTAATATAACCAAAAGTGATATTGAATACTCAAGAAAAACAAATAAAAATAAAAATGTAAGCTTAAACAAAAAAGCCAAAAAAATAAGAACTATTCATTAAAAAAGAAATAATCAAAAAAATAATTAAAAAATTGATGGAAAATTCTTTTGAAACAAGCCAGTTTACAAAAAAGTGCCTGAAAAATTTTATAAAGATATTGAAAAAGAAATGAGTTAATACCCAACTGCAATAAAATACTCTCTCTTAAAAACAAAAAAAGAAATATATGAAAATAAAAAATGAAACTTCAGTTTCAATTTCTACTTACAGTAGTTTTAAAAGCTATGGCAACAAGCAAAAACAATTCAGATTTAAACAAAATTAATTTAAACAAATTTATATTGATTTACAATAGATTTGGATTCAGTTCAATTTTGTTTAAATCTGAATTGTTTTTGCTTGTTGCCATAGCTTTTAAAACTACTATACTATAAATTAATCCCTAAAAATATAATAAAAAGTAAAAAACAAACTGATATGTGCAGTATTTGTAATTTAAAAAATTCACTAGAAAAAAAGAAGGAATAATGTGAAAGTAAAAACTTACTATTACCAAAAACTATAGATAATGACTTAAAGACTATTAAGCAGCACCAAGACTTTTATATTCATCAAAATAGGGAATATAAAAAAGATATTAACAAATTAGATGATGAGTCTTGTGTTGTAGTTATCTATTATAATGTTGCAACTGAACCAATGAGGATTCAGTATTTGGAATTGGGGAAGACAACAGTCCAATAGAAAGGACAGAATAATAAGAATAAGGTATCATTTATTGAGGAATATTGTGATTAATATACCATATGGGGAAAGCAACAAGGGGGTGGCATAGTGGGAAGTTCCATGTAAGGTTTGAAGCCAAGGAATAACTTGTGCAGGGATCAGCAAGTAAAATTGGTAGCGCTCCTAATTAGGATGAAGTTTCCGCCATTCAATATTGCCATCAGATTAATCCATAATGTTAGATACGTCAAGGGGCGGCTCATTAAGCGCCACCTGTGTATTGTAAGATACGTTAGCAGGCAAGTCTGAAAACTTGGTTGCAATACCCCCTTGCCCCCTGCTTGCTGTCAGACACCAGGACTGGAGTCTGTGGAAGGTCTGGGAAGGTCTGCACAAACAACTTTTGTGTGAGGATGGCGCAGCAGGGGTGCAAGCAATTATGGTGGAGCTTCTTGGTGTTTCCTTGGGCATCTTCAAGTTGTTAGGTGTGATTGTCATAGACTGCAGCTATCTTGAAGGGACCTAGGTGGTTGGGTTCCAACTTGGCAGAATTGGGATTGAGGGTGTAGACAGGGTCACCTACAGCGTATCTAGCTTTGAGGTGCTTTGTCCCTCCCGCAATCTGCTTGTGTTTGGTTTCCTGGGATTTGGCACACCATTGGTCTAGGGATGGAGTTGTTACCAGGGGAGGCTTGTTGGGAACCTTGGACTGTAGCTTTCCCTGTTACACCCCGGTCAGACTGTCAGGTGTTCTGAAGGCCAGGGTACTGGGGCTGAACCCCGTGCCCCTGTTGATTCTTGCTTGAAGGATGAGTAGAGCGGTGGGCAGGTGTTCAGTCTATGCAGTGTTGGGATGCTCTTGTGAGAGCTTGGCAATCAGTTGAACCAGTGAGCCATTTAACTGTTCCACAAGTCCATTGGCTTGAGGATGGTAGGGGGTTGTAACTATATGTTGGAGTGTGTTCTTGGCGCAGTATGCCTTCATGACGTGCCCAACAAGTTTGGGGCCGCCATCTGTGATGAGACGTTTGGGCTGCCCAAAGCGGGCCACAATTCCCTTGCCAATAAAGCAGGTAATGGTGGTGGCAGTGTGGTTGGTTGTTGCCCAGGCTACTGGCCAGCAAGTGAAGTAGTTGATGGCAGTGATAATGTACTTCTTTTCCAGTCTGTCTTTGGGGAGTGGCCCCACAATATTGAGGGCCCACTGATCAAAGGGTTCCATGGCCTTGATGGGCAGGGCAGACTTAGGGATGCAGGTTTGGATGTGTTCTTTTTGCACAATACACATGTTTCAAGGAGGTCCAAGATGTCTTGACGCATGCGCGGCCACCAAACCTTCTGTTTCATGATCTCAAAGAGGTTACACCCTCTGATGTGACCCAGGGTTTGGTGGTAGTGCAATATTGTGTCCCCTTGTTGTGTGGTGGGAATGTAAGGCGGTTTTTCACCTGTCTCTGCCCAACGGAAGACGTTACCAGCATTGGTGGTGAACTGAATTTTGTTGTCCTTCAACTTGGAAATGGTTATCAAGTTAAGGCCCTTGTAGCAAGTTGCCTCAGGGCAGAGGTAGAGCATGGGCCAATCTGGATCAAAAAAATTGTCCCCAGTGATGGACACTATGTAGAGTTGTGAAAGGGCGTCAGCTGTGACAAGTTCTTTCCCAGGCTTGTACTTGATGAGCAACTGGTAAGGGGATAGACGCTCAACCCATCCTGCTTGGCGGTGTGTTAAGTGGGACTGTGTGTTGAAGTACTGAAATGACTTATGGTCCGTCAGAACGCGGGGTGGGAAGGTAGCACCTTCCAGGTAACAGCGCCACTTCTCAACGCAGTGTACAATGGCTACCAATTCTTTATCATGGATGGGGTAGTGTTGTTCCAAGTCAGTAAGTTTTATGGACTCATATGCCACGGGGAGGAAGACGCCATTGTCAGTTTCTACCCTTAGCACGCCCCCTATGGCTCTGTTGAAGGCATTGGTCTTGAGTTTGTACTGTCGGTTTTGATTGGAGAGCTGCAGTACTGGTGCTGTTGTGAGCCTTTGCTTCAACATCTTGAAGGCTCAATCTCTGACAGGGGTCCAATGGAAGCGCTGCTTGGTATTGAGGAGCTCATTAAGAGGTGCAATTAGTTCCATGCAATTGGGAATGAACTTGCGCACATAGGCAACCATGCCTAAGAATGTTTGTACTTGGCCCATATTGGTGGGGGGAGGCGTGCTGGTGATTGCCTTGATTTTGGCAGGGTTGGGCTTTATCCCTTGGGCAGAGATGGTGTGCCCAAGGAATAACAGCTCCAACTTGAGGAACTTGCATTTGGAAGGTTTAGCTTTTAGCTGGTTTTTCCAAAGGGTGTTGAGGACAGCACGGAGGTGTTGGAGATGTGTGGTTTGATCTTGACTGAAGACAATAATGTCTTCAAGGTACACAATCACACATTTCCCAATCAGTTCCTCAAATGCTTTGTTCATCAACATGGCAAAGGTGGAGGGAGTGTTGGTCATTCCAAAGTTCATGACACAACACTCAAACAACCCGTAGCGTGTGCAGAAGGCAGTTTTTGCCTCATCCCCTGGTGCAATGCGGACCTGGTTGTACCCCGCAGTGAGATCAATCTTGCTAAAGACCTTTGCACCTGTGAGTGTATCAAACAGGTTGTCAATCAGCGGCAGGGGGTACTTATTCTTAATTGTCACCTTATTTAGGGCGCGGTAGTCTGTGACCAGGCAAAGGGACCCGCCCTTCTTGGCTACAAAGAAGACAGCTGCCCCGTATGGAGAGAGCAAGGGACAAATGAAGCCCTTATCAAGCGCGTCCACAAGGTACTGGCAGAGGGTTTCATCTTCCTTTGGTGTGAGACAGTATAATGGTCGTGCTTTAGGTAATGACCCTTGAAGTTGTACAGTGTGCTGGATCTCCCAGGGAGGAGGTAGTTGTTCGAGTGTCTCACTGAATACATCCTTGTACTCCTCAAGGAGTGCTGCAAGCGCTGGTGATGGTGAAGAGGTCAGGAGAGGAACCACTGGTGGTTCAGCATAGATAACTTTGACTGAGCATTGGTTGAAGTCTAGTTACCCCCCTTGAAATCATATGAGCCTGTCTCTGTTATTCTGACAAACACAGTATCATGGAGTAACTTGCTCATTTCCACAGGATAAATCTGGAACCCCACCCCATTTCTGTTGAGGGTGATGACAGAGGTATCCCAATTGATGTAGGGACAGTTGTGCCAAAGCCAGTTGAGACAAGTGATTACATTGTGGCTGAGTCCTGCAATGATTGGCCCAGAGAGCTTAACCTGGACGTTCCCCATTCTCACAGAGAAGGGTACTGTCTCATGGGTGATGGCCACTCTGCGGGAGTCAGCTACTTGTACTGCTTTGAACCTGCTGGGCACTTGGTCTAATTGCTGAGAGTTGGCAAACGCCTGGTCCACCATAGTGTGGTTAGCCCTGGTATCTACCAGTAATTTGTGGGTGTTCCCATGGAAATGGAAGGGATAAGACAAGCATGTTACTTTATTTGAGGAATGGCTTGCCTGCAATACAGGGTTGTCACTGTGGACTTGAAAGACATCCAGGGTTTCAACTTCTTGGATTTTGTAGTCACAGGGATTTTTTACCAAGCAGCAATTGAGAGGATGGATCAGGTGGGGTTGTAAGTCCTCTTGTTGCTACAACGCTCAGGCTTTTACCGGATCCTTGATCTGCGCTAGCTGAAGCTCCCCCTTGCGGGGGCGTTTAGTCCCATTATACTGCTGACGTGGTTGACAGTGGCCTACTTGATTGTGGCCATTGCCAGGTGTTGTATGTGGTTGGGATGGAGCGTCACTGGTACAGTGGAAGCCCATTGAGGCCTGGTTGTTAGCCTCCACAATGGCTTTATAGTAGTCATCAATGGAGGTACAGCAACCTATGGGGACCCACTTGCAGATATGGGGTTTTAACCCATTGATAATGAGAGTGAATAACATTGCATTTATGTTGGTCACAGCTTCAGGGGCGGCAGCAAGAGCTTGTTTCCAGGCGGCAAGGTACTCAGGAACAGAACCAGTTTGCTTGATTGCTAGAAGAGGAGTTCCCACAACAATGGGGGAGAAGGTTTCACTGTAACAGGACTTGGCGGCGTCTTAGAATGCCGCCCAGGTAACGTCAAGTTCCTGGCTGGCCCAGTTGGTGAACCACACAGCGGCAAGCCCCGTGAGGCAACCAGACGCAGTGGCAACCCATATGGGCTCAGGGACCTGACAGATACAAAGGCAGGTTTCAGTGGATTGGAGCCAACTGACAATGTCGGCCCCCTCAACGCCACCAGCGAAGGATTCTAGCTGAAGGTTGAGCATGCGCTGGGACATATCTGACTGGGGCAGGGCAACACTGGTGTCACACTGCCCAAGGCAGAGCCAATTGTACACGCTGGTGAGAACTAACTGGTCTTGATAGATAATGTACCTGTTGGGGATGTCCCTCACAGGGATTGACAGGAAGGTCTCTTGTTGGGGAGTAGCCATACAGCCCGTACTCCGTCCTTTCTTGGGGGAATTCTGTTTTAGGTAGGTTGATAACCTACTCCTGCTACCACTGTTACAACTGAACCAATGAGGATTCAGTATTTGGAATTGGGGAAGACAACAGTCCAATAGAAAGGACAGAATAATAAGAATAAGGTATTGTTTATTGAGGAATATTGTGATTAATATACCATATGGGGAAAGCCACAAGGGGGTGGCATAGTGGGAAGTTCCATGTAATATTTGAAGCCAAGGAATAACTTGTGCAGGGATCAGCAAGTCAAATTGGCAGCGCTCCTAATTAGGATGAAGTACCTGCCATTCAATATTGCCATCAGATTAATCCATAACGTTAAATACGTCAAGGGGCAGCTCATTGAGCGCCTCCTGTGTATTGTAAGATACGTTAGCAGGCAAGTCTGGAAACTCAGTTGCAACAATAAAGAAAACTTAAAGGTTGGAAGTGGTCCAATTGAGACCAATAATTGCTTTTATTCAAAAAAACCTATCTAATTATTAGGGTTTGCATTAGTTTTTAAAGAAAACAATAAAATTAAATATGAATATCATGATTTTTTGTCTCAAATATTATCACATGATTCTTTATTTTCAGGTGAATGTCTAATAAGTCTTCTTAAATTAGATAGATTTAAAAAAATAAGAAATATAAAAGTGTGGACTGATAATGGAAATCATTTCAGATCATATGAATTTTTATATTACTTATTTAAAGAGGCACCTAAATATATCAAGGGTTCTATAAAATATAATTGTTTTGTTGAATGTCATGGAAAAAGCATTGTTGATGGTCACTTTGGTGTAATATCAAAAATGTTAAAGGAAAAAGAAAATGAGCTTTATATTAACAATATTAATGATCTTAAAAATATTTTTGAGCAAGAAGAAAAAAGAAAAGAATTATATAAATCAGTACTATCAGGCTCAAGCATTTCTCAAAAGTCATTCTTTTATATTTATGAAAGAAAAGGTAGGCCAATAAAAAGAGAGCTTGAAGTTAAAATTCTATGCATTAATCTTTCATATTTGATGAAAGATGGGAAGTTATATACTTCACCTCTAACATTTGAAAGTTTATCAGAATATTCTGAGATAACTTATCATTTAAAATCACGTGATGATACCAGAGAAACAAAAATATCAGAAGATGCTAGTGGTGCATTAGGGCAAGTTCATGCATTAGGGCAACTTACTAGAGGGTGTATTTTAAATAGAGTTGTTAGTCTTTCAAAAACAACAACCTTTTTTTCTGAAACAAACTAGGAATATTTATGATGAGCCAAAGATATGGTAATAGCATTTATATATTTGGGGCTACTATTACTCTACCATGCAACTCATCATAAACATTTTTGGTTTGTAGTTTGTAGTAGCACTTAAGATATTTTCAGTAATACTATAAGTTGCAATTTTCAATTCTAAAATTTACAACTTATTTTTTTTTAAAAAATCATCTAAGCCCAAGATCAACTAAAGTTTTGGGGTTGATTGTATTTTAAGCTTTCTGAATAATTTGAATATGAATAATGTGATTAAGTTATAAAATAATTAATCTGGTGCCTAGGCATAACAAGAAAAATAATGACCCAACTGTTAACATACAGAGCTTCCATAAACTTAATAGTATTTTAGACTAAAGTTTAACAGTCTGCAGAGCTTGATAACTTCAGCAGGTGGTTGTCATCAGCCAATTTTGCAACCTCTGATTGGCTAGAATCTTTATTTCCTAAGTATTTTTGCTCTTTATTTAATTCACTAATAGGTTTCAAATCCAGATTAGACTGCTGGGTGAGCATAGGAAGGGTCTCAGGTTCAAATTTTAGTCCAGAATCAAGTAATAATTCATCAATAATACTATGATTTGACTGGTTGTCTATAATCATTTATTTAAACCCAATGGACCCAACTAAATTTCCAATTATCACAGGAAATAATCTATGGACAAGATCCTTAGCAGGGCACCCAAAATCAGAAGAATGAGTGTTAGTATCATCATAAAAGATGGTCCTGACAATTTTATTTCCAAATTTGGATGTTCCTAAAACCATTCTACTCAAATAAAGAGCCTTAAAATTAATAAATGCCTTTTTTTGTAAATTAGATAATCTGTCATTGCCTGTTAAAATTCTCTTATTCTATTTTAGAATGTAAATATTATGTTGCAACATCTTTTGATTAATCCCTCTTGGGGAAGTAATTCCCCAAATGGTTTCCCAACTAATCATTAAATTGGTGACACCCTTATCAATTGACCATCTAATATGGGGATCAAACCTTTTGAGTCCTAAATAGAATATTCCTAGGACAAGTTCCATGACTGTCATGATGTACATGGAAAACATGTGGCTTCCCAAAATACTATATAATCTTCTAAATTAATATCAATAAACTATCATTCTCTTCTTAATTTCCCCTTTTTTATACACTCCCCAGAAGTATATACTTGACAATTATAAATTTTGCATGAATTCATTTTTTGATGTTTGTGAAATTTCAGTTAGATGTTGCTCTATTTTTTGTTCAGCTCTTCTGTTGGTACCTTATTATAATTCCAATTAAATTATAACACATTTCAGAAAAACTCCAATAAATTTATTGTGTTGTGCCAATTTTTTTGTTTTTAGTTTGGAATGTGTCATCTAATTGTTGCAACAAGACAGAATCCCAACAGATTAAATATTCATTTAACTCCTGACTCAACTCAACTCATTGCCTAATTTAGGCAACTACTTATGTACATCACCTGGCCATAATCTAATTGATTATCATATCCAACAGTCCACATATACTGTTCAAATAAAATCAGTGACATGTTATCAAATATCAACCTTGAGACACTCTTTTCCACAAACCACCCCTTGATGGTCTATCACAGGGTATAAAACCCTGTAAGGATTTCTGAGTATCATGTGTTGACTTACACATTGTTCTATCTGCACATTAGGTAGCCAACACCTAGACATCATCCCATCCATCAACCAAGATAGAATCAAGAGTTAATTCTATTGATAGATTCCAACTATTTGGAAAATCCTAATCATAGCTTCAATAGTCCAAAACTGATCCAGATCTAGGGCTGGCTACTAATAGGCTAGATAATATTAGAATAGACAGAGACATGGTCTAATCATTTCTCAGAATATTCTGGTACAGCAAGCCAACACTATTTTGCTGCCAATTGGTAATAAATCAGGGTATTGTATAAATTAGAAAGGTCAAACTCCTTTCAGGGCAACAACTATTATTCTGTCCCAATAACCTGATTATATTTTGTGGTAAATTTGAGTACTGCTAACAGAGTTCTGCTGTCACACTCTACTTTGTAATAATCTCAGAAATAAGAGATTTTCTGAGAAATGTAAATCTCATGCTGCCGCAGCATGAATGCCTATTCCTGGGGGTTCATACCGGCAGCTTGGGAAACAGATAGGCTGGCCAAGTTAGAGCTAGAAACGTCAGATGACATCTTGGCAAGATTTTGTTAAACCCCTATATAATGACTCCTCTTTTGAAAACAAAAAAACATATACAACACCTTAGTTAGGAAATTGACAACTTATTTCTGCCAGTATCACTACTAAGCTACCAGCTAGTATTAAAAACTATCCAAGCACTAGACTCTAATATGTCAGCTCTTGTGAGATCTCTTAGTGACTGCCTTTGCTGGCGCTGTGTCTTCTGGACAAAAAATCCCTTCTGCATACTTACCCTTGTGTTAGACACCTTGCTGTCAATACAATGTATCCAACCAACTGGCAGTTAGGATTGTTCTCATACAATTCCTTTACCAACACTATGATTAAATACCCTACTAAAAATAAAGATTCCTCAAGATCCCAAAATCTCGACAACCTCCATATTCACTCTCAATAAATCTTATCTTAACCCAATTTATTTTTCTTATCTTTTGGGTAACTGCAGCTTATAGCACAGTTACAACATAATGTTTGATTTAATTTTGTACTTCATGTGGATTTAGTTGTGTTTTTTGTTTGGCCTTTTGCCAGTTCACTGAAAAGTTTAAATTGTTAGCTTTCTGTAACTTGCCTGAGCTGTACTTTGTTCGATTTAGTTATTTTGTTTACAGATGACTTAATTTTGGTTACCCTTATAACTTTGAAAACTATTGTACTTGGATTTTGCCGAAGGTTGAGTTTGTTTTGTTTACAGGTGAGTTGTTTTCATTCATCCTCACAGCCGGGAAAACTATTATAAATGGTCAGGTAAGCCTGATGCAATAATATTATTTATTAAATATTTCAATTTATTAATTTTATTATCTAATATGCTTCCACTTGGACTCAACATAATCTATATTTTATCTGCACTGAAAACTACCATATTTTTGCATTAAAATTTTAGTAATGATAGCATAACATGGTTATTTTAATTTGTTTTGAATATTACATGGTTTAAATAATAGCTAACTTTATTTTTGCTTAATTTTTAAACCTAAAAGGGATATTAAGCGTTTATGGCACTTGGATATTATCCATTTTTAAAAAATGTAATTTTTTCTGACAATAATCAAGTTTGTTTTTAACTTTAATTTTTAGAATATCTAAAAGTATCTTAGCACACAGGTAAACTTGTTAGTGGATTTAAGAGCTTGATCGCAAATTGATGGTCATTTTACATTTTAAAATTAAGCCAAAACATTTACTAAGGATTGTGAAATTGTGGTTTGCTTTTAAATGTCGGGAGAGTTTTACAAGCTTATTGTTAAGCCAACCTTTTGGATTACTTTTATGGCTTCGATTATTGATATATTTGCTAGTTTAAAATAATGGTTTACCCACAAACGACCAATTATATGTTAAGTTCTATTTTTTAAAAAATAAAGACCAATTATATGTTAGGTGATTTGGATTCCAAAGTTTTATTGAAAGTTTACCAATATTTAGATCCAAGCCTTTCAATTTAAGAATAGGTTGACTGCACAAGCTTTGTTCAACTTCAATGTTTAAACTCAATTCCTTAAATTCTATATTTTCTGTAAACCACACAACAATGACCCGAGGCTATGCCCGGTTTTTCTCAAGCAAAAGCTTGTCCGTCAGAAACCTTCCCAAAGCAACCTCACCACTGGAAGTTCGGCAACTTTTTGAGACAAAGTTTTCTGTCACTGGGGTTCGTCATGCCAGTTGATAAGATGGGCAAATGTCGTGGTTTTGCCTTTGTTGAAGTTACTGATGAGAAGGGGTCTATTGACGTGAATGAGCTTTCCGAACTTAAGATTCGTGGCGCAACTCTTTTAGTGCAGGAAGCTGTTTCTGAATTAAGACTTAAAGAAATCCATAAAGTCTATTAACCTCTTTTTCCGGAGCTCACATATTGTTATTTTGTTTTTCAGTTGAATGTCCCTGAATTTAACCTGGCATATTTGTATGATTATGAATTTAAGTTTCAAGGCCTTTGCAATTTTTAATTTTTTTTAAGGAAGGGAAAATAAGTATACCGTACATAAATGAGCAGTTATATATTTTTAGATAATATGTTGCATCTCACTTTAAGCTCAATTTTATTTTAATCTGCTTAGCTTGAGCTTCATGAAACCTCGATTTTATTGATCTCTTATCCTGTAAACCCATATATCTGCCTACCTTGACGTTTCTTAATACACTCTGCTTAAATTGCTCCCTCTTCTATTACTTGACCTGTCAGTCATAAGCACCCAGAATAAAGGGCCTACGAATATTTGATCTGTAAAGCCTATTTGAAATTGCCAAGGAATCCTCAATGCTACAATATAGACTTTACCATAACTTTAACTATTATATGTGCTAAACCCAGCAAAGCGATGGGTTGTTTCTGGATGAGCTCAATACTTTTTATAACCTATTTTAAAACTAAGCCTTATTTCGTAATTTAACCCTCCACCATATTCACTTCATTCTTGAAGTGGTACTAGTTAACTCTATAATCTTCCTATACCTTGATCCAAGCTTTCCTTTTCAATTTAGATAGAATATTTATTCCTTCTTGTTGAGCAAGAAACTAACTTTAAGCCTTGCTAGTAGTCTACCAACCTTAATAGGCTTATCAAACCATCTTATAAATATACACGACCATGTGGACTGTCAAAAGGCTAAATGATTCACTTGATTCATAATATATCCTTTTATGATGGTTAGCAAATATTATAAATATGACCCTTAGATTGTCGCAACATCTTTGATTACTCCCTCTTGGGGAATTAACACCCCAAGTAGATCACCAAATGGCTCACCAAATGGTTCACCGGCCAGCCAGTAAACTGGTGGCACCATTATCAGTCAACCATCTATTATGGGGATCAAATAATCCAGATCCTAAACGGAACACAACTTGAATAAGCCTCGTGATCTAAGAGGAATATTACTCAGATAAGCCCCATGACTTCCATGATGTACATGGACAGTATGTGGCTTTCCATGATACCATATATTATCCTATATTCATATCCAATAAAGTATCATTCTCTTCTTAATTTTCCCCTTTATCCCGTTTATTATATTTCCCAGAAGTATACACACGACTGTGGCATACAACACAAAATTGATCTCAAGGGAAGTGTCCCAAAAGCACGACCCATCTACCGCCTTATAACCCAAGAAGACAACACTCTGAGAGCCTATTTGGATGAAGCACTCAAAAAGGGCCTCATTAGACCATCAAAATTGCCTTTTGGTGCTGCTGTCTTCTTTGTGGCAAAGAAAGATGGAGGACTCTGCCTAGTCACAGACTACAGGGCACTCAACAAGGTCACAATTAAGAACAGGTATCCCCTGCCCCTGATTGATGACCTTTTTGACACCTTGGGGGGTCCCAAATCTTCACAAAAATTGATTTGACAGCAGGCTACCATCAAATTTGCGTAAAGCCTGAAGACATTCCAAAGACCACATTTAGAACCAAGTACAGGTCCTTCAAGTGTGTTGTCCTCAATTTTGGCATATCAAACACCCCTAGCACCTTTGTGACCTTCATGAATGAGGTTTTCAAAGAACACATTGGGAAGCAAGCAATCATCTACCTGGACAACATAATTATCTACAGTCAAACCCTAAAACAACACTGGGAAGATGTCCGCCTGGTCCTCTGCACCCTCAAAGAAAACCAACTCATTGCCAAGCCATTAAAGTGTAACTTCTTCTCGCTGAACTCCCATTCCTTGGTCACATTATCAGCAAGGACAGAATCAAACCAGACTCAGGAAAGATACGTGCCATAACTGAAATGCCTGCTCCTAGAAACAAAAGCAAACTCTGTACCTTCCTAGGCATGGTAGCCTACATTAAAAGATTCATCCCTGACTGAGGTGCTCTGAAAGCTCCTCTATCAGCCATTACAGGCAAAACAACCAAATTTGTATGGACATCTCTACGAGACCATCATTTCTGCCAGCTAAAAAAACAAATGGTTACCACCCCTATTCTTCAATACCCGTACCGTGAAGGGATATACAAGCTGGAAACTAATGCATCTGACTGTGCCATAGGACGAGTGCTCTGTATCCAGACAGAAGAAAAGGACTTCCTCCCTGTGGCGTACGAGTCAAGGGAACTGTCCGACAGTGAAAAAAGGTTCCCCATACACGATAAAGAACTAGTAGTCATTTTACACTGCCTCATGAAATGGTAATGTTATCTGAGGGAGCCCAAAAGTTTAAAGTCCTCACCAATCACAAGTCATTAATATTCTTTAAGACACAACAGCACTTTTCAAGAAGGCAAGCTGAGTGGATGAGTCTCATACAGAGATACCCCATGCAAATCAAATACAAGCCAGGTAAGGAAATGCTTAACACAGATGCCCTTTCAAGGCTATACAGTAAACACATCCTATGCACTGATGGGGACCCTGACTGGCCCATGCTCATCATGGGGAATCTACAAGAAGGGTTCCCACCTGGAACCCCAATGGACATCTAAGAGAAGGCCCTTAAGAACAAACATCTGTTCAAAAACGTATATGTCACTCTGTACTGAATACTTCCAAATGGTGACACTGTGCCTTACGTCCTGTCAACGCAAAAGATTGACACAATCCTCCAATATCACAGAGACCTGGGACACACCTGTGTCAGAAACTTGCACAAATATCTCAAGACACACTAATGGTGACCCAACATGCTAGATGATATCAGAGAGATACTGGAACAATGCAAAGTCTGTGAGAAGTACACCCAAACCAAGGCACCACCCAAGTCAGTGGTACCTGTATCTATCACACAACCCTTCAAAGTATGGTTGTTGGATATTGTGAGACCAATGCCTGGTAAAAGCAAGGGCAATAAGTAAATCATAACAGCTATCAACTATGCAACCAGGTGGCCTGTGGCACAAGACACAAAAGAACAAAAGGCAATGATGTAAGGCAATTTTTTAAGAAAGAAATCATAGCCAAGTTTGGGAAACCTGACATTCTAATCACAGATGGAGGAACAAAACTTAAGGCCATTGAAACCAACATCTACCTTGCCAAGAACGGAGTAAAACATATCACAGCCTGACTGTACCACCCTCAAGCAAATGAACAAGTAGAACAACTAAACAGCTTTCTTGTAGAAGCCCTCAGTAAGTTATCTTCTAAAAATCCAAAGGCCATGGTTAACATGCTTCCAACAGCACTCATGGTCTGTAGAACACAAGTCAATCACAACACAGGCAAAAGCCCTTATGAACTTGTCTATGGACAAAAGCCTGTCCTTGTTAGTACAACCACAGGACCACAATTACCTCTGCCCAAAAAGGTGCCAGACAACAGTGATCCCAACGTACAGCGTGCTAGAAGATACCAGGAAGACATGGAAAAAAAGAGTCAAGAGAGAAGCAATCCCACTACAGCAGGAAAGATCCCAAGTCAGGGATAAAATCTGGGTTTTCAACCACAATCAGCATAAGTTGGGACCAGGGTTATGTGGACCAGGCATTGTCATGGAAGTCAAGCCCAACAATACCTACCTTGTTAAAGGAATTGGAGCCTGAAATGAACTAAAGAGCATGCACCACAACCAACTCTGCCTGTGTAAAGCAAGAACAGCCCAACAAAATTCCAGACTCCCTGTTCCCAACACCAAACTGGATCAATACCAAGCCTGCATCCTCAACGCTCTAGAAAATTCCCAAGGCTCCGCCTTCCAGCACCCCAGGGGGAGATGTTGCAACATCTTTGATTACTCCCTCTTGGGGAATTAACGCCCCAAGTAGATCACTGAATGAGTCACTGAATGGCTCACCAACCAACCAGTAAATTGGTGGCACTACTATCAGTTGACCATCTATTACAGGGATCAAATAATCCAGATCCTAAATGGAACACAACTTGAATAAGCCTTGTGACTTAAGAGGAGCATTACTCAGATAATCCCCATGACCTCCATGATGTACATGGACAGTATGTGGCTTCCCATGGTACTATATAATAATCCATATTCTACCCAATAAAGTATCATTATTCTCTTAAGTCTTCCTCTTTATCTTGTTTATTATACTTCCCAGAAGTATAATCTTGACATATATCAAAAATTTATTATTCCATTTAAAGATATAGCTTCTCATGTAAAACTAAAATTTAGAATAATGTTGTAACTGTGCTGTTTTAGCAGAGTTACATGGGGAAAATATTTAGAAGATAGATAATAATCTTTATTGAGAGATAATGATTATTTAGTTCATGTGAATCAAGGATAGTAGGAACAAGATTGGTGATCACAAGGCTGGATGAAAGAAGGGGGTGGCTTGATCCTGATAATGAGTCAAGTGCCAAATTGAGGTATCCACTGTGAAGGATCATCATCTGTTCATGTTATTGGATTTGGTAATTCAAGTTGACTTCCTAGTCTGGCTTCGGGTGACCAGATAATTGGATTGCGGGTCACAAACCCGCTTGGTTAGAACCTTGCTGACAGGTCAAGCCTGCGGTTTCAACACCCCCCCGGCTGAAGGTTGGCCTCCTCTGGGGGCAGGTTGTCAGGGAGGTTGTCAGGAGCCTGGGCGCCATATTGAATCAGTTGTTGTTTGGTGGCAGGCAGGGCGGTTTCTTGTTGTTTCTGTCTTGCTTTGCAGGGTCGTAGGCAATTGTGGTGTAAGGTCTTGTCTTGCTTGCGTTTCCCAAGCCCTTGCACAAGGTAAGTGTTATTGTCGTTTACCTTTAGGATTATTGCTGGCCCTACTTTTTTGGGTTGTAGTTTGCTCTTGTCGACATTCATAACCCAGACTTTTTCCCCAACTTCATGTCTTTAACGGATGGGAATGAAGGCCTTTTGTAAGCGTTCCTTTTCTTTGGCTGCTTGTTTGCTGTTGGCCTCTACTAATTGAGGATCTGAGCAAGGGGGGACTTGACTTGGAATCTCCAGTTTGGCTCCTGTCAATTCTTGAAAGATATTTGGCTATGTGCTGTATACCAGTTCAAACAGGCTTTTTCCGGTGGATCTGTTCACTTGTGTTTGGCACACAAGTAATGCAGTTGGTAGCTGCTTATACCAGTCTTCAGGTCTCCCAGCGGTGAGTTTGGCTAGGGCTTGCACAAGGCTACCATTAAGCTGCTCTACGCGACCATTGGCCTGTGGATGATATGGTGTTGTGACGGT
Organism: Entomophthora muscae; assembly: GCA_014839935.2. Lineage (NCBI taxonomy): Eukaryota > Fungi > Entomophthoromycota > Entomophthoromycetes > Entomophthorales > Entomophthoraceae > Entomophthora > Entomophthora muscae. The sequence continues at coordinate 910,833 of QTSX02003552.1, forward strand.
GTGTTTGACCCCATTTTTGATGAGGTACACATTGGTGTCTTTGGAGGTCAATTCTTTGCCTCCATTGGTTATCAGGCGTTCTGGCTTTCCAAACCTGCTGATTATTTCCTTGCCAATGAATTGTCAGACGTTGTTGCCAGTGTGTGCCTTCACTGCTTGGGCTACTGGCCACCTTATTGCAAAATTGATGGCTGTAATGATGTATTTTTTGTCATTGTGCTTTCCTGGCATGGGGCCTACAATGTCCAGAGCCCATACCTTGAAAGGTAGTTGGGTTTGAATGGGGAGTATAGACTTAGGCAGGGTTTTGCTTTTGGCAAACTTTTTGCAGACCTCACACTGTTCTAACACTTCCTGGACATTGCGGTATAAGGTTGGCCACCAGGCTTTATGCTTTAGGAATTTGTATAGATTTTGGCTCTTAGTATGTCCAAGATCTCTGTGGTAGCAAAGAATGGTATTGACTTGTTGATGTGTGGGGATGTAGGGAATGGTTGTACCATTCAACATTTTTCTGTGAAGAGTCCTGTATACATCAGCAAAGAGATGTTCATTCTTGATGACCGTTTCTTTGGTGATATCAGTTGTGCCTGCAGGGAACCCTTTGTCTTTTGTACGTAGCACTAGGAGAGGCCGTTTTGGGTCAAGCCCATTCTCTCCCCTAGACACACAGACATACAGACGGGACAGGGCGTCTGCCATGGCAAGCTTGGCCCTGGGCTTATATTGGATGAGCATGTTAAACTTTTCTAGTATTTCCATCCACCGCACTTGGCGGTGTGACAGGTTTGCTTGTGTCTTGAAATAGATGAGCAACTTGTGATTGGTTAATGCTGTGAATTCCTCCTGCTGTTCCAGGTAACAGCGTCATTTGACTAGGCAGTGTACAATGGCCAGTAGTTCTTTGTTGTGGATCAGGTATTGACACTTGCCATCCGTCAGTTTGCGCGACTTGTAGGCTACGGGCAGAAAGTCACCGTCACTATTCTTAATTTGCAGTACTCTCCCAATGGATGCATCTGAGGCGTTGGTTTCCATCTGGTACTCTCCATCCCGTTTGGGATATTGTAAGATGGGAGCTATTGTGAGCTTTTCTTTGAGACTTATAAAATAGAGGTCACGTTGGGGGGTCCATACAAACTTGGACTTGGCGCCTTTTATGGCAGACAAGGGGGCAGTCAAGATGCCACGGTTGGGTATGAAGCGTTGTACATAGGCCACCATTCCCAAGAAGGTGCGTAGTTCTGAATTGTCCTTAGGAGGTAGAATCCTGCAGATGGCTTGTATCTTTTGACTGTTGGGTTTGATGCCGTCTTTTGAGACTATGCGTCCTAAGAAGGGTAGCTGTCCCCAGAAGAACTGGCATTTGAAGGGCTTGGACAACAGTTTGTGCCATGCCAAGGTTGCAAAGACTTCCTCCAGGTCTTTGTGGTGCTGTTCCAATGAGGGGCTGTAGACAATAATATTGTCCAAGTATACTAGGGCATGTTTGCCTATGTGTGGCGCAAACACTTTGTTCATGAAAGTTACAAAGGTGGAGAGGGCATTGGTCATGCCAAAGTTGAGTACCACGCATTTGTAGGAACTGTACTTAGTGTGGAAGGCTGTTTTGGGGATGTCTTCCTCCTTGATACAAATCTGATTGTAGCCTGCAGTTAGATCAATCTTGGAGAAGACAGCGGCTCCTCCCAAGGTGTCAAAGAGGTCGTCAATCAGTGGCAGTGGGTAACAATTCTTAATGATGACTTTGTTTAGGGCGTGGTAGTCCGTGACCAGGCGTAAGGTACCGTCCTTTTTAGCCACAAAGAATATGGCAGCCCCAAAGGGAGACTGTGAGGGGCAGATAAGTCCTTTTTCCAGTGCCTCCTTGAGATAGGTGTGCAGGGCGTTGACCTTGTTTGGGGTCAGTTGATAGATGTGACATGCCTTGGGTACAGCCCCCTTGAGTTGGATAGAGTGTTGGATGTGCTTCTCAGGGGGTAGCCCAGGTAACGCTTCCTTAAAGATTTCTGGGTGACTGGCCACAATGTTGCAATCTTGAGGCGTGGAGGTATCCTGGTGGTCCTTGAAGTGTATGATTTCATACTGACAGGAGTCCCAGTTAATTGCTTTCAGGCTTTCCTTCTTGTCTAAAGTCTCTGTGATGCGTACAAAGACATGGTCATGTAGGAGTTGGTCAACAGAGTCAGGATAGATCTGATGGTTGACGCCTTCACACTTGATGGTCAACACAGAGGTCGCCCAGTCCATGTGGGGGTTGTTTTTCCGTAACCAGTCTAGTCCCAGTACAATGTCAAACTTAGGAAAGTCAATGAAGGGACCTTGGATGGTAGAGTGGAGGTTCTCAAGCATGACAGAGAAGGGGGCAGTTTCCTTTGTCACAGCAATGTGGTGTTCATCAGCCAGGACCACATTTTTAATCCGCAAAGGATTAGTGGCCAGCTTGAATTTATCCACAAAGCTGCTGTGGACTAAGGTTCAATCTGCACCTGAGTCCAGGAGTGCTGAGCCTGTGTAACTGCAAAAGCGGAAAGGGTAAAAAACAATTTATTGGGATGTCTGGTGATGGTGTATAATACCGGGTCTTCTGAGGGTACTTGGATCATTGGACATTGGTCCACGTCCTTGGGTTGGTATTTATTGTTGGGTGAGTTGGGAGTTGTGTGGGGAGAGCTTGGCTTGCTTAGTGCCCTCCCCGGGCTTTCCCCTCATCTTGGTTGCCTTGGGTGGCAGTGACACAGAAATGGGTACAATTTGACTGGCCGTTGCTTCCATTCCCATTCCCATTCCCATTCCCATTTGAGCCCGTGGGTTTGTGGTTGTTGTTGTTGCCGTTGCCTCCAGGAGGTGGTTGAGAGGAGCGCCCGCCTGGATGGGAGTCCTTGGGCCTTTCTTGTTTTCCAGTCTCTGCCTTGTGTAGAGCGTTGGATGTTTGTTCCGCTTTTCCCGCTTCACGGTACAGGCTTTGCAGGTTGGTTACCTGGTCCAGATTCACATGTCTCATCATGTGCAACTTGAGGGTGTCGTAGTACATGAGGTGTGTTGCTGGGGTGTCAAAGGCCATGTCAGATGGGGCACAGAGTTCCTTGTAGGCGCAGGTGAGTTCTTTAACAGTGCCTGTCTGGTTCAGGTTCTTTACTTGGTGTATGATCATGAGCGCTGAATCCTTAAGCACAAATCTTGCCAAGAAGTCCTGTTTGAAGGTGTCCCAGTTCTTGTCAGTGTGCTCTTTGTGCCACTTGTCACACCAGGTGCCAGCGTCATGGGTCAGGCAAATGGAAATCTCCACAATTTAAAATTGCTGTGGGCATTCCATCTGAGCCAGCTTGCTTTGGGCGGACTGGATCCATGTGGCAGCATTGTTGTTGTTGACCCCAGCAAAGGACTTTAAGTGCTGCAAAGTCTTTGCGCTACATAGGCGGGCATGGGGGTTTTGTTGTCTGGTTGCGGCATCAATGAGGGAGCCTGAAAAAAACCTTGCGCAGACATGGCGTTGAAGGCGGGTAGCAGGATTACCATGTTTTGGTATAGGACAAAACCATCAGGTATCTCAGTACCAGGAGTATACGGGGACCAGTTGGGCAGGAGGCCAGACATGATTCTGTCAAGGATTTGTTGGCCGCGGCGTGTGCGGGCAACATGCAGAATTTTTCAAGATAAGGTAGGATGGAGAGCCTACCTGTGCTACCAATGTTGTAACTGTGCTGTTTTAGCAGAGTTACATGGGGAAAATATTTAGAAGATGGATAATAATCTTTATTGAGAGATAGTGATTATATAGTTCATGTGAATCAAGGATAACAGGAACAAGATTGGTGATCACACAGCTGGATGGAAGAAGGGGGTGGCTTGATCCTGATAATGAGTCAAGCGCAAATCAAGGTATCCACTGTGAAGGATCATCATCTGTTCATGTTGTTGGATTTGGTAATTTGAGTTGACTTCCTAGTCTGGCTTTGGGTGACCAGATAATTGGATTGCAGGTCACAAACCCACTTGGTTGGAACCTTGCTGGCGGGTTGAGCCTGCGGTTTTGACAATAATGTGATTTCATGTACTATTTTTATTTATATACATGTTATTTGCTATTTTTATTTTAATATCTTTATAGTAGATAAGCAGGATAATTAACTAAATTATAAAAGTGTTGCAATATCTACAATTACTCCCTCTCAGGAAATCTTTTCCCTGAGAATTGTCCCTACTATCTAATGATCAATGGTGCTTCTGCCACACTATTGAGTTGTATGGGGATCAAACATCTTGAACCCTAAGAGGAACACTACCTGGACAAGCCCCATGACTGTCATGGACAGTATATGGCTTTCAATGATACTATATAGCATTATATCTTTGTATCAAACAAAGTATCATTATCTTATTAATTCCCCCCTTTGTCTTGTTTCATATACTTCCCTGAAGTATATACTTGACAGCAGGAAAACCAAGTCTGAATAATTGAAACACAGAAAGCAAGACCAGGTTTCAGGGATCCAACCCGTGGGGGGTTCCTGAGAACTCGCGGGCAGACGGCCCGCGGGCCCAGCAGGGAGGACCCATCACAGGATTGGGGCTAACTTTACAATATAAAATAACAATTTCCCAAGGACTGCCCAAGGACCACTTGTAGGCACCATAGAATCAATCAATCCAGTGAGGGTGATATACATTACCCCAAATACTTGGGTGGAAGTGGATTCATCAGTGGCAACAGATTCTTGCGGGTGGTTGGGCCGTGGGGTGTGGGGCGGCGTCATTGGAACCAAATATGTGGGCAGGAAATTATACTTGTCTCGGAATAGCAGAGGGGGCTGGATAATTTTGGTGCCTTCTCTGTAAAGGACTTCTGTCTCTCTAGTTCTAGCTTCAGGTTCATAGATTAGGATCTCCTCCAGAGTAAACTCCAAATACGCCGGGTTGGGTGGGTACTCAGTAAAATGTACTGGGACAAAGGAAGCTCCTGGTGGACAGTAAAGTTTGGGCAGCTGGTCTGCGGTTTCTTGGGGTAGGTGAGCACGGGGAGCAGAGCCGCAAAGAGTAGACTGTAGATGAAATAAAACTAATAATAAGTATGGTATGATCTGGTTAAACCAAAGGTTCATGTCACTTTTATTGCAAGGATGGTGATGGGCATTTTCCTGGCAGCCCAGGGTATAAGTATGCCCATCTGTCATGGTAAAACTTTCACAAATTCTGTTGGCCCAGGTTTTCCCAATTGTCAGGCCTTCCCAGTCTTTGGTGGCATCAATTGCAGGGGTTATTTTATTGGCTGGTTTGAACTGAGGAAGCTCAAATTCCCTAGTCAGGTCATGAGATTGGTTGCCTCTGGGTGGCCTGTGTTCTATGGGAAAATTCTCTGTTTCCCCTTCTGTGCGGGCCTGAGTTATTTTGCAATCAGTGGCTGGGCCTGCCCTTTAATTGGCTGTCTTATCAGGGACCCCCAGTGTGGAGAGTATTGGCGTAGGTACATTTGGTTCATCAAGCTTAAAAGGATTTTCCGAAGTCAAATCCTGTTCTGATTTGAGCCCAAAAACTGCGGGCTGGCAGCCTGCGAGATGCCGGGGTTTGAGTTTTGTAGTTGGGGCTTTCTGATAAGCATAGTTGATAGGAGTTTGTCACTTGTGACACCATGTAAAAAAAAGAGTAAGCCTATTAAGTTGAAAACTGACTTAATTTAGTTAAATATAAGGCTTCAGTCCCACAAGAATGATAAAGGAAATGGTATTTAAAGTTAAGAAATGATCTAATTTCAAATTGAAATAAAGTTAAATTGAAATTAAGAAAATTGCTCAAATATAAGTGGAAAAAAGAGGGATAATCAAGACAATAAGAATTAAACCCAATGCTTGTGATCCTTGGAAATTCCACAAAAAGTAGATGAAAGATAAGATTCTGATACATAAGACATGAACAGAGAAACTTTGACCATTGTGGTAGTGCACCCAGCTGTATCATAGCCCTAGTTGATCTTAGGATTTAAATACTAAATTAAATACTCATCCCAGAGCACATATTTACCCTTGCATAGTGCTGATAGATGTCTTCTTATTATCAATTCTCAAGGGATAAAGAGCAAACACCAACTCTTGTAGTTGGGCAAAAACAAGCAAACAACACTAATCTATGTTAATTAGGCAACTGCCGTAAATTAGATTGCATATTAGAATGGTCAAGATTATCATTGGAATTAATTCTGATGATCAAGGGTATTCTAGTTGTGCACTTGAATCCGTCAGATCCAACAGATTTGCATTCCCAATTAGAACTCAGATGCTAAGAAGTTCCAGCCAACCTATTATGTCATGATGGATCAGGTTTGGGAATTAATAGCAATTGCTGCAATGGGTAGCTGCAACTTCAGCCCACTCTGAAGTAATGTGCACTTACTTATCCTTGTTGGATTGTTTGGATCATCCCTAAAAGAAAGAAACTTGGCTGCAAGAGCCTGGTAGATCCCAGAAGATTGTGTAATGTTTTAATTGATGATGTGGGTGCTAATGACACCTCTGCAGCCATTGTGCATCAATTTGTAAAGACCCAACAATTGGGGGAGTATTTTAGAAAAATAAGGGACCAAGTTGGCGACTTGGGAGCCTGTGAGCACTATCACAATTGAATAGACTGTCATCATCAATCAAAAGACTTTGGTGTGTACGTTATAGCGTCTGAAACTGCTGGCAAAATACGTGAGTACGTAGTATATACAGGTGTATATGGCTACAGACTGGGTGGAGTGAACAATACCAGCGTGGGCCCAGAGTACTGCTCAGAGGAGTTGAGCTGCACCAGCTCCTTGTAGTAATACTTGCCAGGTGGTTTGTTGAATGGCCCATGTTGGTGGCCCCCAATCCCTAGGCATGCTGTGAGGACAGCTGAGAAGATTAGATGATTCATCTTCTGGTCCTGGGAAAGGGCAGACAAAGCTTAATGTCCTTTTTAACTTCTTGTAGAGTAAGTCTTTAAATCAATTTATGTGAGACTATTGAGGGGTAATTTCACTCAATGATAGCACAACTATCATTGAGTGATTGATCTTCATTATATACTATCAGCCCTGGTGGGGCATGAATAGTGCAAAACAATTGACAAGGAACCCCAAACACTTGGTGTTGTCTGGAATTCCCTTTTGGGAGGGGAATTGGAAGTGGTGTGCAGGCAATGAATTATTACTTCTGGGCTTGCATTGGTTTAGTGTATCATTGGATGCTTTCATGCATCCAAATTTGACTTCTGCAGCTAATGCAGGAATGGTTGTTCTGGGCAGCTTTTCAACCCCTTCCAAATTTAGTAGATTCCAAATTTGGGCAACAGTTCCCCCTCTGTGGGGTTCCTGGTCACCAGTCCCCATAGTGTGTCCTGGGTTGTAGCCAGGGACCGGCTTGGAGGAGTCGTCATTCTCCAACAGGGGGGAAGGGTTGGTGAGAAGCTTATACTTGGCTTGCATAAGGGCAAACTCCTCAAGTATCTTTCCAATTACCAAGCAAGCGTCTCCCCTGTATACCTGGACTTCAGCAGGCGCTAGCCCGCCTGTAGGCCAATGCCAATCCTGGAGTAGCCTTGCAAACTCTTCTCCAATGAACTCTCTTCCTCTATTTGACATTTCCAAATGCCTGGTCACCTTCTCCCACTCCTCCTGGGCAGATTTACTAGAGGCAAACTTCCTGCACCCTAGGCGGTATGATTCCTCATTCCCTGGGCTAGGATAGAAAATATGGGGCAATTGACTCATGAGACTTATATACTCTTTTCACACGGGAAAATCAGATAGGGGTTGTAATAGGCGCTTTATTCTCTGTCAGAAGGAAGATCCACTTAGAAACCTTCTGAGATATCACCTTTGGGTAGGAAATAAGAAAGGGTTTGTGCCAAAACTTGGAGTCCTTTAACAATATCTTGGACTCCTTGTTCTTGGGCTCCCTTGCTTTGGTCTTGGGCTCCTGCACTTTAGTTGTGGGCTCCATTGTCTTAATCTTAAGCTCCTGTGGTCTGACCCAGCTCTGGCTTCCTATCCTTGGTCTTTTGCTCCTTCTGTAGCTTTGGTGGCCTTTGTAATCCACTTGATCCAGTCCCTGAAGAGTCTCAGATATCTCTGCCTTTTATAGCCCCTTGTTTCAGACCAAAAACCTCTCATAGAACTCTGGTTCTTTAAAGCTTAAACTATCCAGTTTTTCTTCCTCTATAATATATTAAACTTTCAAACTTACTTCAGCCAATGAAAGCCCTGAATTTTCCACTTCTGCTCCCCATTTTTTAGGCTTTAACTCTCAAGTTAAAGCCCTTAAAAACCTGATCAAGTAAGCTCCAGGTTGCAGCCAATCAAACGCCTTTCTTCAACAGTTTTGCCAAAACAGTTCATCCGGATGACCTGTTCCTGACCATGGTTCAAACTCCAAGCTACCCTGCTCCAGGTAAACCACTGCTCTGCGTTTCAAACAGTTTTGCCGTAATTCCTGTCACGTTTCCCCGGAAAATCTTGAGTGCTCCCACATATGTTTTACCTAGGCAATTTTTGATCCTTCAATGTTTCAACGTTTCTCCGCGTTTCTCTGTGTTTCTGTCAACGTTTTGAATCTTTGAACCTGCCTGCTGCTTGCCCTTTTGCACCTCTAGTTGTTCTTGGCAAAATTTGCTCTTTTGCTTTCACAGTTTCTCTGTTCTTCTTCCAACTTCTTTCTGGTCCTTTTTCTCTCTCATCTTTTCCCTAAAAATAACTTATAGTTCTAACAAACTATAGGTTATTTTTTCTCCTCTTTCCTTTTCTTTATATCATTTAATCCTTTTTTAATCATAATCAGGCAGTATTCAATCATTCTTTAACTGCTTCTTTATATCCAAACTTCTTCTCAAAAGTCACTAAACCAGCTCTTCCATCCTCTGTATTCAGTCCAGCTAGGTCATCCTCTCAACTCTTCAGTTCTTCAGCACCAACTTCTGGTCCTTTGGTCATCCTACCCCATGATCTGCTAGTTCTCCATCCTGTCTTCTTGTCTTTCTGCCTATCCTTCACCAGTTCCACACTAGGAACTTCATTTGTTCCCTTAACACACTGAACCATATTGGTCCATTCCATTCAATATGAATTAACAGTTCATCAACTAGCCTTCACTGTGACCAAACAGTCCCTCTTGATAGTTTTCTCTGCTAATTCTGTGAACCACCTTGGTTCTTTATCTCAGCCCCCATCACCAGAACTCGTAGACCCAGGCATGAGTCTACATTGAACTGGTGTTTGACTGGGCCCTTGCAAGTGGCAATCCACTTAGGCCATTCAATCATAAATCTATGTTTATGCATTGTCTTTACTCACCCAGGTGATGAAGTCTGGGCTTTCAGTTGCAGAGTAATCAGCTCTACTTCCCAGAGGTCTGATCACACCAAGTTCTGCAGCTTGCTTTCCTGAGCAAGCCCCCCTGGTGACACCTCTGAGCATGCCTATACCCTCCAATGCTCACTTTGGGTTTCCCCAAAGCTCCCATGAGGGCATAAATGAGGACACCCTGCCAGTCCATTAGGCAGGGTGCTTGCTCACAGACCTCCTGCAAGCGTATTAGGGTACGTTGAGCCCTCAGAGCTCTTCCCCTCCCTGGCAGCCCGCGTTACCCGCCAGGGGTCCAAACTTACACTCCCCCCAGACAAACAAAGTTCCCTGCTTGCTATTTCAGTCTCCACTATGCTAGGTGAAGTACTATAGCCCAAAGCAGCCAACATCTTCTGCTGGGTGGAGGCAACAACTGCCTCTGGTAGTCCTTTGTTACCTACCAGCCAGACCTTACTTACCCTAGTAGACCATGTTACCTACTAGGCTCCCCTTACTTACCCTGGTAGACCATGTTACCTACTAGGGTTATATCACTTCTCCTACCCTAGTAGACCATGTTACCTACTAGGCTTACCTCACTTACCCCTAGCAGCTCTATGTTACCTACTAGTTTACAACATTGCTACCTGACCACACACTGTCATTTCTTAGCATATTGTCTTTATTTGAAGCCAAATTCACCCTCGCCTGCAAACCGCACACATGTGGATCACCACACCCTCCTTTTGGGTTTAGGAAAATTTCCTTTTTGGGTTTCCCAATTTGGAAATTTCCCCATCTGGCAGGGGTGGACGGTACCACCATGGGGGTTGCGCTGTCCCCTGCTGGCGGGCTGGCTGGGTGACTGGCTGGCGGGAGTGGGCAGGCGGGCGGGGGCTAGCTGGCGGGTGGGGGTGGACAAGCGGCAACTGGCTGCCTGATGGCAGGCAAGCGCAGGCTAGTTACCAGGCTGGGTGTGCAGTTGGCTGTGCAGTCTGCAGTTGGCTGGCAGGCAGCCGCGCAGCCTGCAGCCAGGCTATAAAAGCCCAGTGTAGAATTAAAAGATTTTTTTAATTTCTTTTTGGTGCCCTTCCTGTTTGGCAATAGTTTCCCCAATTAGGGGGAACTGCTACCATTTTTTATCTTGACCTGTGGGATCCATTGTGACCAAAATGTTGTTTTCTAAAGGGTTGATGTCAGGAATATTCCTGACACAATCACAGTATTTAACTTCCTTTCTTTTCTCAAATAAAATATACTTTTACATATTTTACACATTGCCTTTAACTCTATTCAGTTGTTACTTAGAAATAAAAGTTAAAGACTCCAGAGTCAAGAAGGATGGTATTAATATGTGTTTAGGCCTTAAACCACACTCTACAAGCTAGCAACTAGGACGTTAAACCACAATACATCCCCAAGACCCAAAATACAACACTTGTGCTCACTCCTGACATCTATCTAACTGAAAAAACTGAACTTACAGGACCCCCCACTGCTGCAGTCCTTTTTCAGCCCAGGGAGGAAATGAACCTCTTTCTGCTTCTGCTTTGGCGTATCTAAGACATATACTTCAGCAAAAACCAGAATTATCCTTCTTGAAAACCACTGAACAGAATGGTACTCCTCAAGGCCCCAGGAATTAACTGAAATTAGCCAGTTCATGGGTATGTACATAGAATTCCTACCATTCAATGCTACCAAACCCTGAACTTGAATGTGGCAATAACTAATCCAGTCAATGCCAACATAGTTCCTTTCTCCCAGACCTTGGACTCCACTATTCAAGGAATGGATAAAGGAGTAGTACAGGATGGGGAGAACTTGGCTTGCCTGGCAAATCTGCTGGCCTATGGATCCTCAACCAGAGAAAGGATCCAAACCTTAATCAACATCAACACCAACCATCTCAAAAAGGACACAAAGACAGTTTATCAGATGAAGGAGTACTTGTACTACTTTGTACACCCCGTCATTTGTCACAATAGAGTCCATCTGGCCTGCCAAGAGAATGTAATTATGAATCATGACCAATTGATTGCAGCTCAACAGATTTTCTTGCAGACTCTATATTCTGACCTTGGGGTAAACTTTAGGTTGATTAACCAGCTGATTGCTAAGTTAGTCAGAAGCCAAATGTTCTCCACCCTATTTATGAAAACCATGGGGCAATCCTTTCATAACTACATTCCACAGGTGGTCCAACAGATTCTGAGCAACTATGGCTTAGATCCCCATTGGATCTCAGTAGTTACTGCCCATGTCAAAGGTTCCAAGGACTTCTTTCAGGATATCATACAGTAATTGGAAAGAAATTGCCCTGCCCCAGCAGCTGAGGAGTCCACTGAAAATGATTCCAAGATGCTCCATAAAGAGATAATGAAACTCTTTGAACACTTCTGCTCCTTGGAAAAATATGTTCAGGAACTCCAACAGGACAATACCTTCTTTTATGGGGACATTCACGCTTTCCAAGCACAACTGACAGAAGGGCTCAAGGACCTCAAGGCCACTCATTCTGGTTCCAACTACAACACCCAAAGACAGTCTGCATTGGAAAAAGGTCAATAGAACCTTTGCTGAGATAGCTTTCCAGCTGATCCAAGGCCTAAAAGATGAAGTGAATGGACTGTTAAAGGAAAACCAGGTTATCAGAGAAGAGCTTAAGGACACCAGAGCCACTCTGCTCACTTTCCAGGGCCAAATTGACCAAATTACTGCTTGCCTAACTGTCTCCCCTCCCAGAGGGAGAACAGTACATTTTGAAAAACCTAGGTCCATTAGTAGACTCTCCTTGGGAAGTCAGGCACACTCCTCTTGCAATAAATCCTATCAAAGCTATGATGAAGATGATACTGCCCAAAGAAATGTCCCTAGGAGCATCATGATGACTGAAGAAGTACTGGAGAGCAGTGACAATCCCCTGGATACCCCTGAACAAACAAGATTACAGGAACACCAGGATGCTTCAGAAGCCAGATACAAGGCTTCCAGAAGCAACCACTCTCCCATCCAAAGATCCTTCAATACAAGCAATGTGCTCTCTAACTTTAAACCTGACAACTTATTGCAACTGAACCAATGAGGATTCAGTATTTGATTTGGGGAAGGGAACAGCCCAATAGAAAGGACAAGAATGAATAGAACAAGATGTTGTTTATTATAGAATACTGTGATTAATATACTATACAGGGAAAACCACAAGGCCACAAGGGGGTGGCATGGTGGCATGTTCCATATAAGGTTTGGAGCCAAGGAATAACTTATGCAGGGATCAGCAGGTCAAATTGGTAGCACTCCTAATTAGGAGAAAGTGCCTGCAGTTTGACATTGCCATCAGATTAATCCATAATGTTAGATACGTCAAGGGGCAACTCATCAAGCGCCCCCTGTTTATTGTAAGATATGTTGGCAGGCAAGTCTGGAAACTTGGTTGCAACACCCCCCTTGCCCCCTGCTTGTTGTCAGACACCAGGATCAGAGTTTGCAGTAAATCTGGGAAGGTCTGCACAAACAACCTTTGTGTGAGGATGGTACAGCAGGGGTGCAAGCAATTGTGGTGAAGCTTCTTGGTGTTTCCTTGGGCATCTTCAAGTTGGTAGGTGTGGTTGTCATAGACTGCGGCTATCTTGAAGGGTCCCAAGTGGTTGGGCAAGTGCCTAAAGTTGAATTGTGGAGATCAAAATCTCCACAATTGATGGATTTTTTGATCTCCACACTTTTTTCCAATAAACATTTTCCCAAAAAATTTAATATTTTTCTTAAATTTGACTTTTTTTAAAATGTTTTTACTAGTAGCTAAAATCAAAAAACCAAGTTCAAAGTGCCCAAATTGATGCAATTTAAAACACACCTTAATTTAATTTGGCTTTTAAAATAGAATTTATTTACCCCTTTGAATAGAGGGGACAAAACCAAAAGTGCAAAAATTGAAGTGCAAAAAAAGCTTCAATTTAATATTTGACACATCAAAATTAAAAAAAATTTAAATTTTAAATTTTTTCTATATGTAAAAAAAGAAATCAAGAGCTAAAAAAAGCTTTTTTAACTTTAGGCAAATTTTTGAAATTATTTTGTTCAAATATTAATATAAAATAGTATTATAAGCTCTTTCTTTTTAAAAAAATAAAATTTTGTCTCATAAAAATTTACTTAAAATTTTACATATAGTTTCTTAATGGGTGCAGAAATCAAAAAGTAGTCAAATCAAAATCCAAAAAGGTACCAAAAAACTAGGACCACTTAATATTAAATTTTTGCAAAAAATTAATATTTTATTCATTATGTTTTATTAAGTTCCTCAAATCAAAAGTGAGGAAATTGAAAATCAACTTTTTAGATTTAGTCACACTTTATATAAGCTTATAAAATTTTAAATAATTTATAAAAACTTTTGAAATTCCTCATGTAGATTCTTTAAGACCTGATATTTAAATATATAAAAAAGAAATGAAGTTTTTTTTGATAGGTTTTTATTTTATTGCAATATTAATAAACTGGTGTGTTTTGGAGGCAATTTTAAAGAATATTAAATTAATATAATATTGTACTATGTTTCCCTATGTTATTTCAGGGGACAAAATTAAAATGCAGAAATCAAAGTGCAGAAATTGAAGTGCCTAAACCAAAGTGAAATAAGCTCTTGGGTTTTTTTAAGGTTTCTCTTTTGAATTTTCTCTTTTCCCACCTCTCCTTTCCACCTCTCATTCCTCCTCAAAAAATTTTAAAAGTTTTGTTGGCCCCTTGGATGTGCCGGGGGCCAAAAAACTTTTAAAAATTTCTGCATTGTCAAGAGGGTGGATTATATAAAATCTGATACCAAGTAGAAAAAACTTTCTTTTTCTTCCCTTCTCCTTTTTCTTCTCTTCTCTTCTCTTTTCTTCTCCTTTTCTTACCCTCAATTATCTTTTACTATATCTTTTTACTATATGTATTAGAGTAAAATAGATGTATAAAATGTTTCTTTTTGGTATAAAAATTTGCTCTATTTATACAGTAGTTTTAAAAGCTATGGCAACAAGCAAAATGAACTCAGATTTAAACAAAATTCAACTAGCAGGTTAAAATATACACTCTGTTAACAGGGATATTTGGCGCTAATAGGCAAAATTGGTCAACACAGCAACGAAGTACTCACGCGCAAAGCAAAACCATTCAAAATACAATCCAAAATACATTGATTCACAAACAAAATGGTGTGAGTTGGCTTTTGGTGTACATATGTTTACTATGTGAATTGGTGACAAAATACACCCACACATGGTGCGTCAAAACTCAATCCAAAAACAAAACACAATAGGAACTCAAACCACAAATGAAATCACTCACACAGTTTGTGCAATGGATTGTAATCATGAATGATACCAATGTATCTAAAATAAGACACAAGATCTGAAACATAAATTTTAAAAATATTGTGTTGGGTGCTTATATTTGGCATAAAATCCAGGAAAAAAAGTGAGAATTATTTTGGGTATTCAAAAATGGGCGTTGTAAACCAGAAACAACTAATTAAGAAATAAAAAATCTTTAATTGGGATATTGGGTGGGAAAACCTCTAATTGAATATCCATATTCAGATAAAAGCAAAAATTAAAATTAGGTAGTAACTTAATTAAAATTTATTTAGTATTTTATTAAATTTTAAAATGGAAGGAACACAACACCAGAGTACCAATGCACCCGTTGTGCGCCGCGGCTGCGGTCGCCCCCACAGGTCAAAGAATAGACTCAGTACAGCACAAGTGCCTACTTGGGAGGTAGTCGGAAGAGGAGAGTTCCATGGTGACTCTGCACTGACACAGCCGGTTCAAGGAGCACAAGCTGCTAGAGTGCGGAGCATAAACCCTCGGGTCCCAAAGCTGACCCGGAAGCCAACCAAGGTCACCACTACCAAAATGGTTAGAAACAAGGAGGTAGTACTTACTTTGTATGTGTTTGACACTATGTACCGGCAAGAGTTGGTCCCGTCAGCCATGCTGGAGAAGATGAAGCCTGTACTTGATACTAGCTATGAGCCATACATAAGCAATGGCAATCAGGAGGACAACAAGGAGCCCAAGTTCTTTCAAACTGATGAGGGACAACTGGTGCGCAAGAAAGTTGCAGCCTTCTACAACAAGGTGCCTATGCCTTGCAAGCCTGTCATCAATCAGGATCCTGGCTTGTCTGAACCCACAAAGCCTGCCCATAAGTGCATCCCCAACATCAAACACATCATCCTGCTTAAGCTAATGCAGGAATCAGGCAATTACAAGGCGGCTGCAGCCATTGTTGGGGTGGATCCCAAGTACGCCTCAAAGACCTTCAACAAGTTCCTCAACACAGGTCAAGTCCTTGCCGTGGAGAAATCCTTGCACGTGTCAACCATGCTCACAAAGGAGCACAAATGGGCAATCCGCCAGTGGATAACCCGAGATTGCCATCTTGAACTGGCAAATATACAGGCCATGGTCAAGTCCACTTTTGGGGTTGAGGCCTCAATTTCCTTCTATTATCATTTGGTCAAGGGAATGCAATTTTCCTGGAAAAAACTCAGGGTATCCCCATACAATTGGAACAGCCCAGCCAATATTGAGACCTGGAGAAAATACGCAGAGGTGTATACTGCCCTAAAAGCCAAGGGGACAGTCAAATTTTACTACATCAATGAATCAGCATTTGCCTCGTCAATGCACAATGAGTATGGGTATGTCCCCAGAGGCTCCAATGACGGGATGGCTTGGCGTGCTGCAGTCTGCGCAGAGCCTATTCAATGGTGGCTCTCCTTGGTCCAAAGGGGGTTGAGCTCTACCAAATGATATTGGGATCTCACAATAGCCAGACCTTCCTATCATTCCTCCAATTGGTCCAGGAGCACCTGAGGCGCACAAGCTTGGGCTTCACCAATGTAATTGTGCTGGATAATGTTGGTCTCCACAAGGTGGCAGATATTCTCAAAGAATTCTCAATGATTGACACTAGCATCCCAGTGGGCCCCCAGCAATTGGCCACAGCAAATTTGTGCCTGCTCTTCCTCCTCACTTATTTGCCCTTCCTAAATCCCATCAAGGAAATCTTTGGGTGGCTCAAGCGAGCTGTCAAGCGGGGAACCCCAACTGGGACAGAGGACCTTTTTGATTTGCTGCAAGCCGGGATCCATACCCTCCCAGCTGAGACCGTGGTCAAATTCTATGGCCACGCTGATTTGTTTATCCCCACATGCCTTGCAAATCAGCCAATCAATTAAAGGCTTAGCTTATCCCACTTTTTTATATATCCTCTAATTTACTAATCAAGATTCATTAACTAACATTTTATATTTAGATGTTTCCAAGCCCGCAATCACATTCTGCAGCACCATCAATGAAGGCTAGTAATTTATTTATTCATAATCATTTTTATTATTGCATCCAAGGGTATTCCAAACGCTTGATAATGGATTACGAAAACACATCAATATCATTTTTGGCAAATAAATATAAAAAGCAAACTAAAAAAATAAATGTAAATCATACAAATTAGAAGTAGATTTTATTGACATATATTATATGCTTTTATTAAAACCTTCCCTGGAATTTATTTTGTAAGTAATGTTTGCTAAAATATTATTTTATAAAATTATTAATTATAATAAAAATAATCTAAAGGGTAAATATATTTATTGGAATAGAGGATATATTAGGAGCACCTATAATGGGTTTGGCGGTATGTACCCACCCCACAATGGAGGTGGCACACAACCTCCACTGCCACACTGTAGACAGTGGATACACCCTGGTTAAAATATTCTTGCCTGCTGGTAAAAGGGAGGATGGTGAGGTGGGAGTGAAGCAGCAGCTTCTCAGGCGGGGCCGCATACCTGTAGATTCCAGCCAGGACCAGGGCGTCCTGGATAACATGGTCAACTGAGTCATATCTGTGGGGGAACTTCTTCCTGTTGAGAGCAAGTTGGGCCTCGTCAATCCCCAGAAGGACCCTGTCCAGGTCCTCCACGCTGGCGCTCATTCTGAAGTAAAACAGGAACCCCAGGTAAACCACCAAGTGAAGCCTTTGCCCAGCAAAGGCTTCCGTAAACTTGCATAATTTATGGTATACTGTGCTTATTTTTTTCTCGTGTTTAGTTTTGCCAAAGGTAAGATCCAGAGCTTCTTGGACCCCTGTCTTGTTGGCACTCCAGGCCAGCCCAAAGTCCGCCAGGAGGATTTTAGTCTACTTCACAGCTGTTGCATCCACAACAGCCAGTTTTTCTACCGCACGCCTGAAGTTCTCCAGCAAGTAGGACAGGGTGTGCTCCACTGGGAAGCAGAAGCAAGCAGCCGCATGGGCCTGGTCCATCTCCGGTATATTCTTGAATGGGAGTATCACCAGGATGTCCCAAACAAGCTCAATGAAGTTTACTGTGTAAACTCCTTTGAGAACCACTGGGTCCAGGCGGACTAGTTGAGCATCCTTGTAGGCAGTAACTGCCCACTCGGATGCCCCTCTTCATGTGTTAGCCCAGCCAATGCCTCCATAGACATTGGGAATATACCGTGAATCCTATCTTTGAGCTCCTGCAAGACAGGGGGGACAGGAATAGCTGCTTTGCCACGGGAGTGGCAAAATTTGAGTAGAAGGTGAGGGGAACAAAAGGAACCAGGACCCAGCGGAGTTTGCCATCTACATCTTCTAAAAAAAAGGTAAGTATTTATGAATTTTTATTAAGTTTATTTTCTTAGGTTACCTTCTTGGGTTTCTTCTTTGCCGGCGGCTTTGGCAGGCTTTACCATCCTTGGTACAAGCAGCTGTGCAGGCGTCTCAGTGTCCTCCTTGCGGGCCCTCTTGGCAGGTTTGAGATGTGCATACATCTCAGGGTCGTCTGTCCAGACAGACGGTGCAGAGAGGGCAAAGGACTTGAATTGCAAGCCTTCAACCACTGTCTTCTGAATGTTGAGTAGGCACTCTATTGTCTTCTCAGGTGTGTCTGGTATTTTGGTCATGAGTGACTTGGCAGCCACCTTTTTGATTTTTTCCCCTTCAAGGTTGGCAGACTTCACCTTTTCCTTGACCTTGCAGTCAATTTCTTTGATTTTGGCAACTGCCAAGTCAAGGTCTTTTAGAAGTTTTTCCAATTTGCTCATTGATTTTTTACTAACCTTTTCATATGTTTTTATAGCTCTTGCCCCAATAAATTCTGTATTATTTTGATACAATTGCCTCTTTGTTTATTCCTTTTTGTTTTCCCATTTACTACATTATCCCATCTTTTTACCCATTTTGTATATGTTTTACACACATCTCAATATGTGTTGTTTGCTTTGTGTGGTATTGTTCCTTGGTTACCATATTATTTTTGGCGCTTGACACAGCCCCTTGTGAAAATATTAACAACAACTTGGTGATCAACTGAATTTGAATTAGAAAATTAAAGTGTTAACTGTTTTTAGATAAAGTTGTTACTGATCTGAATTCAAAACCTTAATGATAAACTTTAAGCCAATCAGGAGCTAAGTGATAAAGTGATTGTTGTGACATAAAGGGTCATTCAATAATTCTATGATGCATGTGCGCTAATTCATATGATTGGCTGGTTGTTTTGCCATTGTACGCCATTGCTGCTGTGGCAATTTGTTGATGGACTAGTGCTAACTCAGCGGCTGATTGGGCACTAGTCCATCAACAACTTGCCACAGCAGCAATGGCATACAATGGCAAAACAACATGCCAATCATATGAATTAGCGCACATGCATCATAGAATTATTGAATGACCCTTTATGTCACAACAATCACTTTTTCACTTGGCTCCTGATTGGCTTAAAGTTTATCATTAAGGTTTTGAATTCAGATCAGTAACAACTTTATCTAAAAACAGTTAACACTTTAGTTTTCTAATTCAAATTCAGTTGATCACCAAGTTGTTGTTAATGTTTTCACAAGGGGCTATGGTTTGATACTAAAAATAACTGTGTTCAGGATCTAGATACACACCATAGTAAATATATGATTTTATAGAAATAAGCTGAACATAAAGAATAAAACCAACTATAAACAAAGAGAACATGAACAATTGAAATTCAAAATAAAGATAATATAAATATAAAATGTTTGGTGACAGGAGGTTTATTGAGACGGGGAAGAGTGATGCCTAGTAGGCAGAATGGCACAGGAAGGAGGATGTAGAGGTAGTGCTGGCCTGGGGGGTCTGGGATTGGGTGGGTTGGGCTTGCGGGTTAGGGGTGTTGGTGGTGGGGGTGGAGGCAGGAGGATTTTGCGTGATGGCCACCATATACTGCTTGTTGTACTCCTCATTGGTCATTGGCTGGATGGGCTGGTAAGTGGCAGTGGCCCGAGGTGGAAGGCACTTATCCTTATGTGATTGGCTGCCCATGTTCACATGGAAAACCATTTGCGTGAACAAGTCAGCCACCATTTGGCAACCAAAGAGAAAATTGTGATCAAGGACCCCAAGATAGAGGTTGTTGAAAGCCTGAGGGCGGTGCTCCCGTAGTGTAGGTCCCATGTTAAAGAAGATGACATCTCCCAGATGGACGTTGGCATGGCCAGCAGGGTAGACTGAGGCCTGGTGCCTGCGTCCCTGGATGGCCTTGAGGGCAGTGGAGCTTCCCTCCATCTGGTAGCTCAAGAAAACCCAGTATTTGGAATTTGAGCCATCCCAGGAGTTGAGCAATCCACTAAGGATGTGGCCATATGAGTACCCATCAACAAAATCAGGGTTTGTCCAATAATAGACAAAACCCTTGGCTGACACAGCCAGAAATGCACCAATAAACAACCCCTTGACCTTCTTCCTTCCTTTTTGAGTGGTGGCTTTTCCTTGTGTGCCAAAATCATCAAAAGCTATGGATAGCTTATAGTAAGAGATGAACATGACATCATCCAACAGACTAGTCAGGCATTGGACCAGGGTGGATTCAATGGCGGGATCATACGGGGAATCCTCAGCGCCATCCCATTGGTCACCGGCAAAATTGGTAAGAACCCATACAGAAGCCACCTTCCCGTACATCCAGAGCTGCACCATGCGCTCAGACACCCAAATGCTATGGTGAGCAAGTTGCTTCCGGACCTGGGTCAAGGGAAGCTTGGGGTTCCGCTGGAGGAGGTCAAGCATTATTGGGTATGCCTCAGTTATCTGGGACTCTTGGGCCTTCTTGGGCTTCTTGGCTGCCCCAATCCAATTCCCCCTGTTCATCATGCTGTTGAATTCCCGCATGACAGTAGCTTGGGTAAATTGCAATTGCTCCACAATCTGATCCCAGGACAGACCCTGCAGGTTGAGTGCCACAATTTCCTGAAGAATTTGGGCGGTGATGATTTGTTGCTTGGGGCGCTGGGTGGGGGGAGCTGAAGCCTGATTGGCTGAGGGAGGGGCAGGTTGGGCAATGGCGGGAAGTTGTTCCAAATTGAGGTTGCCATCCTGATTGGTTGGTTGGTGGGCAGCTTGTGCAGGGGTGGGTGTGGGAGCGGGGGCAGCACTAGACGCAAAGTGACTCTCAAACAAGTCAAAGCCATATGGGTTGGGGGAAAGTAACAGGTCAGCTTCCTTGTTACCTGCCTCAAAGGCTTGGGTGTAAACAGGTGCCTCCACGTTCTGAGCCTTGCCTTCATTGAAGCTGGCTTGACTGCTGCTGGCGCAGTTGAAGATGTTGCTATTGAAAACCATATTGAAACAAAACCTAGGATAAAATCACTAAAAGTAGAAATTTTAAAAATTAATGATTTATATTTATTGTAATCATCATTCCATATTTGGAAGGTTCTCAAAACCATTCCATACAAATCTGGAGCCATGAAAATGGATAAAATGCCTCTGTTCCTAAATTGGATAGCTGTTGATTGGCTGGTATACTGTTATTTTTCTATTTTAGGCTGCTCATACTACACATCTTGTGTGATTCTATTTTGTTTTGTGTTTGTGGAATCTTGCTTCTAGAGTACTCAGATTTTGTTTCATTTTGGTCCTTCTGTCAGTGTCTCATATGAATCCTGATTGGATTATAATATACTCTGGAATAGCATCCATCCATTTCACTTGTTGTGTCAGTTCATTTTGTTTGTGGGTTGAACTACACCACTTGATGTTTGATATAATTTTGTATAATGGGCAAGTGAAATCTTGTTTTTGGTTTGACATTTCATTTATTAACCAACAATATTTAAATTATTTGAATCCCGAATCTCGCGCAACTTGGATTTTGTTTAAATCTGAGTTTGTTTTGCTTGTTGCCATAGCTTTTAAAACTACTGTATCATTTTTAGTAGAAGTACAGCGTTTTTAACATAAGAATGTTCAAGTCTTCATTTTATGATATTTAAGTGGAAGATTCTTGATATCTTTGAATATTGTGACTTATAAATAAGATATAAGACTATATCTTTTATTAATTATAAAATTTTATAGTATATCTTTAATAAGTAAGTAATGTAATTTATATTATTTTTATGGTAGACTTACATAACTTTTATCATTTAAATAAGATCACTAATAAACCAAAATACCTAAAATCATATGCTTGTATCTTGCAGGAAAAATATTTTATTTTGCTTATACTGAAGTATTATTAGAACTTTACATAAGCTGAAAATTAAATTAACCTTTTTTATTGAACCAATAGTTTATAAAGCAGTTTTTTGTTTAGTTTCATATCTCTTATTTGATTGAATACAGTTACATATAAATTCTAGTCTAAATTCGCTTTTAAAACTAAAATAAACTTTCTTTTTAAAAAAGCTAATTTAAGATGCTTTTTATTATCTAGAATATATTTTTTATTGCAGAAATGAAGGTATTGGGGTTGTTTCAGTCTAGATAAGATTTTAAAATATATAGCTGTATATTATAAACTGTATTTTTTTCTGCTTCAAAGTTAACCTCTGGAAAATTGATTTTTGCACTTTGATCTTTAATATTTTTGATTTTTGCACCCTACATAGTGTTTCAATTTTTGAACTTTTGATCTTAGGAACTTCAACCTAAGGAACTTGCCCAAGTGGTTGGGTTCTAATCTGCCTGAATTGGGGTTGAGGGCGTAGACAGGGCCACCTACAGCATATCTGGCCTTGAGGTGCCTTGTCCCTCCCTCAATTTGCTTGAGTTCAATATCTCAGGCTTTGGTGTGCCACTGGCTCAGGGAAGGAGTGGTTAACAAGGGGGTTTCCCAGGAACTGTGGATTGTAATTTCCCTTATTCTACCCCCACCAAGCTATTGGGCGTCCCAAAGGCCAGGGTGCTGGGGCTGAACCCAGTGCCCCTGTTGAATCTCACTTGTAAGATGAGCAGTGTGGTGGGCAGATGTTCAGTCCACGCAGTATTAGGGTATTCCTGTGAGAGCTTGGCAATCAATTGGACCAGTGAACCATTCAATCACTCTATGTGTGCATTGGCTTGCAGATGGTATGGGGTTGTGACTATTTTCTGAAGGGCATTCTTGGCGCATTATGCCTTTATGACATGTCCAACAAGATCAGGTCCCCATCCGTAATGAGGCGTCTGGGTTGCCCAAAGTGGGCCACAATTTCCTTACCAATGAAGTGGGTGATGGTGGTGGTGGTGTTATTAATGGTTGCCCATGCTACTGGCCAACATGTAAAGTAGTTGATGGCTGTGATGATGTACTTCTTCCCAAGTCAGTCTTTGGGGAGAGGTCCAATAATGGCAAGGTCCCACTGCTCAAAGGGTTCCATGGCCTTAATGGGCAGAACAGACTTGGGGGTGCAGTTTTAGACGTGTTTTTTCACACAACACAGATGTTTTGAGGAGATCCAAAATATCTTGACACATACACAGCAACCAAACCTTATGTTTCATGATCTCAAAGAGGTTACATCCTCTGATATGACTCAAGGTGCAGTGGTAGTGTAGTATGGTGTCACCTTGTTGTGTGGTGGGAATATAGGGCGTCTTTTCACCTGTCTCTGCCCAGCAGCAGACATTGCCAGCATTGGCGGTGAACTGAATTTCATTGTCCTTTAGCTTGGAGATGGTTACTAAATTAAGGCCTTTGTAACAGGTTGCTTCAAGACGGAGGTAAAGCATTGGCCAATCTGGGTCCAAGCCATTGTCCCTGGTGATGGACGCTATGTATAGCCTTGAGAGGGCGTCTGCTGTGACAAGCTCCTTCCCAGGCTTGTACTCAATGCGCAGCTGGTAGGGGGATAGACACTTGGGCCAGCCTGCTTGGCGGCGTGTCAAGTGGGACTGCGTGTTGAAGTACTGGAGCAACTTGTGGTCTTTCAGGACACAGGGAAGAAAGGTGACCCCTTCCAGGTAACAGTGCCACTTCTCAACGCAGTGCACAATTGCCTCTAATTCTTTGTCATGTATTGGGTAACATTATTTTGAGTTGGTGAGCATCCTGGATTTGTATGCCATGGTGAGGAAGACACACTTGTCAGTTTCTACCTGTAACACACCCCTATGGCTCTGTCAGAGGCATCAGTCTCAAGTTTGTATTGACAGTTTCAATTGGGGAATTGCAATACAGACACAGTTGTAAGTCTTTGCTTCAACATCTCAAAGGCTTGATCTCTGGCAGGGGTCCAATGTAAACACTGTTTAGTGTTCAGGGGCTCTGTGAGAGGTGCAATTAGTTCTCTGCAGCTGGGAATAAACTTGCGCACATAGTAACCATGCCCAGGAAGGTACGCACCTGACCCACATTGGTGGGAGGCGGCATGCTGGTGATTGCCTTAATTTTGGAAGGGTTGGGCTTTATCCCTTGGGCAGAGATGGTGTGCCCAAGGAACAAGAGCTCTGACTTGAGAAATTTGCATTTGGAGGGCTTAGCCTTCAACTGGTTTTTAAAAAGGGTATCAAGGACAGCACAAAGGTGTTGGAGATGTGTGGTTTGATCATGACTGAAGACAATAACGTTGTCAAGGTACACAATGAAAGAATTTTAAATTAGATCTTCAAAGGCTTTGTTCATAAACATGGCAAAGGTGGAGGGAGCGTTGATCATTCCAAAGTTCATGACATGGCACTCAAACAACCTTTAGCGTGTTCAGAAGGCAGTTTTTGCCTTGTCCTCTGGTACAATGCAGACCTGGTTGTACCCCACAATGAGATCAATCTTACTGAAGACCTTTGCACCTGCAATTGTATCAAACAAGTCATCAATTAGTGGTAAGGAGTATTTATTCTTAACAGTCACCTCATTTAAGGCGCGGTAGTCTGTGGCCAAACAAAGGATACCATCCTTCTTGGCTACAAAGAAGACAGCAGCCCTGTATGGCAAGAGCAAGGGCCAGATAAAGCCCTTGTTGAGCACATCTACAAGGTGCTGGAAGAGGGTCTCATCTTCCTTTGGTGTCATGAAATAGAGGGGACGTGCTTTAGGAAGCAACCCTTGCAGTTGTACAGCATGCTGGATCTCTTGGGGAGGGGGTAGTTAGTCCAGTGTTTCACTGAAAACGTCATTATATTCCTTGAGGAGTGTGGCAAGTGCTGGTGGAGGTGAAGTGGTCAAGGGAGGGGCCGCAGATGGTTCAACACAGGTAATTTTGACTGAGCATTGATTGAAGTCTAGTTCCCCCCTTGAAATCATACAGACCCATTTCTGTTATTCTGACAAACACAGTATCATGGAGCAGCTTGCTCATTTTGACGGGATATATATGAAAACCCACCCCATTTCTATTGAGGGTGATTACAGACATATCTGGCAACAGTGGCAAAAATTGACTGTAGGGATGTAAAAGTGAGAATCTAAAAGTGGCCATGTTGACACTTTTAAAATTTTAAAATTAAATTAAAACAGCTCATCTGAAATTAAAATTTATTATGGTCATATAAAATACTTTTTATTCATTCTCTCAACTAAAAAAGTCAATAAAAAGTAATTACTTTTATTATAAAAAGCTATTTTGGAAATTTAAAAAGTGTTGACATGGCCACTTTTAGATTCTCACTTTTGAATTCTCACTTTTACATCCCTACAGTCAATTTTGCCACTGTTGCCACATATCCTAGTCAATGTAGGGACAGTTGTGACAAAGCCAGTCAAGGCCAGCAATGACATTTTGGCTGATCCCTGCCATGATTAGCCCAGAGAGCTTAACATGGATGTTCCCCATTCTCAAAGAGAAGGGTACTGTTTCATGGGTAATTGCTACTCTACAGGAGTCAACCACTTGTACTGCCTTGAACCTGCTTGGTACTTGTTCTAGTTGTTGAGCGTTGGCAAATGCCTGGTCAACCATAGTGTGGTTGGCCCTAATATCTATCAGTAGTTTGTGGGTATTCCCAAGGAAGAGGAAGGGATAGACCAAACAAGTTAATTTATTTGAAGAGTGGCTTGATTGGAGTATGGGGTCGTTGCTATGAACTTGGAAGACGTGGAGGACCTCAACTTCATGAACATTGTAGTCACAGGGGTTCTTTACAAAGAGGGATTGAGAGTGAGGGTCAAGTGGGGTTGTAGAACCTCTCTTAACTACAACCCCCAGCCTTTTCCCTGGTCTTCAATATGTTCTAGTTGTAGTTCCCCCTTGCAGGGGCGCTTACCCCCATTTTCCTGTTGGTGTGGCTGGCGGCAGCCTACTTGGTTGTGGGTACTGCCAGGTGCGGGACAAGGTTGGGGTGGTGCGTCATTGGAACAGTGGAAGCCCATTCAAGCCTGGTTATTGGCATCCACAATGGCCTTGTAGCGGTTATTAGTGGAGGTGCAGATACTGTAATACCCAGTTATGGTAGGTACCACTTGCAGGATGTAGGGCAGCAGGTTGGTGAACTGAAACCCAGTCAAGGCGGTGACAATGGGATACACAGTCATTAGCCAGCAGAATATCTTTGCATGCATGTTATATCTCCCAAAACTCCTGGCAAAGTAGGTTAAGATGTAGTACATGGACGTGTACATTGCAATAGAGAGTGTTGAATGTGGAGACACCAAAGGAGGCAAGGATCCAGTTTGAGATGAGTTCAGTTGACCAGGGTTGTAGTAGGGGTCATGACCTAGTCCATCAGGGGATTGCCCAAAGAACTCTGGACCTGGTTGGTAGCCTTCAATCCCAAGGCAAGCTGTGAGCACAGCTGTGAAGATGAGGTGGTTCATCTTCCTTGGATTGAATGGTTAGCAGGGGCTGATTGGTAGTTTTAACTTGTTAGAGGTAAGTTGAATTTCACTTTTATTGAGGGTATTAATCTCATTAATATCACAAGCTATTACTTAGGTGGGATCCTTTATTTATAGTCCTCTCCCCTGTGCAAAGATTTGCAATTGGGAGGGAAAAACAGGGGATGGGAAATCCCAGAAGTTTGGAGGGTAGGGATAGCAATTGGAACTTAGGAAGATGGCCAAATTCCTGTTCACCTGTTATCTGTGGCTGGTTGGGCAATTATTGAGGTAAGCCAATAGTTTCTTGTGATCCTGGTGCTAGGTAAAGGTTGTGAGTCAATTCCTCTTCAAAAGTTATTTTGGGGTCAAGAACATTGTCTTGGATGGGATTTGGCCTTGCCCGTGTGGTCAGTGAATCAGCACCTGATTGGTTGGTGGCAATCTTATTTTTGGAATTCAAAACATTATTCCTGCCCTCTTCTTGAGGGGAAAATTTAAATTTTAAATCTTTCCCTGTTGCCAGGGACTTATTTGATTGGCTACTCCCCAGGGAAATTTTTGATTGGCTGCAGGGTGGACCCTGGGACCCAGGTGGGTGGGTGGCAGGCACCCAGCTGGGACCTGGGGAGCAAGTGGGTGGTCAGGTGGCAGGCGGGGGGCTCGCAGGTGCCTGGCTGGGTGCTGGCAGGTGTTTACCCGGATGATAAATTGATTTGGCACTCACCAAGTTCTAATTTCTCATTGATTTTATTTTTATTTTCTCCTAATAAAGGGGGGAATCCCTATCAAATTTTGCCCCAAAAATTGGGGCTTCAGGTACTTTTCCCCAAGTTTTTTTCTCAGTCAATATTAGGTTTATACCTGTAATATTCCTGACAGAGACCTACGGGAACCCACTTGCAGATATGAGTCTTAAGCCTATTAGTTATCAAGGTAAAGAGCATGGTGTTTACATCAGTCACAGCTTCTGGGGCAGCAGCAAAAGCTTGCTGTCAGACGGCAAGGTATTCAGAAATGAACCCAGTCTGTTTAATAGACAGGAGGGGAGTTCCTACCACAATGTGTGAAAAGGTTTTACTGTAGTGGGACTTCACGGCATCCTGGAACAACGCCCAAGTAATTTTTATTTCTTGGCTGGCCCAGATGGCAAACCAGACTACAGAAGGCCCCGTAAGGCGGTCTGAAGCAGTGGGGACCCACATGGGCTTAGGTACTTGACAGATACAGAGGCAGATTTTGGTAGAGTGGAGCCAACTGATAATGTCAGCTCCTTTGACAACTCCTGCAAAGGATTCAAGCTGGAGGTTGAGCATGCACTGATAGAGCTCCAACTGGGGCGGGGTGACACTTACATTGCACTTCCCAAGGTGGAGTCAATTATACACACTTGTAAGTATCAGTTGGTCTTGATAGATGACGTACCTGTTGGAGATGTCCCCCTTGGGGATTGGCAGTGAGGTTTCTTGATGGGGAGTAGCCATATGACCTGTAATCTGTCCTTTCTTGGGGGGAGTTTTTCTTTTAGGTAGGTTGTGAACTTACTTCTTCTACCACTGTTGCAGCTGAACTAATGAGCATTCAGTATTTGATTTGGGGAAGACAACAGTCCAATAGAAAGTATGAGAATGAAATGAATAAGATGTTGTTTATTATAGCATACTGTGATCAATATAACATTTGGGGAAAGCCACTGGGCCACAAGGGGGTGGCATGGTGGCATGTTTCATGTAAGGTTTGGAGCCAAGGAATAACTTGTGCAGGGATCAGCAGGTCAAATTGGTAGCACTCCTAATTAGGAGAAAGTGCCTGCAGTTTAACATTGCCATCATATTGGTTCATGTTGTTAGACATATCAAGGGGCAAATCATCAAGCACCCCCTGTGTATTGTAAGATATGTTGGCAGGCAAGTCTGAAAACTCAGTTGCAGCAAACTTGACTAAGTTTGATAGGCAAATTAATGTTACCATATTCCTGAGATTGTATGAAAATACAATTTATGGGGATGATGAGGCAATGAAGAACTCTGCTATTTTCAACTGCATAGATTCTGATGTCAAAACTGCAGGCTTGACCCGCTAGCAAGGTTCCAATCAAGCAGGTTTGTGACCCGCAATCTGATTACCCAGTCACTCAAAGCCAGACTAGGAAGTCAACTTGAATTGCCAAATCCATCAACACAAACAGATGATGATCCTTCACAGTGGATATCTCAATTTGGCGCTTGACTCATTATCAGGATCAAGTCACCCCCTTCTCCATCCAGCTGTGTGATCACCAATCTTGTTTTTTCTATCCTTGATTCACATGAACTATATAATCATTATCTCTCAATAAAGATTATTATCTATCTTCTAAATATTTTTCCCTGTGTAACTCTGCTAAAATAGCACAGTTACACCACTGAGACACAGACAATCACCATGCCCAGACTTCCAGAACATGGATGGATTTTTGCCAATGTCTCCAAAGCCTTAATGAATGAATTTGGCAGTGAAGAAGCCCTAAATAACAGTAAGATGGACTTTGTCAAAGGAGGTAATAAGAAAGGAGAAGCCATGTAAGATTTTGCTGATATGGTTTAACTAGAAGCCCAAACTCTGATCTCTCTGAAGGCTGCTTTCTTCATTGATGTTAAGTCCGCCCTGATCAATGCAGTACAACCTAACAAAATCTCTCTCTTGCCTTGAAATCCAGAATCTAGTGAGCTCACAATGTCTCTTATCTGATTTTTCACCTTCTCACCTTCAAGGATGACTTTAAAGTTCCCTTATCCTCTTGACAAAGAGCATTCCAGGATACCAGGAACAAACCTTCTTTCACTGATAAGTCCAAGACTGGTGGCAGTTCAATCACTCAAGGAAATATTGGTATCACTAACACAAGTACATGCTACAAGTGTGGGAAGCCTAGCCACATGTCCAGAGAATGAAAGAAGTCTGTGTTCAAGGTACATCATGTAGGAGCATAGGAGTATGACTCTGAAGGAGATTAAGAGGACAAGGAAGCTTCTCAAGATGAGGAGCAAGAAACTGCTTAGCATCCAGGATGAGGAGAAATCCCTGGTTGCCCATGTATATATACCTCCCCTCTCTCCACCCTCTCCACTCTCCCTTGAAGATCCAGTTGCTTTCAGCTGTGTTCTCCTATCTATCACAGCTCTGAATTTGGGATTAGAAGGCACAGAGGTCCCCCAAACTGCAAGTAATAGCCTAGGCCCCACTGATCCTGACACTAGTCCCTTTCTCTGCTACCCTGACTCTCAGGAGATAGAAAAAGACCAGCTTAATAGAATTCTTACTATTGTTAAAACAGCAGGCTCAACCTTCCAGCAAGGTTCCAAGTAAATGGGTTTGTGACCTGTGGTCTGATTATCCAGTCACTCAAAGCCAAACTAGAAAGTTGACTCAAATTTCCAAATCCAACAACATGAACAAATGATGATCCCTTACAGTGGATACCTTGTTTTGGCTCTTGACTCATTACCAGGATCAAGCCACCCCCTTCATCATCCCACCGTGTGATCAACGCTATCATGTTCCTGTTATCCTGGATTCACACTGATTATATAATCACTATCTCTCAATAAAGATTATTATCTAGTCTCTAAATATTTCCCCCTTGTAACTCTGCTAAAACAGCACAGTTACAACACTATCAATGCTCTTTTCAAAGGAAAGAGAGTAAGGAAGGAACCCCTGATAGCCCCTGAAGCCCAGGAGACTGTTGCACTTTCCTACGCTAAACAGTTGACTCTCTATACTAGAAAAGTTACACATGAGAGTGATAGTGCTAAAAAATGTCACAAATCCTCAAGTCTGTCAACGTCTCTGCTTCTCTGAATGTTCTTAAGGGATTTGGCCTCACCTTGTGCATAGCTTTGGAGGAATTTCTTAGTAAATACAAGGATATGGATGTCTGCTGGGTGATGTCCTTGGGCAACAGAACTAATAGAAAGGACTGCACTTACGCCAATATGCTGGTCCACAAGGTTAAAGTCTAAGCCATTATTGATTCAGGTGTACCAGGAAACATTATTTCCTCGTGGATGGTCAAAAAAATGAAGCTGGCTCTAGACTTAGACTACCAAGAGGTATTTGGGACTGCAGGTCCACTTACCACTAAAGTCATGGGCGCTTACTTGTCCTTGCCCCTTTGGTTTGGGAAGTTGATTGTAACCACCCCCACTATAGTTCTGGACAACAACAATTATGATATCCTTATTGGTACAGAGTTCATGACAAGGTATGGGACTATCACCAATAATGGTGATGATACCTTCAAAATCCTAGGTCAGACTATCCCCATGTACTACAATGGTGCTAAGGTAGTTGATCTCCATAAAAAATTTTAACTTCATCAACATGGAGTATGCTGGCGGTTCTATTCCTGTGGCCTATATCTTATGGCACAGAAAGCTCAGGATGATTCCATTATCAGCTGAGGAGTACAAAGGAATCCCATTGTATGCTTCTTCTAGGTTTACCTTCCCCTCTGGATCTCAATTCATTCACCACACTGATCTGTCCTTAGATATTCCTTCTAGGTTACATGGGGAAGTTTTTGGTCATCATGGTGCCTACCTCCTGAGACCATGAATCTACCCTAAACTAGTCATTCAAGAAACTGAAGAGCTTCAGATTCTTATGGCAAACCTTAGTCCTGTCCCCTTAACCGTCTATAAGAACTAGCATTTGGGATATGTCAGATTGGAAGAACATGCCAACTTGCTCCAAGCTTCACTCTTTTCTGGACTCAATGAGTTAGGACTTTCTGTATCCTTATCTATGTACTTGCCCTTAATCCTTCAAGACTCTCTGGTTGGCCTCATTGAACCAGAAAAAAACTAGGCTCTGGCTCTCTTTGAAAAATATAAGGAAGTCTTTGCTAAAGATGACTTGGACCTTGAGAAAGTTTTTGATGTATAACACACCATTGACACCCAAGGACAGCCTCCAATCTAATCTTGTCCTATTTTCTGTAGTCAAGCAAACCAGACTATTGCTAAGGAAAAACTTCAGAAAATACTAAGCTCTATATTATTTGTACCTAGCAAAAGCCCTTGGTTTTCTCCCCTTCTTATTGTCAAAAAGAAGGACAGTTCTAAAAGAGTGGTCATCAACTATAGAAGACTGAACTCTATCACTGAGAAAGACACCTACCCCTCCCAATAATTGATGTTATCTTGGATAGACTGGGAGGAGCCAAGTTCTTCAGTGTCATGGACCTAATAAGTGGCTACTTCAGATTGACCTTCTGCAATAAGACCAGGAGAAATGCACCATCATTACCAAGAAGGGTTTATTCTAGCCTACTAGGATACCCCAAGGACTGACTAATGCCCCTGCTACCTTCCAGCAGGCTATGGATGCGTTTATGGGTGATTTAAAGCTCACATCTGTGCTTGTATACCTGGGTGACATCAATTTATTCTCCAAAACCTTCAATGAGCATTTACAGCACTTAGAAGAGGTCTTCCAACGGTTACTGTGACGGTTCACATGGAAGCTGTTGTGCAGGCAAGGGCTGATTTGGCCACAATAAAGACTCTATTCTGAAAGTTGGCAAAGTATAGTGGTTTTGGAACAGGTAGAGATCTAGTAGGTAACATTGGCTACTAGGGAAGGAAGGCCTGTCAAGTAGATAACAAAGTACTACTAGAGGCAGAGAATGAACCAGCCCAGCAGGTAACATTGGCTGCTAGTTTGCGGGATAGGTGTCTGAACATAGTAAGTAACATTGGCTACTAGGGGAGGATAAGGTCTTCACCCAGTAGGTAATATTGGCTACTAGGGGTGGGGATTGGCTCTTCTCCCTAGAAGTTAACATTGACTGCTGAGAAGAATTGGTGATGTTACCTAGCAAATAACATTGGCTTCTAGGGAAGGGAGGAGCTGAGATAGCTCTACATGCCCTTGTGCACTTACAAGGGGTCTGTAAGTAAGCACCTTACCTAATAGACTGGTAAGGTGTCCTTTTATGTGTTTCCCTGGAGGCTTTGGGGAGGTCCTGAAGCTATCATTGGGGGAATAGATATTCTCAGAGGCGTTATCAGAGTATCTGCTCAGGTAAGGAGCTGCAGAACTTGATAATGATCAGGACTCTGGGAAGTAAAGTTGGTTACTTAGTAACTAAAAGCTCAGAATTAATCTTCTGAGTGAGTAAAGACAACTTCACAGACATGAGAATTGTCTGTGGTTGAATGGCTAAAGTGAAGGTCACTTTCAGGGGCCCATTCAAACGCCAGTAGCCTTGTAGACTTATTTCCTAAGTCTGATATTTTGGTAACAGAGACTGACAATGGGACCACAGTGGTTCAAAGTGTAAGATCAACAGTAAAGACTAGTAAGAAGGACTTTATTATCAAAGTGAAGACTAGTTAAAGGACTGAAAGATCATTATGAGGATTGGAACCAAGGTGGTTCATAGTGAAGATGGAACCTTGGTGGTTCACAGCTGAAGGACTGGAAAATCATGGAGCAGGAATAGCTGAAGGAATGGAATCTAGGTGGTTCATAGTACAGGTAGAACCTAGGTGGACTATTTGAAGGACTAGAAGGTCATGGAAAAGGACTAGATGAAGGACTAGAAGATCATGGAAAAGGTCTAGCTGAAGGACTAGAAGATCATGGAGAAGAACTAGCTGAAGGGATGAAAGTTAGTCAAGAAGGACCAGCAGAAGTAGATGAAGAAGAAGGAATAATGGACTGGAACTGTTGAAGATGAGATTAATGATAAAGAAAGGAGCAGTTAAAAGTCTTAAGTAAACTGCCAAAAAGATATTATAAAAAGATTGAGGAAAATATCATAATTAAAAAGAAGTAGAACTCAGGAAAATATTTACAGAAAATAGACTGTAAATTTATAAGAAATCAATTAAATGAGAAGTGTCAGAAATATTCCTGACATAAACTAGATCTGTACTGGAGTGCAACACTGGGAAAAAATAAAGGATTTTCCTTTCAAAGACTCATAATTTAATCAGGATTCCCCCCTTTAATTGGGGAAAATAAAAATAAAATAGAAGACAAAACAGAACTTGATCAATGTGGGATCAATTTATCATCCAGGCAGGCACCTGCCGCGGTTGCGCAGGAGCCTGCCACACCTGCCAGCACCCTCTGTGTCAGGATTGACAATTCTTCCTCTTTGAAAACCTGGGCCCGGGAGCAGGAATTGAACCCCAACCCTAGATCCCCTTGGGCCGCTGGGCCTGTGGACTAAAGGACTGCCCACCCGCGGTTTTCTGGGATTGAGCCCCTGCAAACTGATGCCAAGAATGTTGGCCCATGCAGTGAAACAGGCTAAACCAAAGAAATTATTGCATCAAATGGAAGACCAATCACAGCGCCTAATAGAGGTACTGAAGCGGCAACTATTAGCTTCATGAATTTGAAGTCAACACCAGTGGCCAATCAAGAGCTGTCCCCAGAAAGAGGCACAGGCCTGCGGCCCAACCCCATGACCACAACTCTAAAGCAAGTTAATCAGGTAGCCAATTTGATATTCTTGACCAATGAAAGAACTCCCAGGCCAAGTACCATTTTGATGCCTTTGGACCCAAGCACCCAGTTCCCCCAAGCCTGCCTTTCCCAATGCCCTGATGAACCCCCCAAGGAAAATATTAAGTTTGGAGGTGGGGTGCTATATAGACCAAAGGACCCTGTGCTCCAAACTTATTGCCATTTTTGAATAAAGGTTATGTTATTTTGGCTTATACAGCTACTACCCCATTTTGTATTTGCCTTCTACCAAATCAGTACAAGATCTTATGGCCCTCCTGCCCTGCCACCTGCGGCTTTCTGTCCACCAGGTGTAGCCTTTGGGCCTGTTCACTTCACTGATTACCCCTTGAAGCCTGAATCTAAGGACTATACCCCAAAAAAGATACTCAAACTCAATTCTTTGGCCCATGTACAATCAGCTGTTAAAGACAATTGTCAAGGCCTGTGGATATTCTCAATACCAAAATTGTTTAGAGGAAAGTTCAACTACCTTCCTGCTTACAACATCCATATGAAACCATCCATGATCCCCAAACCTATTCCTGCTTCCTTGCCCAACCTCCCAACTGACCATAATGACAAGCTCTTTGAAATTGTGTACATCACCCTCACAGGGGTGATTGACACTATCATACCAGTTGCTGTCCCATGGTCTTGGGTGAGGAAGTATGTTTCCTACCTTTTTAAGTTAGCTACTCTCTTGTAGTGGGCCCTGCCCGCTAAAACACTGGCCCAACTTACCCCTGAAAACAACGGGATGGGCACCTAAAACTGGATCCCTGGCACTCTGCTAGCCTCCCACCCACCAGCCACCCGCTTTCCCAGCCAGTTGCCAGTGGGCCAGTTGCCAGCCGCCCGCCGCCCGCCCGCTTGCTTGCCCCCTGGGTCCCAGCCAACTGCCAGCCACCCACCTGGGTCCCAGACCCCACTCTCCACTCCCCAGCCAATCAGAAGCCTCCATTTACTACAGCCAATCAGAAAGGTCCCTTCCTGTAAGGGAAAAAATTCCAGAATAATGCCACCCCTTCAGAAGAAGGGAAAATTCAGGGTCAAAATTTAAAAATAAGTTTACCACCAACCAATGGGGTGCTAGATCCCAGACCACATGGGCAGAGTCAAACTCAAGCCAAACCAATGCTCCTAGAACAAAAATAGATCATGGGAGAAATTTGACTCACATCCCTCACCTAGCATCAGAACAACCTACAACTATTGGTTCAACTAAGGAACTTCCAAACCAGCCACAGATAGCAGAAGAACAGGAGTTTGGTCATCTTCCCAAGCCCCAACTACCATTCCTAGATTCCAAGCTTTTGGGATTACCTATCCCATGTTTTCCACTCTCATATGCAAATCTTTGCATAGTGGAAGGCACTATAAATAAAGGATCCCTCCTTATTACTAGCTTGTGCTATTATCAAGTTTAATACCCTTAATAAAGCTAAATTCAACTCTCAACTTCCAAGTCAACTCTTAGCTAGTTTGCCCCAGCTAATAGTCTCCATTACAAGGAAGATGAATTGCCTCATCTTCACAGCTATGTTTTTAGCTTGCCTTGGAATTGGGGGATACCCACAGGGACCAGAGTTCTTTGGACCTTCATCAGAAGGTTTAGGTCACAATTACCACTATGACCCTGGACAACTCAACTCTTTGCACACGGGTACCTGACCTCTCCTGGTGTCTCCACACTTCACCCTGTCCATTGTGGTGTATAACTCCATGTACTATGTGCTGGCCTACTTTGCAGAGAGTTCTGGGAGATACAACATCCACGCCAAGGTCTTCCAGTTGTTAATGACCATCTATCTGATTGTCACCCCCTTGACTGGCTTCTAGTTCTCCAATCTTCTACCATACCTTCTTCAAGTAGTGCCTAAAATGTCTGGGTATTACAGGAGGAGCCAAAGTGGTCATAAACAGGATGGAGAGATCTTAAGGACTAAGGCTGGAGTTTTGCCAAAATGATTAAGTGAGGCAAGAAGCAAGCAGCAGGCAATTTTGAATAGTTGAAATGTTGAAGAAAACACAGAGAAACTTTTAGAAGCGCTGAAGAAATTAGGGTTCAAAAATCCCTTAAGTAAAACATATGCAGAGGCGCTCAAGTTTGACAAAAGAGAAACATGATGGGAATTACAACAAAACTTTTTGAAACATGGAGCAGTTGTTTATCTGGAGCAAGACAGCACCAGGTTCAAACCAGGGTCAAGAGCAAGTCATTTAGGCAAGAGTTTTGGCAAAACAGTTCAATCTGGGCGTTTGATTGGCTGAAGGTCAAGGCCTGTTTAATCACTGTTTTAAGGGCTTTAACTGAAGGGGTTAAGCCTAAAAAATGAGGGAACAAAGCAGGAAAAGCTGGTTTTTTAATTGGCTGAATTAAGTGAAAAGATTTAATATGTTATAGATCAGAAGAAACAGGATAGTTTAAGCTTTTAAAACCAGGAGATTTGAGAGGAAACAAGGACTGAAATAAGGAGCTATAAAAGGGGAACAATCTGAAGCATTTCAGGGACTGATACAAGTGGATTACAAAGGCCACAAGGACTATACAGAGAGCTGGCAACCAAGGCAAAGGATAAGGAGTCTAAGACTAAGATGCAGGAGCCCAAGATCAAGTACAAGGGGTCCAAGATATTGTTGGAGGACTCCCAGTATTGGCAAAACCATATTGTTTCCTGAACCCCTGGGCCATATACCAGAAGGTTTCTAAAGGGATCTTCCTTCTGAAAGCAAATAAAAGCCTATTTGACCCCTGTCTAAATTTCCAAGTGATACAGATAATTCCTATTAGTGAATTGCCCCATATCTTATACCCTAGTCACAGGGAGGAGGATACCTATTGTCAAAGCCGTAGAAGTTTTGCCACTAGTAAGACTTCCCAAGAAGAGTGGGAGAGATTAACTAGACACCTTGAGATGACTGATAGAGGAAGATAATTTATTGTGAATGAATTTACTAGTTTGTTAAAAGATTAGTACAGTCCCATAGAGGGTCTAGCACCAGCTGAAGTACAAGTGCATGGTAGGGATGCTTGCCTAGTAATAAGGAAAGTATTGGAAGAGTTTGCAGTAATGCAAGCCAAGTATAAACTTCTAGCTAGCCACCTACCTCTACTAGGAAATGACAACTCCTTCCAGCCAGTCCCTGGCCTTGACTCAGGACAAACTATAGGGACTGGTGACCAGGAACCCCACAGTTACTAAAGGCCAACCTGAAGCTGAGGCCAAAGAAATGTAGTTTCTTCAAGGAGCACTTGGAATTCCTTGGTTTTGTAATAAGCAAGGATAATCTACGCCCTGTACCTGCCAAGGTGGAAGCAATTGCCAAAATGCAGGTACCAGTTAACAAGCGTGACATCCAAGTCTTCCTGGGAATGATTGGTTACTACTGCAGATTTATCCTAAACTTTGCTACGCTTGGTGATGCTCTGTTCAATATTCTCCATGCTGATGTAGACTTTTTTTGGAGCTCTGCCTGTCAAAAAGCCTTTGACGCTCTGAAGCATTCCTTAATATGTGCCCCTGTATTGGCTTATCCTAACTTTGACAAACCTTTTGTAGTACATATTGACACTAGCGTCACTGCTATTGGTGGTGTCCTATCCCAGCTAAATGAGAATGGACTAAAACATCCTGTTGACTATTGCTCCAGAACCCTCAACTGTCACAAACACAACTACACTGTCACTGAAAGATAATGCCTGGATGTAATCTACTCATACCAACAGCTTAGAGTATACCTACATGGTGTAAACTTCACAGTTGTGTATGGATCATGCTTTCCTTCAGTGGCTGAAAACGTCAAAAGATCCAGAGGGAAGGCTTGCTTGCTGGTCCATTAAACTGCAAGCTTTTGGCTATGACTTTGTTTATTGTTCAGGTGCAGTACACCAAAATTCTGATTGCCTGTCTAGACTCCCTACAATTGCCATGGTTTCATTAGTTGCAGATGCCCTCTATGACTTGCTACTTGTTGATCAATCTTTTTGGGGGGAAGAGCCCATCAAAATCCAAAATTTTCTTAAGAAGCTTTCTGTGGACACAAAAGTTAAAGATGGTCAACTCTTTAAGCTTTTTAAAAACAACTGGTTACCATATGTACGCCCTTCACCCCAAACAGACTTGGTAGTTACTTCACATAAAGCCACAGTACATGTAGGCATACAAAATACCCTTGCTCAGTTACATCAGCACTGCTAGTGGGAAGATATTTCTTATGATGTTGCTGAAATTCTGGCTGCTTGTCATGAATACAATGTTGAACACCCAAAGATTGCAAGATTATAGCACAAGCTGATCTGCCCGGGATTTGCTTTCCACACTGTTGCTATTGATGTGGTGGGATCCTTGCCAGTCACCAAAGGGAAAACAAGCAAATAATAGTGGCTTTGGACTAGTTGATTGAGTGGTTTGAAGCCAAGGCTACCCCAAACCAGTCTGCCCTTACTACAACCATTTTTATCTTGGAACACATCATCTACCAACATGGATGCCCTCAGATGCTGCTAAATGATACTGTAAATTCAGAACCTGAACGTAAAAATGTGGGATTGTCAAATTCTTGGTCCAAATTTCAAATCACTTTTGCAGGCAACTCAGCTGAGTGAAAAATAAAATAATTTAATAAAATCAACCATTTATTTTGACTTTTTTTGATTTATTTAAATTGGCAAATTTCAAATCTCTTGAGCAGATAACTCAACTAACTAAAAACAAACCTCAGCAAACAAATGCAGGATACATGAATCAGAAATGCAGGATTCAGATGTACAATTTGAGATTTCCTGTATGTCAAACAAATCATAGACATCATGTAAAAATTAACAAATCTGAAATTGCAGGATTTTCAAATCCAAGAACCAAGTTTCAAATCATAATTGCAAGGAATTTATATAAAAAAATTTATGGGTGTCTCAAAAAGGATGCCAAAGGATCTAGAGTGAATTTGTGCTGATTCTTTTAGGAATCATAAACATTTCCAAAAATCACCCTATTCCATTTTAGGATGGCTAAAATTTAGATCATAATATTCACAAAATTAACATATATAACAATAAAATTGACTAAAATATAAATTCCTCTTCTTGAGTTTAAAATTATAATAAAAATTTTATTATGTCTTCTTTCAACAACAACTAAGTCAACAAGCTGTTCCCTGGCCTTGATGAAATCATGCAGGGCTACACTGGGTCTTCTAATATTGAAGCCTCCCTCTATGGCCACTCCCAACCCACAGGCCCCTCTGCAAGCACTACTCAGGAGTGTGTTCTTTCTCCCACGTCCTCAAGCATGGCCCTGTTTGCCCATCACACACAGGCAGCTGCTAACCCAAATCATATAGCAACACTAGCATCTGGAATTGACCAAGTGAGCCATGGGGCCACCAATAGAAGCCAGAATCCAGAAACAGCCAATCAGATGGCACTGTCTGGTTCTCAAGGCAGACACACCCTGCCTCCAGCCAATCAGCCTGCAAGGCGCAGAAAAAAATTAATCACTCTGGAGATTGTTCTTGAAATGGTTGAAAAGCAAGGGATGCTTATGTCCCTTGGGGAAATTGCAGCCACAATGGGGTTTGCAAAGTCCACTGTGGCTTCAACCCTGAGAGCCCACGCCAACTGTGGTCCCCCTACCAAGAAGACCTTAACTGGTGCCCGTACTTTGACCAAAGGTGACACAGCCCATTGTCTTATGATGGCCATTATGGAACATGACTTGCAGATGCCTCTGGTCCAGGTATGTCTCCAGCTGGGACTTCACAGCATCTTCATCAACAAAAGAACGGTGAATGTGTGGATGCACGGAGTTGTGGTTGCCGCCAGAATCCTATCCAATCAGGTTCTTGGTGGCCCCAGTTTG
The DNA here is from genome assembly GCA_014839935.2 of Entomophthora muscae. NCBI lineage: Eukaryota > Fungi > Entomophthoromycota > Entomophthoromycetes > Entomophthorales > Entomophthoraceae > Entomophthora > Entomophthora muscae. The sequence continues at coordinate 950,533 of QTSX02003552.1, forward strand.
GTGGATACCGACCTATATAATTTGACCATCATCAATTTTATTAAAGGGAGGGCAATGAGGGCCTGTAATGATGTCATCTTTCTATCATATGCTAAGATTTCTGCAAGTATCTAAGACTTTGGAGAGAAGCACATCCAATCTGACATGTACAAGCACGGCCCAATCTTGTATCGTTTTGTTGGGGCTTTATTGGCAGTTTCCCCATTGGGCGTCAATTATTACTTGGCAAAATCAAACACCGCAGATGGGTATGCCTACCAGACAGAGCTCAAGGCCATGCTGGAGGAGTGGGCCACACAAAACGCCGTGCACACAGTTGTAATTAGTGCTGAGATGGAGCAGCAGGAATGGGCTACCCAAGAAATCAGGGCTGTGGGGCATACCTGTTAGTCCTACCCCACCAATAACACCAACATGCATCTTGCAGATGTATGTCTCTACAATTTTGGTTCTGCCCTCAGGCGCTTAAAGCCTTCCACCTACAACAAACTATGCACCCAAATTGATAAGGGTTATGATTTTTTCCCTTCCATGTCTATCCAGGACTTATTTGACCTCATCATCTTCTATGCAAGTGATAGTGATAACTCCAGAAAGGACTCTTGCCTTCCCCCTTGCCCACCCATCCGTTTTGTCAAGCCTGCATACGTGACGGAAGAAGAATTTGAGCAATTGAAGCAAACCGCTCTTGCTGCCCCTTCCCAGTCAACAAATCCTGCCTCCCCAACCCCCCCATCAAGCCACCTGCCTTCCAACCCTGATTCCCAAGCCACCACTCATTCCCTCCCCACTATCTCTGATGCCGCCCCTTTCACAGGCGCAGATGAAGGTGATGTTCATTCCGCCCATTCCCTCCCCTTCCTGTCCTTTGATTAGTAAATAAATCTTTTCTTTGTGACAACTTATTAAAATTGATATCTCTCTTTCAATTCATAATTAATAATAATTTCTTTTTGCATTATCAACATTTCCCATAATTAATACAATGTTATACATTTTACTAAAAGCTTAAAATTATTGGCATACATATTTTTATCATTATTAATTAATTAAAGACCATAAATATAAATATTGCATTAGAATATAGCAATTAGACGTCAACTCTTGATATTTAGAAATTATGTGCATAGCTCAATGCATTTTGATTAATAAAATTCATTGTAAACTTGGCCTTTTTCATTGTAATTTATTAATACAGATTGTGTTTATATTAGAGAGCCATTAACTCTTAGTACAAATATTGATACATAGTGCATTTTACAGTCTGTATATTTACCTATTGGTAATAATTCTACAAACTTTTTAATTGGATTTTACAAGGTAATAATAATGTAATGTTTTAATAAATTACTGTTCATTGTCATTAATTGGCTGATTTTCTTTGCTGTGGCAATTGTGCATTTTCTGATATTTACGCACTAGTATCCAATTGGTCAGTTTCACATCAAATTGCACAGGCAATAGGAAATCAAGCTGCCACCCTGAGACTGAATGTGGTTGGGGTGGCGGCTTGATTTCCTATTGCCTGTGCAATTTGATGTGAAACCAACCAATTGGATACTAGTGCATAAATATCAGAAAATGCACAATTGCCACAGCAAAGAAAATCAGCCAATTAATGACAATGAACAGTAATTTATTAAAACATTACATTATTATTACCTTGTAAAATCCAATTAAAAAGTTTATAGATTTATTACCAATAGGTAAATATACAGACTGTAAAATGCACTATGTATCAATATTTGTACTAAGCGTTAATGGCTCTCTAATATAAATACAATCTGTTTTAATAAATTGCAATGAAAAAGGCCAAGTTTACAATGAATTTTATTAAACAAAATACATTGAGTTATGCACATAATATCAAAATATCAAGAGTTGACGTCTAATTGCAATATTATAATGCAATATTTACGTTTATTGTCTTTAATTTATTAATGATGATGAAAAATATATATGAGTTGAAGGTAGTACTATAAAAACTAGTTTTTTGATGGAATTCAAACATAATGTCAAATATTTACACACTTATCAATGAATTAGAGTCAGCCCTCTAAAAGGGTGTTGAGCTTGAATATAACATCAGGCAAATTGTGGTAAATCAACTGGGAAATGATTGAAGAGCCTTGGTCCAGCAAAAGGAAATTGCAAAAAATAGCCTGGGAACAATATTCAATAAAGAACACAAGGAAATAATTTTAAATCTTCAAAAGGAAATACTCAAGCGGTTAGATTTCAAAAGTGAAAGTTACAACTTGTGAGAATTTGCAAAAACTAATAGAAATAATACTCAAAAAATAAAACTAATTGAAGGAAATGAAATTTCAAAGGAAATCAACACAAATAAAGAGGAAACCAACCAAATGGAAACAGACAAAAACAAAACTCAGTCAAGAAGCAGGAGCGATTCAAGAAATACATAAATTTTATCAAATGAAAACCAAGAAGAAACACAAGTTGCAAGAAATATAAAAAAATTAAGCCTAGGAAAATTAATGAAGAGCAGCCAACACTCATGAAATTTGCTGAGGTGGCGCCTGTGGCTGAGGGGGCCACAGGGGAAACAATTAGTAAGTCTTTTTATGTTTTATTTATATTTATTTTATTCATCACCAGGAATGGGGGCAAGGTTGCAGAAGTGGCGGCTTTTACGCTGAGTTGGTTCTACAGGGGTTACCAGTCACTGGTAGCCCCTGTAAAACAAATAAATAAAAACAAAATAAATAAAATAATTCAACAGTATATGACTGATTTTTCAAATATTGAAGCTAAAGATAGGGAATATTTACCACCCACAGGGTGCTTGCCATGGTTAAGGGAAGCATATAAAATAGGATCAAATATCAACTTCAAAGAAATGAATGAAATTTGCAGGGATGTCAAGCTAAACTTTGATGAATATATCTATGAAAACATTCAAAGATTCCCATTTTCACACATCAACAAATATAAAAAACTTAATAAAAACCAACTTTCAAATAGGAACTGAATATCTAAAAACTGAAATTTTTAATGAAGTATTCAAGGCATTGTCAAATAAAGTTGGGGACGCAGTCCTTGTGAACACATTTAAACCTTTATTAATTTTGTTTGCTGAGGCATGGGGACTGATACAAGTTGGGCGCCCTCCGGAACCCTCTTCAAATTCAATCAAACATCCTATATCAATAGGTTAGTTCAAGTCTTCAAAAAATTGTGCATGTTCTCAGAAAAATATACCTTGCAAAGAATTCACGTCAAGGTATGCCTGGGAATCCTCCTTCACTGCATATTAAAAACCAACACCAAAAAGTTGGAGGATGTAACTATTCAAATGGACATATGCCAGTTAGCACTTGAACGCCAGAAGACACTGTGGGGGTTTAGGACATTTGAGCATGTCCTGTATGACTCCTTTGTATTGGCAACGTTGTACGGGTACTACATGCCCCCTGAAAAAACCTATTAATTGATTCACTCACCCGCCTTCCTTTTATTAAACGTTCAACAACCACCGGGGTACAGGGCGCCACCCCTCTAGCAATTGCATCCAAGGTTATCCACCACGTACAGAAGAGTATGTGGATCCAATTAGACACTCTAGTCAAAAATTTAATTTTAGGGTATAATTCCCCAGAATAATTGCATTCCCTTTGCAATTAGCATCCCCTCAATAAATATTTTTTCCTTGCAAATTAAATTTATTTTCTTTAAATTTTTTATTTTAATATTAATATTTTCACTGAAATATGTAATATTAAAATTTTAATAGTAAAATTTTAATTTTAAATATTTAAATATTAAAACTTTAATATCTAAAAGTTAATATTAAAATTTTAATAATACATATTTCAATATTATATTTTTAATATATAATATTTCAATATTGAACATATCACAATTAAATAAAAAATAGTTAAATTTTGAATATTTAAACTTTAATAGATAAATTTTAAGACTTATAATAATTATTTTATTTTAAATTTTAGTAGGCAAGTTATAATATTAATATATCTAATAATATTACAAGACATTAGTTGCAGTTGCAACCACGTCAAAAAATAAAAATAAGTTATTAATGTTTTTATTTACTAGCTTGTCAAGTACAGGTTCATTTATTACATATACAAACAACAAGAATTAAATTTATCTGCATCATGAGGCCCACTCCACTTTTATTCTAAACAAGTGATTGTTTAGAACTCAAATTACCTTTCCCTTGTAATATGATTTGACAAACATATTCAATATGCTTGACCTGCGTCCTAAGTACTAATTATTAAGTGATAATAAAAATCATTGGTGGTTGTGTTGTGTGGCTATAGTGGCACTGAAATAATAAGGATCAGATAATGATCTGCAATGTCAGGCACCCACCTTCTAGGGAGTAAATTCCCTAGGTGGTGAATAATTGCAGAAGGATTCAATCCCGTCACCAGGGATTCCATAGGCAAAGAGACCATTCCCAGATGGAATAACTCTCCAAGGAGTCAGTACTTGCCTAGCAGGGGATTAAAACACCTCAAGAAGAAGTACACTTCTAGATAACACAGTAAAAGGCCAAAGCCAATGGACAGAGCACTTGAGGCTTGTTCACCTGGGTGGTGGAACCATAAACCTTGGTTTCTTCCCAGACAGGTGGATTTTTGGAGAGAGGAGTTGTGTTATACCAGACGCCCATAATCATACAGCGCCAGGAGCTGTCAAGAAACTGCAACTCTGGTGGTGTACCTGAATCAGCTTGCAAACCTATAGAAACGCTGGTGAACACTGTTGTAGTCAGGACTATCCAGAGTAACCATTTATACCCAAGCAACTCCCTAAGAGGAGTCTTGGGTAATTTCATGGTTTTGAAAATTCAGAGGTTTAAGTCAAATAAAAGATTAGCAAAACAATCTTTTGGGTGAATGTAGAATTTATTGATTGAACAAATACTAAAATGGAGCTTACCAGCTTTTTATAGCATGGTAGCAGAAATAATATAGGAAAAGGAGTTTGGGAAAGTTGGAGATCAATTGGAGATAAAATGGAGATTTGATGGAGATTTGGCAGTTGGAACCTTCAAAACTAGGGATTGTAACTTATTTCCTTATGGTTTTCAATTCTTCAATAGTAAGGTACTATAATTTCCTTAACTTAACGCTTCATTCTCTGGCAAGGCTTTGGCTGGTAGGAGCTCCCACACAGAAACTTGAGAGCCAGGAGGTGAAATTAATGGCACAACAGAAAGAGAGAACACCAAAGGATCCAAACCCAGACACAGAATGTTACCTGCTTCAAAACTACTGCCAACGTCACCAGGCGTAGATTCTAAAAGATTTGAATCATTGTTGTCAACCGTTGATTGGCTAGAAACCAGTTTAAGAGGTAACAATTGGTTCAAACTAGAATTAACGTTTGTTTTAGGTAAATCTATATCAGCCAAGTCAAAAAATGGCCCAGGTTTGAATTTTGTTGCTGAAAACAGTAACTTGGAAGCCATTTCTGGCTTTAAAACAAGAGGTAATAAAGAGCAGATATTACTTACTAACCCATTCCTTTTAGCAGACTCAGAAGCAAATAAAGGGGCAAACAATTCTGCCTCTTTAAACAAAGGTAAAGTGTTGTCAAGAATGTTTAAAGAAGCATTCATGACATGCAAGGTCTGATTTGTGGCTTAACAAAGCAAAATTACCGGCAAGGATTCACAATTGTTTAAATAAAATTTTCCTATTTCTATCTTTTTAATTTATTTATTTGTTAGTGCAACAGTCAATATAATATTCAGTGCATTATAATAAAATATATCCATCTTACCTAGTATAATTAATTTTACTTACCTTTTCTACATACTCTTATATGTCTATAATACAATCAAACGTCATATCATTATATATAATAATAATTTTTGAGTCCTATTAAAAACAAAATAAATAAAAATAAAAACAAATAAAACCCGGAGTGCCCATTTATCTGAATGGGTTGGAGGCCAGGGCTTGGGGAAGGAAGAATTCTGAGTGCTTTTAAAAAGCCGCCACCCCATCAGGTGGCATTGCAAATTGACTGACCTCAAGAATATTGAATAGATCCTTGGTGTCCTGAGGAAGACCTTGCTTCATCTTATTCTTGATCCAACCAAACACTTCCTTGATTGGGTTCAGAAATGGAAAATACAGGGGGAGGAAGAGGAGTCTCATTGGGCAGTCAGCCAGGCGGTGGTTGGCTGAATGGCTATTTTTATTGATTGGCGGGAACTTGTACACAACCAGATCCACTTTGTAGAGCCCAACATTATCCAGAACAACAATCTTGGTTGTACTGTGGTAGTTGATCCAGAAATACTCCTTGATAACTCGGAGAAAATCAAGAAATGTCCCGCTATTGTGGGAACCCTTGATCATCTGATATTGATCCAACCTGTGAGGACCAAGAAGCGCAACCATTGAATAGGTCTGGGAACAAACAGCTGCACAATGGGCTACGCCGTCCTTGGACCCCTTCTTGACCCACCCATGCCTAGACCTGAGTGAGGAGGAAAACAACAATTTGTTGATATAGAAGAACTGGACATTCCCAGTCTCCATTAGTGCCAGATATGTCTTGGCATAAATGTGTCAATTCTTGATGGTCTTCTCATTGTTTCTGTTTTACGGCATAACTCCCAGTACTTTCCAGGAGAAGCCCAAATCAACTATTGTTTTGTAAACAAGGGTTTTGATAACAGAAAGCCCAAACTCTGTGGCAAAATTTTTGATTGGACAGCAAGTGAGTCCAGGTGGCAATCCTTGGCTACCCACTGTTTTATTGCGTCAATATGCACAGGCTGCAAGAGTTTTGGCTGCCGCTTAGCCTTGGTGGATTTGGCAATTTGCCCAGTGTTGCCATACTTGGTGTTGATATTGGCAATGTATCTGGCCATGACACCAAATTGGGACGCAATATCCCAAACCGACATTCCCCTGTTCAAGCAGTTGAGGAGAGCTTCACACTCACTATCTGCCAACCAATGCTGGCCCTTGGCAGGTACCACGGCATCCTGGCTAGCAGGCTCAAAACAGGGGACTGGGACCTTTGTGTAGAAGGTGGGATCACACTTGCTTGCAGTGGCACCATCAATGGTTGAATACACAATAGGTGCAGATGGCTCCTCAGCTGTGACCAATGACTGATAGGTGGTGTCAAAGACGCAGGGGCAGGAAGTAGCAACTCTTGGATCAAGAGTGCGGGGCCAGGTGACAACTGGGTATACAATGGAGGTGTATATAACCTCATTATTCCCAATGACTTTTGTGTAGGAGACTTTGGTTGCAGGCCTTGAGAGCGGCTTCTGTCTTGGATTAAGGCTACTGTTCCTGGCCTGGGATGCAGGAGGTGGTTGGCTAGCGCTGACACCTTGGGAGGCATGTGTATTGGCATGACTCCCTTCAATTTGTGTTCTGGGTCTGTTCTTGGACCCTCTGGGACGCCCTTGTGAACGGGCTGCCCTGCAGGCTGGTGTAGGAGCTGGTTGGGAATGCAACTGACAGTCCATAAAAATAAAATAAAAATATATATTTATATTAAACATTTATTTATTTGGATTTATTGGTTTAGTTGTGAGTAGTTGTTTTCTCTTGATTTAGCCTTGAATAGTAGCAGATTTTCTATATCCGTAATTTGAAGTGTATAATATTGTATCCTTTCCAGTTTTGGATGATTTTAGAATTTAATAACTTTTTATGTCTAAACATGGTTGTTGAGATTGAATTTTTCATTTGATTTTAGTCATGGTGGAGCTTCTTGATTTGGGTTGGTTTTTCCTAGTGTGCTTACTGTACATTAAATTTAGATTCCAGTTCCCGCAATTAATATCTGAGTTTACTAGTGGCATTCAAAAGTGATTTGAAATTTGGTTCTTGGATTTGACAATCCTGCAATTTCAAAAAACATAGTAAACTTAATAAAAATGGTTGATGGATTTGAACACTTTAAATCTGATTCCAGTTAATTCATTTTGTCCATTGGAAATATGCAGTTTGACTTGAACTTTGCAAAGTGTCCATGAGTTTCTGCATTTTCAAATATTCAAATAAATACTCAAAGAATTCAATTTAATTAAAAAAGGCCATCCTGCAAAAGTGATTCAAAATTTGGACCAAGGATTTGACAATCCTGCATTTTTACGTTCAGGTTCTGAATTTACAGTAATGAAACCAACTTTACTAGCTACATGATACCCAGATTAAAACAACTGATGAGTATCAGAGGCACTTTTCCCACACCATGCCATCCCTAAACCAATGAAATAGTTGAACAGACTAATGCAAGCTTATTACAAATCCTCAGAAAACTAGCCAATCAATATGAGTCAGAATAGGACACTTACCTGTCTGCAGCCAAATTTTCCTACAATATTAGCTACCATAGAGTAACAGGAAAGACCCCCTTCTAACTCTTGTATGATTGCCAGCCTTAGTTTCCTCCTCATCTGTACTCTCTGGTAAAACCCAACCCTGCTGTCACCCCAGATACCTACCTTCACAAGCTGGCTCAGACCCTAATCAAAATACAGGCTGAAGCCTATACTGTCAACCTGAGCACTAAGCAAAAGGATGTAGAGCATGCCCAGTCTAAATGCCCCTCCCTCCTTAGCTATCAGATTGGAGATCTGATCTACTTCTATAGCAACAGAGGCTACAGACTGAAAGCAAACTTGCCTCCCTATGGCAAGGACCTGTTAAGGTCATCCAGAAAGCAGGTCCTGACAGCTATATGCTGAAAGAACCTACCACTGGACAGCTTGTCACTAGAGTCCTTGTGCAATATATGTGTATGGCTCCTGGTGGTCATGAGTAAACCCCCCTTTAGGACAACAATCCATAAAAAGAAAACCTAATAAAAATGTCATGGGTTGTTGTCCAGTTTGTATAGAAAGAAAGAAATTAGGCAATATAAAGTGAAAATAAAGCTTTATTGGGATTTGCAATGCTTAGAAATCACTGTCTTTTCAGTGACAAGTCATTGTGAGGAGAACCTTACAGGCTGCCATATACTCCTCAGCATAGTCCTCCTTAAAATTTCACAAACAGAAGATTAGATAGTTAGGATACTTGCCCAAAGCCTGTGCTCAATTAAGTCCCATCCAGACTGGGAATCCAATACCCACTACCAGAGCATCCCAGAAAAAGTGTTCTCAGCTCCAGTATTTTCTGTTCAGAGTGACGTCATGCTTGTACACTTCCCGCATGATCCCCTTGAACAGTAAAGAAACATCTTCCACCTCAGCCACCAGTGGCTTCTAAGAAGGAACAGTAAACAGATTCCCTAGTAGTGCCAATCTGGTGTATATATCCTTGCTCTTGAGATTCAGGGATGTATGAAGGCCGGCTTTCACATGCTGAACACTAAGTTCTTGTGATCCTTGTCAATCCAGCTGGCTACTTCCAGGTCCTCTTTTTCCTTGCTACACCAAGATCAAATAATCCCCCAGACTACTGCCAAAACAAGGTCAATCTGTTCTTGATCAAACCTCTTCCCTTGCCACTCAAACTTCTGAAGTTGACTCTCAGCAAACTTCAGGGCTGACTTTTGATCAGACCAGAAATGATAATGGTTTCCCTCCTTAATATTGGCCTGACTCATAATTAATGTCTCCCTTACAGTAGTTTTAAACCCTATGACAACAAGAAAAATCTTCAGAATTAAATGAATCCAACTCATACTAAATGAAATCAAATAATCTAAAAAAATTGATAGAGCCCAAATCTATTGTAAATTAATATAAATTCATTGAGTTCTAATTTCATTTACATATTAGCTATTTTTGTTTACACCTGAGCTGACCTTTTTTAAATCTGAAGTTTTTTGCTTGTTGCCATAGGGTTTAAAACTACTGTAACACCTCCTGGAATAAAGCATGTAGATAAGATCCTTTTCCAAAATCAACTTCAGTTGCATCCTCCCAGTTCAGAACACTGGAGAGATAAAACCAGGTGATCCCTTCTTCCTGTTGGGCTTCTAGTTGGACTACTGTCTCTTGCTATTGTGTGGTTTGAACTTTTCTCACTAAGCTCTCATCTTTCCTCTGTTTCTTATCTTGAACACTCTTTTCCTTGGATAGCCTGTCAGACTTAATAGCTACTGCTCTGGCTCTCATATTAGAGGATATAGTAGAATTTTTGGTGGAATAATTGCCTGACACATGCAGCCCTTGATCCTAGTACCCGCATTTATAATATTTGTTCATTCTGGTGGTGGGAAATGTTGTAAATTAGGTTGCATATTAGAATGGTCAAGATTATCATTAGAATTAATCCTGGTGATCAAGGCTATTATAGTTGTGCACTCAAATCCGTCAGATCCAACAGATTTGCATTCCCAATTGGAACTCAGATGCTAAGAAGTTCCAGCCAACCTATTATGTCATTATGGATCAGGTTTGGGAATTAATAGCAATTGCTGCCTTGGGTAGCTGCAACTTCAGCCCACTCTCTAGTAATGTGCACTTACAGTAGTTTTAAAAGCTATGGCAACAACCAAAATTACCTCAGATTTGTTGTAACTGTGCTGTTTTAGCAGAGTTACAAGGGGAAAAATATTTAGAGGATGGATAATAATCTTTATTGTGAGATAGTGATTATATAGCTATTGTGAATCAATGGATAGCAGGAGCATGATTGGTGATCACACGGCTGGATGGAAGAGGGGGTGGCTTGATTCTGTTAGTGAGTCAAGCGCCAAATTGAGGTATCTACCGTGAGGGATCATCATTTGCTCATGTTGACTGATTTGGTAATCCAAGTTGACTTCCTAGTCTGGCTTTGAGTGACCAGGTAATTGGATTGCGGGTCACAAACCTGCTTGGTTGGAACCTTGCTGGCGGGTTGAGCCTGCGGTTTTGACAGATTTAAGCAAAATGATTTCATATTTAAGTCTATTCCAACTATTGGGTTAAAATATACACTCTGTTAACAGGGATTTTTGGTGTTAATGGGCAAAATGGGTCAACACAGCAACAAATTTCTCACACACCAAGCAAGAATATTCAAAAAATAATCCAAAATACATTGATTCACAAACAAAACAGTGTGAGTTGACTTTTGGTGTAAATATGTTTACTATGTGAATTGGTGACAAAATACACCCAAGCAAGGTGTGTCAAAAATCAATCCAAAAACAAAACACAATAGCAACTCACAATGTAAACAAAATCACTCACACAATGTGTGCAATGGATTGTAATCATGAATGATACCAAGGTATCTAAAATAAGACACAAGATCTGAAACATAAATTTTAAAAATATTGTGTTGGGTGTTTGAATTTGGAAGTAAAATCTAGGAAAATGAGTGGATTTTTTTGAGTATTCTAAAATGGGCGTTGTAAAACCAAAAACAACTAACTAAGAAATAAAAAAATCTAAAATTGGGATATTGGGTGAGAAAAAAAATAATTGAATATCCATAAACAGATAAAAGCAAAAATTAAAATTAGAGAGTAACTTAATTAAGTTTTATTTAATACTTTATTAAATTCTAAAAATGGAAGGAACACAACAACAGACTACCATTGCACCTGTTGTGCGCCGCAGTTGCAGTTGCCCCTGCGGGTCAAAGAATAGACTTAGTACAACACAAGTGCCTATTCAGGAGGGAGGCGGGAGAGGAGAGTTCCATAGTGATGCTGCACTGACACAGACGGTTCAAGGAGCACAAGATGCTAGGGTGCAGAGCATAAACCCTTGGATCCCAAAGCTGACCCAGAAGCCAACCAAGGTCACCACTACCAAAATGGTTAGAAACAAGGAGTTAGAACTTACTTTGTATGTGTTTGATGTTGTGTACTGGCAAGAGTTGGTCCCGTCAGCCATGCTGGAGAAGGTGAAGCTGTGACAGATCCAGGCCTAACCAGTCCATCCTGCCATTATCTTATCCTTGACTCTTATTTCTGTTACCTTCCTGGGACAAAGCTTCAAGGAGCTTTGCCTCCAGGGAGGCAATTTTATTGGATAACACTTTGTTGTCATCCCACCAATGAGCCATGATTTCAACGCTTTTTCCCTCTCGTGCTCTCAATGCCTCAATTTCATGATTTGCCATCTCTTTTACTTGTTGCAAGATTTCATCCCATCCTACCAACAAGTTCCAAGCATCCCAAGCATAAATTTGGCTCCCTTGGGTGGGAGTCCCTTCCTTTGTAAAGTAATTGGAATACAGCTCTTCAAACGCAGTCTTTACTTCTACTAAAGATTCAGCAGGAACAGTCTTAGTGACCTCCAGGCTGGTCCAAGCTTCTTCTAATGTACTTTTAGGAGCCTCCTTTCTTGCTGCAGCGTTTTCCACACAAAGGACCCCAAACTTGGGTTTCTCAAATTTTAACAAAGAAGGCATGACAATTGAAAAATAGGTGAGGGGAAAGCATCAAAACTGACAATGAATATTTTATTAATGTTTAACTGTTTTTGCTTATATACCATTTGGGGCATACATGGCTGAAAACCCCTCTGGTTCCTGAATCAACCAATGATTTGTGTCATGTGGTCTATGACATTTGAGTCATGCAACATAGATCTTTACCTGAAAGATCACTAGCAATTCTCAATCTATGAGAATTGACCTACAATGGACAGAAGTCACCTGACTCCATTCAACCCAATGTACCAATTTGGCCTGGAGCTTCTCCAGCTTCCAGCGCCAAAACCCTGTGGATTGCACATCCTAAACTCAGCTATCAGTGTTCTAACTGGGAACCAGCTGATTAAACCTGAATTCCTAGGCACCCTTGCCTATATTTAGTTATTTTTGCACTTAATGGTTTTTTGCCTTAAAACCCATTAAACTGCTTCAAAACTCAAACCAGGCGCCACCGCGGCGCCCAGCAATTTCCCCAGGCAGCTCCCCAGTGCCTGAGAAAATTTGATAGCAGCGCCTCTTGAATTCATTAGGCGGTGTGGTGGCGCCTCTAACCCAATAAATTTGCCAACACAGCGCTTTTAACCCTAATTCTGGGGTTTTTCCATGGTTAACCTTAACCAAACTTCTTGACAAAGTCAAGGCCATTTTAATATATTTAAATCCTCATTAATTATATCCTGTATTTATTAATTAATCTTCCTGATTAACTAACCCATTATGAGACGCCTAATCTCCAAGATTGATTCAGCCAATCTTGCCTCAATTTGTTTAGTTAGCCTAACCTAACTAAACATCCATATTCTGTTCTTTTATTAAACATAGATATCCAGTTTCTAGGAACCTTTCCCTCAAGAATTCCAAACAAACCTATCTATATGTAATAAACAGCAAAAACAGAACATCTTTATATTTTGGAGCATTTATTTGGCTAAACGCTCAGCAGTGACTGTAGTATGGTCACAAGGCCCCTTCCTTCCCTTTGGGGGAATCAGCCTCATCTTCTTGGATCTTTATAAGCTCCAATTCCCCATGGAATAGCTTAAGGAATTGAGGATGAACACGGGATCATTTTTCTCCCAAGGCAGCTCCAACTCCCTGAATTATGTAGTTTGGCCCTGGACTAACCAAAATAATCTTCATAGGCCCTACCCATTGCTGAAGACCTCTTCTTGGGTGCTTTTCTTGGCGCCTTTGATCAAACCACACCAGATCTCCCACCTTGAAATGATCATAAGGAAGTACACCAGGCTTTGATTTCCACTTGGCGGCACGCTTTTCTTGAACCCACTCTCCTTTACTCCTTGCCTCGGCAAATAACTTCTGCATCTTGGCTGCATGTTCCTCTACAGCGGCTTCATAGGAATTCTTTTCCACAAACTCCCGTTGGCCCACTTCAGTGCTGGTTGTAGTTTCCCAGCCATACAACATCCAAAATGGTGAAAACCCAGTAGAATCATGGGGCATTGTTTGGTATGCCATGACACTCATTGCTAGGTGATTCTTCCAACGGGTTGTAGCTCCATCAGCCAATTTTTCCATAATGTGCTTTAAGGTTCCAATGGTTCTTTTGGCTAACCCATTGGTCTTGGGATAGTAGAGAGCTGCAGTTAACTTATAAATGCCCCATTTCAAGCATTCCTTAGTCAAGACTGGCCCTACATAGAGTGGTCCATTGTTGGTGAGAACCTTCTTGGGACAACCATGTCGTGTTATAATTTCTTCTCAGAGAAACTTAGCAAGTGCAACGCTTGTTTCTTTGGCCATTGCTTGAACCTCTACCTATTTTGTGATAGAATCAACAGCGACCATGAAGTATTCTTTCCAACCACTTGGTAATGTGATATGACCCATATACATTGAGACCAACTCAAAAGGATAATGTGACATCACTGACTTGAGCTGTACCTTAGATTTTGCCGCTGAGAACTTAGAGCAAACTTCACATTCTCGTAAAATCTGGAGGACCGTAGCTCTCATCTCTGACCACCAGTATTAGGCTTTTGCTGCTTGCCAGAGCTTTTTGTATCTGAGGTGACCTCCCCATTGAACATGAAGATCTCTCACCACTTGAAGACGTTTGGATTGCTCTACATAAATCCTATTCCTCAATAAAGCTTTCTGGGCTTCCTGCGTCTCAACTTCACTGGCCAACAGCGCTCAGGATAGTAAGTTGGGAATCTGATTTTTCAAACCAGGTCAGTAAATGATATCATAGTCATATCCAGAGAGTTTCTCAGCATACAATTGCATACAACCTTGTAAGTCTTCCTTAGTCCAAAGCGCTCTCAATGCTGCGTGATCAGTGACTATAATGAATGGCATTCCTAGGATATACGACCTAAAATGCTCCATCGCCCATACTATTGCCAATCCCTCACGTTCAGTAGCAGAGTATTTCCTTTGAGTGGTCCCCAATGTTTTGGAACCATACACCACCAGATGCTGGGACAACTTTGACTCTCCTTCCTGAGTAAGAACGGCACCCAGACCAGTTGAACTTGCATCTGTTTCAATGTAAAACAACTTCAACCAATTGGGGAATCTTAGGATGGGGGCCTTGGAGAGTCTCTTTTTCAGCTCTAAGAAACTTGACTCTTGTTCCTGTCCCCAAACAAATCTGACATTCTTCCTTGGTAAAGCAAACAACGGCACTCCAAGCGCAGAACAATTAGGAATGAATCTCCAATAGAAATTCACCAATCCTATAAATCCCCGCACCTCTCGAACCGACTGTAGTGATCTCATGCTCAACAACAGAGTAACTCTCTCAGGACTTGGCTTAATCCCCTGAGAATTCACAATATGTCCTAACACCTTGACCTCTCAACAGGCAAGCTTAGTCTTAGATACACTAATATTTAACTTTTCTTTCTCAATTTGGCAGAATACTTCATCAAGATTCTTCAGGTGTTGTTCCCAGGAAGGGCTATATACAGTAATGTCATCTATATACACCAAGACACACCTAGGCTGCAATCCCGCCATAATCTGGTCCATCACTTGCTGAAACACAGCACCAGCTGTTTTTATTCCTAATGGCAAGACTTTCCATTGATAAATACCATCAGGTGTAGAGAATGCTGTAACCTCCTTAGACTTCTCATCAATCAACAGTTGGTGATATCCCTTAGTCAGATCCAAAGTAGTGAACCAAGAAGATCCAGCCATGGCATCCAGCTGATCCTCAATTTGGTGCATTGGGTAGGCATCATTTACAATATCCTTGTTTACCATTCAGAAACTAATACAAACATGAATGTTCCCATCTGGCTTTGGAATACAAACCATTGGAGCAGAATAAGGACTGATGCTCTCCTCAATCAGGTCAGCTCTTTGCATCTTCTCCACCTCTTCTCTAATTGCAGCAAATGCAGCAGGACTACAATGGGGTACATACCCTTTGTATGGCTTCCCAGTAAGTGTTTTTATGATATAAGGTGGACGGTTCTTCCTACATCATATTTGTCCAACAAGAAACAACTACTCCATTTTCACACCAGAGTATACAACGGGGTACCTGGTGCTTCACTTGAACATAGTATATGGGTTAAATTGTTGAAGGGCACACAAACATAAGAGACAGTAGGTTTATTTGTTGTGACTTCTCCAACTACGGGCATCCAAACTCCAATACGCTGACCTTGCTGAATGTCTACAGGAACCACACAAGTGTTGAACAACTTCCAGTACTTGAGAGATTCACCATTTGAACCATCCTCAAATATTGCCACATTTGAGGATATATGACGGGGCAATTCTGGGATAACCTGTCCTCATTGTGTTCCTCAATTGAAAGCTACTGGTTTTAACCAAGTGGTTCCCTTTGGTGGGATTGAGCAATATTCCTTGGCGTAGATGAAAACTGACTGGACATCTTCTGGTGCTGGCAGAATTGTCAGTTGTTGATAAGCGTATTCAACTCCTTCATGAACCAAGACATTCTTGATGGCGTCTAGGCTCACCTTGGCCTCAACAATCCAAGTCATACCAAGCAGAACATCAAATCCTGCCCCAGGTAAAACTACAGCAGAAGTCTTGACCTTGGTATTTTTCTATTTTATTACCACCTCATTAAACACATCTTGTTCAATAGTGATAACCCCATCTGCGGAAGATAAGGTTAAAGTGATCAATCTTGATGGGTCCATGCCATGTCTACAAACAAAGTTCTTTGATACTGCCACTCCAGCACACCCTGGATTGTAGACTGCCTTTGCGGAGATACCATTGAGCAAAATATCCAAAAGGATAACCCCTTAGAATGCCCACATAAAAGGTTTTGCAATCAAAAGTGCAGGCATACTCTGGGCCACCTTTTTACGCCATTCAACTTCCTTGAGCCAATCCACGCTCAACTGAACTTGCACAGGCTGCCATGTAATCTCCCCGTCTTCCTTCATCCCTAAGCGCACATCCAATATCCACTCATCTGGAGAGACGTCTGGACTTCCCTTGGGCAGAGTTGGACAAGAGACATTGATTTCCTGTATGGGTGGTTCCACTGGTTGACTGGCGCTTTTCCCATATTCCTTCAAAGCCTTCCCAGATTGAAGTCTCATTCTCCCATTATTCTCCAAATTACCGGACTCAGGTTGAGAGACACATAAGCCCGCCTTTCTTTTCCTGAATCCTTAAACATAAGGTTGGGATGCTCCTTGTCAAATTCCGCACGGTTAGGAAACTTTCCAGCAAAATGGTCATCTTTCCCACAGATCCAGCATCCCTTGACCATGGGGAACTTACATGCCCGCTTAAATCTAGACATGTGGTCCTTATCAGAGGACTTCTTGGATGTCTGGTTCTCTTGAAAGATTCTTCCCCTGCCGCAACATGAGCTCCTTCTCTGGAACAAGGAGTACTGTGTGGAGGGCCTCCAAGATCCCACTCCATCTGGATAACCTTCTGAACAAGTTTTGACCATGACAACTTCTCACAGCGTAACATAGAGGCCTGAGTTTGCAACCTGGGCCACATTCCAGTGAAGAAAGCATCCTCCACTAGATCCTGATTATGTTCCACGTCAACAAAGGCTAAGAACTCCTCCATTCTGGAAAGGTACATTGACACCATCTCATGGCCAGCTTGAGTAACATCTTGAGCTTTTTGAAGAGCATCACCAGGTCTAAGGGTTACAGTGTAACTGGCTTGAAATTCCTCTAACAAGGTGGTCCAATTGTTGTCTTTACATCTTTTGAACCACTTGAAACAGGCAGTCATGCAAGAACTTCCAACCAATGACGTTTCTCATCATCTCCTAGACCAGATGCTTGTATAAGGAAACCCTCCAGGAAAGCGTTTCCTTCCTTGGGATTTCCAGAGATTGGTGACATCTTGGCAAGCATAGACTGAACTCCTTTCACCATGGGTTTTTTCTGCCCCCGTGTTGGGCTCTGTGACGGATCCAGGCCTAACCAGTCCATCCTGCCATTATCCTGCCCTTGACTCTTATTGCTGTTACTTTCCTGGAACAAAGCTTTGAGGTGCTTTGCCTCCAGGGAGGCAATTTTATTTGATAACACTTTGTTGTCATCCCACCAACAAGCCATGATTTCAATGCTTTTTCCCTCTTGTGCTCTCAATGCCTCAATTTCATGATTTGCCATCTCTTTTACTTGTTGCAAGATTTCATCCCATCCTACCAACAAGTTCCAAGCATCCCAAGCATAAATTTGGCTCCCTTGGGTGGGAGTCCCTTCCTTTGTAAAGTAATTGGAATACAGCTCTTCAAACGCAGTCTTTACTTCTACTAAAGATTCAGCAGGAACAGTCTTAGTGACCTCCAGGCTGGTCCAAGCTTCTTCTAATGTACTTTTAGGAGCCTCCTTTCTTGCTGCAGCGTTTTCCACACAAAGGACCCCAAACTTGGGTTTCTCAAATTTTAACAAAGAAGGCATGACAATTGAAAAATAGGTGAGGGGAAAGCATCAAAACTGACAATGAATATTTTATTAATGTTTAACTGTTTTTGCTTATATATCATTTGGGGCATACATGGCTGAAAACCCCTCTGGTTCCTGAATCAACCAATGATTTGCATCATGTGGTCTATGACATTTGAGTCATGCAACATAGATCTTTACCTGAAAGATCACTAGCAATTCTCAATCTATGAGAATTGACCTACAATGGACAGAAGTCACCTGACTCCATTCAACCCAATGTACCAATTTGGCCTGGAGCTTCTCCAGCTTCCAGCGCCAAAACCCTGTGGATTGAAAATCCTAACCTCAGCTATCAGTGTTCTAACTGGGAACCACCTGATCAAACCTGAATTCCTAGGCATCCTTGCCTATATTTAGTTATTTTTGCACTTAATGGTTTTTCGCCTTAAACCCCATTAAACTGCTTCAAAACTCAAACCAGGCGCCACTGCAGCGCCCAGCAATTTCCCCAGGCAGCGCCTGAGAATATTTGATAGTGGCGTCTCTAACCCAATAAATTTGCCAACACAGCGCTTTTAACCCTAATTCTGGGGTTTTCCCATGGTTAACCTTAACCAAACTTCTTGACAAAGTTAAGGCCATTTTAATATATTTAAATCCTCATTAATTATATCCTGTATTTATTAATTAATCTTCCTGATTAACCAACCCATTTTGAGGTGCCTAGTCTCCAAGATTGATTCAGCCAATCTTGCCTCAATTTGTTTGGTTAGCCTAACCTAACTAAACATCCATGTTCTGTTTTTTTATTAAACATAGATATCCAGTTTCTAGGAACCTTTCCCTCAAGAATTCCAAACAAACCTATCTATATGTAATAAACAGCAAAAACAGAACATCTTTATATTTTGGAGCATTTATTTGGCTAAACTCTCAGCAGTGACTGTAGTACGGTCACAGAAGCCTGTACTTGATACTAGCTATGAGCCCTACGTCAGTGATGGCAATCAGAGGATG
This sequence comes from Entomophthora muscae, assembly GCA_014839935.2. Taxonomy (NCBI): domain Eukaryota; kingdom Fungi; phylum Entomophthoromycota; class Entomophthoromycetes; order Entomophthorales; family Entomophthoraceae; genus Entomophthora; species Entomophthora muscae. The sequence continues at coordinate 969,785 of QTSX02003552.1, forward strand.
ACAAGGAGCCCCAGTTCTACCAAACCAATGAGGGACAGCTAGTGCTCAAAAAGGTTACAGCCTTCTACAACAAGGTGCCCATGCCTTGCAAGCCTGTCATCAATCAGGATCCTGGCTTGTCTGAACCCACAAAGCCCGTCCAAAAGCGCATCCCCGACATCAAATGCATCATCCTGCTTAAGCTAATGTGGGAATTGGGTGACTACAAGGCAGCTGCAGCCATTGTTGGAGTAGATCCCAAATACTCCTCAAAGGCCTTCAACAAGTTCATTGATACTGGTTGTGTCCTTGCCGCAGAGAAATCCTTGTGCATGTCAACCATGCTCACCAAGGAGCACAAATGGGCAATCCGCCAGTGGATCACCTGGGACTGCCATCTTGAACTGGCAAATATACAGGCTATGGTCAAGTCTGCTTTTGGGATCAAGGCCTCAATTTCCTTTTACTACCATCTGGTCAAGGGAATGCAATTTTCCTGGAAAAACTTGGGGTATCTCCCTACAACAGAAATAGCCCAGCCAATGTTGAGACCCGGAAAAAATACACAGAGGCGTACACTGCCCTCAAAGCCAAGGGGACAGTAAAATTTTACTATATTGACAAATCAGCATTTTCTTTGTCAATGCGCAATGTGTATGGGTATGTCCCCAGAGGCTCCAATGCAGGGGTGGCTTGGCGTGCTGCAGTCCGCCCTACAGCCTATTCAATGGTGGCTTTCCTCAGTCCAAAGGGGGTCAAGCTCTACCAAATGATACTAGGCTTCCACAATAGCCGGATTTTCCTGTCATTTCTCTGATTGGTCCAGGAGCACCTGAGGCGCACAAGCCCAGGCTTTACCAACATAATTGTGTTGGACAACGTTGGTCTCCACAAGATGGCTGATATTCTTGAAGAATTTCCATCAATCAACACAAGCATTGTAGTGGGCCCCCAGCAATTGGCCACAGCAAATATGCTCCTTCTCTTCCTCCCCGCCTATTTGCCCTTCCTAAATCCCATTGAGGAAGTCTTTGGGTGGCTCAAGCAAGTTGTCAAGCAAGGAACCCCAACTGGGACTGAGGACCTGTTTGATTTGCTGCAGGCCGGGATCCATACCCTCCCAGCTGAGACCGTGGCCAAATTTTATGGCCATGCTGATTTGTTCACCCCCGCGTGCCTAGCCAATCAGCCAATCAATTAAAGGCTTAGTGTGTCCAACTTTTTTATATTCTCTGATTTATTATTCAACATTTATTAATTATCATTTTATATTTAGATGTTTCTACATTTGCAATCACATTCAGAAGATCCATTAATAGATGTAAGTATTTTATTTATTTTATTGTATATTATTTTATTATGCCATCTGAGGTAATCCCAAACGCTCAGTATTGGATTACGCAAATATATTTAAATCACTTTGGTCAAATAAATGTAAAAATTAATTTAAAAAAAATTAATCATAAAATGTAAAAGTTAGAATTTATTTTATTAACGTATAATTTTATACTTTTCTGAAACCCATTTCCACAATATATTTTGCAAATCTTGTTTGATAAAATATTATTTGAAAAATTAATTATAATAAAAATATTGTAGAGTATAAAGATGTTTATTAGAAGAGAATTTATTAAGAACGCCTGTAGTGAGTTTGGCAGTATGTACCCACCCCACAATGGAGGTGGTGCACAACCTCCACTGCCACACCATGGACAGTGGATACACCCTGGTTAAAATATTCACGGCGGCTGGTAAAAGGGAAGTAGGGTCAGGTGGGAATGGAGTAGCAGCTTTTCTGGCAGGGCTGCAAGCACAAAGATGCCAGCCAGAACCAAGGCGTCCTGGATGACGTGATCCACTGAGTTGTACCTTGGGGGACCTTCTTCCCATCCAGGGAGAGCCTGGCCTTGTTGATCCCCAGAAGGACCCCGTCCAGGTCCTCAACCAACGCACCCATCCCAAACAATAATAACAAACCCCAGGTAAACAACAAGGTGAAGCCTTTTCCCAGCAAATGCTTCTGTAAACTTGCAAAGTTTATTATAAACCGCGCTCATCTTCTTGTTGTGCTTTGTCTTGGCAAAGGTCAGCTCCATAGCTGCCAGGACCCCCGTCTTGTTGGCACTCCAGGCCAGCCCAAAGTCCGCCAGGAGGATTTTGGTCTTCTTTACGGCTGTTGCGTCTGCAACAGCTAATTTGCTCACCGCGCACCCAAAGTTCTCAAGCTGGTAAGACAGGGGGTGCTCCACTGGGAAGCAGAAGCAAGCAGCTGCATGAGCCTGGCCCATCTCTGGTATATTCTTGAATGGGAGCGTCACCAGGACGTCCCAAACAAGCTCAATGGAGTTTACACAGTAAACTCCACTGAGTGATATTGGGTCCAGGCGGACCAGTTGGGCATCCTTGTAGGCAGTAACTGCCCACTTGGATGCCCTCTCAGCATGCGTAAGTTCTGCCAACGCCTCCCATGACATCAGAAAGGACCCATGGATACAGTCCTCCAGCTCCCACACAACAGGGGGAGACAGATACAATTGCTTTGCCACATGAGTGGCATAATTTGCATAAAAGGTGGCCAGGACAAAGGGGACCAGGACTTGGCAGAGTTTGCCGTCTACATTTTCTAAGAAAAAAGGTAAGTTTTTTCAAAATTTATTAATTTTGTTTTTTAGGTTAACTTCTGCAGTCTCCTCCTTGCCCGCAGCCTCAGCAGGCTTTGCTATTCTCAGCGCAAGTAATTGTGCTGGCAATTCAGTGTCCACAGTTTGTGCGCGCTTTGCAGGTTTGAGATGTTCATACATCTCAGGGTTGTTGACCCAGATTGACAGCGTGGAGAGGGCAAAGGACTTGAATTGAAGGCCTTCCACAACGTTCTTCTGGACATTTAAAAGCCGTTCAATTTTTGTTTTGGGGGTGTCTGGAATCTTGGCCATGAGTGCCTTGGCAGACACCTTTTCAATTTTGTCCCCAGTGAGGACAGCAGACTTCACTTTGGCTTTGACCTTGCGGTCAATGTCCTTTATTTTGGCAATTGCCAAGTCAAGGTCCTTCAGAAGCTTTTCTAATTCTCTCATTGATTTTTTACTAACTTTTCCATATGTTTTTATAGCTTTCACCCCAATAAAATCTGTGTTATTCTGATATTTTTGCCTCTTTGTTTATTCCTTTTTTTTCCTGTTTACTACATTATCCCATCTTTTTACCCATTGTGTATATGTTTTACGCTCATCTCAATATGTATTTTTTGCTTTGTGTTGGCATTATTTCCTTGATTGCCATATTATTTTTGGCTCTTGACATAGCCCCTTGTGAAAATATTAACAACAATTTGGTGATCAGCTAAACTTGAATTAGAAAATTATAGGTTAACTTTTTTTAGATAAAGTTGTTACTGATCTGAATTCAAAACCTTAATGATAAACTTTAAGCCAATCAGGAGCCAAGTGATAAAGTTATTGCTGTGACATAAAGAGTCATTCAATAATTCTTTGGTGCATATGCGCTAATTAATATGATTGGCTGGATGTTTTGCCATTGTACGCCATTGCTGCTGTGACAAGTTGTTGATGGACTAGTGCTAACTCAGCGGCTGATTGGGCACTAGTCCATCAACAACTTGCCACAGCAGTAATGGCGCACAATGGCAAAACAACCAGCCAATCAGTTTAATTAGTGCACATGCATCAAAGAATTATTGAATGACCCTTTATGTCACAACAGTCACTTTATCACTTGGCTCCTGATTGGCTTAAATTTTATTATTAATGTTTTGAATTTGGATCAGTAACAACTTTACCTAAACACACTTAACCTATAATTTTCTAATTCAAATTTAGTTGATCACCAAATTGTTGTTAATATTTTCATAAGGGGCTGTGTTTAAGTGCTAAAAATAACTGTGTTCTGGATCTAGATACACAGCATAGTAAATATATGATTTTATAGAAATAAACTGAACATACAGAATAAACCAACTATAAACAAAGAGAAATTTAAAAAATTGAAATTCAGAATAAAGATAATATAAATAGAAAATGTTTGGTGGCAGGGAGTTTATTGAGGATGAGGAAGAGAGATGCCTAGTAGGCGGAATAGTGTGGGAAGGAAGGCGTAGAGCCGGTGCTTGCCTGGGGGGTCTGTGATTGGGTGGGTGGGGCTGGCAGGTGGGGGTGGTGGTGGTGGGGGTGAAGGCAGGAGAATTGACTGTGATGGCCGCCATGTACCACTCATTGTACTCCTCATCAGTCATTGCCATGATTAGCTGGTAGGTGGCTGTGGCACAGGATGAAATGCACTTGTCCTTATGTGATTGGTTGCCCATATTTACATGGAATACAATTTGGGAAAAAAGGTCTGCTACCATCTGGCAACCAAAGAGAGAATTGTGGTCAAGGACCCCAAGATAGAGGCCATTGAAAGCCTGAGGGTGGCGCTCCTGTACTGTGGTATCCAATGTTGAAGAACACAACATCACCCAGATGGATGTCTGCATGGCCAGCTGAGTACACAGAGGCCTGGTGTCCGCGACCTTGGATGGCCTCAAGAGCGGTGGAGCTACCCTCCATCTGGTGGCTCAAGAAAACCTTGTGAAGGGAATTTGAGCTATCCCAGGAGTCAAGCAATTCACCAAGGATTTGGCTGTACTTGTAGCCATTGGTGAAATCTGGTTTTGTCTAATAGTAGACAAAACCCTTGGCTGAAACATCCAGAAACGCACCAATAAATGTCCCCTTCTTGACCTTCTTCCTTCTATTCTTGGCAACGGCTTTTCCTTGATCACCAAAATTGTCAAACACAATGGACAATTGTAATAGAAGATGAACATGATGTCATCTTGTCGTAACTGTGCTGTTTTAGCAGAGTTACACAGGGAAAAATATTTATAATATAGATAATAATCTTTATTGTGAGATAATAATTATATAGTTCATGTAAATCAAGGATAACAGGAACATGATTGGTGATCACACAGCTGGATGAAAGAAGGGGGTGACTTGATCCTGATAATGAGTCAAGCGCCAAAATAAGGTATCCACTGTAAAGGATCATCATCTGTTCATGTTGTTGGATTTGGTAATGAGTTGACTTCCTAGTCTGGCTTCAAGTGACCAGATAATCAGATTGCAGGTCACAAACATGCTTGGTTGGAACCTTGCTGGCAGGTTGAGTCTGCTGTTTTGACACCCCCCCCAACTGAAGGTTGGCCTCCTCTGGGGGTAGGTTGTCAGGGAGGTTATCAGGAGCCCGGGCGCTGTATTGAACTAATTGCTGTTCTGTGGCAGGCAGGGCAGTTTCTTGTTGTTTCTGTCTTGCTTTGCAGGGTTGTAGGCAATCATGGTGTAGGGTCTTGTCTTGCTTACGTTTTCCAAGCCCTTGCACAAGGTAAGTGTTATTGTTGTTTACCTTCAGAATGATTGCTGGCCCCACTTTCTTGGGTTGTAGCTTGCTTTTGTCAACATTCATGACCCAAACTTTGTCACCAACTTCATGTCTATTGTGGATGGGGACAAATGTCTTTTGCAGACGTTTATTTTCCTTTGCTGTTTGCTCGCTGTTAGCCTCTATTACTTGAGGATCTGAGCGTGGAGGGACCTTACTTGGAATTTCCTGTTTTGGTCTTGTCAATGCTTGAATGATATTTGGCTGTGTGCTGTATACCAGTTCAAACGGGCTTTTTCCGGTGGATCTGTTCACTTGAGTTCAACACACAAGTAGTGCAGTTGTTAGCTGCTTATACCAGTCTTCAGGTCTCCTGGCGGTGAGTTTGGCTAAGATTTGCACAAGGCTACCATTAAGCTGCTCTACGCGTCCATTGTCCTGTGGGTGGTATGGTGTTGTCACGGTGTGCTTGACCCCATTCTTGGTGAGGTATACATTGGTGTCTTTAGAGGTCAATTCTTTGCCTCCATCAGTTATCAGGAGTTCTGGCTTTCCAAACTTGCTGATTATCTCTTTGCCAATAAATTGTTGTATGTCATTGCCAGTGTGTGCCTTTACTGCTTGGGCTACTGGCCATCATGTAGCAAAGTCAATGGTGGTGATGATGTATTTCTTGTCATTGTGTTTTCCTGGCATGGGGCCAACAATGTCAAGAGCCCATACTTTGAAAGGTAGTTGTGTGTGGATGGGAAGTACTGACTTTGGCAGGGTTTTGCTTTTAGCAAACTTTTTGCATACCTCACATTGGTCTAGAACTTCTTGAACATTGCAATATAAGGTTGACCACCAAGCCTTATGTTTAAGGAACTTGTATAGGGTTTGGCTCTTGGTATGTCCAAGGTCTCTGTGATAGCGTAGGATGGTGTTGACTTGCTGATGTGTGGAAATGTAGGGAATGGTCATGCTGTCAGTCATCTTTCTGTGTAGGGTCCCATATACGTCAGCAAAGAGGTGTTCATTTTTGATGACTGTTTCCTTTGTTATGTCGGTTGTGCCACGGGAGAAACCTTTGTCCTTTGTTTGTAGTACTAAGAGGGGCCAGTCTGGGTTGATCACATTCTCTCCTCTTGAAGCACAGACATACAGGCGGGACAGGGCGTCTGCCATGGCAAGCTCAGCCCCAGGTTTTTGCTGGATGAGCATGTTAAATCTCTCTAATAGCTCCATCCACCAGGCTTGGTGGCGCAACAGAACTACTTGAGTTTTGAAATAGATGAGTGACTTGTGATTGGTTAATGCTGTGAATTCTTCCTGGCATTCCAAGTAACAGCGCCATTTGACTAGGCAGTGTACAATAGCCAACAGTTCTTTGTCATGGATAGGGTTTTGACACTCACCATCTGTCAATTTTTGCAATTCCTAAGCTACAGGCAGGAAGTCACTGGCATTGTTTTTTATTTGTAGTACTTCCCCAATGGATGCATCTGAGGCGTCGGTTTCCATTTGGTATTCCCTGTCACGTTTGGGGTATTATAGGATAAAAGCTGTTGTGAGTTTCTCCTTGAGGCGTCTAAAACAGATATCACGTTGGGGGTCCACACAAACTTGGACTTGGAGCCTGTTATGGCAGATAAGGGGGCAGTCAAAACGCCACAGTCAGGTATGAAGCGTTGTACATAGGCCACCATTCCCAAGAAGGTGCGGAGTTCCAACTTATCCTTGGGTGATGGCATCTTGCAGATGGCCTGTATCTTTTGACTGTCAGGTTTGATGCCGTCCTTTGAGACTATGTGTCCCAAGAAGGGTAGTTGCTCATGGAAGAACTGGCACTTGGAGGGTTTGGTCAACAGTTTGTGTTGTGCCAAGGTAGCAAAGACTGCCTCTGAGTCTTTGTGGTGTTGTTCCACCAAGGGGCTGTAGACAATAATATTGTCTAGATACACTAGGGCGTGCTTGCCTATGTGGGGTGCAAATACTTTGTTCATGAAGATTACAAAGGTGGACAGGGCATTGGTCATGCCAAAGTTGAGCACCACACATTTTTAGGAGCTGTATTTAGTGTGGAAGGCTGTTTTGGGGATGTCTTCCTCTTTAATACAAATCTGATTGTAGCCTGCCGTCAGATTGATATTGGAGAAGACTGTGGCTCCTCCCAAGGCATTGAAGAGGCTGTCATTCAGTGGCAGTGGGTAAAAATTCTTAATGGTAACTTTGTTTAGGGCTCAGTAGTCTGTGACCAGATGTAAGGTACTGTCCTTCTTAGCCACAAAGAATACAGCGGCCCCAAGGGGAGACTGTGAGGGGCAGATAAGTCCTTTTTCCAATGCCTCCTTGAGGTAGGTGCGTAAGGTGTTGTCTTCATTTGGGGTCATCCTGTAGATAGGGTGCGCCTTGGGTACAGCCCCCTTGAGTTGGATGGAATGCTGAATATACTTTTCAGGGGGCAGCCCGGGTAGCGCTTCCTTGAAGATTTCTGGATGGCATGCCACAATGTTGCGGTCCTGCAGCATGGAGGTATCCTGGTGATCCTTGAAGTGTATGATCTTGTACTGGCAGGAGTCCCAACCAATTGCCTTCAGGTCTTTCTTCTTGTCCTGGGTCTCTGTGATACGTACAAAGACGTGGTCGTGTAGCAGTTGGTCCACAGAGTCAGGGTAGATCTGATGGTTGACACCTTCATGCTTGATGGTCAACACTGAGGTTGCCCAGTCTACGTGAGGATTGTTCTTTAATAACCAGTCTAGTCCCAGTACAATTTCAAACTTGGGAAAGTCAATGACAGGACCTTGAATGGTGGAGTGGAGGTTCTCAAGCATGACAGAGAAGGGGGCAGTTTCCTTTGTCACAGCAATGTGGTTTTTGTCAGCCAGGACCACATTTTTAATCCGCAAAGGATTAGTGGCCAGCTTGACTTTATCCACAAAGCTACTGTTGATCAGGGTTTGGTCTGCGCCCAAATCCAGGAGTGCTGAGCCTGTGTAACTGCAAAAGCAGAAAGGATAGGACATCAATTTATTGGGATGTCTGGCAATGGTGTACAGTACCAGGTCCTCCAAGGGCACCTGGATCATTGGACATTGGTCCACGTCCTTGGGTTGGTACTCATCATTGGGAAAGTCAGGAGTTGTGTGGGGAGAGCTTGGCTTGCTTAGTGCTCTCCCTGGGCTTTTCCCTCATCTTGTTTACCTTGCGTGGCAGTGATACAGAAATAGGTCCGGTTTGACTGGCCATTGTTTCCATTTCCCTGTCCATTTGAACCTGTGGGTTTGTGGTTGGCGCTGTTCCCAAGCCTCCAGGAGGTGGTTGAGAGGAGCGCCTGCCTGGATGGGAATCCTTGGGTCTTTCTTGTTTCCCAGTTTGTGCCTTATGCAGTGTGTTGGATGTTTGCTCCGCCTTCTCTGCTTCACGTTACAGGCTTTGCAGGTTGGTCACCTGATCCAGGTTCACATGCCTCATCACATGCAACTTAAGAGTGTTGTAGTACATGAGGTGTGTGGCTGGGGTGTCAAAGGCCATGTTGGATGGTGCACAAAGACAGAGTTCCTTGTAGGCACGGGTGAGTTCCTTCACAGTGCCTGTCTGGGTCAGGTTCTTCACTTGGCTTATGATCATGAGCGCTGTATCTTTAAGTAAGAATCTTGCCAGGAAGTCTTGCTTAAAGGTATTCCAGTTCTTGTTGGTGTGCTCTTCATGCCACTTGTTGAACCAGGTGCCAGTGTCATGGATCAGGCAAATGGAAATTTATGCAATCCAAAACTGCTGTGGGCATTCCATCTGAGCCAGTTTGCTCTGGGTGGACTGGATCTATGCGGCGGTGTTGTCATTGTTGGCCTCAGCAAAAGGTTCTAAGGTGGCACTCTGTAGTCTTTGAGCTACATAGGCAGGCATGGTGGTTTTGTCAGCTGGTTGCGGCATCAAGGAGGGAGCCTGAAAGAAACCTTGTGCAGACATGGTGTTAAAGGCGGGTAGCGGGATTAATGTGTTCTGGTACAGGACAAAGCCATTGGGTATGGCAATACCAGGGGTGTACAGAGTCCAGTCAGGCGTGAGGCCAGACATAATTCTGTCAAGAATTTGTTGGCTGCGGCGTGTGCAGGCAACAGGCAGAATTTTTCAAGATAATGTAGGATGGAGAACCTACCTGTGCTACCAATGTTGTAACTGTGCTGTTTTAGCAGAGTTACATGGGGAAAAATATTTAGAAGATAGATAATAATCTGTATTGTCAGATAATTATTATATAGTTCATGTGAATCAAGGATAACAGGAACATGATTGGTGATCACACAGCTGGATGAAAGAAGGGGATGGCTTGATCCTGATAATGAGGCAATTGCCAAAACAAGGTATCCACCATAAAGGATCATCATCTCTTTATGTTGTTGGATTTGGTAATTTGAGTTGACTTCCTAGTCTGGCTTTGAGTGACCAGATAATTGGATTGCAGGTCACAAACCTGCTTGATTAGAACCTTGCTGGTGGGTCAAGACTGTGGTTTTGACAATCTGATAAACTTACAGGCATCAGACAAGGGTGGATTTGATGGCCTGATCATATGGGGAATCCTCAGCGCCATCACATTGGTTACTGGCAACATTGGTCAGCACACAGACTGATGCCACCTTCTCATACATCCAGAGCTGCACCATGCGCTCAGACACCCAAATGTCATGGTGCAAAAGTTGCTTCTGGACCTGGGTCAAGGGAAGCTTGGGGTCCCACTGCAAGAGATCAAGCATAATTGGGTAGGCCTTGTTGATCTAGGACTCTGGGGCCTTCTTGGGCTTCTTGGTTGTCTCAACCAGGTTCCCCCTGTTCATCAGGTAGTTGAATTCCTGCATGACAGTAGCACAGGTGAATTTTAATTGACTGGCTATCTGATCCCAGGACAGACCCTGCAGGTTCAGTGCCACAATTTCCTGAAGAATCTGAGCAGTAATGATTCTGTGTTTAGGGCACTGGGCTGGGGGAGCTGAAGCCTGATTGGCTATAGGGGGAAGGTTGGCTGGTGGCAGGAAGTTGTTCCAAATCAAGGTTGCCATCCTGATTGGTTGGTTGGTGGGCAGCTTGTGCGGGGGTGGGTACAGGAGCAGGGGCAGAGCTAGACACTAAGTGACTCTCAAACAAGTCAAAGCTATAGGGGTCAGTGGTCAGATACAGGTCAGCTTCCTTGTTACCTGCCTCAAAGGCTTGGGTGTAAACAGGTGCCTCCACGTCTTGAGTCTCACCTCCATTGAAGCTGGCTTGGCTTCTGGCGCCGTTGAAAATATTGCTATTGAAAAAAAACCTAGGATAAAATCACTAAAAGTAGAAGTTTAACATTTTATTAGTTATTTTTATTGTAATCACCATTCCATATTTGGAAGGCTCTCAAAACCATTTTTTACAAATCAGGAGCCATGAAAATGAATAAAATTCCTAAGTTCCTAAATTGGATAGCTGTTGATTGGCTGTTAAACTGTTATTTTTCTAATTTAGGCTGCTCATACTACACATCTTGTGTGATTCTATTTTGTTTTGTGTTTGTGGAATCTTGCTTCTAGATTGCTCAAATTTTGTTTCATTTTAGTCCTGCTTCTGGTGCTCATATGAATCCTGATTGAATTATAATATACTCCAGAATAGCATCCATTCATCTCACTTGTTGCATCAGTTCATTTTGTTTGTGGTTTAAACTACACTGCTTGATGTTTGATATAATTTTGTATAATATGCAAATAAAATTTGGTTATTGTTTGATGGTTCATTTATTAACCAAAAATATTTAAATTATTTGAATCCTGAATCTTGCGCAACTTGTATTTTGTTCAAATCTGAAATCATTTTGTTTAAATCAAAGGTATTTTTGGTTGTTGCCATAGCTTTTAAAGCTACTGTACTCTTCCCGTTGGATTGTCCAGATCAGCCCTAAAAGGAAAAAATGCGGCTACAAGAGCCTGGTGAATCCCAGAAGATTGTGTAATGTTCTAATTGATGATGTGGGTGCTAATAACACCTCTGCAGCCATTGTGCATCAATAATAGTATATAACTTTCCTTCTTTCCCCAATAAAATTTATACTTTTACACATTTACACATTGCCTTTAACTCTATTCAGTTGTTACCTTAGAATTAAAGATAATGACTTCAGAGTCCATAAGGCTGGTATTAATACATGTTTAGGCCTTACAACCACACTCTACAAGCCCACAACTAAGATGTTAAACCAAAGACGTCCCAAGGCCCAAATCCACAACAGCAACAAATCTTTTTTGAGCCAACATCAGCCCAAGCCCACAAATCAGCCTTCACTGTGTTCATCACATGTATCTAAATGTTTGTGTGTTGATGAGTCTAACAATAGGGATGTAGTGTTTAAGGGACTTGCCTTTGATGTTGCTATCAGTGTTTGGAATGTTGTAATAGGTTTTTTGTTTTATACTATTACTAGTGTTGAGAGAAGGCTTAGAGAAAGCAAGATTAGAAGAGAAATTTATTTTATTTGAAATATTATCTTAGATTGTATAGTAAATGATATGAATCAGAAATATTATATTGATCATGGTGATGGTTTTAGGATTTTATTCTGAAAGTGTTCATATGCAGTATCAAGACTCAGGGTGTTCTTGTTAGTCAAGTGGTAATCATAATGCTGAAATTAGACCATTTCTCTATCTGAGTTTTCACAATGCAACAAATTAATTCAATGAATATTATTAAGATAGTTTTTAAAAAAATGGGATTGTTTAGTAGCAAGTACTATTACAAATGTTTCCTGGGCTTGTTAAATATACCTTTTTCCATGGCCAGTTAGATTTCTTGCAATTATTTTTCCACTGAAATTTATAATTTGTAAATTCTACAAGAGGTTTCAGGGATTTTTCAAAGGGACTCACATATCTTTCATTTTATTTTGTCATCACATTGATTTTACTTTAATATCAAAGTGTAAGCTTGGAATTTTATCATTGTGTTGCACCATCATTGATTACTCCCTCTTGGGAAACTAATTCCCTGAGTAACCTTCTGAATGATTCCCCAACTATCATTTGGCCATCTATTACAGGGATCAAACCTTTTGAGTCCTAATTGGAACAACACTTGGACAAGCCCCATGACTTAGAGGGAACATTACTCAGATAAGCCTCATGATTACTATGATGTTGCAATTGATTTTCCAGACTCGCCTGCTAACGTATCTTACAATACACAGGGGGCACTCAATGAGCCGCCCCTTGACGTATCTAATGTTATGGATTAATCTGATGGCAATATCAAATGGCGGGTACTTCATCCTAATTAGGAGCACTGCTAATTCAACCTGCTGATTCCCGCACAAGTTATTCCTTGGCTCCAAACCTTACATGAAACTTCCCACTATGTTATCCCCTTGTGGCCTTGTGGCTTTCCCCGTATAGTATATTAATCACAATATTCTACAATAAACAACACCTTATTCTTATTATTCTGTCCTTTCTATTGGACTGTTGTCTTCCCCAATTCCAAATACTGAATCCTCATTGGTTCAGTTGCAACAGTGGTAGCAGTGTTAGGTTTACAACCTACCTAGAACAAAATTCCCCCAAGAAAGGACAGAGTACAGGCCGTATGGCTACTCCCCAACAAGAGAGCTTCCTGCCAATCCCCAAGGGGGACATCTCTGACAGGTACGTCATCTATTAAGACCAGTTAGTTCTCACCAGCGTGTACAATTGGCTCCGCCCCGGGCAGTGGGACGCCAGTGTCACCCTGCCCCAGTCAGACCTCTCTCAGCGCATGCTCAACCTTCAGCTAGAATCCTTTGCTGGCAGCATAGAGGGGGCCAACATTGTCAGTTGGCTCCAATCCACTGAAACCTGCCTTTGTATCTGTCAGGTCCCTGAGCCCATGTGGGTTGCCACTGTGTCTGGTTGCCTCACGGGGCCCGCTGCTGTGTGGTTCACCAACTGGGCCAGCCAGGAACTTGACGTTACCTGGGCGGTGTTCTGAGACGCCGCCAAGTCCCGTTACAGTGAAAACTTTTCCCCCATTGTCATGGGAACCCCTCTTCTAGCAATCAAGCAAAATGGTTCCATTCCTGAGTATCTTGCCGCCTGGCAATAAGCTTTTGCTGCTGCCCCCAAAGCCGTGACCAACAGAAATGCAATGCTACTCACTCTCATTGTCAATGGGTTAAAACCCCATATCTGCAAGTGGGTCCCTGTAGGTTGCTGTACCTCCATCAACAACTGCTACAAAGCCATTGTGGAGGCTAACAACCAGGCCTCAATGGGCTTCTGCCGCACCAGTGACACTCCATCTCAACTACGTACCACGCCTGGCAGTGGCCACAATCAAGTAGGCTGCCGCCAACCACGTCAGCAGGATAATGGGACTAAACGCCCCCGCAAGGGGGAGCTTCAGCTAGCGCAGGTTGAGGATCAGGGAAAAGCCTGGGGGTTGTAGCAATAAGAGGCCTTACAACCCCACCTGACCCATCCTCTCAATCCCTGCTCACAAAAAAACCCTGTGACTACAACATTCACAAAGTTGAAACCCTGGACGTCTTTCAAGTCCACAGTGACAACCCTGTATTGCAAGTAAGCCACTCCTCAAATAAAGTAACACACTTGTCCTATCCCTTCTGTTTCTGTGGGAACACCCACAAATTACTGGTAGATACCAGGGCCAACCACACTATGGTGGACCAGGCTTTGCCAACTCTCAGCAATTAGGCCAAGTGCCCAGCAGGTTCAAAGCAGTACAGGTAGCTGACTCCCGCAGAGTGGTCATCACCCATGAGACGATACCCTTCTCTGTGAGAATGGGGAATGTCCAGGTCAAGCTCTCTGGGCCAATCATAGCAGGACTCAGCCAAGAAGTGATCACTGGTCTCAACTGGCTTTGGCACAACCGTCCCTACATTGACTAGGATATGTCTGTGATCACCCTCAATAGAAATGGGGTGGGTTTTCAGATATATCCTGTCAAAATGAGCAAGTTACTCCATGATACTGTGTTTGTTAGAATAACAGAAACGGGTCTGTATGATTTCAAGGGGGAACTAGACTTCAATCAATGCTCAGTCAAAGTTATCCATGTTTAACCATCTGCGGCCCCTCCCTTGACCACTTTACCTCCACCAGCACTTGCCACACTCCTCAAGGAATATAAGGACGTTTTCAGTGAAACACTGGACCAACTACCCCCTCCCTAAGAGATCCAGCATGCTGTACAACTGCAAGGGTTGCTTCCTAAAGCACATCCCCTCTATATGGTCTGACACCAAAGGAAGATGAGACCCTCCGCCAGCACCTTGTGGACGTGCTCAACAAGGGCTTTATCTGCCCCTTGCTCTTGCCATAAAGGCTGCTGTCTTCTTTGTAGCCAAGAAGGATGGGACCCTTTGTTTGGTCACAGACTACCGCGCCTTAAATGAGGTGACTGTTAAGAATAAGTACTCCTTACCACTAATTGATGACTTGTTTGATACAATTGCAGGTGCAAAGGTCTTCAGTAAGATTGATCTCACTGTGGGGTACAACCAGGCCTGCATTGCACCAGAGGACAAGGAAAAAACTGCCTTCTGCACACACTACGGGTTGTTTGAGTATCATGTCATGAACTTTGGAATGATCCACACTCCTTTCACCTTTGCCATGTTGATGAACAAAGCATTTGAGGACCTGATTGGAAAATGTGTGGTTGTGTACCTTGACAACATCATTGTCTTCAGTCAAGATAAAACCACGCATCTCCAACACCTCTGTGTTGTCCTCAAAACCCTTTAGAAAAACCAGCTAAAATCTAAACCCTCCAAATGCAAGTCCCTCAAGTCAGAGCTGTTATTTCTTGGGCACATCATCTCTTCCCAAGGGATAAAGCCCGACCCTGCTAAAATCAAGGCAATCACCAGCATGCCGCCCCCACCAATCTGGGCCAGGTGCGGACATTCTTAGTCATGGTTGCCTACATGCGCAAGTTCATTCCCAATTTTGGGGAACTAATTGCACCTCTCACTGAGCTCCTCAATACCAAACAGCGCTTCCATTGGACCCCTGTCAGAGATTGAGCCTTTGAGACATTGAAGCAAAGGTTCACAACAGCACCAGTACTGCAGTTCCCCAATCAAAAATGAAATTACAAACTCGAGACCAATGCCTCTGACAGGGCCATAGGGGGTGTGCTGAGAGTAGAAACTGATGATGGTGTTTTTCTCCCTGTGGCATATGAGTCCAGAAAACTTACTGACTCAGAACAACGCTACCCCATTCATGATAAAGAGTTGGCAGCAATTGTACACTGCGTTGAGAAGTGGCGCTGTTATCTGGAAGGGGCTACCTTCCCACCCTGTGTCCTGACGGGCCACAAGTTGCTCCAGTACTTCAACACACAGTCCCACTTGACACGCTGCCAAGCAGGATGGGTCAAGATTTTATCCCCTTACCAGTTGCACATTGAGTACAAGCCTGGAAAGGAACTTGTCACAGCTGATGCGCTTTCACGGCTCTATGTGGTGTCCATCACTGGGGACAATGGCTTGGACCCAGATTGACCCATGCTCTACCTCCGCCCTGAGGCAACTTGCTATGAGGGCCTTAATTTGGTCACCATCTCCAAGTTGAAGGACAACAAGAGTCAGTTCACCACTGATGCGGGTAAGTCTGCTGCCGGGCAGAGACAGGTGAGAAGACGCTTTACATTCCCACCACACAGCAAGGGGACACAATATTGCACTACCACCAAACCCTGGGTCACATCAGAGGGCGTAACCTCTTTGAGATCATGAAACAAAAGGTTTGGTGGCCGCGCATGCGTCAAGACATCTTGGATCTCCTTGAAACGTGCGTGCTGTGCGAGAAAAACGTATCCAAACCTGCACCCCCAAGTCTGTCCTGCCCATCAAGGCCATGGAACCCTTCAAGCAGTGGGCCCTTGACATTGTGGAGCCACTCCCCAAAGACAGACTAGGGAAAAATTACATTATCACAGCCATCAACTACTTCACTTGCTGGCCAGTGGCCTGGGCAACAACCAACCACACTGCCACCACCATTACCCGCTTTATTGGTAAGGAAATTGTGGCCCACTTTGGGCGACCCAAACACCTCATCACAGATGGCGGCCCCAAACTTGTTGGGCATGTCATGAAGGCATACTGCGCCAAGAACACGCTCCAACATATAGTTACGACCCCCTACCATCCTCAAGACAATGGACGCGTAGAACGGCTAAATGGCTCACTGGTTCAATTGATTGCCAAGCTCTCACAAGAACACCCCAACACTGCATGGACCAAACACCTGCCCACTGCCCTACTTATCCTGCGGGCAAGAATCAATAGGGGCACAGGGTTCAGCCCCAGCACCCTGGCCTTTGGGACGCCTGACAGTCTGACAGGGGTTGAACAGGGAAAGCTATGGTCCAAGATTCCCGACAAGCCTCCCCTGGTAACAACTCCCTCCCTAGAACATTGGTGTGACAAAGCCCGGGAAATCAAACACAAACAGATTGCAGGAGGGACAAAGCACCTCAAAGCTAGATACACCGTAGGTGACCCTGTCTACACCCTCAATCCCAATTCTGCCAAGTTGGAACCCAATCACCTAGGGCCCTTCAAGATAGCTGCAGTCTATGACAATCACACCTACCAACTTGAAGATGCCCAAGGAAACACCAAGAAGCTCCACCATGATTGCTTGCGCCCCTGGCGCGCCATCCCCACACAAAAGTTGTTTGTGTGGACCTTCCCAGACCTTCCACAGACTCCAGTCTTGGTGTCTGACGACAAGCAGGGGGCAAGGGGGGTGTTGCAACCAAGTTTCTAGACTTGCCCGCTAATGTATCTTACAATACACAGGGGGCGCTCAATGAGCTGCCCCTTGACGTATCTAACGTTATGGATTAATCTGATGGCAATATTGAATGGCAGGTACTTCATCCTAATTAGGAGCGCTGCCAATTTGACTTGCTGATCCCCACACAAGTTATTCCTTGGCCCCAAACCTTACATAGAACTTCCCACTATGCCACCCCCTTGTGGCCTTGTGGCTTTTCCCATATAGTTTTTTAATCACAATATTCTACAATAAACGATACCTTATTCTTATTATTCTGTCCTTTTTATTGGACTGTTGTCTTCCCCAATTCCAAATACTGAATCCTCATTGGTTCAGTTGCAACAATGACGTACATGGACAGTATGTGGCTTCCCATGATACTATATAAGCTTCTATATTCATATCAAATAAAGTATTATTCTCTTCTTAATTTTCTCCTTTATCTTGTTTATTATACTTTCAAGAAGTATATACTTGACAGTTAAATTTAATTTTTAGTTTCAATAATCTTTAATTTATTTTTCTTTGTAATTTATTTAGTTTAAATGTATGTAAATTTTCATCTTATAACCAATGGCATTCCAGGTTAGATGTCAGAATAAAATTCAGGCTATAAACCTTTTCAATGTTTCTGAAACCTCTTGAAATATTTAAAAAAATAAATTACAGCGGAAAATTGTATGCAAGTAATATTAAGAGTTATTGCAAAGGTGCAACTATATAAGTTTATATTCCTGTCAAGGTGAAATAAAGTGAGAGCTTGTTGTAATCAAATGGGAAATGTACACCCAAATGAGGATGACATGACCAATAAGGAGGAGACGGTGTGTGTTTACTCGGAAATGATAACCCTTGAAGAGTGAATAAGGAAAGATGCAGCAGAAGATTATGCACAGATACAAAAGAAAGACCTCAATTTGGCTCAGAGTCAAGGAATCAGCAGCATAGATAGGTTCACATTCAATTTTGCGGGTTTCAGGAATCATTTTGGCAGGAGAAGGAAGATTACCAGGAAATTGCAGAGGTGAGAAGGCAGAATGTAGCAATCTGGTTATTACAAATCTGATTGGGGAATATTAAAATAAGTGAATCATTGAGGAAAGATATTTATTCAGAGTAAAATATCAAACTAATAAGGTAGTTTGGTGTGGACAATTGTTACTTAAGGCCTTAGGGTACATCTTGATGAGGTAACCTCCTTGAATACAATATTTAGACAGCTTACAGATACCATTAATGGTGGTTAATTAAGCTGTTACCTGACCTTCTTTGAGATCAGGATTTGAAGACCAGAAGGTCAAGGAAGAAAAAATTGGGTGTGGAGCATCTGTGCCCCACTCAGACTCAATTTTCTGTGCCGCCACCCACTTGCAATTGATCGTTAGATTTAAATCTACAATCACTGCAAGCGGGCGGGGCTTTGGGCTGGGTTTCCCCAGGTGGCGGCACTTTGGCCAAGCCACACCTGGGAAAACTATGACTGTGACAATTCCTTAGTACTCTTTTAGTATCTGCAGCTATATGATCTTCTTTTTTTGTCACATTTAGTTTTTTTAGAGATTTTTAGATTGTTTCATTAAAAATTTATATGGTGTTTTTGTTTTGGTAAACATAGCCCTTGGCTTTGAGAAAATTATCAAGCTGGGTATCATGATACTATTTAAACCAATGTTAACGTGAACATAGCTTGGATTTTCTGAATTACTGTAAAGGGAAATGTGGCAATTTATTAGATGATCCAAACCTGAAGTAGTGGATGATTTGTTATCTACATTTTTACCACAACTATTTTAACGTCATTACTCTGTATAAGATTTATTTTTAAAGGAAATAAATGTTTTTGTGTATCGAGTGGTTTTCTTAAAGCCAAAATTTGACTTAAGTTTAGATCATAAGTTTGTAGCTAGCTTTACGAGAATATCAAATAATATTTGATTTTGATTGGTTCAAATTATTTTTTTCAATTTAGCTAACATTTTAAGCCAACGACAAGTGGAATAATTATGAAATCAACTGATAAGAGCATCCAGTAAAATCAAATGATTTTATCTGGTGTCTGCTTCAAACCAAACACACGCAGCTTCTTTGAAAGAAAACTTTAAATCTAGTATATTATATTCTAATAAACCCAAAGACCTTTTTGGGCTTTTGGTTTCAAACCTATAAATTTATCAAACTTTTTTCTTTATCGAGGCACTGTGATGGGAGCTAGAATTATAGCTTGTTTAGTTTGATAGTTACCTCTTCCCATCTTAACCTACTCAGTATGTCTTTCAAAGCTATCCGCTCCATCTTTTCGATTGCCCCTAGATGCAACTTGGTTGCCGCTGCTCGCGGCTATGCCACTAAATCTATCTTTGTTGGTAATCTTCCTTTCGGTTTGGACCGTCAGGGTCTTCAAGAGCACTTCGAAGCTGCTGGTCCCGTTGTCGGTTGCCGTCTTCCCCTCGACCACCTCGGTCGCTCCCGTGGGTTTGGTTTTGTTGAAGTCCAGGAAGAAGATTTCGATAACTTCATGCAGCGCCTGAACAACAGCGAGCTCAAGGGTCGTCAGATCCGTCTTGATCAAGCTAGCTCCAATGACAAAAAATTCTAAAATGTGTAAGTTGTCACCGATAACTCACCCAATTATCTTTGAGATCCTGGATTTCTATAGAGTTTCTCTGCTTTTTCTTTAAAATAAAAATTTCGCTTCAAGAAAGATTAACTGTTAAATTTAGGTCTTCCTGAATAAAGAAGTGAAGTGAAAACCCCGATTCGCTTTTTTATTTTTAGCCCGTAACTGTTTTCGAATTATCAATTTTACTCTTGCTGTTATTTAGGTTTTTCTAACTCCTTTCACTTCTCGGGATTATATTATTCCCTTAAAAACAGGTTTTGATTCTATTGTACTATTTTTTAAAGAGTTTCTTTATGGCCAATCCAAACTGTGAAAGGTCTTATTTTCTTCGACCTCCTAGGGTTAAGACTGTTTTTATTGTTTATTATACTAGAAGTTATGCTACCTCGCCTACTTGCGTTTATGTTATGGTAACTATAACTTACTATCAAACCTTCCAGAGCGTGCTTCTGGGTTGACTATCAGTCTATTTCTCTTGCTCAAATGCATATTATTTGTATGATTGGGTCAATCAAGTTAGGAAATTTCAATACCTTTATTCTTTTTCTTGAACGTCTTGGCAAGACTCAGGCTTATCATATCCTATATAGCAAGCCTGCTAGAGTTTTTAAGCATCTTTGTGTTAATTTCTTTTGGTACTTTTACACAATTTATAAAATAATCTAATTGCAGTGCTTTTTCCAGAACTACTCTTTAGTCGCAGTTTTATTAATCGGGCTCTTTCCTCCGCGCAACACATAATTCGGCTATAAATTCCCTACTCCTAATCATTCCTGGTTTAATGATATTTTTCCAAATTCAATAGCTGCGCTACTAGTATTGTGGCCTAGCATAGTTGTAAACTAGGGACTCAGCTTCGGCCTAGATTTGGCTTGCAATGCTAAGTAATTAATTAATATCTTATTATTTCTCAAAAAATCAGCGATAATTTATACTTGAAGCATATAGGGCTTTTGCTCCTCAAGCCTACAGTTTCCAAAGTCTAGTTTATTTGTTTTGGCCTGCAAATACACCAAAGTATTTTCGTCTTAATTAGGAAATGGGCGCGCTTACGTCAGATTAAAGTTGAAATTTAATTTCCAAGACCCACTAATTTTTGTTGCCCTATTCTGATGTGTTACATCAATGTGACATCTTGTATTGACACTCAATTGTCAAAACAAATATTGATAGTGTTGCAGCCAAGTTCGATACCCTGCCTGGCAATATATCTTAGAATGTGCAGGGGGTGCTCAATGAGTTCCCTATGACATATCAAACAATATCCTACCTTGGATGTCAAAATACAGGCAATACTTTCTAATAAGGAGCACAGCTGATTCCAGCCAAGCACCCTCAACAACTTATTTGAAACCCAAACCATACTTTTACCAGGCCACCAATGCCACCCCCTTGTAGCTCTGTGGCTTCCCTTTACTGTATAATAACTTTCATTTCCTAATAAAGATATTGTTGAAACAGCAGGCTCAACCCGCCAACAAGGTTCCAACTAAGCAGGTTTGTGACCCGCAACCCGACCTTCCAGTGACCCATAGCCAAACTAGGAAGTCAACTCAAATTACCAAATCCATCAACATGAACAAATGATGATGCTTCACGGTGGATACCTTGTTTTGGCGCTTGACTCATTACCAGGATCAAGCCACCCCCTTCATCATCCAACCGTGTGATCAACACAATCATGTTCCTGTTATCCTGGATTCACATTGACTATATAATCACTATCTCTCAATAAAGATTATTATCTAGTTTCTAAATATTTTCCCCTTGTTACTCTGCTAAAACAGCACAGTTACGACAATATTAACTTCATTTTTAATCTCTGTTCTCTTCTTAAGACCACTGTCTTCCCCCTTCAAATGCAGAATTTCAATTAGTTCAGTTGCAATAGTATTAGCAGCAGTAGGTTCAATTTAGAGCTTATCTTCAAGAAAATGTCCAAGAAAGGACCAAGTGCTGGCTGTATGGCTAACCCTCACTGAGAACCCTTCCTGCCTGTTCCTGAGGGGGATATCCTGGAAGGATATGTTATATATCAGGATCAACTTGTGTTAAACAGTACCCACAATGAGCTCTGCCTGGGGAAATGTTTTAGTAGTATTACTCCTTACCAGTCAGATATCTCTCAGCGCATGTGAACCTCCAGTTGGAATCCTTCATGAGTGGCTTAGAGGGGATCAATATTGTAAGTTGGCTATGTTTCAACTGAGATTATCCCCTCTTGCCTGCCAACTTATCTTACGATACACAGGGGGCGCTCAATGAGCCGCCCCTTGATGTATCTAACAACATGAATCATCCTGAAGGTGAGGTCAAATTTTAGGCATTATCTCCTAATTAGGAGCACTGCCAATTATACTTTGCTGATACCCGCACAATTTTTCCTTGGCTTTGAACCTTACATGGAACCTGCCACTATGCCACCCTCTGGTGGCCTTGTGGCTTTTCCCATATAGTATTTTAGTCACAATATCAATTAATAAACCTTATCTTATTCTTCACATTCTTGTTCTTTCTATTGGACTGTTGTCTTCTCCAATCAAATATTGAACTATCATTGGTTCAGTTGCAACAGTGGTAGCAACAGTAAGTTCACAACCTACCTAAAAGAAAATTCCCCCAAGAAAGGACAGAGTATGGGCTGTATGGCTACCCCACACCAGAAAACCTTCCTCCCTATCCCTGATGGGGACATCCCCAAGGGATACATTATCTACTAGAACCAGTTAGTGCTTACAAGTGTCCATAACCAACTCTTCCTGGGACAACACAACATTAGCTTCACCCTGTCTCAGTCAGACCTATCTTGTTATATGCTGAACCTACAACTGGAATCCTTTACGGGTGGCGTAAAGGGGCTGACATTGTCAGTTGGCTCTAGTTCACGGAAACCTGCCTCTGTATTTGCCATGTGCCCAAACCTATGTGGGTCACCACCTCATCTGGGCGCCTCACAAGGCCTGCTGCGGTGTGGTTTACCAACTGGTCCAGTCAGGAACACAAAGTTACTTGGACCTCCTTCAGGGACACTGCCAGATCCCACTACAGTGAAACCTTCTCTCAGGGATCCACTCATTGGAGAGCCTTTCTCCAATAGAATGAAGAAGAGCTCCCAGGTTAAACTTGACTAGAGTTGACCCTACTGGAATCCCTATCATTAACATATGTAAAAAATGACTTAATAAGCAAAATCTTCCCAGGAAGGGAGTGAAGTGGTTTAACTGATAATAGACACTGGTGTATTCCAAGACCAACCAGGGGGCTTTGGGATGAATGATTGGAAGAAAGCAAGCAGTTTTAATGTATGGAGAATGACAGCAACGTGGTCCAAAACAATACCAAATGTAGTCTTCTGATTTATTGGTTGTAGTTGGTTTGGGAGTTTCAAAGTTCATGTTAGCCTGGACAAGTCCAATTAACACACACAAGACCCAAACCATAAGAATGAACTTCATGTTGTTGTAGGGGATCCTTGGGTATCTACTAATCAAAATTTAGAGGCTTTTTGAGAATATAGATTTATTGGAGTGAAAATAGAAATATGAAATTGTTAGAGCAATTCACTCAGATGGAATTGTTTGGATTAAATACTGAAGTCAAGTGGAGGAGGGGACATAGTGGTTACCAGTTGATCCTATAATAGTAATTTGAGAAGTATTGCCATGCAGGACTGCAGCAGGCTGCAGCCTGCAATGCAAGAAGAAGTGAGTTGGGTTATTACATTGCATTATTGTACTGCACTATGGTTGGAGTTGAATTCTGGGGTTGGATGTGAGATACTTCTCTGGCTTGGTTGGTCTGCTATCTCTGATTGGCTTCATGGATCCCTGAATAATTGATTGCAGTGTTTAACAATTAATTTTGCCCTGATTGGCTGTGTTGTGTGCATTGGAGCCAATTTTAAATCTTAAATTGCTGTTCCTGTTGTTGTGTTCATCATCTGGAGCATTGAAATTCAAACTTAAACTAGGATTTATAAGGTGATCTTGGTTTTTGCGCTTGCTTTTACTTTTGTTCTCGTTTTTGAAAGCACACTTGTTAATAAAACTTTGAATGTGTTTTCAAACTGATTGATTCAATTGATTGATTGATTTTGTTGTTTCCTGGTTTTTCATTTAAAAGTGCAATTTATAATTCCTTCTGTGTACCCAGAGACCCAATATTTGATTTTCTTCTTGTTAAAGGGATGAAATTCCTTACACCTTCTTGCCTATTGTAGTAGGAACCCTCTAATTGCTATCAAGCAGACAGGCAGTGTCCCTGAGTACCTCACTGTCACAGTAGGTTCCATAATGTTGGGGATTATTTGGCCAAGTAGGAAAGCACAGAAATCCCAAAAACCTTTAACAAAACTGACTGATTTAACAGATTTGAATCAAACGGTTGATTGGAAATGGATTACAGCTGCTCCATTTTGCCAGTCAAATCTGATTCCCCCTGTAAGTTGACGTTGGTAAATTAATGTAATTTAAGGGTCACCAGATATGAACTTGTTAATCAGCATGGTTGTCAGAAGTTGGTCACTCAAGGGTTCTTTGCAACCTGGACTAGATACTCACTTGACAATGTGGAAGGAATAGAAGCCCAGGATCCAGGCGGTATTGCTTAGTCAATTTTTGATATATATTGAATAATTTTCACTGTTTCAACTCTTAAGAGTTGAGTCCTCCCAAAATTTACTCAATAAAAATCACATATTCCCTGGTCTAACTTTACTTTTGAAATGCATCCTGTAGTTGGATTGTTGCGCTACATTCACTACAATTTAATTCTTATCTGGATTATTACAGGAAGATGGGGGCCTGTTGTTGGTACTTTGTTGTTGTTGCCACCAAATATTAATTCAATCCTGTCAATCTTGGAGCTGTTCCTACTCCCGTCAAAGCTGAAACTCTGGTGCTATCCCATGTCCTGAATTTTATGCTGAAGAAACTCTGATTCTCTTGCAGGCCATTTATCTAGGGCTTTTCTGGTTGGGGTCAATTATTTTACTTAACCCTAGTATCATATTTGGAAATTTCACAAAACAGTATTTGAAGCTGTGTTGGTGGGTAATTATTAACACTATGTGGATTTGGTGGGTGATTCCCCACCACATGGAGACAGCTTCTTATTATCCTGTGATTTCCGTCACACTTGCTGCTGCTCCTGAAGCCATCACTGACTGAAATGCAATGCTATTCACCCTCATTATCAATGGGTTAAAGTCCCACATCTGTAAATGAGTTCCTGTAGGATGCTGCACCTCTTTCAATGATTGCTACAAGACCATTGTAGAAGCTAACAATCAAGCCTCCATGGGGTTCCAAAGGTCCAACAATGCTCCCTCCCAACCTCTTCCTGCGCCTGGTAGTGCCCACAGCCAATTAGGCTGCCACCAATCCTGTCAGCAGGAAAATGGGGCTAAGTTCCCCTGCAAGGGGTGATTCAGTTGGCTTAGATTGAGGAATCAGGAAAAGCCTGGGGGTTGTAGATACAAGAGGCTCTGCAACCCCGCTTGACCCACACTCCCAATCTTTTCTTGCCGAGAACCCCTGCAACTACAGTGTACACAAAAGTGGAGACCATGGATGTATTCCAAGTTCACAATGACAACCCTGCCCTCCAAGCCAGTCATTAATCAAATAAAATCACCCACTTGGCCTACCCCTTTTGTTTCTGTGAGAACACTCACAAACTTAAGATAGACACTGGGGCCAATCACATCATGGTCAATCAGGAATTTGAAGACTCCCAACAGATAGACCAAGTAAAAGGTTGCTTCAAGATAATGTGTGTGGCCAACTCCTGTAAGATGGCTATGACAATCCACATGGAAGCAGTTTTTCAGGCAAGGGTTGACTTGGCTTCAAATAAAGACACAATGCTGAAAGTTGGCAGTGTGATGTGGGTTTAATACAGGTAGAGGCCTAGTAGGGAACATTGGCTACTAGGGGAGGTAAGGCCTGCCTAGTAGGTAAAAAAGAACTAATAGAGGCAAACACTGAACCAGCCCATCAGGAAATTTTGACTGCTAGGGGAAAATTAGTTATTCTCACCCAGCAGGGAATGTTGGCTGCTAGGGGTGAGGAATGTGATATCCCAGCAGGGAACATTGGCTGCTGTGGGCTAGTTAGGTGTCTCCACCCAGCAGGGAATGATGGCTGCTAGGGGTGGGGAGTAGACCACCCTGGTGGGTAACGCAGGCTACCAGGGCTGGTGAATAATGTGACCCTGGCGGGTAACACGGGCTTCCAGGGAAGAGAGAAGCTAAGATAGCTCTACATGCCCTTGTGCGCTTACAGGAGGTCTGTGAGCAAGCACCTTAACTAACAGACTGGTAGAATTTCCTTGTCTGTGTTTCCTTGGGGGCTTTGAGGAGGTCCTAAATCTACCATTAGGGGCATAGATATGCTCAGAGGTGTTATCAGGGTAGCTTCTTGGGGAAGCAGTCAAATAACTTGGTATGATCAGGCCTCTGGGAAGTAAAGTTGATTACTTTGCAACTGAAAAACAGAATTAATTGCTGCAAATGAACCAATTAGAGTTCAGTATTTGATTGGAGAGGACAAAAGTCCAATAGAAAGGACAAAATAAATAGAATAAGGTATAGTTTATTGTAGAATATTGCAGTTAATATACTATATGGGGAAAGCCACAAGGCCACAGGGGATAGCATAGTGGTGTATTCCATGTAGGGTTTGAAGATGAGGAATGACTTGTGCAGGATCAACAGGATAAGTTGATAGCACTCCTAATTAGAAAAAAGTGCCCACAGTTCAATGCTGCCATCAGATTAGTTCATGTTGTTAGATACATCAAGGGGCGGCTCATTGAGAGCCCCCTGTGTATTGTAAGATATGTTGAAAGGCAAGGCAGGAGTCTCTTTTGCAACATAATCACCTGATTGAGTAAATATAACTGCACATATATGAGGATTGTCTGTGGTTGAATGATCTAAGTGGAGGGCACTTGCAAGGGCCCAGTCAAACGCCAGTAGTATTGTAGACTTATTGCCTGAGTCTGGGGTATTGATAACAGGGACTGACAATGGAACCACAGTGGTTAATGATGTAGGATCAACAGTGAAGACTAGTTGAGGGACTGGAGGATCATGGTAAGGAATGGAACCAAGATGGTTCATGGTGAAGATGAAACCCAGGTGACTAGCTAATGAATGAGCTGATGAACTAGAAAGGACTAGTTGAAGAACTAGAAGATCATGGTGAAGAAGTAGAAGATCAGGATGAAGAAATAGCTGAAGGACTTGAAGGTCATGGTGCAGGACCAGTTGAGGAACTGGAAGTTGGCTGAGAAGGTCTAGCTGAAATAGATACAGGAGCTAGGATTCTTGTTTTGGGCTTTTGAAAGAGAAAATAATAAAAAAGAAACAGTAAAAGATTCAATTACTTCTGACAAAAAAAGATATGATAAAAAGATTCAGTTAATTATCATATAAGAAAAAATAAAGTTTTACAGGGTTTCAACTGTAAATTTATTAAAGAAATACTTGAGTGGAATTGAAGACAGAGAGACCAAAAACAGGTTGGAGAAACTGTGAGAAAAAATGCTGGATTTTTGCCAAAATGATTGGGAAAGGCAAAGAGCAAGCAACGGACAAGTTCAAAGTGCTGAAATATTTGGAAAATACCGAGAAAAATGGAGAAAATTTGAAGAATTGGGGGTTCAAAAATCCCTTAAGTAAAAGATAGGCAAAAGCACATGAGGTTTGCTGGAGAAACATGATGAGAATTACGGCAAAACTGTTTGAAACATGGAGCAGTTGTTTATCCAGAGCAAGACAGCACCGGGTTCAAACCAGGGTCAAGAGCATGTCATTTAGGTAAGTGTTTTGAAAAGACAGTTCAATCTGGGCGTTTGATTGGCTGCAGGTCAAGGCCTGTTTGATCACTGTTTTAAGGGCTTTAACTGAAGGGGTTAAGCCTAAAAAATGAGGGAACAAAGCAGGAAAAGCTGGTTTTTAATTGTCTAAAGTAAGCTAAAAGATTTAGTATGTTATAGATCAGAAGAAACAGGATAGTTTAAGCTTTTAAAACCAGGAGATCTGAGAGGAAATAGGGACTGAAACAAGGAGCTATAAAAGGGGATCAATCTGAAGCATTTCAGGGACTGATACAAGTGGATTACAAAGGCCACAAGGACTATACAGAGAGCTGGCAACCAAGGCAAAGGAGCAGGAGTCTAAGACTAAGGAGCAGGAGCCCAAGACCAAGTACAAGGGGTCCAAGATATTGTTGGAGGACTCCCAGTATTGGCAAAACCATATTGTTTCCAGAACCCCTGGGTCATATACCATAAGGTTTCTAAGGGGATCTTCCTTCTGAAAGTGAATAAAAGCCCATTTTGACCCCTGTCCAAATTTCCAAGTGATACAGATAATCCCTATGAGTGAATTGTCCCATATCTTATACCCTAGCCAAGAGGGGGAGGATACCTATTGTCAAAGTTGTAGAAGGTTTGCCACTAGTAAGACTTCCCAAGAAGAGTGGGAGAGTTTAACTGGAAACCTTGAGGTGACTGATAGAGAAAGAGAATTAATTGGGAATGAGTTCACTAGGTTGCTGAAAGACTGGTACAGGCCTACAGAAGGACTAGCACTAGTTGAAGTACAAGTGCATGGTGGGATGCTTGCCTAGTAATAAGGAAAGTATTTGAAGAGTTTATATTAATGCAAGCCAAGTATAAACTTCTAGCTAGCCACCTCTCTCTACTATGAAATGACAACTCCTCCAAGCTTGCCCCTGGCTCTGACCCAGGACACACTATGGGGACTGGTGAACAGTAACTCCACAGTGACATCACTCATGAGAAGGTACCCTTCTTTGTGAAAATAGGAAACATCCAGGTTAAACTCTCTGGGCCAATCATGGTGGGGCTCAGCCACAATGTCATTGCTGGCCTTGACTGGCTCCAACATAATCAGCCATATATTGACTGAGACACATCCGTGATCACACCCAATTGGAATGGGGTGAGCTTTCATATCTACCCTGTCAAAATGAACAAGCTTCTTCACAACACCGTGTTTGTCCACCTCACAGAAGCTGGTTCCTACAACTTCAAGGGGGAAGCTAGACTTTAACCTGTGTTCAGTGGAAGTCATTTGCTCTGAACCCACAACATCCTCCCTCAGATACACTATCACCTCCAGCACTAGTATTTCTTCTTGAGGAGTACAAGGATGTATTTAGAAAAACTCTAGATCAACTTCCCCCTCTAAGAGAGATACAACATGCTGTTTAGTTACAAGGGTCACTGCCCAAGGCATAACCTGTATATCTGTCAGGGCCTAGAATGCCCCAGACAATCAGCTAGTCTCCCTAGAGATAAAGCAACCAATAGCATGGGAAACATTACCAACTGCCTTCCTGGGAGAAACCCCCATTTCTGGTTACAAATGACCTGGGGTTTATGAGGCCCACAAGCTGCAAATCCCTGACATCAGATCTAAACACAAATTTGGGCCCAATTATCATCAAGAAATGATACATTGGGAGGGCAATTGTTTGATTGAGCAATTTGGTACTCAATTGCTTACAGGATCTAATATTAGCTGTGGCACCTCAGCATGCTTCAGCCAAACCAAGGTTCCTGTTATATCAGCCAATGCCCTTCCACCCCCAGGCCCAAGTGCGCAATTTCTGGACCCAACTGCATGTATCACTGAAAATGATGACATCAGGCCTAATGGTGGCACAAAAGGCTAAGTATTGCACAGTAAGTATAAATATTGAAGAGAAGAAGCCTGTCACAGTAAGTTCCATAATGCCAGGGATTATCTGGCTGAGTAGGAAAGCACAGAAAGCCCAAAAACCTTTAACAAACCTGACTTATTTAACAGATTTGAACCAAGCAGTTGATCAAAAATGGGTTACAGCTGCTCCAGTTTGCTGGTTGAATCCAATTCCCCCATAAGTTGATGTTGATAAATTGACGTAATATGAGGGTTACCCAATATAAGCTCATTAATCAGCATGGTTGTCAGAAACTGGTCACGCAAGGGTTCTTTGCAACCTGGACTAGATACTTACTTGAAGATGCCAAAGGAATAGAAGCCCAGGATCCAGGCGGTATTGCTTAGTCAATTTTTGATATATGTTGAATAATTTTCACTGTTTCAACTCTTAAGAGTTGAGTCCTCCCAAAACTTACCCAATAAAAATCACATATTCCCTGGTCTAACTTTATTTTAAAAATGTATCCTGTAGTAGATCTTTTGCGCTACATTCCTTACAATTTAATCCTTAGCCGGATTATTACTGGAAGATGCTGGCCTGCTGCTGGTACTTCATTGTTGTCTCTGCTGAATGTTAATTCAATGCCTGCTAATCTTGGAACTATTCCTTCTACTGTCAAAGCTGAAACTCTGGTGCTATCCCAATGTCCTGAATTTTATGCTGAAAAAACTCTGATTCTCTTGCAGGCCATTTATCTAGGGCTTTTCTGGTTGGGGTTAACTATTTTACTTAACCCTAGTATCTCATTTGGAAATTTCACAAAACAGTATTTGGAGCTTTGTTGGTGGTTAATCATTAACTCTATGTCAATTTTGTGGCTGA
This sequence comes from Entomophthora muscae, assembly GCA_014839935.2. NCBI lineage: Eukaryota > Fungi > Entomophthoromycota > Entomophthoromycetes > Entomophthorales > Entomophthoraceae > Entomophthora > Entomophthora muscae. The sequence continues at coordinate 1,000,120 of QTSX02003552.1, forward strand.
TTTCTAACCACATGGAGACAGCTTCTTATTATCTCTCAATTTTCATCACATTACTCAACTTGTCACAAGTGGCAAGCTCCTATTGACCATGCTTACAGGAAAACCTCAACTACAGGATTTGAACCCTGACACCCTGCGGGACGCCAGCCTGCAGAACCAGCCGCCCGTCTGCCCACAGATTCTTGGGCAGGAACCAGAACAAGATTTGACTTCAGAAAATCCTTTAAAGATTGATGAGTCAAAATCACCTACATTGACACTCCCCACGTTAAAGGTTTCTGTTAACCCAGCCAATCAGCAGGCAAGCCTAGCCATAGAACCCAAAATAACTTAGGCCACCACAGAAGGGGAAACAAAGAAACTTCCTATAGAACGCAGGCCGCCCAGAGATGATCAACCCCATAACCTGACTAGGGAATTTGAGTATTCTCAGTTCAAACCAGCCAATGAATTAACTCCCACAATGGATGCCACCAAGGACTGGAAAAACCTGGTAGACGGTAACACTCAGACAAAGAAATTTGTAAAAGTTTACCCATGACAGATGGGCATACTTATACCCTGGACCGCCAGGAAGTTGCCCATTGCCATTCTTGCAATAAAGTGACATGAACCTTTGGTTCAACCAGGTTATTCCATATTTCTATATTAGTTCTATTTCATTTACAGTCTACCTCCTGCAGTTCTACACCTCACACCCATCAACCCCAAGAAACCGCAGACCAGCTGCCCAGCCTTTATTGTCCACCAGGAGCTCCCTACGGCCCAGTACATTTCACCAAGTACCCCTCTCAACCCTGCGTATTCAGAGTTCACTCTAGAGGAAATCTTAATCTACGACCTTGAGGCCCAAACTAGAGAGACTGAGACTGTTTACAGGGAAGGCCACAAAATCAAAATACCTCCCCTGCTATTCTGTGACAAGTACAACCACCTGCCCGCGTATTTGGTCCCAATGACTCCGCCTCTCACCCTGCGGCCCAACTTCCCACAAGAATCTGTTGCTGCCAATGAATCTACTTCCACTCAGATATTTGGAGTTATGTAAATCACTCTTACTGGCTTGATAGATTCTATGGTACCTGCCAGCAGACCTTGGGCTCTCCTGGGAAAATTGTTATCTTATGTTGTAAAGTTGGCCCCAATCTTGTGGTGAGCCCTCCCTGCCGGGCCCGCAGACCGTCCGCCTGTGAGTTCCCAGGAACCCCCCACAGGCTGGATCCCTGACACAACTCTTCTATGTCTGAGTTTTTGGAAGCAGTTTGTCATAAATTCATGTTTCTTTTCTTCTGTTCCATTGAGATATCTGTGTTTACCATGTTTATTTGCATCAGCTCCTTTCTGAGTGTTCATTTTGGTCTTTTTTTAATCTGTGGTTTCCATCTCCGGTAACAGTTGTTGAGGCTGAATCTTCTGCTTCTTATTTCTGTTGTGTCATGTCATTTTGGTGCCTGGATTATTTTCTTGCTCCACCCACTGATAAAATTTTGCGTGAAGTTTTGTTGGCTTTATCATTCTATTCCATTTATAGCCTTAGTTACAAATCACAAGTTTACCATGTGATGACAAAAGTTTCAGAGGATGCTTGTGAATGGTTTTTGTCTGTGGTGGAGCGCAATCCACATGTTTTAACTGAAAGTGCATCTCTGTACCCCTTGTTAAAAAATTTGTTCATATCTATCAAGGAGCTCAAAGTATATTGTATGTTGTACGCCTTCCACAGGGTACTACTCCACACTCAATATTTCTTCCTCAATTTCTTGCCTACTGCTGTACAACTGATGTTCCCAAGGTGAATAAACTCTCAGCGTTGTGGTTAGAAGTTGACCAGAATGCCCAGGCTTTGGCAGTTTAGGATTCCCTGTTAACTATGTTTGAGGCCCTGGTAAACCAAATTCTTTCTCTGGTCTCAAATCTGTTGACTTCCAAACAAGGTGTTATGGAAATTGAAGCCAAATCCACTGCACGCCCCTGGTTTTCTGGTAATTGTTCTGTGTTGGCTTTGACTAGTCAGAGTTGTGATTGCTCCCCTTGTGTTTCTTCTCAGTTGCAATTGACAATTTTGAACAAACCTTCCAAGTTAAACAAAGCACCAGTGGTGACAAACACCAAGAGTTTGTTTGATATGCTCCAGCACGTTGTGCCTGCAAAGTCTTTGGTAGTCAAGTCTAAAGAGTTGCCCCTTGTTCCCATCAATTGGGATTGTTATGTCCTACCTGAAGCCATCCAAGAAATGATTGAACAATATTTGCAGGAGCATCCTGCCTCCTTAGCCACTGTTTGTACCACTGAAGAGAAGCATGATCCTGCTGAGATTGCAACATTTGCAGCAAATAAATCTACTTCTGGTTACTTCTTGTTTTATGGTAGGATTGATAACAGTCAAACTATCTATTGGTCAGCCATTTTGTTGAATACTAGTGCGTCTGAGAACTTCATGAGTGTTGATACTGCAGACTTGTTGCAGCTCGAGTATCATCCTGGAATTTTGGTTAGGGGTGGAAACTGTCAAACTTTCCCCTCTTTCAAACTTAAGAAACCAGTGACATTTGTAGTTGCAGGTCAATCTTTTACCACAAGGTTCTCTGTATGCTCTTCTCTTATGTATTCTATTATCTTAGGAGTAGGTTGGTGGTGGGACTATAATGTATCAACTCTGTTAAAAGAAAGTGAGCTGCAATTGGACCCCTCTTTGGGAATATCCATCCATATTCCATTGTTGAGTATGTCAGAATTAGAGCAGTCTTCTCAGACAATCCAGTTGGTTCCTGTTCCTACACCCATAAGTTTGGATTTACCAGCATGCCTTCAACCCTGGTCTGCAACATTTGATGCTTCTAGGGATGAGGTCCTTCCCAAGCACACTCAGTTTGACTTTGAATTTAAGGTTACTGTTGATCTGATTTGTATTGTGTCTCTTATTTACCATTAGATTTTAAAGGAGGACACATGTTTAGAGGAGTGGACTCAAGATATGTTGGCAAAGGGATACATTTTCAAGAAGGCTTTTTCAATCTGTTCTCCATTGTTGTTTGCTCAAAAATCTGATGGGTCTCTTTGTCCTTGTGTTGATTACAGGAATTTGAACAACATTAAAATTCCTGATCCCTACCCTTTACCTCTTGAGGCACAAATTTCTTGGTGCGTCAAGAAGGCAAAGATATTATTGAAACTTGATCTGTTGAATGCATTCAATCAAATCAGGATTATAGAAGGAATGGAATGTTTAACAGTTTTAAGAATTAAAAAGGGTGTCTTCCAATTCCGTATTATGCCTTTTGGATTGAAGAATGTCCTGTCTTGCTTTCAGCAGTTAATTGATTCAGTCTTGGGGGACCTCCTGGGTGTATGTGTCATTGGGTATATGGACAACATCTTGGTGTTCTCTCTGGATGAGGAGTCACATAAGACCCACCTGTCAGCAGTTTTAGAGCGCATCCTCCAGGCTAATTTGATCATCAAACAGAGTAAGTGTGAATTCTTTAAACGTAAGGTTAACTTCCTGGGTAATATTATCTTTGAAGATGGCCACACTATTGCCCCAATAAAGAAGCAGCGGTTTGAGAGTATGCTATATCTGTGACAATATCCCAACTTTGTAGTTTCTTGGGTACTTGTACATTCTTGAAGAAATTTACCCCTCACTTTTCAGAAGCGGCTGCCCCCTTATACTCAGCAAGCAGGAAGACAACTTTGGTCTGGATGCCTGAGTGCGTAAACAAGTTTGCAGCAGTCAAAGCTCTTTTGTTGTCTTCACCTGTGTTGAGACATGTGAATCCTGAGCTTCCTTTTGTGGTTTTCAAAGATGCCTCTAAATATGCTGTGGCTTGTGTGTTGTTACAAACTGCTGGTGATGATGTTGAGAGACCTGTAGGGTATTTCTCCTGAAAGATGGAGGCTTAGGAACACAATTAAATGATTTAAGACAAGTAATTATTGGCAGTTGTGGAATCTTTAAAGCATTGGCATCATCATCTCATGTTGGCGTGTCATTTGTTTGTAGTAAGGACCAACCATAAAGCTCTCCTGTACTATGGCCAACCTAGGGTTTTGTTGGGTCACCAATCCAGATGGAACAGTGACTTGACAAGGTACAAGTTCTGCAGCAAGTTTATCAAGGGAGCCTATAATTATTTGGCAGATGTGTTAAGCAGAAGTGCTTCCCATCTACCCAATGTTGGTATAGGCGTCAAGTTCAATACACACACAATGATACCAGACAAGGCTGTGGTTCTTTTTGTACTACCTCTGCCTGCTACACTTGCCACCATGTCCTTAACCAAGGTTGCAGACTTAGACTTATATTCCAAAGTGAAGTTTTTGCAGCCTCTGTCCATAGGTTATGATATATTATTAGAACTACCATGTGCACATCCTGTTGGCCAGCCACAGGGTTATCACAAGATAGGGCCAATCTTATATCATCAAGGAGGCTTTTGGGTTCCAGAGGGAACTTTGTGGGACCAAATCATGGAGGCTAATCACACCTGTCCTACATCAGGCCACCCAGGGGAAAACAAAACAGTGGAGCTCATCTACCAACAGTTTTCATGGAAAGGTTTGACGGTGCAGGTGGCAGCTTACGTTTGAGACTGCCTGGTATGTGTTTGGTCTAAAGCAAGCAGGAACAAGACTACTGGTTTCTTGGTTCCTTTACAAACAGCTACAGGGCCCTGGATGTTGTTGTTGGTGTATTTCATCAGAGAACTTCCAAATTCTGAAGGGTTTAATGCAATCATGGTGGTGTTAGATTGCTTCACAAAAATGGCACACTTTTTTCCCTGCCCAACCACAATTACTTTGGTGGAGACAGCTAGGCTGTTTGTGAATAGAATCTTCTCCCTGCATGGCATTCTGATGGAGATCATGATTGACTGCGGGCCCCAATTCATTGCTCAGTTCTGGGAAGCTTTTACTGGAATTCTGGGTATTAAATTGTGTTGTTCCATGGCTTTCCACCATCAATCTAATGGACAAACGGGGAGGGTAAACCAAAGTTTGGAGGTCTACCTGCGCTGCTACACTAATGCGCAACAAAATAGCTAGTGTGCTAACCTACCCTTGGCAGAGTTCACATATAATAATGCCTCACACACGTCAACTCAAGTTTTGCCATTCTATGACAATGTAGGTTACAATCCCTCATCCAACATGGGTCCTTGTTTGGTTAGCAATGTAGAAGCTGCAACTGATCAAGCCGCTGCATTGAATCAGGTTCATCAGAAGCTTCAGGTTACTCTTGCTGCCGCCATGACAACTTACAAGGAATATGCAGATCACAAGCGCCAGGAAGGTCCAACTTACTGCCAGGTGATCTGGTCATAGTGGATGCTTTCAATATGAAACTGAAGGTCCCTTGCTGCAAATTAGGTCCCAAGAGAATGGGTCCCTTCAAAGTTGAACGTCAAATTGTTCCCTCTGCATACTAATTAGATCTACCCCTGGCTTTTAAGATTTTCTACACCTTCCACAAATGCTTACTTACTCCTTTTAAGGGTACTGAGATCCCTTCTTCCCAACCCATTCTTGTGGAAGGAGAACCTGAGTATGAGTTAAATTAAATTTTGGCTTCTCGTAAGAATCAACACTGTCTAGAGTATTTGGTGTCGTGGAAGGGTTATCCTGATTCTGAAAACTCATGGGTTCCCCACTATGATTGCTCTAACTCTCCAGATCTTATCCAAGAGTTCTATAATCACAACCCAAACACCATTAGTCACCCCAAGCTCACCTTAGCCACAATGAAACTTCCCCCTGCCTACAAAAACTTCTCCTTGTCCCATCTCCCGGATGGTGGTATTGTGCCCAGGGCTAAAGAGGAGAATAATGTCACAGTAGGTTCCATCATGCCAGGAATTATCTGGCCAAGTAGAAAGGCTAGAAAAATCTGCAAACCTTTAACAAAATTGACCAAATTAACAGATTTGAATCAAACAGTTGATCAAAAATGGGTTACGGCTGCTCCAGTTTGCCAGTTGAATCCAATTCCCCCATAAGTTGATGTTGATAAATTAACGTAATTTAAGGGTCGTCAGATATGAAGTTGGACACTCAAGGGTTATTTGCAACCTGGACTAGATACTCACTTGACAATGTGGAAGGAATAGGAGCCCAGGATCAAGGCAGTATTGCTTAGTCAATTTTTGATCTATATTGAATAATTTTCACTGTTTCAACTCTTAATAGTTAAGTCCTCCCAAATTTACTCAATAAAAATCACATATTCCCTGGTCTAACTTTAATTTTGAAATGTATCCTGTAGTTGGATTGTTGCACTACATTCCCTATAATTTAATCCTTAGCTGGATTATTACAGGAAGATGGGGGGCCTGCCATTGGTACTTTGTTGTTGTTGCCGCTGTTGTAACTGTGCTGTTTTAGCAGAGTTACACAGGGAAAAATATTTAGAGGATAGATAATGATCTTTATTGTGAGATAGTGATTATATGGTTCATGTGAATCAAGGATAACAGGAATATCATTGGTGATCACACGGCTGGATGGAAGAAGGGGGTGGCTTGATCCTGATAATGAGTCAAGCGCCAAAACAAGGTATCCACCAGGAAGGATCATCATATGTTCATGTTGTTGGATTTGGTAATTTGAGTTGACTTCCTAGTCTGGCTTTGAGTGACCAGATAATTGAATTGTGGGTCACAAACCTGCTTGGTTGGAACCTTGCTGGCAGGTCAAGCCTGCAGTTTTGTCATTGTCAAATGTTAATTCAATGCCTGTCAATCTTGGAGCTGTTCCTACTCCTTTTGAAGTTGAAACTCTGGTGCTATCTCAATGTCCTGAATTTTATGCTGAATACACTTTGATTCTCTTGCAGGCCATTTATCTGGCGTTTCTGGTTGGGGTCAATTATTTTACTTAACCCTAGTACAGTAGTTTCAAAAGCTATGGCAACAACCAAAAATACCTCAGATTTAAACAAAATCCAACTCTCAGGTTAAAATATACACTCTGTTAACAGGGTTTATTGGCAATAATGGGCAAAATGAGTCAGCACAGCAACAAAGGGCTCACACACAAAGCAAAACCATTTGAAATACAATCTGAAATACATTGATTCACAAAAAAAATGATGTGAGTTGACTTTCAGTGTACACATGCTTACTATGTGAATTGGTGACAAAATACACCCAAGCAAGATGAGTCAAAACTCAAACCAAAAACAAAACACAAAAGCAACTCACTACATAAACAAAATCACTCACACAATGTGTGCAATAGATTGTAATCATGAATGATACCAAGGTATCTAAAATAAGACACAAGATCTGAAACATAAATTTTAAAAATATTGTGTTGGGTGTTTGAATTTGGCAGTAAAATCTAGGAAAATGGGTGGATTTTTTTTGAGTATTCTAAAATGGGTGTTGTAAAACCAAAAACAACTAATTAAGAAATAAAAAATCTATAATTGGGATATTGGGTGGGAAAAACTTTAATTAAATATCCATATTCAGATAAAAGCAAAAATTAAAATTAGGAAGTAACTTAATTGAGTTTTATTTAATATTTTATTAAATTGTAAAATGGAAGGAACACAACAACAGAGTACCAATACACCCATTGTGCGCCGCAGTTGCAGTTGCCCCTGCAGGTCAAAGAATAGAGTTAGTGCAACCCAAGTGCCTACTCAAGGAGGAGACAGGAGAGGAGAGTTCCATAGTGGTGCTGCACTGACACAGCCAGTCCAAGGAGCACAAGCTGCTAGGGTGTGGAGCATAAACCCTTGGGTCCCAAAGCTGACCCGGAAGCCAACCAAGGTCACCACTACAAATAAAGTTAGAAACAAGGAGGTAGAACTTACTTTGTATGTGTTTGATGTTGTGTACCAGCAAGAGTTGGTCCTGTCAGCCATGCTGGAGAAGGTGAAGCCTGTACTTGATACTAGCTACAAGCCCTACGTTAGTGATGGCAATCAGGAGATGACAAGGAGCCCAAGTTCTATCAAACCGATGAGGGACAGCTGGTGTTAAAAAAGGTTGAAGCCTTCTATACCAAGGTACCTATGCCCTGTGTTGTGCCCAATGCCAACAATTCAATCCCCACCACTAAAAAGCCCGCCCAGAAGCGCATCCCTGACATCAAACACATCATCCTGCTCAAGCTAATGCGGGAATTAGGTGATTAAAAGGTGGCTGTGGCCCTTGTTAGAGTGGATCCCAAGTACGCCAGCAAGACCTTCCAAAAATTCATCAATACTGGTTGTGTCCTTGCCTCAGAGAAATTCTTGCGTGTTTCTACCATGCTCACCAAGGAGCACAAATGGGCAATCCGCCAGTGGATCACCCGGGACTGCCATCTTGAACTGGCAAATATACAGGCCATGGTTAAATATACTTTTGGGATTGAGGCCTTGATTTCCCTTTACTACCATCTGGTGAAGGGAATGTGATTTTCTTGGAAAAAGCTTGGGGTATCCCCCTACAACAGAAACAGCCCAGCCAACATTGACGTCCGTTAAAACTACGCAGAGGCGTACACTGCCCTCAAAGCCAAGGGGACAGTCAAATTTTATTATATTGACAAATCAGCATTTGCCTCATCAATGCGCAATGGGTATGGCTATGTCCCCAAAGGCTCCAATGACTAGATGGCTTGGCGTGCTGCAGTCCGCGCCACAGCCTACTCAATGGTGGCTCTCCTTGGTCCAAAGGGGGTTGAGCTGTACCAAATGATATTGGGTTCATATAACAGCAGGACCTTTCTATCATTTCTCCGATTGGTCCAGGAGCGCCTGAGGCGCACGAGCCCTGGCTTCATCAATTTCATTGTGTTGGACAACGTTGATCTCCACAAAGTGGCTGACATTCTTGAAGAATTTCCATCAATTGACACCAGCATTGCAGTGGGCCCCCAGCAATTGGTCACAGCAAATTTGTGCCTTCTCTTCCTCCCTGCCTATTCACCCTTCCTAAATCCCATTGAGGAAGTCTTTGGGTGGCTCAAGCGAGTTGTCAAGCAAGGAACCCCAACTGGGACCAAGGACCTCTTTAATTTGCTGCAGGCTGGGATCCACACCCTCCCAGCTGAGACTGTGGCCAAATTCTATGGCCACGCTGATTTGTTCATCCCTGCGTGCCTAGCCAAACAGCCAATCAATTAAAGGCTTAGTGTGTCCAATTTTTTATATTCTCTTATTTACTATTCAAGATTTATTAATTATCATTTTATATTTAGATGTTTCCACACCCACAATCACATTCAGAAGATCCATCAATAGATGTAAGTAATTTATTTATTTATAATCATTTTTTATTGTGTCATCTAAGGGTATCCCAAACGCTCAGTATTGGATTACGCAAAAATATTTAAATCACTTTTGTCAAATAAATATAAAAATAGTTTTAAAAAAATTAAACATAAAATGTACAAGTTAGAATTTATTTTATTAACATATAATTTTATGATTTTATGAAAACTGTTTGTCAAGATTTTGGGATCTTGAAGAAGAAGAGAGATTGTTTTTATTAGGTGAGTTAATCATGTTGGGATGGGATATCTGTATGAAGACATATGTGCTTCTATTGGTGTAGATAGGTGTGACAACGGATTGTGTTCCGTTGTTGGTTGATCCGAGTGATGTGGAAGTCCTGTGGTCCTTTGAAGACACAACACTGTCAGTGGTTGTTTGGCAGGAATTTGCAAGTATCAATAAGTTGCTCTTATTGTACTTTGACACTGCTACTATTCAGACTAGTAGTGATGTTGAAGGGTATTAAATTGTCTGTCCTCCAAGTGATCTTAGAAGGACCCTTTATAGTTGACAGCTAGCAGCCAAACTGGCGTCTAGCTGCAGACAACTCTTACTAGCTAGTCTATCATCCCCAAGCTACTAGTTTCACCCCCTAGAGTTGGATCCCAAAACCTGAATAAGGTTTGAGATGAGGTAATATTCTAGGCTGCTGATTTCTCCTCTTCAGCCTAGATATACCTTGACTTAGTTACGGCAAACTAAGTTGACACCCAATTTGGCCAACCTGCCCTTGTGCTTGGTATAATGTGCAGAATTTGCACAGGTGGTCTTCCGTCTCACTTCTCGGTGAAACAGGATGTTGCAATTCTCCGTTCCAATCTCTGAGTTGGGTCTGTGTCCTTATTTAGAATCCAGAATCCTTAGCATCTAATTATAGAAGCTTCTGGATTGGCCCATGACCTGAGACCCGGAATGTCTCAGGTATCTTCTGACTTGGAAACTATATCAATCTTATTATAGTTTCTCCGTATTCCAGAATAGCTGTGTCTCTCTGGCTGTGTCCCGTCTAATGTCAACCCACAGCTTCAGTGATAGGGATATAGATCAGGATTTCCTGACACTGTTTCTGCAATATATTTTGCAAAACTGGTTTTCTGAAATAAAAATTATAAAAATTTATTATAATAAAAATAATAAAAATTTATTATAATAAAAATAATAAAAATTTATTATAATAAAAATAATATAAATTGTAATAAATTTTATTGGAGACATATTTTTATTGTGTGCGCCTGTAGTGGGTTCTTTGGTATGTACCCACCCCGCAATGGGGGTGGCGCACAACCTCCACCATCACACCGTGGACAGTGGATATTCCCTTATTAAAAAACTCCCTCCTGCTGGTGAAGGGGAGTAGGGTAAGGTGCAAACTGAGGAGCAGCTTTTTGGGCGGGGCTGCAAACACGTAAATCCCTGCCAGGACCAGGGCGTCTTGGATTACATGGTCCACCGAGTCATATCCAGGGGGGACCTTCTTCCTGTCAAGTGCAAGCTGGGCCTTGTTGATTCCCAGAAGGACCCCGTCCAGGTCCTCTACAGACGCGCCCATCCCAAAGTAGAATAGGAACCCCAGGTAAACAACCAGATGAAGCCTTTGCCCAGCAAAGGCTTCTGTGAACTCACACAGTTTATTATAGAACACACTGATCTTCTTGTTGTGCCTGGTCTTTGCAAAGGTCAGCTCCATGGCTGCAGGGAGCCCCGTCTTGTTGGCACTCCAGGCCAACCCAAAGTTGGCAAGGAGGATTTTTGTCTTCTTGATGGCTGTTGCGTCTGCAACAGCCAATTTGACCACCACACGCCCAAAGTTCTCGAATAGGTAAGACAGGGTGTGCTCCAACGGAAAGCAGAAGCAAGCAGACGCATGAGCCTGGCCCATCTCTGGTACATTCTTAAATGGGAGCACCACCAGGACGTCCCAAACAAGCTCAATGGAGGTTACACAGTAAACTTCACTGAGGGATACTGGGTCCAGGCAGACCAGTTGGGCATCCTTGTAGGCAGTAACTGCCCACTTGGATGCCCCCTCAGCATGTGTAAGTTCTGCCAACACCTCCTGCAACATCATAAAGGACCTGTGGATACAGTCCTCCAGCTCCCGCACAACAGGGGGGACAGATACAATTACTTGGCCACATGAGTGGCATAATTTGCATAAAAGGTGGCCAGGACAAAGGGGACCAGGACTTGGTGGAGTTTGCTGTCTACGTTTTCTAAGAAAAAAGGTAAGTTTTTTGAAAATTTATTAATTTTGTTTTTTAGGCTACCTTCTTGTGTTTCTTCCTTGCCTGCAGCCTTGGCCGTTGTGGCCATTCTTGGCGCAATCAATTGCGCTGGCAATTCAGTATCCTCTGCCCTGGCACGCTTGGCAGGTTTGAGATGTTCATACATCTCTTGGTCATCAACCCAGACGGACGGCACAGAAAGATTGTATGCCTTAAATTACAGGCCCTCCACCACCGTCTTCTGGATGTTGAGAAGATGCACAATGGTCTTCTCTGGGGTGTCTGGCATTTTTGACATTAGTGCCTTTGCGGACACCTTGTTGATTTTGTCCCCAGTGAGGATGGCAGACTTCACTTTGGCTTTGACCTTGCGGTCAATGTCCTTGATTTTGGCAATCACCAAGTTGAGGTCTTTGAGTAGTTTTTTGAGTTCTCTCATTTGATTTTTTTACTAGCCTTTCCATATGTTTTTATAGCTTTTGCCCCAATAAATTCTGTATTATTTTGATACTGTTGCCTCTTTGTTTATTCCTTTTTGTTTTCCCATCTACTACATTATCTCATCATTTTATCCATTGTGTATGTGTTTTACGCTCATCTCAATATGTGCTGTTTGCTTTGTGTTGGCATTGTTTCCTTGATTACTATATTATTTTTGGCGCTTGACATAGCCCCTTGTGAAAATATTAACAATAATTTGGTGATCAGCTAAATTTGAGTTAGAAAATTATAGTGTTAACTGTTTTTAGATAAAGTTGTTACTGATCCAAATTCAAAACCTTAATGATAAACTTTAAGCCAATCAGGAGCTGAGTGATAAAGTGATTGTTGTGGCATAAAGGATCATTCAATAATTCTTTGGTGCATGTGCGCTAATTAATATGATTGGCTGGTTGTTTTGCCATTGTATGCCATTGCTGCTGTGGCAAGTTGTTGATAGACTAGTGCTAACCCAGTAGCTGATTGAGCACTAGTCCATCAACAACTCGCCACAGCAGCAATGGCATACAATGGCAAAACATCCAGCCAATCATATTAATTAGCACACATGCACCAAAGAATTATTGAATGACCCTTTATGTCACAACAATCACTTTATCACTCAGCTCCTGATTGGCTTAAAGTTTATCATTAAGGTTTTGAATTTGGATCAGTAACAACTTTATCTAAAAACAGTTAACACTATAATTTTCTAATTCAAATTTAGCTGATCACCAAATCAATGTTAATATTTTCACAAGGGGCTATGTTTAAGTGCTAAAAATAACCGTTTTCTGGATCTAGATACACAACATAGTAAATATATGATTTTATAGGAATAAGCTGAACATAAAGAATAAAACCAACTATAAACAAAGAGAACATGAACAATTGAAATTCAAAATACTGATAATATAAATAGAAAATGTTTGGCAACAGGGGGTTTATTGGGGTGGGGGAGAGTGATGCCTAGGAGGCAGAATAACACAGGAAGGAAGACGTAGAGGCGGTGCTGGCCTGGGGGTCTGGGATTGGGTGGGTTGGGCTTTTGGGTTAGGGGTGTTGGTGGCAGGGGTGGAGGCAGGAGGATTTTGCGTGATGGCTGCCATATAACGCTTGTTGTATTCCTCATTAGTCATTGGCTGGATAGGCTGGTAGGTGGCTTTGGTACAGGGTGGGAGGCGCTTGTTCTTCCATGATTGGTTGCCCATATTCACATGAAAGACAATTTGGGCAAACAGGTCTGCCACCATTTGGTGACCAAAGAGAAAATTGTGGTCAAGGACCCCAAGATAGAGGTCATTGAAAGCCTGAGGGCGGTGCTCCCATAATGTAGATCCCATGTTGAAGAAGACAACATCAGCCAGATGGACGTCCACATGGCCAGCGGGGTAGACTGAGGCCTGGTGCCCGCGTCCCTGGATGGCCTTGAGGGAGGTGGAGCTACCCTCCATCTGGTGGCTCAAGAAAACCTGGTACTTGGAATTCAAGCCATCCCAGGAGTTGAGTAATCCACCAAGGATGTGGTGTTGCAACCGAGTTTCCAGCCTTGCCTGCTAACGTATCTTACAATACACAGGGGGCGCTTGATGAGCCGCCCCTTGACATATCTAATGTTATGGTTTAATCTGATGGCAACATCAAATGGCAGGTACTCCATCCTAATTAGGAGTGTTGCCAATTTGACTTGCTGATTCTCGCATGAGTTATTCCTCAGCTCCAAACCTTACATGGAACTTCCCACTATGTCACCCCCTTGTGGCATTCCCCATATAGTATATTAATCCAAATATTCTACAATAAACAATACCTTATTCTTATTATTCTGTCTTTTCTATTGGACTGTTGTCTTACCCAATTCCAAGTACTGAACTCTCATTGGTTCAGTTGCAACAGTGGCTGTATGAGTAGCCATTGATGAAATCTGGGTTTGTCCAATAGTAGACAAAACCCTTGGCTGAAACAGCCAGAAATGCACCAATGAACATCCCCTTCTTGACCTTCTTCCTTCTATTCTTGGTGGCGGCTTTTCCTTGCTTGCCAAAATCATCAAAAGCTATTGATAGCTTGTAATAGAAGATGAACATGATATCATCAGTTAGACTAGTCAGGCATCAGACCAGGGTTGATTTGATGGCGGTGTCATATGGGGAATTCTCAGCGCCATCCCATTGGTTGCCGGCAAAAAAAGTAAGAACCCGTATGAAAGCCACCTTCCCATACATCCAGAGCTTCACCATGCTCTCAGAGACCCATATGTTATGGTGCGCAAGCTGCTTCCAGACCTGGGTCAAGGGAAGCTTGGGATCCCGCTGGAGGAGGTCAAGCATGATTGGGTATGCCTCAGATATTTGTGACTTGGGGGCCTTCTTGGGCTTCTTGGCCGTCCCAATCAGATTCCCCCTGTTCATCAGGTTGTTGAATTCCCGCATGACAGTAGCTCGGTTAAATTGCAACTGAGCGGCAATCTGTTCCCATGACAGACCCTGTAGATTCAGTGCCACAATTTCATGAAGAATTTAGCCGGTGATGATTTGTTGCTTGGGGCGCTGGGCCAGGGGGAGCTGAAGCCTGATTGGCTATAGGGGGAAGGTTGGCTGGTGGCAGGAAGTTGTTCCAAATCAAGGTTGCCATCCTGATTGGTTGGTTGGTGGGCAGCTTGTGCGGAGGTGGGTACAGGAGCAGGGGCAGAGCTAGACACTAAGTGACTCTCAAACAAGTCAAAGCTATAGGGGTCAGTGGTCAGATACAGGTCAGCTTCCTTGTTACTTGCCTCAAAGGCTTGGGTGTAAACAGGTGCCTCCACATTCTGAGCCTCGCCTCCATTGAAGCTGGCTTGGCTGCTGGTGCTGTCAAAGATATTGCTTGTAAAAACCATTGTAAAAAACCTAGGATAAAATCACTAAAAGTAGAAATTTTAAAATTTAATGATTTATTTTATTGGAATCTCGAGCCCATATTTGGAAGGTTCTCAAAACCTTTTCATACAAATCTGGGGCCATGAAAATGGATAAAATGCCTCTGTTCCTAAATTGAATAGCTGTTGATTGGCTGTTAAACTGTTATTTTTCTATTTTAGGCTGCTCATACTACACATCTTGTGTGAGTTCATTTTGTTTTGTGCTTGTGTAATCTAGCTTCTAGATTGCTCAAGTTTTATTTCATTTTAGTTCTTTTGTTGATGTCTCATATAAATCCTGATTGTATTATAATATACTCTGGAATAGCATCCATCCATTTCACTTGTTGCGTCAGTTCATTTTGTTTGTGGTTTGAACTACACCGCTTGATGTTTGATCTAATTTCATATAATGGGCTATTGAAATTTTGTTTTTTGTTTGACAGTCCATTTATTAACTGAAATTTTATAAATTAATTAAATCCTGAATCTTGCGCAACTTGGATTTTGTTTAAATCTGAAATCATTTTGTTTAAATCTGAGGTATTTTTGGTTGTTGCCATAGCTTTTAAAACTACTGTATCTCATTTGGAAATTTCACAAAATGGTATTTGAAGCTATGTTGATGGTTAATCATTAACTCTATGTGGATTTGGTGGGTGATTCCCTACCACATGGGGACAGCTTCTTATTATCCCGTGATTTCTGTCACAAAGCCTTTCTCACTGTTGACATCTTAAAATAGACAATTTTATGCCCAGGACCCATTATTTTCTTTCAGGAATTATCTATTTTTGCACCAATATAATCATTCTGTTTATATCTATTTGTGAACCTATTACACAATACAACCACACATATTTGTTCCCTCCTGGTTCTTCTCCTGGCCACCCTAGAGTGACCATTCTGCCCTCCATGAAGGAGATTCCTTTTACTCCTCCTGCCAAATGTGCCTCCTGCCCAGGATTTCAGCAAGTTGGGTTTTGTATACATCATAGTATTAGGGTTGGTTAATCAGGTTGTGCCCCATACTAGAAGTTGGCATCATCTGGCTACAGCTATTAATTACCCTGTCAGGATAGCACCAATTGTGTACATGGCCTTCCAGGCTTGATATGCTCTTATGTCCCAAGGACAGCTAGACTCTGGTAAAGACTCTGTCATAACTGCACTGTTTTAGCAGAGTTACAAGGGAAAAAATATCTGGAAAGCAGATAATTATCTTTATTTGGAGATAGGAATTATAAAGTTGTTCTGAATCACTTAAGAGGAACATGACTATGTAGATCATTTGGTTGAATGATGAAGGGGGGTGGTTTGTTCCTGATAAAGGGTCAGGTGCCAAATTGAGTCATCCACCACTTAGGATCATCTGTTCATGTTGCCAATTCTGGGAATTTGAGCCAACTTCCTTGTTTGGCTGTGGGTCACCGGGAAGTTGGATTGCGAGTCTTGAACCCGCTTAGTTGTAACCTTGTCGGCGGGTTGAGTCTGCTGTTTTGACAACTCTGACAGTGTGTGATGTGACACATTAAAATTAATAAAGGCTTTTTTCTCCTGTCATCACTGAAAAAAAATTGCACTAATTTTTTTTCTATGTGCAACTTTAGTTTGCTCTAATCTGACTTTTATTTGCCTATCTCAACAGCTGTGAGAAGTACAGTACTATAGAACTTTATTGTATTTTTAAGCTTCATGAAGTAAAAAAGATACCAGAAAAATATATTTAGGCTGTCACATAGTTTCTATATCTATTATGCTAGATAATTTTTTAATAGCTGTTAGAATTTACAAACTATCTGAATTTACCTTTAAACTTAGTTTGGGTTTACTTGAAAAAACCAAAAAAAAATCAACGCTTAAAATTTTCTTATCTAAAAATCTCGTTTGCTTAAATTACGGAAGCTATCAAATTAATTCCCCTCAACTATCCTTTAAGCTTATAAAATTTGTGCCAACTCTTTTTTAGAACCAATGGCTTCAAAATGTATACAGTTATATTCAGCTGCAAGAAGGCCATTTGCTTAAAATTTGCAAGCTATCCTAGAAAAATCTAGCATTTTAATAGGGTCCTTGATTTTGCACTGTTATGGTAATTTCTAATCATTGGTTTTATCAATTAATTGATTCCTTCAACTCCCTTTAAATTGTCGCCCTTTACAAAAATAAAGTTGACTTAATCCCAATTATTTACTATTTGTTGTTCACCACAACAACGCTACTCGAATTAAAACGGTGTAATCGGATTAAATGAATGAGATTTGGGGAGGCCTATAGTTTGGGGATTCTTCGTGAAATACGAAATAATCTCTAAATTAAATATTTTTATCAATCACCATGAAAATAAGAATTAATCTCAAATTTAATAAAATAATCCAAGCAAATGTAAAATCCTCATCTGAAAAATTAAAGCTCTGCCATGGGCTCTATAAATTCCTTCAATAAATTCTGGGGCAAGATTAGGGATGGTTCGGCTCAGCCCCGGCTAGCTAACGGCTTTTGGCCGCTAAGCTAAAGCGGAACTATAATTTATTTAAACATATTTAAATAAATCTTTCAAAAAGAGAGGTCAGCAGCCAAAATCTGGCCGCGGCTGCCCAGGGCTTGGCCGAACCAGCCCTAGGCAAGATAGCTGATAAATTTTTAGGCCAAGCCTAAAGGTTCAACAAGGCTATCAAACTTATTGTATCAACAAATACTGTTTATTCTTCAATGTTTTTTAAATCTTTATACCCAAAAATAGTTTCCTCTCAAAAAAGCTTTATCGCTTTAAGCACACTTAAAAGATTCAATTCTATAAAGACCCTATACGTTGGAAATGTGCCAACAGATGTAGACCCCATCAATCTCCGTGCATTTTTCGAAGCCAAAGCTCAAATTATTTCCCTTCGTATGCCTCTTACCGCTACTGGAGCTCCTCGTGGCTTTGCTTTTATCGAAGTAAACGATGAAAATCGTGAGAAAATACTCAAAGAGTTTCAAAACGCACCTCTAAAAGGACACACTCTTCGCTTACAGGACAGCAAAACCAAACTTCTGGATCCTCAAGCGCATCAGCTTTATTAGAATTTATATTAATGAGTTTATTACCAGCTTAATTAAACTGGTATATGGTATAAAGATGTTTTTATTACATGGTACTTTAAATGTTTTTAAAGCACCATGTTTACAAGAGCTTTTTATTTCTTTTTTGAATTTTTCAAGTAGTCATAACTCCTTTAAAAAGTTTTGTATTATATATACAATTAAATATCACAAAACATATCCTAACTAATCAATATTTTCATATTTATATTTTTGTCTTGCCTTGATACCGTTGTTAATTTACTTGCTATAATATTGTACAGCAGTCATTTTTTTGCTTAAGTATGATATTTCATGTGCCCGTTGGTTTATGTAAAACGTTTATTGGCGTGTATCTGAGGATAAGACTTCACAATATTGGCTTGTGTGATGTTCAAATCTTGAATACGACTCGATCTTTCCCTATTTCATAAAGAATGCTACACAAGAATTGATTACAAGTATATTTTACAGTTACAGTAGCTTTGGCCAAGTTGATCGCTATACATTTCCACTCCGCTTTCTGCAGAAAATTGATAACAATGTTCAAGCTTTATTTAGTTTAAGGCTAAACATTATACATGTCACATTTGCTATCTTATAACATCTATTCTTTCATTAAATCAATCATGCATACTAAATAGCTGCTCACATACAATCCATGATTAAATACTCCTAATATATTCACTATGACTTCATACTACCAATTGTTGACTGTAAATTACTCTATAATATTGGGATGCTAATTAACTTTACCTGTATTGCTTTTAAGCTAGTTTGAAAATCGCCCTTTAAGTTCTGGCCTTTTCTTCACAAGCGAATATTATGCCAAGAAAAGTTACCACTTTATTTTCTCTTGTGGTGTATTATGGGTATCATGCTCATATTCCTTTTCATTTAGTTGATACCATTTACTGTTAGTGGCAGCTGTGATGTTATCGCTAAAGGCGCCAACGTTGCCAAAGACTTAAATTTATATGTACTGCACTTCTTGTATGGTCCAAGCATATAATTCTAAATAGTTGGCTTACTGTGCTCCTTAAAATATCTAACTATACAGTATTATAAAATAAGCATATATCTAGCTATAATAGGCAATAGCTTGTTAATAATATTTACTTTTGTTGTAACTGTGCTAAAAGCAGCAGTTACCAAAAAGGAAAGAGAGAGAAATTGGTTTAAGATAAGATTTATTGAGAGAGAAGAAAGGGGTTATTTACCCTGTGATAGGCCACCAGGAGGTGGCTTGTGGAAAGGGGTTTCTCAAGGTTGAACTTTGGTAACATGTGACTGGTTCTATTTAGACAGTATAAGTGGGTTACCAGTTGTGATAATCAATGAGGTTACCGTTGGATGGCATTTATGAGTAGTTTAAAAATTAGGCAACATGCTAAGTTGAGTCATGAGTTGGATGTCTACCTGATCCTTAAGGGTTTGACTTGTTGCAACACTTTGTCTTGCTTCCCCATCTGCTACTGTTGCAACTGAAATAGACATCCCTGTTGCCACTGTATCTCAAAATAAATAGTGGGAGCTCAACAAGTCACCCCATGACAGGTCTAACATCATATTTCCTCTTAATCCTCTTGAATTGGCAGGATTTTAAATTCACTTATAAGGAGCAAATCCAACTATGTTGTCAATCCCAACAATGACCTTATCTAAAAACATATTAATCCCTTAATCAGATAAGCACTACAAGTGACACCCCCCTTGCTGGCCAAATGGCCCTTCACCACAGTATAATGACCTTCATTATTCTCAATAAAGATTTTTTTATTGCTAAATTTTTCCTGTTCTTTCCTGCTCTCTTGTCTTCCATAGACCTAATACTAAACTATAACTAGTTCATTTACAGCACTACTCTAAAGTACATTAGTTTTACAACCTGTTGATATAAACCAAAATGGTTCAGTTACAAACAATTAGTTCAGTTGCATAAAAGATTTAAACTGGTTCCAGTTGAATGTCAATTTACTCAATAAAACCTGCATCTATCTAGGTCTGGAAAACAAAATAGTCAACCACACAACAAAATTTAAGCCAATTACTGAATCCCACAAATGAGACAGCAAACAAAAGTAGTCCATATTCAAAATAAACACAAACCAGTTACATCCTGAAGCAAATTACATCAAATGTGATAATTATTGTGTAACAAAAGCGATACAAGCAGAGAAAAAACTGGCTCAGTCTCAAAAGTGATATTTTCAAACACAAAACATCTCACTTTTTGGTGAACTTGATTATTTTGAGACTTGAAATAGAAATAGTGGATTTCAGGAGTGAATTCACCAAAATCTATTCAGGGAACTAAAGCATTATTTTCAATGTATATGCATCTAAATTTGGGCATTTATGTCTGAGAAAGTATCTTAAAAAGAAAAACTTTAATAAAAATCAAAGTCTGACAAAGTTTTAGTTTTCTGTTTTAATAGAATTTATTTACTTTTTATTTTAACATGTTTTATTATATTGATGAGAACTTTGATATTGTCAAGGTGCATTTACCAGGAGCAACTCCAAGCTCAGGTTTCTGAGCAGGGGGTGCAGTCACTATGAACCCTGTGTGTCACGGTAGGTTTCATCATGCCAGGTATTATCCACCCAAGCAAGAAGGCTCAAAAAGCCGGAAAACCTTTATCAAAATTGACCAAGTTAACAGATTTAAATCAAACAGTCAATCAGAAATGGGGTATGGCCGCTCCATTCTGTCAGCTGAAACTGGTTTCCCCTTGAAAATTGACATTGATAAATTGGCATAATTTGAGGATCACCTGATATGAGCTTGTCAATCAGCATGGTTGTCAGAAACTAGTCACACAAGGGTTCTTTCCAACCTGGACCAGATACTCACTTGACAATGTGGAAGGAATAGAGGTCAAGATTAGGTGGTATTGCTTAGTCAATTTTTCTGATATATATTGAATAATTTTCACTGTTTCAACTCTAAGAGTTGAGTCCTCCCAAAATTTACTCAATAAAAATCATTTATCCCAAGTTTTAATTTACTTTTAAAAAATGCATCCTGTGGTTGGGTTGTTACAATATATTCTGTATAATCTAATTCTCAACCAAATCATTTCTGGAAGATGGGGCCCTGCAGTTGAAACTTTGTTGTTAGAGCCGCCCAATGTTAATTTCATGCAAGCCAATCTTGGAGCTCCCCCATTCTGGAAACTGACAATTGTGTTGCCTCCCAATGTCCAGAATTTTATTCTGAAGATTTGTTGATGTTGTCTCAGGCCATTTATCTTGGGCTACTTTGGTTAGGATTAATTGTTTTGCTTAATCCTGGTATTACAATAGGAAATTTTACAAAAAGATATTTGAAGCCACATTGGTGGTTAATCATTAATTTTATGTGGATTTGGGTGGTAATTCCCCATCACTTAGAAACAGCTTCATACTATCCCGCAATTTTTGTCACATTACTCAACTCTTCTACATCTGAGTTTTTTGGAAGCAGTTCATCATGAATTCATGTTTCTTTTCTCCTGCTCCGTTGAGATATCTGCATTTACAAAGTTTATTTGTATCAGTTCCTTTCTGAGCTTTCAGTTTGGGTTTTTTTTAATTTGTGGTTTCCATCTCCAGTTGCAGTTGTTGAGACTGGATCTTCTGTTTCCTATTTCCGTCGTGTTGTGTCATTTTGGCATCCAGATTATTTTCCTGCTCCACCTACTGATGAGATTTCACGTGAATTTTTATCATCATTATCATTCTATTCTGGTTCAAGCCTTAGTCATAAATCCCAAGTTTACCATGTGATGACAAAGGTTTCTGAGGATGCTTGTGAATGGTTGTTGTCTGCGGTGGAGCGCAATCCACGTGTTTTAACTGAAAGTGCATCTCTATACCCTTTGCTAAAAAATTTATGTATCTATTGAGGAGCTCAAAGTATATTGTAAGCTGTACGCCTTCCATCAGGGTACTACTCCGCTTTCAATATTCCTTCCTCAGTTTCTCACCTACTGCTGTACAATTAATGTTCCTGAGGTGAATAAACTCTCAGCGTTGTGGTTAGAAGTTGACCAGACTGCCCAGGATTTGGTGGTTTGGGATTCCCTGTTAACCACAACTGAGGCCCTGATAAGCCAAATTCTTTCTCTGGTCTCAAATCTGTCTACTTCCAAGCAAGGTATGTTGGTAATTGAGGACAAACCTGCTGCACGCTCCTGGTTTTCTGGTCCTTGCTCTGCGGTAGTTCCTTCCAACTAAAGTCAGGATTGTTCTCCCCCTAGCCCGTCTCAGTTGCAATTGGCGGTGATGAATAAACCCGCCAATATAAATGAGGTCCCAGTAGTGTCCGGCCCTGATAGTTCCTTGGCAATGCTTCAGCACGTTGTACCTGCAAAGTCTTCTGTGGTTACATCCAAAGAGTTGCCCTTGTTCCCATTGATTGTGATAACCCCGTTCTTCCAGCTGCTGTTCAAGAGATGATTGAGTGTTACTTCCAGGAGAATCCTGCCTCTTTAGCTGCCATCTGTACTGCCAATGAAAAACAAGACCCTGCCAAGATTTCCACCTTTGCTGCAAATAAATTTACTTCTGGTTACTTCTTGTTTTATGGTAGCATTGATAACGGTCAGACTATCTATCAGCCAGCTATTTTGTTGGATACTGGTGCTTCCAAAAACTTCATGAGTGTGGAGACTGCCAACTTGCTACAACTCAAGTACCACCCGGGAATGCTTGTTAGGGGTGGGAACTGTCAGACAGTTCCCTCTTTCCAGCTGAAGAAGCCAGTAACCTTTATAGTTTTGGGTCAGTGTCAGGGCCCAAGGGCTCCCAACTCTGATCCATTTAAACTATAGTCTAAGAGAAGTCTTTTATTTATTATTCAGACCAAGAATGATCACAATGGGGAAAAGGGGAACTAAGTTCCCTTTATACCATTTAAATTGGTCTTTGAGATTCTTCCAGATTATTCCTGAAGGTCCTTGTCTCTCTATCTGGAGGGTCATGCTAAAAGTTTGAAACATCAGCTGACTAATTCTAGTCATATTCTTTTGGTCAGATTCGAACTTCGCGGTTTGCCTTAGTTGGTCATCTAAAAATACTTTGGGTGGATTCTCCTGATTTGGGGCTTTCATTTGAGCGTAAGAACGTCCAAAACTGATCACTGGAAGCTGAGATATGATTGGATTTGCTCGCTTACTAATTGTTGCTTGTCTTGATTTGAAATCCAATCTTGCGACCATTTCGGGACATGCTGACAGGGTTTTCGAACTCGGCTCTTTAAATTGCCATAACTTTTGATCTAGGGTACCTAGGGAGATCATCAAGGTAGCTTTCTGACGGCAAGAAGTAGCTTTATTGATCCAAGCTTTTAAAACGCAATTTTTCAAAGCTACTATGTCATGGCGGGCCATGACAGTCAGACTTTTACCGCAAGGTTCTCCGTTTGCTCCTCCCTGATGTATTCTATCATTTTGGGTGTGGGTTGGTGGAGAAATCATAATGTATCCACCTTACTGAAGGAAAATGCATTACAGGTGGAACACTCTTTAGGTATATCTATTTGTATTCCACTGTTAGGTATGTCCAAAATGGAGCAATCCTCTCAGACTATTCAATTGGTTCCTGTCCCTGTCCCCGCAAGTTTGGATTTACCAGAATGTTTACAACCCTGGTCTGCAGCAGTTGACGCTACCAGAGGCAAGATCCTTCCCAAACACACTCAGTTCAACTTTGACTTTAAAGTTACTGTTGATCTGATTCAAATTGTGTCTCCTATTTACCCTTTAACCTTGAAGGAAAGACACAAGTTTGGAAGAATGGACTTGTGAAATGCTGGCAAAGAGCTATATTTTTAAAAAAGCTTTGTCAATTTGCTCTCCATTTTTGTTTGTTCAAAAGGCTGATGAGTCTCTTTGTCCTTGTGTTGACTACGGGAACTTAAATAACATCACAATCCCTGATCCCTATCCTTTACCTCTTGAGGCACAAATTTCTTGATGTGTGTCAGGGATCCAGTCTCAGGCGGCCGGCCCGTCGTTTTTGGGGATAACTTGGGCCGGGTTTCTTGCGGGCAGGGCCCATCACAAGAGAGGAGCTAACTTGAGAAGGTAGAACGCGGACTTCCCCACCCAAGACCAAGGGCCCGCGGCCGGTATAATGGTGTCCACCACCCCTGTGAGGGTGATGTACACTATACCATAAAGCTTGCCAGTATGGTTGGTTGGTAAGTCGGGCAAAGAAGCAGGCATCAGTTTGGGTGTTACTGGCGGTTCCATGTAGATATTGTAGGCCGGGAGATAGTTGAACTTTCCTCTAAACAGTTTGGGTGTAGAGAATATCCACAGGCCTTGGCGGTTGTATCTGATGGCGGATTGGATGTAGGCTAATGGATCTAGTTTGATGATTTTCTCTGGCGTGTAGTCCTTGTACTTGGGGTTTAAAGGATACTTGGTGAAATGGACAGGCCCAAAGGGTACACCAAATGGACAGAATACTGCGGGCAGTGGGGCAGACGGGCCAGAAGATCTTGAGCTGAACTGATAGACGGCAGATACAAAATACGGTAATAGCTGTATAAGCCAAAGTAACATAACCTTTATTTCAAAATGGCAATAAGTTTGGAGGGCAGGGTCCTTGGGTCTATATAGCACCCCACCTCCAAACTTAACATTTTTTATGGGAGTCATCAAGGCATTGTGAAGGGCAGGGCCAGGGAATTGGGGACTTGGGTCTAAAGGCAGCAAAATGGCGCTTGGCCCGGGAGTTCTTTCATTGGTTGCAGCTCCCAATTTAGCTACCTGATTATCTTGCTTTAGCATTGAGGTCATGGGGCCAAGTTGCAGGCTGGTGCCTCTTCCTTGGGTTGGCTCTTGATTGATTGCTGGTGAAGACTTCAAACTCATAAGGCCAATAGTTGCCAGGTCACCTCCATTAGGTGTTGTGATTGGCACTTCACTTAGTACAGTACTTTCCTCAGCTTGATCTACTTTTCTGGGCGGGTCATCTTCTTCAACGTCAGCTTGCAGGGGCTCAATCCCAGAAAAATGCGGGCAGGCAGTCTCGCGGTCCTCTGGCCTGGCAGCCTGGGGGGATCCAGGTTCTGGGTTTGATTCCCGCTCCTGGGCTTGGGGTTCCAGAGGGGGAAAATTGTCAGTCCTGACAGTGTGTCAAGAAGGCAAAGGTATTCTTGAAACTTGATATGTTGAATGCATTCAATCAAATCAAGATCACAGAAGGAATGTAATGGTTAGCAATTTTAAGAACTAAGAAGGGTATCTTCCAATTCTGTATTATGCCTTTTGGATTGAAGAATGCCCCATCTTGCTTTCAGCAGTTAATTGATTCAGTCTTGGGAGATCTCTTGGTGTATGTGCCAGTGTGTATATGGACAATATCTTGGTGTTATCTCCTGATGAGGAGTCACATAAAGCCCATCTGTCAGCAGTGGTAGAGCACATCCTCCAAGCCAACTTGATCATTAAAAGAAGCAACTGTGAATTCTTCAAACATAAGGTTACCTTTCTGGGTAATATTATCTTTGAGGATGGCTACACCATTGCCCCTGACAAGAAAGCTGCGGTTTGAGAGTATGCTACGTCTGTGACAATATCCCAACTTTGTAGTTTCTTGGGTACTTGTACGTTCTTGAAGAAATTTACCCCTCACTTTTCAGAAGTGGCTGCCCCCTTGTATTCAGCAAGCAGGAAGACAACTTTGGTCTGGACGTCTGAGTGCACAAATGCGTTCATGGCAGTCAAGGCTCTTTTGTTGTTGTCACCTGTGTTGAGACATATGTACCCTGAGCTTCCTTTTGTGGTTTCCACAGATGCATCCAAATAAGCTGTGGCTGGTGTGTTGTTGCAGACTGCTGGCAACAGGATTGAGAGACCAGTAGGGTATTTCTCCCAGAAGATGGAGTTTGTGAACACAATTACATGATTTACGACAAGGAATTATTGGCTGTTGTGGAATTGTTAAAGCATTGGCATCACCATCTCATGTTGGAATGTCATTCATTTGTAGTAAGAACTGACTACAAAGCTCTTCTATATTATTAAAAACCCAGGGTTTTGTCAGGTTGTCAATCCAGATGGCATGATGACCTGACAAGATACAAGTTCCGCTATGAATTTATTAAGGGATTGGACAATCACTTGGCCAATGCACTAATCAGGAATCCTTTCCATCTCCCATATGCTGGTGTGGATTCCAAGTTTAACACACATAATATGATTCCAGATGAGGCTGTGGTGCCTTTTGTATTGTCTCTACCTGCTACACTGGCTACCATGTGCTTAGCTGAGGGCGCAGACCTGGATTTATATTCCAAAGTTAAGTTCCTGCAACCTCTGTCCAAAGGTTATAATAGGCTATTGGAGCTAGCATGTGCAAACCCAGTGGGTCAGCCTCAGGGTTATCATAAGATAGGTCCCATCCTATATCATCAAGGTTGCTTGTGGGTCCCAGAAGGAGCTATTTGGGATGAAATCATGGAGGCTTATCACACCTGTCCTACAGCGGGCCACCCAGGGAAAAACAAAACAGTGGAGCTCATCTACCAACAGTTTTCATGGAAAGGTTTGACAGTGCAGGTGGCGGCTTACGTTTGAGACTGCCTGGTATGTGTTTGGTCTAAAGCAAGCAGGAACAAGACTACTGGTTTGGTGATTCCTTTACAACCAGCTGCAGGGCCCTGGATGTTGTTGTTGGTAGATTTCATCAGAGAACTTCCAAATTCTGAAGGGTTTAATGCAATCATGGTGGTGTTAGATTGCTTCACAAAAATGGTACACTTTGTTCCCTGCTCAACCACAATTACTTTGGTGGAGACAGCTAGGCTATTTGTGAATAGAATCTTCTCCCTGCATGGCATTCTGATGGAGATCATGATTGACTGCGGGTCCCAATTAATTGCTCAGTTCTGGGAAGCTTTTATTGGAATTCTGGGTATTAAATTGTGTTGTTCCACGGCTTTCCACCCTCAATCTAATGGACAAACAGAGAGGGTGAACCAAAGTTTGGAGGTCTACCTGCGCTGCTACACTAATGTGCAACAAAACAACTAGTGTGCTAACCTACCCTTGGCAGAGTTCACATATAATAACGCCTCACACATGTCAACTCAAGTTTTGCCATTCTATGCCAATGTGGGTTACAACCCTTCTTCTAATATGGGTCCTTGTTTGGTTAGCAATGTGGAAGCTGCGACTGATCAGGCTGCTGCATTGAAGCAGGTTCATCAGGAGCTCCAGTTTACTCTCCATGCTGCTGTGACAACTTACAAGGAATACACAGATTGCAAGCGCCAGGAAGATCCAACTTACAGGCCAGGTGATCTAGTCATGGTTGATGCTTGCAATATGAAACTGAAGGTTCCCTGTTGTAAGTTAGGGCCTAAACAAGTTGGTCCCTTCAAATTTGAATGTCAAATTGGCCCTTCTGCCTATCAGCTGGATTTACCTCCTGCTTTCAAGATTTTCCACACCTTTCATGAATGTCTTCTTACTCCCTTTAGAGGTACAGAGACTCCTTCTTCCCAACCCATTTTTTTGGAAGGAGAACCTGAGTATGAGTTAAATTGTATTTTGGCTTCATGCAAGAATTGATAATGCTTGGAATATTTGGTGTCGTGGAAGGGTTATCCTGATTCTGAAAACTCCTGGGTTCCCCACTACAATTGTTACAATTCACCAGATCTGATTCATGAGTTATACAAGCGCAATCCCACTGCTATTGGCCACCCCGAGCTTACCTTAGCCGCAATGAAACTCCTGCCTGCCCACAAGAATTTCTCCTTATTTCATCTCCAAGATGGGGGTATTGTGCCCAGAGCTAAAGCAGAGGATAATGTCACAGTAGGTTCCATCATGCTGGGTATTATCTGCCCAAGCAAGAAGGCTCAAAAAGCCGGAAAACCTTTATCAAAATTGACCAAGTTAACAGATTTAAATCAAACGGTCAATTGGAAATGGGTTATGGCTGCTCCAGTCTGTCAGCTGAAACTGGTTCACCCTTGCAAATTGACATTGATAAATTGGCGTAATATGAGGGTCACCTGATATGAGCTTGTCAATCAACATGGTTGTCAGAAACTAGTCACACAAGGGTTCTTTCCAACCTGGACCAGATACTTACTTGACAATGTGGAAGGAATAGAGGTCAAGATTAGGTGGTATTGCTTAGTCAATTTTTCTGATATATATTGAATAATTTTCACTGTTTCAACTCTAAGAGTTGAGTCCGCCTAAAATTTTACTCAATAAAAATCATTTATCCCTAGCTCTAATTTACTTTTCAAAATGCATCCTGTGGTTGGGTTGTTACAATATATTCCATATAATCTAATTCTCAACCAAATCATTTCTGGAAGATGGGGCCCTGCAGTTGGAACTTTGTTGTTAGTGCTGCCCAATGTTAATTTCATGCAAGCCAATCTTGGAGCTCCCCCATTCTGGAAACTGAAAATTGTGTTGCCTCCCAATGCCCAGAATTTTATTCTAAAGATATGTTGATGTTGTCTCAGGACATTTATCTTGGGCTACTTTGGTTAGGATTAATTGTTTTGCTTAATCCTGGTATTACAATTGGAAATTTTACAAAAAGATATTTGAAGCCATGTTGGTGGTTAATCATTAATTTTATGTGGATTTGGGTGGTAATTCCCCATCACTTAGAAACAGCTTCATACTATCCCGCAATTTCTGTCACACTGTGTACACCAAAATAAACTTAATTTGCAAGGAAGATGAGCAGTATGTTTTGACAGACACATCATTGGGTTTATTTTTTGATAAATAGTATGAGTTACTCCAAGACCAGGCCCAATCTCACCCTGTACCAAAAGTAGGAGCCTGGATAACTGTGGCCCCATCCACTTCAATTCAACCATATTGTGGCAATTCAGGTCAATCAAATCAAGCCCTGCCAAATCTGGGTACCAGCATGCCAAGTGGCCCCCCAAAAGAGACACCTAGTAACCAATGAGGCAATAGAGGAGATTGTGAGCCTCAAGCAGAAGGGTGTGAATTTTGCAGAAATTGCCACCTGTCTTCAATTCACCAAGGCAGTGGTTAGGCATGAGTTACAAGCCCTTTTGAAGAGAGGTGGTACCAAGTGTGACAGAAATTGCAGAATAGTATGAAGCTGTTTCTAAGTGATGGGGAATTATCACCCAAATCCACATATAATTAATGATTAACCACCAATGTGGCTTCAGATATCTTTTTGTAAAATTTCCAGTTGTAATACTAGGATTAAGTAAAACAATTAATCCCAACCAAAGTAGCCCAAGATAAATGGCCTGAGAAATCATCAACATATCTTCAGAATAAAATTCTGGACATTGGGAGGCAACACAATTTTCAGTTTCCAGAATGGGGGGGAGCTCCAAGATTGGCTTGCATGAAATTAACATTGGGCAGCACCAACAACAAAGTTCCAACTGCAGGGCCCCATTTTTCAGAAATGATTTGGTTGAGAATTAGATTATACAGAATATATTGTAACAACCCAACCACAGGATGCATTTTGAAAAGTAAATTAGAGCTAGGGATAAATGATTTTTATTGAGTAAAATTTTGGGAGGACTCAACTCTTAGAGTTGAAATAGTGAAAATTATTCAATATATATCAAAAATTGACTAAGCAATACCACCTGAATCTTGGCCTCCTATTCCTTCCACATTGTCAAGTAAGTATCTGGTCCAGGTTGCAAAGAACCCTTGTGTGATCAATTTATAACAACCATGCTGATTAACAAGCTCATATTGGGTGACCCTCAAATTACACCAATTTATCAACATCAATTTTCAAGGAGGAGCTAGTTTCAGCTGACAGATTGAAGCAGCTGTAACCCATTTTTGATTGACTGTTTGATTTAAATCCATTAACTTGGTCAATTTTTATAAAGGTTTCCCAGCTTTTTGAGCCTTCCTGCTTGAGCAGATAATTCCTGGCATAATGAAACCTACCGTGACACCAAGCTGGCCAAGAAGCCAAAGAGGCATATCAAATACCAGATCAAAGAGGTATAACCCATCATGCTCAACCTCCTCCAGTGGGGCCCTTACCTCCAAATGACTGAGGTCTGTCAACTACTTGGGGTCCAGGGCAATTTCATTGTCAGCTGCACAGCACAGCTCTGGATGCATGGGCTTTTAGTCAGTGTCCTGATTCTGACCAATTGGCTGGCCAATGAGTTGGATGATGGATCTGATTTGCTCTATGACCCTGTGATTGGTGCCACCATCACCCACTGCCTGTCCTTTATTTTGAACAATGTCATATTTTTATCCTACTATAAATTGCCATTACAAGTCCAGTATTATATGTAAATTCACTGCCACCTCTGGCTTTGGATTGCTCAATTTTCCCTTGTTGTACCAAGAAAGGTTCTAAGACGCCCGCCAAACCCCTTAATTCTTTAAATGATTTAGCCCACACGGTAGATGAGAGGTTTGTGCTGGTCTACCCTGCAGAACCTCTGCCTTTGGTTGTTCCCTCCTGGGAAGAAACACTGGTTAATTTAGACTACTTATTAGCTTGGTATTACTCACTTCTAAAAACCATTAGAGCTGGCCAATCAGAGGTTGCCACATTGACACTGAGCAACCCAAGTGAATTCCAAATGACCAGTGCCTCTTCCAGCCAATCAGATCTGACCGCAGAAATTGGAATGAAACCCTCCAGTCCCCCTGCCCCTGCCTAGCAAAGTTTTGCCTCCAGCCAATTAGATTTGGTTCCACTGTCACATGACCCAACTTATTTGCAGCCCATCCCTTTTATGCAAGCAAGGGGACTTCTAGTCCCCTGCTTGTCTATTTTCCAATAATATTAAAGTTTGGAGCCATTCTGCACTTTATTTTTATATTTGTGGTTATTTGGAACCCAGTTTTGAGTTCCTATAGCCTAAAGATTTTGGTGTTAGTTTCTGCTTCAAGCTTACCTTCTGCCAGCCAGTTTTGAACCCGGCTTCTCATCTGGGCCCCTATACTAGTGTTGATTCATCTAGTAGTTGTCTTTCTCGTTCTTGCTTTTGAAAACAGAGTTTGAAACTCAAATTTTCAATTGATTTTCTTTATAATTCCTATTATTATTTTGAATTTTCTCTTAAAATCATTGATTTTGAACCCGCTCTTGCTTGCCATTATATTCCAAGGCTCCCAAGACTATAGTGAAGCCATTCTAACCTGTTCTGCTTCTCTTGGCAATATTCTGCTAAAGACTACCCTGTCTACACTTCCCACACTCCTTTTCCATCAAAAATTCATACCAATCTGCTCCAAATTTTGTGGTGATTATTCCTATGATACTCCCAGCTCTTAAATTTGTGGTATTTTCCTTGTCTCTGTTTGTGTTGCTTCTGTGGTCCACCTCCCCTGATTTATGGGGAAAAATCTCTTTGTCAGCCCGTCTGGTAGGTAGAGACCCTGCTAGTCTCTGGGACCTCCCCAGCGGTCTTCTCTTTTCTGGAGAGGCTGTGGTCAAGAGCCTGACGTGTGATGATTTGGACTTGGACACTGTGGACCTTACTTCACCTGTTTTTGAAGAAGTAGCGCCTCCTATGCCTCCCCTCCCCAACGTGGTCCAGAGGCATGCAGTACCCCCCAGGCCCTCCAAGGTGTCCTCTCCCGCTCCTACCTGCACTCCCTGGTTGCTCACCGGCCTGATACTGATGGGTTTGAACGCCTACTTCCCTCAGTTGTCCCCGGTGTCCTCCCTGTGGCCCCCCCTCCAAGCGGCCATCCCAGTTCTGCACTGGATGGCATCCTGGTGGTTTATTACACCGGGATGGGAGCCAAACTTAGTTAGTTTAGCCCCCCTCTCTCACATAATAGACAAGCCCATTTCTTCTGCCTTTGAAGCCTTTTGCTACTGGGTGTGGAGCTTACTTCTTGCTCTCATCCAAGCCAGCTTGGGATCTCTCCTCACTGGATTCCTCTTGGTGTGGGCCGTGTGGTCACTTCTGTCCTCCTTCAAGTTGTGTCTCACCGAGAAGTCTGCCTCTCCCTCCACAGCTTCCTCGGCCGCATCTGCGGTAAATATTACCCTGGTGTCACCCTGTACCCCCCCTCTGTGGCCATTTGTGAGAAGGTTCTTGATGCTATTGGGGGAGCTGCAGCTCTACCTCTCTGCAGACTCAGCCTCCGCAGACACCCCCATCTCTGACGCGCAAAGATCAGTGGCCCTCTTGGATGCACTTGATGGAGATGCCTGCCTCTGGGTGCGTACCCTCCTCTGTCAAAGCCAGGAACTTGGGGACACCTCCTCCCTCCTCATACTGGTTGCCTCAGCGGTAGCCGCCCCGGGTCCAAGGCCTCAGTAATATTTGAGACTCTTTGTTCCAAGGGGCTTGTCCCTGACCTTGCTACCCACGTTGAGTGTTTTACAGTGAAGGCTGCCTCCCTGGACCTCCCTACTGAGATGGCGGTGGCCATGTTCCGCAATTCCTTGGATGCTGCTTCAGCTGAAAAGAGTGCGTGGGATCCAGCCCACACCTCCCTAGAGAAGGCATTTGTGTTGGCTTGTAAGCTTGGCGCTAAGCCAGCTTATCAGCCCAAGTCTGGTGTACTGGCCCACCTCCCGGTTTCTAAGCCTGCCCAGTCCAAGCCCCCTGCAGCTAAGCCTCCCAAGACGCCTGCCATCAATGTGATGTGCCGCCCTTGCCAGGTTCCTAACTGGCCCACTTTCACAGGTTCAGTCCCAGTCTTTGCGGCTTCAGCTGCCATTCCTGAGGTTTCTTCCTGCAACCCTGCCGCCTCCATTCTGACCCTGCAGAATAAAGAAGATCTATCCTATTTCCTTTTTACTGCAACATTTTATACCAAATAACGCCAGGCTAAGGCTACAGTTTTGGTAGATACAGGTGCTGTGGGCAACTTTATGGACCTGGCACTGGCTCAGTCCTTGGGTTTGTCCCTGCTCCCTCCTCAGAGCCTGATTGCTGCTAGCCAGGTACCGGTTCTCAGTTACCCCCTCACTAAACCACTTAGTTACTGTACAGGCTCCCACATGTTTGTGAGTAAATTCTCCGCTGTGGAGGACCTCCTGTATCCTGTAATTGTGGGCGTGGGGTGGTGGCGGCGCCACTTGGTTCAGATTGACTGCCTCACCAACGAGCTTCACTTCTCGCTGGACGGGTGCCCTGGGTCATTCCCCCTCCTTCCCTTGGGGTGGGAACCGCCTGAGTCATGCCTCTCTCTTGCAGCAACTCCAGTCTCCTCTCCCAAGCCCTTTGCCCTGCCGGCCATCCTGGCTCCTTTCAAGGACGCCTTTGACGCTACCCTTTCCTGTGCTCTCCCTCTGCACTCTTGCCACAACTTGACCTTTAAGACAATGGTTGACCTTGTGAAGATTGACGCCCCAATGTACCCTCTCAGCAAACTGGAGGATAAAGCTTTGGGCGCGTGGTTGGATGATATGCTGGCTAAAGGATGGATAGTCAAGAAAGCTTCCTTGGTGAGCTCCCCGGTGGTTTTTGCTAAGAAATTGGATAGTTCACTTTGGCTGTGCGTTGATTACACTCTCCTCAACAATGTCACCGTTTCAGACTGCTATCCCCTCCCCTTGGAAGCCTCCATTGCTCAGTCCATTGCCAAGTATTGTGTCTTTTCAAAGCTTGATCTTGTTAATGCTTTTAACCAGGTTTGGGTGACAGAGGGGGACAAGTGGCTCACAGCCATCAAAACTTAGCGTGGCTGCTTCTAATTCAAGGTCATGCCTTTTGGCTTGAAGAACACTCCCACAATCTTCCAGCAAGTCATTGAGGATGTTCTGGGAGACCTCTGCTTTTTCTGCACTATGGCGTACATTGATGACATCTTAATCCACTCTCCCACTCCTGAGCAGCACACTAAGGACCTGGTGGCTGTGGTGGCGGCCATCCACAAGGAGCGGTTGTTCATCAAGCCCAGTAAGTGTGAGTTCTTCAAGTCTGAGGTCACCTTTCTGGGCAACTTGGTCCTGAAGGACGGCCACACGGTCTCTCCTGACAAGGCCAAGGCTCTTTGAGAGTGGGCTACCCCTAGGAACCAGAAGGAGTTGTGTTGCTTTCTGGGTACAGTGATCTTTCTCAAGAAGTTCTCCCCGGCCATCTCTGAGCTGGCTGCCCCCCTGCACCCCTTGGCTGGCAAGAACGCCTCCTTTGTGTGGACCCCAGCATGCCAGGACGCCTTTGAGGCCATTAAACGGGTTTTTGTCTCTACCCCAGTGTTACGCCATGCCAACACAAGTAAGCAGTTCATTGTGGCTTGCAATGCCTCCAACGTGGCTGCTGGGGCAGTCCTCCTTCAAGAACACAACGGTCAGGAGCTCCCGGTTGTTTACTTCTCCAGGAAGTTTGCCCCCAACAAGTGCTCCTGGGCTGTGTTTGGCAAGGAGCTGCAGGCTGGGGTGGATGCCATCACTCATTGGCGCCATCATTTGCAGGGCGCTCAACACAAGTTTGTGGTTTGCACAGATCATAAAGCCCTCTGTTATTTCTGCAAGCCTCAGAAGCTACTCCCTTGCCAGGCACATGTCATGCAGACGCTCTCAGGTTACAAATACAAATACAAGTTTGTGAAAGGGGAACTTAACATCCTCCCTGACCTGCTAAGTTGCAACCCAGCAATGTACCCAGTGAGGGGTGATGAGGATCCTCAAGTTACTGTCATCCCAGAGTCTTTGGTCCTTCTGCCGCCTGGGTCACCTCCCCCTCACACCCAGCCACAGTGCCAGCTTCTACTCCCCAGCTTCTGGCCATTGCCCCTGCCCCCTCTTCTGAGTTAGACCCCCCACTGGCTCTCCCTGGAACGCTCTTGTATGACGTCCTGACAGCCCAGCACTCTTTGCTGGATGGCCAGGCTATCTGCGCTAAGCTGTCCCCGGACTCTGCATCCAATGGTCCCTATACTCTCAAGGATAGGATAATTTACCAAAATGATAAGGTGTGGGTTCCAAAGGAATTACAGCCACGTGTCATGACTGAACATCATGACCCCCCTCTGTTTGATCATCCTGGTACCAAGAAGCTGCTTGAGCTCATCAGGCGTACCTATAGCTGGGTTGGGATAACTAAGGCATTAGGTCCCTGGATCAAGAAGTGCGTCACTTGTGCCCGCTCCAAGCCAGATTGTTCAGGGAACAATGGCCTTCTCCACCCCCTACAGCAGGCTCAAGGTCCATGGTCATCCATCTCTGTGGACTTTGTGGTGGCTCTTCCCTTGTTGGGAGGCTTTGATTCCATCATGGTGGTAGTGGATTGTTTCACCAAATATTCAGTTTTCATCCCATGTCTGACCACCCTAGATTCAGTAGGGATGGCAAAACTGTTTGTAAAACACATCTTCTCCAACTTTGGTCTACCACAGGAAATCATCAGCAACCGAGGTCCCCAGTTCACGTCCATGTTCTGGGAGTCCCTGCTGGGGATCCTAAACATCAAGCCATGCAGGTCCACCTCCTTCCATCCTCAGTCAGATGGGCAAACGGAAAGAGTCAACCAAACCATGGAGCAGCACCTGCGTTGCTACGCAAATGCCTCAATGGACTCCTGGTCAGATGATCTCCCATTAGCCCAGTTTGCCTACAGCAATACTGTGCACACTTCAACAGGGGTGTCCCCATTCCAGGCTACCCTGGGGTTCTCCCCAGCCTTTGTGATAGGTCCCGTCCTCCAGGCAAGCATACCGGCAGCTGTAGACATGGCGGTTCACCTCAAAGCCATTCATCTCAAAGTTCAAAGCACCCTGACTAAGTCCATTGAGGCGTACAAGAAAGCGGTAGACAAGAATAGACGGCCTGCTCCCCATTAATCAGTAGGCTTGCTTGTGATGTTAGATGCCACCAATATCCAAATGAAGGTCCCCTCAAGGAAGTTTGCTCCCAAGAGGCTGGGCCCCTTCAAGGTTCTAGAAGACAAGGGCAACGGCATGTTTGTGTTGGACCTCCCCGCTTCCTATTGGATCCACAGTACCTTCAACGCTTGTTGTCTGTCCCCTTTTGAGAGGGACCTCCCCAGCACCCCGGACCCCACCTTGGTAGATGGATCCCCCAAGTATGAGGTAGAAGCCATAGTAGCCTCCCATAGGATTTGCAAGTCCCTCCAGTATTGTGTATCTTGGAAAGGATACCCCTCTTACAACAACAGCTGGGTAAGCTCCTCTGATTGCAGAAATTGCTAGGACCTGGTACAGGAATTCCATAAGAACAACCCCACAGCACTCAGCCCCCCTAAGTCCCTTCTGGCGCTCAAGATTCCCAAGGCGCACAAGAACTTCTCAGTGGCTACGCTTCCCCAGGGAGGAATCCGACCCCAGGAAAAAGGAAAGGATAATGTAAATTCACTGCCACCTCTGGCTTTGGATTGCTCAATTTTCCCTTGTTGTATCAAGAAAGGTTCTAAAACGCCCGCCAAACCCCTTAATTCCTTAAATGATTTAGCTCACACAGTAGATGAGAGGTTTGTGCTGGCCTACCCTGCAGAACCTCTGCCTTTGGTTGTTCCCTCCTGGGAAGAAACACTGGTTAATTTGGACTACTTATTAGCTTGGTATTACCCACTTCTAAAAACCATTAGAGCTGGCCAATCAGAGGCCGCCACATTGGCACTGAGCAACACAAGTGAATTCCAAATGACCAGTGCCTCTTCCAGCCAATCAGATCTGACCGCAGAAATTGGAATGAAACCCTCCAGTCCCCCTGCCCCTGCCTAGCAAAGTTTTGCCTCCAGCCAATTAGATTTGGTTCCACTGTCACATGACCCAACTTATTTGCAGCCCATCCCTTTTATGCAAGCAAGGGGACTTCTAGTCCCCTGCTTGTCTATTTTCCAATAATATTAAAGTTTGGAGCTATTCTGCACTTTATTTTTATATTTGTGTTTATTTGGAACCCAGTTTTGAGTTCCTATAGCCTAAAGATTAGGGTGTTAGTTTCTGTTCCAAGCTTACCTTCTGCCAGCCGGTTTTGAACCCAGCTTCTCTTCTGGTTCATTATACTAGTATTGGTTCATCTAGTAGTTGTCTTTCCTGTTCTTGCTTTTGAAACAGAGTTTGAAAACTCAAATTTTCAATTGATTTTCCTTATAATACCTATTATTATTTTGAATTTCCTATTAAAATCATTGATTTTGAACCCGCTCTTGCTTGCCGTTCTTCCCAAACCTCTTGCAATCATTGTAAAGCCCTCTGGACCTGTTCTGCTACAGTTTGGGTCTATTTTGATAAGTATACCCTATCAGCCCTTGTTCTGCCTTCTTTTTATCTGAAAAATATACTGTCCTACTCCAAATTGTGTGAGGAACGTTCCTATGATACTCCCAGCTCTCAAATTTGTGGTATTTTCCTTGGCTCTGTTCTTGCTGCTTCTGTGGTCCACCTCCCCTGATTTATGGGGGGAAATCTCTTTGTTGGCCCGTCTGGCAGGTAGAGACCCTGCCAGTCTCTGGGACCTCCCCAGCAGTCTTCTCTTTTCTGGAGAGGCTGTGTTCAAGAGCCTGATGTGTGATGATTTGGACTTGGACACTGTGGACCTTACTTCACCCATTTCTGAAGAAGTAGTGCCTCCCATGCCTCCCCTCCCCAACGTGATCCAGAGGCATGCAGTACCCCCGGGCCCTCCAAGGTGTCCTCTCCTGCTCCTACCTGCACTCCCTGGTTGCTCACCGGCCTGATACTGATGGGTTTAAATGCCTACTTCCCTCAGTTGTCCTCGGGGTCCTCCCTGTGGTCCCCCCTCCGAGCGGCCATCCCAGTTCTTCAATGGATGGCATCCTGGTGGTTTGTTACACCGGGATGGGAGCCAAACCTAGTTAGTTTAGCCCCCCTCTCTCACATTATAGTTCTTTGGTAAAAAGAATGCCCCCAAGGGTAAAAAGAAGGAAACAGAGGGGATTGACATTGGTGCATTCCTAGCACCTTCCCCAAAAGGGACTGTACTTTACCAAGCCACAACCAGTTACACCAATGGGTACTGATACAGGAATTTTCTATCTGACCTGCTTGCCACCTGGAGCTCAACCAATTCCAGCTTCAAAATCTTCCTTAGCCACCAAATGGAGTGCGCTGAAGTGGTCTCCAAGAAAATAAAAGCAGACAGCCACAACGTCTCAACTTTCCCTGCTGGGCATGCTGATCTTCACCTGGGTGATATGTTGTTCTTTAAATATAGAGACACCATCAGTGGGCACAATCCCACAACCTTCAGCCAGGTGGTTAGTGCAGCCAATAACCCCATTGTACCTTTTCCTGTCAGAACATTGTTGACATGTTTAAAAAGATGGCCCTCAATTTTTTCAGCAACAGCCAATCACTAAAGGATCCCCAGATGCCACCCCATGATTCCCCAGTATACAAGCCAATCACTGTCCTCCCCGTGTCAGAATATGATGTCATGTACAATCAATTTCTCTAAGCCAATCAAGGCACTCAATCACCTCTGGGCCCTTCAGCCGCCCTAGTCCCCATCCAATCAATCCAGTTGTTTGGAATCCACCCCCTAGCTAATCAAGTCCTCCCCCCTCAACCCAGCCCACCAACTAGTTTGCCCCACCCAATCCCATTTTGCCCAATAAAACCTGCCCCAATAATTTTTATTTATAATATATATTGGTTTAACTTGTAGGTAATTTAATTGAGATACAATATATTTTACATTTAACTACAGTGATGATTGATTTTAATCATGTCACAAGTTAAATTTGGTTGCTTTAACATTTATTAATTCTATTATTTTCTATTATAACTTTAATATTTTTTTAGTGCTACAATAAAGTGAATTTAAAAACTACAAGTGATACAGACCAGCCAATCAGAATGGGTGTACATGTGGTGTCTTTGTGCTTGGCTCAGACCAGACACACCTAAGTTATTGCACCCAGTTTAACTTAATTAAATAAGCCTGTTGAAAATAGGAGATGTCTTTGTTTGCAAATTGGCATGCCAACTTGTGGTCAATCTAGCACCAGAAACCCCAGTGGTCTGGTGCTAGATTGACCACAAGTTTGTCAGGATTCTCCCTTCTTATAATTTATTTTGCTGCTAGCACTCTCTCAGGACCATCAAAAAGTTATCTTTTCTTGGTTTAAATCAACAAGATCCAACCCTTAATACTTCCCTTATTCATTTCCTTGCTTAACCAATTAATTTAGTCCTGTTGACGGTTAGTATTCATTTTTTAAAGTTACCTCTTATCCAGGACAATTCTCAAACTTGTCACCTTTACGCTAGGATTAACATTAACTAATCCAAACATGTTATCTTTTGCTTTTTGCCTTTGGCTTATGCCAGCAGTTTAGACTTAATTTTCCTTCTTCCTGCTTGCTTTTCTTGCTCTATCCCCAGCTGTTGAGATGAGCTGCTGTTCCCTATTTTTCTCATTTACCTTTCACTTAACTTTTAAAGGTTAAGTTAAAAGAAACATGTGCTGTGTATGTTTTATTTACTACCAAGCCACCTAACCACTTTTAGTTAGTATTTCTTTCCCCTACCATTACCTCAAAACCCAAGCTGAAATAAAAGCTTGTGTTTCTGTCCAGTCTCAACTTAAGTTGAGATTGTATGACTTGCACCCCAAAGAGGTACTTTTCAGGTTTTGTGGCTTGTGTTGAAGGTCTGGATTTATAAGCATTCTGGCTACTGCCAACCTACTTAACATCCAGCCATTGCCCAATTTGGTGCCCTTCCAATATACCATTTGACATACTGAGAATGGTAACCAAGCAATATCACATGAAAATCCAAGTATCCAGTGGCTTGAACCCATCCAACACATGACCAAGCCCTAGGTTTAATCCAACTAAATCTCTGCCACAGCCCAATATATATAAGTCTAAAATATTATCCAATAAAAGATACTTCTCTTCTCTCCTAATTCCATATTTGAAGATTCCCCAAAAGGCGCTCCTTATCACTTGTGTTTTCTTTTACTCTCCTCTTGCATCTTTCCTCTTAGTTCCATGATTTCATTTGATTATATTTTCCAACAGTTAGGTATTTTTTATAGTGGAACTCACACTTTGATTGTGGATAGTTTTAATCCACCAGCTAGTGATCATTTTCCAGACTTAGAAATTGACTTTTTAACTAAATCATCAGTCATTAAGACTGGACTTTATTTTGTTTTCTTAAGATTAATAAACCGCCTTAACCCCTATTTTACTTTATATAAGCTTTTGGGAGCTTTTGTCTAGTTATTTTTACAAACCTTGCCTACCTTTCTATATTTAACAAATATAAACATTCTTGGTTTAAAGGCCTTAGTTTACAATAATTTACCCCAAGCCTCCAGACCTTACAAATTTGACATGCTAATTTGCAAACAAAGACATCTCCTATTTCCAAAAGGCTTATTTCATTAAGTTAAACTGGGTGCAATAACTGAGGTGTGTCTGGTCTGAGCTAAGCACAAAGCCATCACATGTACACCCATTCTGATTGACTGGTCCGTAGCACTTGTAGTTTTTAAATTCACTTTGTTGTAGCACTACAAAAATATTAAATTTATAATAGAAAACAATAGAATTAATAAAAACAACTCATAACACCACATATATCTGTGAACTTTATGATCTACATATAAACCCTGAGCGTGATTATTTTTTTAATAAATTTGTACTCTGCACATAATTAGCATACTTATTCAAGAACAAATTATATTGTACCTGGAAAAAACAAATAAATCAACAAAATATATTGATTATGATACTAAGAATGGGTGGTTTACGCGCGCTGGAATATATGATCTACATATAGCCTGTGAAAGCAGTTATCTTTTAATAAATGTGTAATTTGGATAAAAATTGGCATACTGATTGTTGAGCAACTTGGGTTATTGCTTGTTTGTTCAAAGCTACAGATAGATGTTAGCCTTGCCAATTTACTCTATCTAATCCTATTCAAGAGCACTACAGACTACATAAAATAGAACTTTGAAGATATTTATGTTTATTGGGACTGGAGTACAATCTAGCCAGCGGCTGCAATTTATCCACGTGTAACTAAGAACTTGTTGTCATCCTTTCAGGTGTCTGTATCAATACATACTGCAACAACCCTTGTTCTTGTCCTTTCAGACAGTTCTCAGTGGCTACCTTTGTAATAGGTCCATTTTTGCTGGCTGCGCCTATCCTGATTGGCTGTCCTTGGCATGTGTCAGGAATATTCCTGACATAAACCAGATTTTGAAAGAGGTACCAGGCTGGGGGAAAATAGGGAATTTCACTGTCAAAAATTCACAATTTGATGTGGATTCCCCCTATTAAGTGGGAAAAATAAAAATAAAAACAAAGTCAAAACAGAGTTTGACCAGCGGCGGATTAATGTATCATCCAGACAGGCACCTGCCGTGGTTGTGCAGGCGCCTGCCACACCCACCAGTACCCTCTGCTAACCCCCAGCCAGCGGCCCACCTGCTTGCCTCCTGGCCCCCAGCCAACTGCCAGCCACCCAACCAGTCCCCACCACCCAGCTAATCAGAAACACCCACCCAATGCTACCAATCAAACAAGTCCCTGAGAAAAGGGCCTGATTTTAAGAATAATTCCTGCCCACCAGAAGAAAGCCAATCCCAAGTTTTACATGTGATCAATAATTCTCCCCATAGCCAATGGGGTCCTGACTCCCAGGCCACAAGATTGAATCCAGACTCCAACCAAGTCATGTTTCCTAATAAAAATAGACCTTGAAGAACTCATGATTTGCCACCACTGCATGACCCTGTGATCAGGAAAGATAATTGGTCACAGTCATGAATAGCCAAACCAACAACAGATCACAAAGGAACAAGAGTTTGGCCATCTTCCCAAAAGCCAACTGCCATTCCTATCTTCTAAGCTTTTGGGATTCCCCATCTCATGTTTTCCACTCCCATCTGCAAATCTTTGCACAGTAGAAAGCACTATAAATAAAAGATCCCTCCTCAGTAATAGCTTGTGCTATTATCAAGTTTAATACCCTCAATAAAGCTAAATTCAACTCTCAACTTCCAAGTCAACTCTTAGTTAGTTTGCCCCAGCCAATAGCCTCCATTACAAGGAAGATGAATCACCTCATCTTCACAGCTATGTTTTTAGCTTGCCTTGGAATTGGGGGATATCCACAGGGACCAGAGCTCTTTGGACCTTCACCAGAAGGGTTAGGTCCCAATTACCACTATGACCCTGGACAACTCAACTCTTTGCACACGGGTATCTGGCCTCCTCTGGTGTCACCACACTCCACCCTGTCTATCACAGTGTATGCCTCCCTGTATTATGTACTTACCTACTTTGCAGGCAGCTTTGGGAGATACAACATCAATGCCAAGGTCTTCTGGTGGTTAATGATTATTTACCCAATCATCACCGCCTTGACCAGCTTCTAATTCTCCAACCTTCAGCCATACCTTCTTCAAGTAGTACCTGCAATCTCTGGGCATTACACATGTGAGCTATTACTGGCCTTAACAAGGCGTACATTGCACTTCAGCTACAGCCTACACTCTTCTTGAGTTATCCTACTGTGACAGAAATGGTCAGATAGTAAGAAGCAGTCTCCATGTGGTGAGGAATTACCACCCAAATCCACATAGAGTTGATGATTACCCACCAACAAAGCTTCAAATACTGTTTTGTAAAATTTCCAAATTATACACTAGGATTAAGAAAAATGATTAACCCTAACCAAAAGAGTCCAAGATAAATTGCTTGAGAGAGAATCAAGGTGTCTTCAGCGTAGAATTCAGTACATTTAAATATAACAAGTGTCTCAGCTTCAGATACAGTGGAGAAAACTCCAAGATTTGCGGGCATCAGATTAACATTGGGCAAAGCCAACAACAAAGTGCTGAAAGCAGGACCCCATATTCCAGTAATAATCTGGCCAAGGATTAAATTATAGGGGATTTAGTGCAAAAGGCCAACTACAGGATGTATTTTTAAAATAAAGATTAGACCAAGGGATATTTGATTTTTTTGAGTAAGTTTTTGGGAGGACTCAACTCTTAAAAGTTGAAACAGTGAAAATTATTCAATATATATCAAAATTTGACTAAGCAATACCACCTAAACCTTGGCTCCTATTCAATATGCATTTTCAAGTGAATACCTAGTCCAGTTTTCAAAAAACCCTTGTGTGACCAATTTCTGATGACTGTGCTGATAAATAAGATCATATCAGGTGACTCTCATAATACATTGATTTATCAGCATCAGCTTGCAAGGGGGAATTGAATCCAAATGGCAAACTGGATTGGCTGTAACCCATTTTCAATCAACTGTTTGATTTAATTCCTTCAAATCAGTTAATTTGGTTAACAGCTTTCCAAGCTGTGGGGTTCCTGTCCACCAGCCCCCAAACTGTGTCCTGGATTGTAGCCACGGAACAGCTGGAAGGGATTGTCATTCTCTAGTAAGGAAAAATGTATCTCAGAAATTTGTATAGGGGTCAAATGGGCTTTTATTTGCTTACAGAAGGAAGATCCCCTTAGAAACCTTCAGGTATATGGCCTGGGGGGGTCAAGGAAACAATATGGATTTACTAATACTTGGAGTCCTCCAACAATATCTTGGACTCCTTGTACTTGATCTTGGACTCCTGCACCTTAGTCTTGGACTCCTGCTCCTTAGACTTGGGCTCCTGCACCTTAAACTTGGACTCTGGCACCGCGCTTAGGATCCAGTTTCTTATTCTGGGGTCCTGCTCGGTTATCTTGGGCTTCAGCTCTCTGTATATCTTTAGCGGCCTTGGTATTCCACTTGTATCAGTCTAACCAAGCTCCTGCTGGTGATCAAAAGGCTTCCAAAAACCTTTTTGCAGAAACTTAAAAGGCCTCAGAAAGATTCTGTCAAAGACCCGGAAAAGACCCTGTGACTTTCAAGCTAGCTTCCTTCTTATAGTGTCCTTTTCCCAACGGTTCTGCCTTCAAAATGGCTTTTTTCAAAAGCTTAAACCATTGTTACTCACTTT
Organism: Entomophthora muscae; assembly: GCA_014839935.2. Classification (NCBI taxonomy): domain Eukaryota; kingdom Fungi; phylum Entomophthoromycota; class Entomophthoromycetes; order Entomophthorales; family Entomophthoraceae; genus Entomophthora; species Entomophthora muscae. Next base: position 1,043,941 of record QTSX02003552.1, read on the forward strand.
TCCTATAATCAATTAAGCTTACACACTTACTTTCTCAGAAGCTTAAAGTATTGATTCACTATTTCCTTGCTTATACCTTAATCTTTTGGCTTCCAACCAATTGTTTTCATCAGGAAACCTGCCAGAACTCAACCAATGAATGAAGAGCGCAGAAATAGACTATTTCTGAAATTCCACTGTGAGCCAACCAGGAAATCAGTTTTCACCTCTCAAACTGCTCAAAGTGCCAACTCTTTGTGCACCAAAGCATTAATTGGTTCACTTTTCCAGCACCAGTCTTCCCTGCATTCAACGTTAACCAATTCAAATAGTAGAATAATATTTAAACTGTTCTTTCTGAACCTCTTCAACGTTTTCCCCATATATTTACAAATCTTGTAAAATACAAGGAAAACGTCCCACCAAAACAACTTTGTATCCAGCTCTCATAGCAACATACCTTCATCTATCCTAGGAACTTAATAAATAAACATATTATCCACACTTCTATCCATATTTCTTCTTGATTTTACTAATAAACTAAAACAAAACATTCTACATTTTTCCACTTTGGCAAAAAATTCAGAAAAATCTTGGCTCATTTTTCTGGACCACTAGTTCTTCATCATCATCTTTGGGTTCTTCAGTCAGCTCTTCAACCACATCTTCTAGCTCTTCAGCTTAACCAGCAAACAGTCCATCTTAGTTTACATAACAGCTCCTTTCCATTCTTTAAACAGCCTATCAGTCATCTGACTACTCCTTTATCATGACCAGCTACTTCTGCATCATGATCTTTGAGCCCTTCCACTTATCCTCACTAGGAACCATCTTGGTTACACCTTCACAATGAACCATTTTGGTTCCACTCTTTAATATGAACCAACAGTCCTTCAACTAGCCTTCTCTATGATCAAACAGTTCCTCTCACTAGTCTTCTCTGCTGATTCTGTGAACCACCTCAGTTCTTTATCTCAGTCCCCGTTACCAGAGCCTGTAGACCCAGGAATGAGTCTACATTGAGCTGGCGTTTGACTGGGCCCTTGCAAGTGGCATTACACTTAGGCCATCCAACCATAGATCCTTAAAGCCTATGTTGTTCTTTTTACTCACTCAGGTGATTAAGTCTGGGCTTTCAGTTGCAGATTAAGCAGCTCCACTTCCTAGAGGCCTGATCACACCAAGTTCAGCAGCTTGCTTCCCCAAGCAAACCACCTTGATGACACCTCTGAGCAAATCCATACCCTCCAATAATCACTTTGGGTTCTCTCTAAAGCTCTCATAGGGACATAAACGAGGACATCCTACCAGTCTGTTAGGTAGGATGCTTGCTCACAGACCTTCTGTAAGCATATTAGGGTATGTAGAGCCCTCAGAGCTCTTCCCCTCCCTGGCAGCCCGCGTTACCCGCCAGGGGTCCAAAACCTTCTCCACCTCAAACAGACAAAGTTTCCTGCTAGCTATCTCATTCTTCACCCTTTTGCAGTCATAGTTCCCTTCTGGGTGAGGACCTCTAGCCCACAGCAGCCAATGTCTCCTGATAAGTGGGGACATCATTTGCCTCTAGTAGTTCTTTGTTACCTACTAGCCAGGCCTTACCTTCCCTAGTAGCCATCATTCCCTACTAGGCCTCTACCTGCAACAAACAACCAAACTTTTTCTTGGCCAAAATTAGCCCCGCCTGCAAACCACCAAACATGTGGACTGTCACATAAGCCTTCCTACTTGGGCAAATAATTTCCAGCATTATGGAATCTACTGTGATGCCTACTGGCAGTTATCAATTAGATTTATCTTTATGTGCCTATTATAGCACTAGGAAACTGCGCCATATTTGGTTGGTGCTTAGAAATGATCCCTATTCAGTCCTTCTACATCAGAAGATAGAATTCCAGTATTCCATTTTCAGGGCTTAATCAGTGATCCTTTTATGGCTGGCAACCCTTCTGCTTATTAATGCAACAGGTCAAATAGGGGATTATACGCCATATAATAGCAGACTTGATCCAATATCAACTTGTGGATTGTTGTATTTGGCTCCTGGGGACAACATCCAGGAGGACATGGCAGGAAATCTTTATAACAAAAGATTTGAGGTTCAAAGCTAGCCTTAGATTAGCCTTCAGGGAAAAATTAAGAGCACATGCCTTAATTTCCTACAATACAAGATATGAAATTCCTTTTGGCAAAAAGGAAAGGAAAGCTTGAAGAATATTAAAGCCAACACAAATGTGGATAAACTTGTCTTTATTAGGAGAAATAATTCTACTTAGATAGTAGACAAAGGCTGGTGATCACTCATTAGGTAATGTCAGGAATGACAATTTGGATGCTCCTAAATCTCAAAATACGGAATCAGAGTCAAACTCTGGACAAAACCCTTTGCAGACCGCCAGACTCATAGGCTGGGAACGCAATAATCTACTACTAATTGATGAAGTTGCTGCCAGCCTGCCAGCCCGCCAGGACCCAAACCCTTAGCTGTCCCGCAGGATTCTGCAAGCAAACCACTAGCACAAAATACCAGGAATTTCCCTGAGGTGCCAACGCCTGACACCGGCATATTGCCAGGTGAAATAGACAAATTTCTCCCTGAAAGTTATTCCAAACTCCTCCAAAGTCCCGGGGAAGGCACTGAACCCAAAGAGGCACCCAATACCCAAATCAATAAAAAGAAGAATTCAAAGACTTCTCACCCCAAAGCAGCCAGTGGCAAACTGCCAGTGCTAAGCGCCACACTGCCATCTGAGATACCTGATGCCAACCTGCCCAAGCCCAGAAAGCCCAGCCAGGAAGTGAAGCCTTGCAGTGTGGGATAAATACCTGCCAGGCCAAGACCAACCCCCCATTGTCATTTTTAAATAAAGGTTATGAGATATTGGGTTTTTCAACTATTGCCATATTTTATTCTTGTCATCTTCCAGTTAACCCCAATATTGTCTGACCCCCCTGCCAGCCCGCCAGCTACGTACTGCCCTCCAGGTGCTCCCTTTGGTCCCGTCTATTTCACAGAGTACCCCTTAAAGCCTGAGTACAAGGACTACACCGCCAACAACATACTAGCCCAGGATCCCTTGGCCAGAACTACAGAGTTAACCAGATACAATTGAGAAGGCCCTTGGTATGTTACCAAACCCTGCCTGTTCAGAGATGAATACAACTTCACCCCCACCTACCAAATGGACATGGAACCACCTGTCACCCCCAAACCAATGCCTACCTCCACTGCCAAGCTCCTGCTGGACCATACCAACAAGCTTTTTGGCATTGTGTATATTACTCTCACGGGAGTAATAGATACTATTGTCCCAGCTGCCGGTCTGTGGTTGTGGGTGGGCAAGTCAATGTCCTACCTCATTAAGTTAGCACCAATCCTTTGGTGGGCCCTGCTCACCCAGTCCGCAACCCGCCAGTTCCCAAACACTAGAGAGCCGGCCAATCAGGGTTGGTTCCCTGACAGGTAGACAGAGTGACAGGAGAGGTCACGTTGGGATGAGGTCATACCAGGATCAGTCATGGACAGGTACAATAATCTGGAATGGGTGGATATTGAACCAGACCCATTTGCATAAGGCAAGGAATTCCCAAAATTGAAAGCAAAATCAACTAAATCTTTGCACATATAAATATTCAAAAGCCATATCAAAATGGCATTAATGGCCCAATTTACAATATCCCCCTCAAGATTGGACACAGGGTGTTGATATTTGCAGAGAAATTTGGAGTGTACTTGGGCAAAAGGACAGCCAGAGGACAATAGCTTCACAGTGTATTCAAAACCCTTCTTGTAGGTGACTTCACAAGGTCCAACCCAGAGGGAGTCTAGCTTATGTGCATCCCCCAGTACAATTTTGATAATAGAGGACTAGGTCACCTACTTGGTACTCAGGGAGGGGGACTCTGGAAGCGTTAGAGGGTAAGAGTTCCAGGGCTTTGACCTTGTGAGCAGTAGAGTAGGCAGTAGCTTGGATGTCAATGATACAGTTAGTCAAGTCTTTGACATGAGCTTCAGGATTAGTAGAGGTGTCAACCTCAATCAATGGGGGTCCCAAGATTGAGGGAGTAGTGGCTTCTTGTTTATACAGCATGGCAAAGGGGACTGAACAGTCACTCAATGTCTGCTGAGTCTATACACAAAGAGAGCAGCAGGGAGTAACATATCCCAGTTAGCGGCATCAGAGAGGGTAGGCTTCCTCATGATGAGCACAAGGGTAGAGTTTGCTTGTTCTACAGTCCCGTTGGTTGATGGATTATACAGGCAGAGAAGGATTGATGTGTACCCATAGCTTCTACTATAGATGTTATGAGGCAAGCATTAAAGTTGGTCCCATTGTCAGAAAGCAGGACTTGAGGGCAACTATGACAGTAGAATATATCTTGCAACAAGAAGTTAGCCGTGGTCTTGGTGGTGATATCTTTGGTTGCTCTAGCTTCAACCTATTTGCTAAAGTGGTCAACGGCTACCAAGATGAATCAACACCCAGACCTAGAAAGCAGGAGAGGGCCAAAAGCGTCAATACTCACAGTGTGGAAGGCATGCTTAGGGGGAACAAGCTTGAACTGATGTTGTGAAGGTTGGGGGCGTTAGAGCTGACAAGAATGACAGGAGGCAAGGACGTCAGGAATTAAGAGGCACATATTCTCCCAGTAGAAGTTCTTACACAACCAGTCATAAGTTTTTGCTATGCCCCTGTGTCCTGTGTCAATGTGGGCTTGGAGAATAATGGCAACCCTCATGCTAGGTTGGATGTAGGGCAGAAAAGTGTTATTGACTTTCTTGAAGAGTTGTCTATCTCAAATAACAGTGTCCTCAGATAGAACTTGTAGGGCCAGAAAAATGTCTTCTGGTTCAGTGGTCCAGGAGTCAGGGTACCTTATCAATTTGTATAGGCAATCAGAGTCAACGGGATGGATGGCTAGTATGGACATTCTTGAAAAACCATCAGCATTTTGATGTTGCACTCCAGGGCAATGCACTACGGTGAAATCATACCATTGCACGTGTAAAGCCCAGAGGGCTAGTTGACCTTTGGGCTCCTTTAATTGCTGCAGCCACTTTAGAGAGGAGGGGTTGGTGACTACCGTAAAGCGAGTCCTGTAGATGGAGTGTCTGAACTGTTTCACTGCATGCAAAACAGCTAGGAATTCCTTTTCTGTGACGCTATAATTCTTATTGTGTTTGTTGAAGACTTGCAAAGAGTAGGCCACAGGCCGGTCTACGCCTTCATTGTTGAGTTGGGCTAAAATGGCACCAACAGCTACTCAGTTTGCTTCAGTGTAAAAGATAAACTCTTTATCATAATCAGGGTAGACTAGGATATGAGCCTCTTTGAGCTTGGCTTTCAGCGCTTTAAAAGACTGTTGTTGGCTGTCAGTCCACTCAAATGGTACATTGCAAAGGAGTTGGACAAGAGGTTCACTAAATTCAGCAAAATAAGGAATGAATTGTCAATAGTACCACATCATGCCAAGAAACACTTGGACCTCTTGTAGGCTTGTGGGGGGCAGCATCTTGTTGATGGCTTCCATCTTATTATTCATAGTGTGTATTCCAGTTTAGGTGGCCTTGTGGCCCAAGAATTTGAGTTGTTCCTTGAAAAAAGAGCATTTAGAGGGTTTGAGTTTCAAGCCTGCCTCTTGAATTTTAAGGAAGACAGCTTTGAGGTGGTATAAATGGTCAGTAAAGGTGGAGCTGAACACAGTAATTTATCAAGGTATACAGGGACGCAGGAGAGCTTCAAATCTTGCAGGATGAAGTCCATAGCCCGTTGAAATGTAGCAGGGGCATTGCAGAGACCTTGGGGCATACAAGTGGGTTCAAGAAGTCCTTCTGAGGTGATAAGCGCAGCCTTTTCTCTATCTTCAGGAGATAAGTCAACCTGCCAGTATCCTAAGGCAAGATCCATAGCAGAGAAAAACTTTGATCCCCCTAATCTTCTAAGTGCATCATCAATTCTAGGCAGAGGGTAAGAGTCCTTTTTGGTGAGCAAGTTCAGGCGGCAGTAATCCATCACAATTCAGTGGCCTCCATCCTTCTTTTTGAGGATCAACAATGGGGAGGCCCAAGGGCTCTGAGAGGAAGCTAGTAGTCCAGCGCATAAGAGCTATTTGAGTTCCTTAGAGACCTGAGCATCCTCTACCCTACTACGGTGGTATGGTTTGGCACAAAAACAAGGTGCATCACCAGTATCAATCTGATGGATGTCCCCTTTTGCTAGGCCATAGTCCGTAGGTCTGGAGGCAAAGATATCCTTAAACCAATCTAGCAGTTCCAGAACACTTTTTTGTTAAATGGGTGACAGTTGTGGGAAGTCTGAAGCAGTAAACAGGGAGAGAACCTGAGGGTCTACTTCAGGAAATTTGAAATCACTAAACACACCAAAGAGGTAGAGGGACGCCACTTGCTCTGAACCTAATATGCAACCATGCCTGACAACTTGGCTCTTGCTCACCTGCATAGACAGGCCAGTCATGTTAGCCAACAACAGCTGTACAGGCTCCTTATGAGTTTGGTCCAAAATCCCAGGGCATAACTGAGGCTCTTTACGGCTTAATGAATCAGGTGAATATAGCTCCAGAAAGGAATTTTCAGGTAGTTTGTAGGATATCTGGGAGTTTATAATCACTTGGGAGCCTGGAGGAATGGTAATAGCTACAGGGGCAAGAAGAGGTACACCTTCCTCTGCGGGACAGAAAGGAGGAGGGGAACACATGTGGGAAGAATGAGTCCTGTACTTGAGTGAGAAGATACCAGTGGGAAACTTGAGCACACAAGTCTTAAGGCGTTTTCCTGGGAGACATGGGGGTTCTTAAAAGATTAGAAGGACCTCATACCCTAAGAGCAATATGTACCTATCTTGAAGGTTCACAATTACATTGTACTCTCAAAAGAACTGTGTACCAACCAGGAGATTGTAACTTTTGTTTTTGAGGACAATCACAGGGGATGCAATAATAAGCTTCCTAAACCTCATTGGCAGGACAGAGTAAGCACCAATGACTTGAGTTTGGGCCATGTCAGCTGTACCATATGATTGAGTGTAGTTGAGGTCGGGAGCCAGCTTAAGTTTTTTCATTCACTTGGATGATACCACATTGAATGGAGAGCCCATGTCTAAGATAGCCTTGATCTTAAACTTTTGTATTGATACTTTCACATAAGTATTATCTTTCCCAAAGGGGGTAAGACAGACATCACATCCTGAGCTGCCTCCAATTCTTTCTCTCATTTGGCCAGCATGCATAATAAGGCAGGAATTTCCTTATACACAGTCTGCAAATGGAGAGATATGGTCACATTCTGGAAGAGAGCTTCTTCTAGTTCAGCATCCTCTTCAGAGGAATCTACCAAGACAGGGAGGCAATGAGCCTGAGATAAGTAAGGACGAGCCACTACAGCCTTAGATTCATTTGCAGATGGGCAAATTGTAGTTGTGGTTTTCCCTGAATGTAGCTTGTAAGGGACGGAGATTGTCTCTAGGACTGCCAGTACTGAGTAGCCATAATCATCAGACTCATTGCAGTCAGAGTCCTTGGGTTCAGAATCACTAGAGAGGTTATGGAACAAGTGAAGGATATTCAGGCCAGCCAAGGGATAAGATTCCTTGTCAGAAGGGGGATCAGGAGGAGACAGGGGAGATTGGTCAGCAGAGAGTGTCTCCGCCTCTAAGCTGACCTCTCTTTTCCCACCTGCTCTTTTGGGTTGCAACCCTCTACCCAAGGGTTGGTGCAGGTACGTGAGTGATGCCCTATTTGACCACAGTTATGGCATCCTTGTCTCTTAGACTGACCACTTGAGCCTAGGGTCATAATATGAGAATTGAAGGAGGTAGCTCCTGCATTGTTGGCCTTATTTTCACGCATAATGGTACCCCCATGTGTCAAGTGCATGTCCTGCAAGAGGGTCTTGATACTCTTCATTGAAGTAAGGGAAGCTTTGTGGGCCTTGAAGTGCAGAAATAGGAGTTGGTTCACCTTCAAAGCATTTGAACATGCTGTGTAAGCTTTCCAGGGAGTTAATTGACAACTGATGATCAACTGTTGACCTTCAATGTAGAAAAAATTGGCAAACTCAGCCAAGGTTTCTTTGGATTTGTATGCAATATGCATAAACACATCTTTCTTGACTTCCAAGCTGAGATTTCCTACAAATTCTTCAATTAGGAGTTGCTTCATGTCCTCCCAAGTGATAATAGAAGGGAGTTCAGGGACCACAACTTCTTGGCATGTGGGATGAAGGCAGGTAAGGATATGTTCCTTTTTGAGTTCATCAGTAGCCCAAATGCATTGCAGTCTCATAAATTGTTAGAAAGGCAGCAATGGTAGAGGTTTTAGGATTGAATATCTGTTTGAAGGTTGTTTTGTAATTTGGGTTGATGGACGAGGAAGAGGACTGACTGTTTTCACCTGGGTTGAGGACGTTAATGTGAGGGGTGCCTTCAAACTCAGATTCAGCAGCAGGTTGTCTAGCCCAGAGGAGTCAAAGGCTTTCCTATAGGGTATCCAAGGTAGAGCTGTTCTGTCCACTAATATCTCTAACAGTGACAGCAGCAGCTCCAAATTCATCAATCTTAATCTGTTGCACCAATAGAGTGCCAGCAATCCCATTGAGGCAAGTGGTCAGGGAAGTGGTCTGAGCAACCAAAGAAATAACCTGTCCATTCATTGTCTTGGTAAAACAAGAGAGGTTTTTTACCTCTCTCTCCAATGCGTCCTGTCTATCAGCAACATCATTTGTTACTTCTGCTAGCTGATCCAGGGCAAGGGTGCAATTGACCCGGGGTTGGCCTTCCAAACCAGGGCAACAACCATGATTGCCATGAGAAGGAGTATTAGCGCCTTCAGTTTCCTCTTTGCCTTCAGACTCAGAGGACAAGTCCTCTGGATTAGAGAGGTGTTGCCTTAAGTACTCAATTTCTATTTTCAAAGTAGCTACTTGGTCAGTGAGCTAAGCAATATGAGGGTTGGGCATAGGTTCAACTGGAGGGGGGTTCTGAACAGAAGATTGACGCCAAGTGGTAGCCCTGAGCTTGGCTATTGATTCCCATACCTTGGCTTCAAAGTCAGATGGGACCTCAACAGGAGGAGCGGGAGGAGTCACCTTGATAGATGCTACTCTATCATCCACATAATTTTGCACTTGATATAGAGTATTGCCTAGTGCAGCCTTATCCAGACCATATTGATGCTGCAGATGGTGGCCCCAAGTATCAACATGAGTTCCAACCAATTTGAGCTGAGAACTAATATGTTCTCAAAATTGATTAAGTTTGCTAACTAGAGTCTCAAAGTCCTGGCAATGCTTTAGCAGAGAGGCCTCAATTTGCTCACGCCAGGCTGCCTGATGTTCATCCAATTTGCATAGTTGATCCTTTATGTATTCAGGGAGTGAGGAACAAAGGGAGTTCAGGGAGGCGGTTAAATACTTCTGTGATGCCAACGAGTTGCGCTGGTTGTCAGAAATACAAGCAAAGAGACTATGTGACCATTCTTGGTAGGCCATATTTTGAGCGTGGTTATTTGAGACGGCAGAGACTACAGCATCTAACAGTTGATTTTGGGATCCCAAGGCAAGTTGATGGTGAACCAGGGCGGGTTGGATGAACAGGTTAACTAACACACCAATTGTATCCATGGACTCCATCAGCGCGGGGGGAGACCAAAGTCTAAGAGGAAGGAATACAGGTCTTTGGAAGTGTACCTGGGACAGAGACCAGGGATATTGTGCATTGCCATAGTGCCAGAGTAGAGTAGGGAGCGGGTGGCAGCACAAGCTTGCTTGTAGTCAAGAGAGAAAGCTGGAAGGGGGCCCACGCAGGCCCGGGAGACAGCACCAGTACCATGGGAGTTGAGGGGACATTGGTGATGTCTTCTTCTAGAGGAGGACTAGAAACTTTAGGTTGCTTTGGTACTTCAGAAACAAAGGGAGAAGGACCAGAGAATGCGCGTGGGAACGGGATGACCAAGGGGCTTGTAGCCCCTGTAGTGAGCACCATTTTGTTGTGTTTGGCTCCTGGGGACAACATCCAGGAGGACACACTGGGAAATCTTTATAACAAAATATTTGAGGTTCAAAGCTAGCCTTGGGTTAGCCTTCAGGGAAAAATTAAGGGCACATACCTTAATTTCCTGTAATGCAAGATGTTAAATTCCTTTTGGCAAAAAGGAAAGGAAAGCTTGAGGAATATTAAAGCCAACTCAAATGTGGATAAACTTGTCTTTATTAGGAGAAATGATTCTACTTAAATAGTAGACAAAAGTTGGTGATTACTCATTAGGTAGACAGAGTGGCAGGAGGGGTCACGTTGGGATGAGGTCATACCAGGATCAGTCATGGACAGGTACAATAATCCAGAATGGGTGGATATTGAACCAGACTCATTTTCAGAAGGCAAGGAATTCCCAAACTTGAAAGCAAAACCAACTTAATCTTCACACATATCAATATTTGAAGGCCATATCAAAATGGCATTAATGGCACAATTTACAACATGGATTATCTGCTGTGTAATGCTGACCCAAAACTTTAAGGAACCAATTATACACCATGCAATCTCTGACCCAGACTTGGTATTTCCTAGCCTTTGACACATCACTTGTTTGATATACTCATATGCACCCATCAGGCTTGGTGGGGCTGAGGTTATACAATGTCCAGTGGGATGGAATGAGAGGTATATGCTTGATAATGTAGTTATTACATGGCGTGCAATCAATGATAATCACTACTGTGACTAACAATTATGCGTCATATAATTGTCATATCAATTATAATAAACTAGCAATTATATGACATATAACTGTCATATCAATTATGAGAAACTAGTGATTATACAGCGTATAATCACTGCATTTAATAGAATGATAATCTAGTGATAATATGACGTGTAACTGATAAAAATCTGTGTGCAATGATTAGCCTGATCATTTGTGGTCAATCAGCTTAATCTCACACTGATTTGAGAAAAAATCATGTTTTACTTGGACAAAACATGTATATGACAAAATATGCTGTTCATGATACTAAGAATGGGTCAGTATATACAATAAAAATACATAATATCAATATCAAATTAATAGTATCACTTAAAGCTAATAAAAATTCATAATTAACATAAGATTTATTTATTAAACCTCTATTAGAAAAATAAAATAGATATAGTTTAGTGGGAGATTTTATTGGTATAAAAAGGGTTGTGGTAAGAACAAGGAAAACAGGTCTGAATTGGAGGTGATGATTAAGGAGTTGGACATGGAGGTGGCTAAAATCAAGTAGCTCAATCAAAAAGTGAAGGACATGCTAAAGGAGGTGGTGTTAGAAGGCAAAGTATTAGACAAACTTACTGTGAAGGCCATGAATAATAAGATACCCAATACTACCAACAAACTTGCAACCAGGCTCCTAAACGTACAAAAAAATGTTCTTGTCAATCTACAGTTCAAGCCACAGGGGTTTGCAACCGCAGAGGCGTGGTCAAAGGGTCCTGAGATGTTTGAGCAACTAGAAAATAAAAAGAAACATAAACCAACAGAAGACCAGCAACAATCCAGTGACAAGTCCCATGAAGCATCCCCTGTCAAGGGGGCAACAGGTAAAGATATAGAAGAAGGTAAATAATATAATATCAAATAAATAAAAAGTATTTATTAACTTTTTTATTTAGAAGAAACCAAAGGAGAAGCCCGCCAGTATCTAAGACCCTACATATTGTAAACATTCTACAGCAACTATGTTCCCCACATAGGGTGTCAGCTGGTCCTGACTCCAGCCGCCGCTTCCAAGATGCTTAATAAATTAAAAAATTACCCTATGAAACAAGAACAACTTAAACCCCTCCAACCAAAGCAAGATGACACTTCATGGCAGGGCTTGGCTTTGACTGCGGCCCCTAATCTCCACCTCAACCAGTATGTTCTACCCCCAAAATTCTGCAAGCTCTTTGTCCGGTACAACACGCCATTTTGAAAACAGCATCTCAAAAAATGCCATCTCAAATTTAATTCAATATGGCGTTTTTTGCGTTAGTGATTTTGAATCACAAAAAAATAACATAAACAATAAAATAGTTAAAATTTACATATACTTTTATAATACGGCATCTCAAATTTACGCCATCTCAATCCCGTCACTTTGAGTCAGATTAATTAAATCTTATTTTGCTAACTTTATTTACATATGAAAACACTTAGTGTGGGGTGTGTTTACGCCATCTCAACTTTACGTCATTTTGAATTACGCCATCTATCTTAAACTAAAATAAGTTTATACCTGAACTAAAATAAAGCCTGTGGTATAGTGCCAGAAGATGTTCCTATAGTATTAATCTAAGACACTTATAAAAGGAACAACCTAAAAAGACGCCACTATGATAGTCCTTCTAGTGATTATCATTGCTGGGTAAAAAAACCAGTTTTGTTATATGTAATTTATAACTTTATTATACATGGATACATTGATAAGGGTTTCATCAATGAAATATTTTAATAGTGATTTTAATATAGAAGAGGGTGATTACACCAGTTTTGATTTGTGTCACTTCAAATTCCACCAAGTTTCACATCACCCAATTGATTCAAGGTGCACAATGGATAGGGGAAAATAAGGGGAAATTACCTATGACGCAAGGCTACGTTATATTAATTCCCCCACCACAATTCTTGCTTTCCACTTTTCAGAAGTATAGTTTCACGTCAGAACCAACATTAATAAAAAAATGTAAGAAAACATATGAAAATTTGCAAATATATATTTTTTTATCTTTTCTAAACAACTGAATACTTTTTAACCCCAGGGTATAAGCTAGTTTTTGAGAAATTCAAGTTTTACTCTTTGGCCTGGTTGAGGTAGCTCCACCGGAAATTTGTTAATTTAATATAAAAAATGGTCAAAAACACTATGTTTTTTAGCTACAGCACCTTGATTACGTCACTTTGAAAACGTCATCTTGAGAGCAAGTTTTCAGTCAAAACTCAAAGTTTTGCCTACTTGCGTTACTAATAAAAAATTATTTTTTCAAAAAAAACATTGAAATTTTGATAGTATATATTATTTGATCTCCTCTACAATTCTATGTAAAAAAATTGATACTTTTATATTAAAAACACTCTTGTTTTTCTCTTTAAAAAAACCCCAAATTGCTCATATTTTGATACTAATTCACTTTTAGATGCCTCCCAAGTCCATCAACAAAGCTGCGTCCAAGGCCTCTGTGAGATTAGGCTGATTGACCACAAATGATCAGGTTAATCATTGCATGCAAATCTTAATCAGTTACACACCGTATTATCACTGGTCATCCCAATGTGATGTGATTATACGCTGTATATTGCTTGCTATATTATAATTGATGTACTTATTATACGCCGCATAAATGTTAGCCAATATATTGAATATCATTGATTACACGGTGTGTAATCACAAAATCATAAATTGTATATCACCTATTCTACCCTACTGGACGTTGTATCAACTCAGCTCAACACAGCCTGATGGACTTATATGTTCATATCAAACAAGTGATATACAAGTGGCTAAGAAATACCAAGTCCGGATCAGTATTACACGGTGTATAATTGGGTTCCTTATCAGTTTGGGTCAGTATTACACGGCAGATAATCCTCTGAGTCACTAATGGATTGAGTCTGCTATTATATGGTGTATAATCCTCAATTTGACTCATTGCATTAATAAGCAGAAGGTTCGCCAACAAGAAAAGGATCACTGATTAAGCCCTGCAAATGGAATACCGGAATTCTACCTTCCAATGTAGGAGGGCTGAACAGGGACAATTTCTAAGCACCAACTAAATATGGCATAGTTTCCCAGTGCAATAATAGGCGTGTAAGATACAGCCAATTGATAAACGACAATAGGCTAGCTCAAGAAGAGCGTAGGCTGTAGCTGAGGTGCCATGGACGCCTGCTAAGGCCAGTAGCATATCACGTGCCAAGGACAGCCAATCAGGATGGGCGTAGCCAGCAAAGATAGACCTATTGCAAAGGTAGCCACTGGGAACTGTCTGAAAGGACAAGAACAAGGGTTGTTGCAGTATATATTGATATAGACACCTGAAAGGACAATAACAAGTTCATAGTTACACCTGGATAAATTGCAGCCACTGGCTAGATTGTACTCCAGTATCAATAAACATAATTATCTTCTAAGTTCTATTCTATTGTAGTCTGTAGTGCTCTTGTATAGGATTAGGTAGAGTACATTGGCAAGGCTAACATCTATCTGTAGCTTTGAACATATCAGCAATATCACAAGTTGCTCAACAGCCTCCAAGGCCTCAAAGTCCAAGACCACTCCTCCAAAGGCCAAAACTACCCCTAAAAAGCAGCCTGCTAAGGGTAAAGCTCCCCCCAAGACCCCTACGCCCTCACCAGAGCCTGAAGAAACAAGCCCAACCCCTCCCCATTCTCCTTTTGTTTACTCCCTGTCAGATCCTCAAGAGAAGTTGTTCAACTTTAACTGCCACTCTGACCCCACTTCAGAGCCTGAGGATGAAGAAGAGCAGGAGCCTGAGCCTGGTGCTCCTGCAGATGAGCCAATTGAGCTCTGGGATCTTAATACCATCCATAATGTATGCAACAGAAATGGCACATTTGCTGTGCCTGCCACATACCCTGTCAGCTATCCAATTATGACAAAGAAAGGGGGTGCTGGCTTTGTCCACAAGGGCTACAGCTTCAGCTGCAACAACAAGAAGAAGCCCATCTGTCAGCATCACTTCAAATGTGATAACATTGGCTGTCCAGCTAGACTTACCACCTATGGGTTCACTTGTTTTAAAGCCCTGACTATTGGGCATGACTGTGCCAAGCCCTTTGATCCACTGTATCAACTGATCCGCTGGTTTCTTTTCCAGGTCATACCAGCCACCAAAGACCAAACTGCAACTGAGGTCGTAAATGATGCACTCATTAATCTAAATGATACCCAACTGGTAACTGTTGATGGCGCCTCAAAACTTCAGAGATATCTCACTGACCAGAGATATGCTCTGAGCACTGAAGGCGTCAGTGCTACATCAATTGACCAGTTGATTTTTAAACTGAAGAGCAAAAGCTTTCACAACATGAAGAGAGATTTCTCCTTCACAATGATGGGCAACATGCCCCAGAGCGGATCATCTGCTTTGCTACCTCCCAGGATCTTTGCAACCTTTTAAAATGCAAGACCTGGCTTGCAGATGGAACATTCTCAACCTGTCCAAAGCTCTTTAGCCAGCTTTGGAATATCCATGGGCAGGTTGGCAATCTTGTTCTTCCCCTGGTCTTCTTTTTCCTCCCAAATAAGAAGCAGTAAACTTATGTCTGGGCTCTAACAATATTAATGGCCAAGTTGGATGAGATCCTCCCAACTATTGAAGAGGAGCCAAAGGAGACTAGAGGGCGCAAGAAAAAGGCCCAGTCAGAGGAAGCCACCCCAATCAAGAAAAAGCCTGAAAGCCTTCCATACCATGAATACCTGGTAGTAGATTTTGAGCAGGCTCAGGCCAATGCTTTTATTAGAGTCTTCAAGAGCTCCCCTCAGGGATGCTACTTTCACTTTTGGCAGGCACTCTGCTGCCGCCTTCAAAAGTGCTCTGCACTTTATGAGCTGGTCTACACTGAAGGCACAAAGGAAGCAAAGGACGTGTTCAACTGCTTTGCTGCCCTTGCCCTTGTGCAGAAGGAGGAGACAAATGCCTTCTACGACACCCTTCTCCACCATCCCTACATTATTGCCAACCAGGCAGCCTTTGCTCCATTCATAGAGTATTTTGAAACTCAATGGGTTGGAGTGTTTCAAGGAGCACGCCGCATCAGAAAGGGTGGTGACTCAATCCAGTAGAACTGCTTTAATAAGGTAAAGAATGGCCTAATCAAGACCACCTCTTCTCTTGAAGGGTGTCATAGTCAATTTGCCACAAGGGTCCGGGTTCAGAAGCCCAAGTTCAACAAAATCATGGTGCATCTCAAAACTCAGCAGGCCATCTACGCCTGCCTCTTTAAAACAGGCATCAAGACCAAGGATGATCCCCCAAGCAAACCAAAGTGGTGAAAAAGTATACAGAGATTAGCAAGGTGGTCCTTGCCTACTATCCCAAGGATAGCAAGCTTGAGCATCTCCAAGCTATCTCAGTTGCTCTTTCAACCAATGTATGATCCTTCCTCAATAAACGCCACTCTATCTTCTCTATTATTTCCTTTACTTTTATTATTATTTTGATTTTTATTTGGTATTTGGTACAAATATATGTTTATTTTAAAGCATAGTTTATAGTTAAAATATATGAAAATGGTTGTTTTTGGGATTATTTTAACTTTTGGACTTTACACAACCTTGTTGCTACTAATGACCCCATTTTTTATTGCAGATTTGGAATCCTGAGGATTTTTCAAGCCTAGAAATATTTTTTGAAGTTTTATTTTTGGGAATTTTTTGGGTAGTTTTTGGAGTTCAAAAAATCTAAAAATTTAAAACCGTTTTTTCTTAGTCAAAATGCCATAAATCAAAATAGTGTTTTTACTAGTAAATTGAGATAGCAGAAATTCAAGATGCCATATTTTGAGATGTTGTTTTTTGAGATGCCATTTTCAAAATGGTGTGTCCTACCCTTTGTCCTCCTTGTTTGGAACTTTGTCAGAACCATGTCATACCAAAACTTACCCAAGATGGGGAGAGTTTAAGATGTCCCTTTCTTTTTCCCAATCAAACACACAATATCACACATCCTAAAAAATTTTAAAGAAAAAATAATTAACCTTAGCTACAGTTTTTCCACCTTCCTAATTGCTGTTGTGGCGTCCTTGGAGACTTTGAGGCCTCCTGGTGCTCCAACAAGACTGGGATCCCACCAACTATGGAAAACACCTTTGCTACCACGTCCTTTAAAAATAAAATAAGTACCCTATACAATAAATTTTGTGTGTTCTCAGCCTGGCAACAGTGTCACGTCAACAATAATAATGTTGACAGTGGCCATGTCAACACTTTATTGACAGGTCACTATTGACTCAAAACTCTAAATCTCCTATGTTTTTTTGCTAGTTGCACTAGCTTAATTCTTTTTTAAAGCGTTCAGCGGTGCAAACCCAGAAAACACAACAAAATTGTGGCCATTTTGACACAATTTAATATTAAGCTTAAATAAAAACTCAATTTAACCAGATTTTTCTTTACTTTTACTAATAAAAATTAGTTTATTTTTTACTTGTTTCACAGCGTAAAAGTGTCAATGTTGACACTTTTTAAGCCAAACTTATTTTTAATACTAAAACTAAAACATCTAAAGTAAAAACATTAAGTGCACATTTAAAAATATTTTTTTATTAAAGTAATATATTAAAAAGACATTGCACATATAGCTGATTGTTGAAAAGTTCATGTTATAAATATATATGTGACACTTATTACAGCTTTAATATATTAAGTGGATTGGTGGCTAACAGGGATCTAATAATTTAAGTGTGATTTACTATGTAATTTACTATAGAATTTATTATTAAAAATAATGTTGACACTCAGAAATGTTGATTATTTTCTTGTGATCATCCAGCGGGGTGGAGTTAAGCAAATTAGAGTGGCACAATTAAGCTTAAATTAATATGTCACCTCATATAAAGAATGTTGTAAGTGAAGTTGTCAACACTTTACCCTTTTCATTACTGAAAAAAGTTATTAATAACTTTATATAAGTGCTATGGTAAAATATCATATTACTACTACCCAAACATAATATTTAATAAAGAAATAAAGAACTTTGATAATTTTTTTACTTATTTTCATATTATTTTTTTAAATTTTATTATGTGAACAAAAACACACAGAAAACAGTTAATATTTGCTATCCTGCATAAATTTAATTAAGCATACTATGTTTTTTCATAGTAAATTTTCAAAAAAATGTCAACATTAAGAATGCCGTTAAAAATAATGTCTACAATTTTTCTAATTGTCAGTGAGAATTCAGCTTTTTTACTAATTGTCACTCATAATGTTGATGCTTCCAGTTCTCACACATAAAACTTTGTTTTACATAATAAAAACTTCTCATTTTTTTAACATGTTGTATTTTTAACTTTGCCCTTTCATATTTTTTAATTTTTAAAATAAAATCTATATCTAAATATAATACTTTCACATATTTCTATCAACTTTTATCTTGTTATTTATAAATTTAATAAAATAAAAACTATACACGTATTTTTTACCTTTTAAATGCCAAAAAAAGCAATCTAAGATTTACTTTTTATATATTATGCTTTTTAAGTTGTTTTGTTTGTTTTTTACATACATTGCTTTATTTTAAACCCTTTTACTTATTATTTTAGGACAGAAACATCTCTAAGCAGCCCAAAGAAACCAAGTGTCCTTCAAAGCCAACCAAACCCACCAAGAAGAAGCCTGTCTCATCAAAGAAGGCCACTCCAAAACCATCCCTAAAGCCCTCCCCTGAGCCCTCTCTTGAGAAGAGCCCTGCTCACTCCACGGGGGGAGAGAAATATGATGGTTCCCTTACAGACCACAGTTTCTAAAACTTGGCTTCTGACAAGGAGCCAACCAAGAAGCGGCGGCAAAGCAAAAAGACCCCACCCAAGGATAAGTCTCCTGCACATGAGGAACATCACGATAAGCCCCCTTCTGCTTCCCCCACCACAAAACTCCCTCCTTCAAGCTCATCTGGGGATTATTCAAAGCCCCGCCCCAATTACTTCCCTGACTTCTGCCATGCTCCTGCTGGCCCCTGGGACCCTCTGTTGGCCCACAACATCTGCAATGTGATGGCAAATTTAAGGTTCCCTTTTTCTTGCCTAAGTATTTTCCTATCATGAGTGTAAAGGGTGGGCTGGCCATGGTGGCCAATGGTTATATTTTCTCTTGTAACAACACCAACTGGGGCTTCAAGAGCCGCCATCACACCTGCAAGGACTGCTCCTGCCCAGTGCGGCTCAATATTGAGCACTGGGACTTGGTCCAAACCATCAAAGGTGAACACATTTGTGTGATGCCAAATACCACCATAGCCCACCTCCTCAAGTGGTATCTCCTCCAGGTCATGCCCACTTCAAAAGACCTTTCCACAACCCAGCTGGCTGTGCTTGTGTGCAAGTACCTCTCCCCCACCAACCTCAAGAGGGTGCCAACCCACACCCAGTTGGTCAAGTTTGTGAGTGATAGGTGCCAAGCCTCAAACCCCCTGGCCAAGAGTGCCACCACAATTAAAGACCTGGTCTTTTCCAATGCTCTCAAAAGAACCAAGGATGGAGAGATATTCCTGCTCCATGACAATGGGCAGGAAGTAGAGGATAGGATCATTGCCTATGTCACAACCCAAAAGCTGGAGCAGCTCAACACTGCTACCACCTGGCTCTGCAACGGCACATTTGCAACCTGTCTAACCATCTTCAAGCAGCTTTGGGTCCTGCATGGGCAATTTGATGCACAAGGTATCCCCCTTGTTTTTTTCTCCTGCTTGATGCCAAGACAGAGGTCTATGCCAGAGCATTCAAAATTGTCTGGGATGCTTTGAGCTCCCTTATCACCAACCAGCTCCCCCCTCCCATCCACGCCACAAGGGCTAATCACTCCTCCACTGAGAAGGATGAGTTCACCCTAGCTGCAGAGCAGCTAGCTCATGCACGCTCACTTGGGCTAAAGGTGATCATAATGGGCTTTAAGCAAGCTTAATTCAGTGCCTTCAAGACCACTTTCAATGGAGAAGTACAGGGCTTCTTATTCTTCCATTTTAGGCAGGCCCTCATCAAGAATCTCAAGAGCAAGAAGGAGCTTTATGACAAGTATCTTAATGATGATAAAGAAAGTGCCAATTTGCTATCACCCAGTTTGCTGCCTTGTGACCGTACTACAGTCACATTGGGCTGTGGTTTCACAAAGAGGTTGAATTTTGATGAATTTCATAGGTTGAAATTCAAAACAATAGGATTGGCCTTGGAGAGACTTTCCAGCATAGTAATTGATACCCAGGAATCAATTAGGCTGTACTAATTGAGGGTCATAATAAATAATCTGAACAATTCATATTATGAGACTAGGTGTCTCAAACCATCTAATTAACCATGGAGGTTAATATATACCCTGGAATATGATTGATGAGGATTTAATCACAGGGCCAAAATGGACTTGACTGTGTCAAGTAAAGACTAGGTGTCTTAAGCTGATTGATTAACTGGGAAAGTTAATTAATATATATACCCTGGAATATGATTGATGAGGATTTAATCATAGGGCCAAAATGGACTTGACTGTGTCAAGTGAAGATTTGTTGTATTCAAACAGATTAATTAACTGGGAAGGTTAATTAATATATGCTTGAAATATAATTAATGAGGATTTAATTATATTATTTAATTGCCTTGACTGTGTCAAGAAGTTTGGTTAAGGTTAGCCAAAAGTAAACCCCTTAATTGTGGTTTAAAAGGCCGCGTCGGCAAATTCATTGGGTTAAAAGCGCCACCGCGCTGCCTAGTGGATTTGCAAGGCGCCGCTATCAAATTTTCTCAGGCGCTGGGGCGCCACCTGGGGAAATTTCTGGGCGCCACGGTGGCGCCTGGTTCAAGTTTCAAAGCAGTTTAATGGGTTTTTAAGGTAAAAACCATTAAATGCAAAAATAACTAAATGTAGACAATGATGTCTATACATTCAGGATTGATCAGCTGGTTCCCAGTTGGAACAAGGATAGCTTGGATCAGGAATATTTATATTCCACAGGGTTTTGGCGCCAGAAGTCTGGAATGCTTCAAGCCAAAGCAATACATTTCCACAGAAAGAATCAGGCTATTCTGGAATGTATTAGGGCACATTCTTATAGGTTAAGAGTGTGAAGATCTTTTTGGTTAAGATCTGGATTGGATGACGCTGTTATGTCATAAACCATGTGATAGGAATCCAGGGTGATTCCAGAACTGGAGGGGTTTTCAGCCAAATTAACCCAATTGGTATATAATGGAAACAGGATAATAATTAATAAAAAAATGATGCTTATTGTGACAATGGTTGCTTTCCCCTCAATCTTTTTATGCTTTGTGTTTTTGGCTTTTAACTGAAATAAGACTACCATGGAATGAAAGAGATGGTCTGTAGCCAAGACTATGGAAAGCAAAAAAAGTGGAAGTGATCATCGGATGGTAACAAGTTTAACGCCAAGATTGCTTGTCTGGAATCCAAGCTCATCAAAGCTTACATAAAGGATTCCCCGTCAAACCGTAAAAAAGTCAGACCGGGATAATGAAGAAGCACACATGAATTTCCTGGATCCGTCACATGCCTTGGCTTTTGTGCAGCTGGAGCATACTGGGATTGGCTTTGAGGCCCTCCTGGAGGATGCTTATATCAAGAAGCAATCCACCATCTTCAAAGGCTACCTGGATTACTTTGAGCGCCAATGGGTAGGCAAGAAGGTGACTTCCTGGAGAGGAAAGAGCGGGGCCACTGCCCTTTGGAATTTTCAGGGCGCCTGACTCAAGGGGGCAATAAAGACCACCTCCAGCCTGGAAGTGTGGCACAAGCACCTGAAGGTGAAGTTTGGGTCAACCCCCAAATACAACAAGTTCTTCCAGAAGCTACAGGAGGAGCAGGCCCGGACTGTTTCCAATTTTTGCGACCTGGCCAACCAAGTGGCCCCCAAGAAGAGGAAGTCCAAGGAGCAGGACTACCAGGAGAACTTCCAGAAGGTAGTGAAGAAGAAGTATAAGGTAGCAGAGATAAAAAAATACCTAGAAGATGTTGTCACTGCTCTTGCTGGTGGCTTTAATTAGCCCAATAAACCTTGCTTTTTATGCCTGTATACTTTTTAAATTTTAATGTTTACTTTATTTTGTGGATATTAATCATATTTTTAGGTATAAATGGTAAGTTTCAGATACAGTTTCAATGTGGTTTAGTAAGAAATATCTTATATTTTGTTAATTTATCTTTAAGGCATGATATTTTTTCAGTTATGCTTATATAAGTATAATAGATTAAATATAGAATTTTCTTATATTTTGTAGTTATTATGATAAATAAAATATCTTTGTTTTTGGTTCATTAGGATTTTAATTTTTATGGGAATAAAAAATAGTTTTATAATAAAGAGTGTAATTTACATAGTAAATTGAAAACTACTTGCTTATATATCCTTATTCTTATTACTTATGGTATTTTTTATTGCATTTTTGAACTCTCTGGGGTCATTTTAGTATAATAAAGTATTTAAATATATTTATATATTGAAAATGTTCAGGGTAAAGTGTGCTGTTACTTAAAAAAGTGTTGACATCCAGGAGACAACATTAAGTAAAACCAGGTTGTCACTTTACTATAGTGTTGACATTAAAAGTGTCAACATGGCCACTGTCAACATTTTTAGTGTTGACATGGGCGCTTTTGCCCTCAGCCCTGTTTGAAGGGCAGAGACTTCACTTGATTTTTTACCTAGGTCTTTTTGTAATGATGCAGATTAAAGCAGAAGCACACAATCTTTCTGCTGTAATAATAAAGCTGGATTAAATTTGCCATATATTAGATGGAAAAAATTGCCCTGGATACAGCTCAATAGAGAATGTTATTTAGGATGCAGTTATTCTTGCTATGACAGATCCAGGCCTAACCAGTCCATCCTACCATTATCCTGCCCTTGACTCTTATTGCCATTACCTTCCTGTGACAAAGCTTTGAGGAGTTTTTTCTCCAGGGAGGCAATGGCAATAAGAGTCAAGGGCAGGATAATGGTAGGATGGACTGGTTAGGCCTGTATCTGTCATAGAGCCCAACGCAGGGGCAGAATAAACCCCATGGTGAAAGGAGTTCAGTTGACGCTTGCTAAGTTGACCTTGTTTTCTGGAAATCCCAAGGAAGGGACGCCTTTCTGAAGGAGCAGTGATTTGTGCAGCAGAACTCAAAGCTATTAAAGAAATGTTGTTGCTTAGAAGTGTTAGCTGTACCAGCCAGGAGGATACTTATGTGTGGCAATGGTTGCTTTCCCCTCAATCTTTTTATGCTTTATGTTTTTGTCTTTCAATTGAAAGAAGACTACCATGGAATGAAAGAGATGGTCTGCAGCTAAGAATATGGGAAGCAAAAACGTGGAAGTGATCACCAGATGGCAAAAAATTTAATTCCAGAATTGCTTGTCTGGAATCCAAGCTTATTAAAGCTTACATAAAGGATTCCCTGTCAAACTGTAAAAGAGTCAGACCGGGATAATGAAGAAGCAAGCATGAATTTCCTGGATTCATCACAGAGCCCAACACGGGGGTTTACTTTTGGCTAACCTTAACCAAACTTCTTGACACAGTCAAGACAATTAAACAATATAATTAAATTGTCATTAATTATATTCCCAGCATATATTAATTAACTTTCCCAGTTAATTAAACTGTTTGAAGACACCAAGTATTTACTTGACACAGTCAAGTCCATTTCAGCCCTATGATTAAATCTTCATTAATCATATTTAAGGGTATCAATTAATTAACCTTCCCAGTTAATAAATTGGTTTGAGACACCTAGTCTAATAATCTGAACCTTTCAGATATACATTACGGCCCTCAATTAGTACAGCCTAATTGATTCCTTGGTATCATTACTACGCTGGAAAGTCTCTCCAAGGCCAATCCTATTGTTTTGAATTTCAACCTATGAAATTCATCACAATTCAACCACTTTGTGAAACCACAGCCCAATGTGACTGTAGTACAGCCACACTTGCTGTCACATATGAGATAACAGCTCCACCAGAAAAATCCTCCTAGCCAATTGTATCACAGTGCTCCTGTTCTCAAGCTGCCACAATCAATATAGTACAGGGCTAATTTAAACATACACTTTGACAATAGAAATTACTAGTTTTTTTCAATGCAAAGTCCTGGAATCTACTGCTCACACCCCCAATAAAACTCTAAACCCAAACATAATTTTTAAAAAATTTATATATAATTTCTTTAAAATATAATCTAATCAAACCTTTTATATTCAACAAATGAATACTGTAAATTCAGAACCTGAACGTAAAAATGTGGGATTGTCAAATCCTTGGTCCAAAGTTCAAATCACTTTTGCAGGCAACTCAGCTGAGTGAAAAATAAAATATTTAATAAAATCAACCATTTATTTTGATTTTTTTGGTTTATTTATATTGGCAAATTTCAAATCTCTTGAGCAGATAACTCAACTAACAAAAGACAAAACTCAGCAAACAAATGCAGGATACATGGACCAGAAATGTGGGATTCTAATGTACAATTTGAGATTTCCTGTATTTCAATTGAATCATGGACATCATGTAAAAATTAACAAATCTGAAATTGCGGGATTGTCAAATCCAAGAACCAAATTTCAAATCAAAAATGAGGTAAATTTGAAATAAGTATAATTTATGGGTGTCTCAAAAAAGATGCTAAAGGATATAGGGTGGATTTGTGCTAATTCTTTTAGGAATCATAGGCATTCTAAAAAATCACCCTATTCCATTTTAGGACGGCTAAAATTTAGATGCTTGATTACAGTAGATTTCAGAAGACGCTAATAATAAAGTAGAATTATATATTACAATCTATCTTATCATGTTGTCTTTCCTTTGATGTGTTGATAATGTGTTTGCAATTAATTGGACACACATTATCAACACATCAAAGGAAAGACAATGTGATAAGATAGATTGTAATATATAATTCTACTTTATTATTAGCGTCTTCTGAAATCTACTGTAATCAAGTATTCTTAGTAGCAATACATGAATACATAGTTATTAAACTAATGGTTTATCTTTCCCCCCTCTCCTTCTTCCTCAAAAATAAGTTTTGTTGGCCCCTTGGCTATGCCAGGGGCCAAAAATCTTTTAAAAAATTTCTGCGTCATCAGGAGAGTAGCTCATAAATAATTATATGACTTTATGATTGCTATTTTAGTGATTTAAAGTGCAGAATATTGCATCATTTCCAGTTTAGATAATTTTTCATTTCACTTAATTTCATGTCTAAACATGGGTGTTTAGATTGGATTTTTCATTTGATTTTATGCAGAGTGGAGCTTCTTGATTTGGGTTGATTTGTCCTAGTTACTTACTGTACATTCAATTTGGATTCCAGTTCCCGCAATTATTATTTGAGTTTACTAGTGGCATTCAAAAGCAATTTGAAATTTGGTTCTTGGATTTGACAATCCTGCAATTCCAAAAAACATAGTAAACTTAATGGAAATGGTTAATGGATTTGAACGCTTCAAATCTGATTCCAGTTAATTCATTTTGTCCATTGGAAATATGCAGTTTGACTTGAACTTTGTAAAGTGTCTATGAGTTCCCGCAATTTTAAAAATTTCCAATAAATACTCAAAAAAATCAATTTAATTAAAAAAGGCTATCCCGCAAAAGTGATTCAAAATTTGGACCAAGGATTTGACAATCCTGCATTTTTACGTTCAGGTTCTGAATTTACAGTACATAAAAAATATGTTGTGTATATACTTCTTTGAAGTACAATAAATGAGATAAAGGGGAAGATTAGAAAGAGAATAATACTTTATTTTATATGAATATAGGATATTATTAGTATCATAAGAAGCCACATACCATCCACGTACATCATGGAGGTCATGGGGCTTATTTGAGCAATGTTTTTCTTAAGTCATGAGGTTTATTCAAGCTGTGTTCTGTTTAGGATCTGGATTATTTGATCCCCGTAATAGATGGTTGACTGATAGTAGTGCCACCAGTTTACTGGTTAGTCAGTGAGTTGTTTGGTGACCTGTTCTATGAGATACTTGGGGTGTTAATTCCCCAAGAGGGAGTAATCAAAGATGTTGCAACATCTCCCCCTAATGTGCTGGAAAGTGGAGCCTTGGGAATTTTCTTAAGTGTTTTGGGGATACAAGATTGATATTGGTCCATTTTGGTGTTGAGAACAGGGAGTCTGGAGTTGCGCTGGGCTGTTCTTGCCTTACATAAGCAGAGTTGGTCATGGTGCATATGTTTTAGTTCAGTTTGGGCCCCAATTCCCTTGATGAGGTAGTTAATAATGGACTTGACTTCCATGACAATGCCTGGTCCACATAGCCCTAGATCCAATTTATGCTGGTTATGGTTGAAAACCCATATTTTGTCCCCAACTTGGAATCTTTCCTGCTGTAGGGGGATTGCTTCTCTCTCAACTCTTTTTGTTTCCCATTTCCTCTTGGTATTTTCTTGTGTGTTGTACATTGGGGTCACTGTTGTCTGGCTTCTTTTTGGGAAAAGATAATTGTGGTCCTGTGGTTGTACTAGCAAGAGCAGGCTTTTGTCCATAGACAAGTTCATAAGGCTTTTGCCTGTTGTGAGATTAGGCTGGTTGACCACAAATGATCAGGCTAATCATGCACGCAGATCTTACTCAGTTACATGCCCAGTTATACGCCGTATAATTGCTAGTTTATTTTAATAGATGTAACAATTATACGCCGTATTATCATTTGGGTATCACTACATCAAGTGCAGTTAGTATACACCGTGTAATTGGTAGTTTATTATAATAGATGTAACAATTATACGCTGTATTATCATTGATTGTCCCAATGTGATGCAATTATATGCTGTATATTGCTTGCTATATTATAATTGATGTACTTATTATATGCCACATAAATGTTAGCCAACATAGTGTATATCATTGATTACACGGCGTGTAATCACAAAATCATCAATTGTATATTACCTATCCTACCCTACTGGACGTTGTATCAACTCAGCTCAACACAGCCTGATGGACTTATATGTCCATATCAAACAAGTGATATACCAGTGGCTAAGAAATACCAAGTTCAGATCAGTATTACACTGCGTATAATTGGGTTCCTTATTAGTTTGGGTCAGTATTACATGGCAGATAATCCTCTGAGTCACTAATGGATTGAGTCTGCTATTATAAAGTGTATAATCCCTAATTCAACTTGTTGCATTAATAAGCAGAAGGTTTGCCAACCAGAAAAGGATCACTGATTAAGCCCTGTAAATGGAATACCAGTATTCTATCTTCTAATGTAGGAGGGCTGAACAAGGACAATTTCTAAGCATCAACTAAATACAGCGTAGTTTCCCAGCACAATAATAGGCGTGTAAGATACAGCCAATTGATAAATGACAGTAGGCTAGCTCAAGAAGAGCGTAGGCTGTAGCTGAAGTGCCATGGATGCCTGCTAAGGCCAGTAGCATATCACGTGCCAAGGACAGCCAATCAGGGTGGGCGTAGCCAGCAAAGATAGACCTATTGAAAAGGTAGCCACTGAGAACTTTCTTAAAGGACAATAACAAGGGTTATTGCAGTATATATTGATATAGACACCTGAAAGGACAACAACAAGTTCATAGTTACACCTGGATAGATTGCAGCTGCTGGCTAGATTGTACTCCAGTATTAATAAACGTAATTATATTCAAAGTTCTATTCTATTGTAGTCTGTAGTGCTCTTGCATAGGATTAGGTAGAGTGCATTGGCAAGGCTAACATCTATCTGTAGCTTTGAACATATCAGCAATAACACAAGTTGCTCAACATTGGTGCTCACTTGAAACCAATCCTCTGCCAATGCCTCAGGAAACTGCCCCCGCCTGCCAGGAATTGTCCCTGGCACCGCCTCCGCCTAGCTTTATCAACAAGCATGGGCACAAGATGAAAATGTCTGACAGTGAGTGTGCTCCTGTCTTCTCCGTGAGCAACCCCGTGGTCGTTCACCCCCCCCCGCAACTGTCCCTTTGGTTGTGGCTCCGTTGCCCTCTGTTCCCAAGGGTCCCGCCTTGGTTGGCTCATATGATTGCACACAGATTGTTAAGCTGGCCAAAACCTTGCTTTGGGGATTCCGCCTCTGTCCCTCAGATCTCCCAGACCAGAATCTGAGCTTGTTCTTTCACTACTGGGACCAGGAATTCTGCTGGCAACTTTACTGGCTCTATCGTAACGCTTTGTTCCAAGCTCTCCAAGAGCGCCTTGGTAGTGGTGATCACGCTGTGGAATACCTTGCTGGCTTTGTCCAGCCTTCAGTAAAACAGCTCCAACTTGTTGCTGCCCGTCAGAACCTCAAACGTTCCTCCCTTGGTGACGCCCTCCTCTCCTGCCGCCGCAACTGGGCTGAACAATGGGCCACAGCCAACGCCTCCTTTTTGGAGATGCGTGCTGTGGTCCTGGTTAATCAGTCCATGGGGGGAATGCACATGTTTGGATTGATGAACTGATCAGCATACTGAACACAAAATTCAGAATCATGGTCTACAAAGCAATGGATGCACGTGGAGCCTCTCTAGCATGGCTGCAAGACGTCCACAAGTTCTGTGCCAAGTCGGACAAATTTGGCGTTAGAATGGCAGACAACATGACCATGTTGGACCAAAACGTTATTGCCCTAGACAGAGAAGTAGAGCAGTTGGGCTTGCGTCTCCACCAATTTGAAAAGTATGTTCTGGACAATTTCCAGAGACTGGAAACTAGAGTTGACAACCAAACAAAGGCATCTTGATCATCTACACCAAAGCCGCTACCCTGCCCATACAGTGCAAAGATTTGTACACTTGAGAGCAGAATAGCAACACTAGAGAGCACAATCCAGGGATACAAAGAGGAGTTCTCCAGAGCACATGAGACTATCATGGCACTACAAATGGAACAGCTGACACTGAGAGACGCCATTTCACGCCTTTCTAAAACAACCGCCACTGTAGAGTCTGAGCTCCGTCAGAAAAGCCAGCAGATGGTAAACAACAATGTCCACAATTGCCTGGCCAGGATGGAAGCCCAGATGCAGCTACTGGCAACAAAAGGCTGCAACTGCATCTCAAGCAGCCATCAGACTTCTTCTTCAACACATACAGACCACTATAAAGATGCTGCCAATACCTCTGAGGAGGAAGGGGAATCACCAAACAGGGGGATTCCCGAGGTCTTCACAATCCTTCCTTCAAGAGAACCCTTCACACCAAAGGCAACGCCTAGGGCTAGGCGTAGCTATACAGCGGATAGGCAATCAACTGCCTCCCCCTGCCAACGTCCCAAGACTACAGTTGTAAATGATTGGTTCAAGCCTCTGAACCTCCCCAAGTTTGACAAGCAGGGTAATGTACATTCCTTCTTGAGACTGTTTGAGATGGCCGTGAGAGGTGCAAGCAACCACCAAAAGGTGACCATGCTCATCACCACACTGGACGCAACCAGCGTCAATCTAGTGATGCCACGCCTACCTGCAACTGACTGGACGTATAAAGAGGCTAGACAGGCATTGCTGGAAGAGTTTGGTGGTGAGGACATCCTCTTCACCAGGAAGTCTGAGTTTGGCGCAATAAAGTTCTCCCCTGGCAAAACCCTGCAGGAATTTTCAGAACAATTCTACCACAATGTGCTGGTGCTTCTTGGCTCTGGTACAGTCTCCACCTTCAATATCTGCGCTGCAATGAAGCAAGCCACCCACCTGTACAAAGAGCTCCACAGAGCAATGGCCCCCACCTACGCCAAAGGCAAAGACGTATCAGAAATTGTTGACTGTCTCTGAAGCCATGCTGAGACGTTTGGTCCTCCCAATTGCCCCGAGTCCAAACAGTCTAAGCCAGCCTACAAGAAACCACGCTTTCAGAAGGAGGACTCTGCTAAGATCTCTGCACATCCTCCTGACGTGAAGGGCCCCTACTGCATTGCCTGCAACACTGTCGGGCACTGGAAATCAAAGTGCCCATCCAATGCCAAGAAGGTGCACGTGGTACAAGCCCACCCCACTGGCACAAGTGAGGGGAAAGCAAAGGCGGAGTAGAAGAGGGAAATTCTACCTCTGCAAAATCCCTCAACATTCCCATCAAACCTGGCCCTGAAGACCAATATCCCAAAGGGCTGCATGAAGACGCAATCCACATGGTTGTAGCCAACAACCTCTATGCTGGGACAACATGGCCCCAGCCCGCAAAAACTGAAGCCATATCTAAGATGAAGCGCCCTGAGTCAAAGCGTGACATACAGGTATTCTTGGGTATAGTTGGTTACTATTGACGGTTCATCCCCTGCTTTGCGGCCGTTGGAGAACCTCTCTTTCACCTGCTGAAATTGGGAGTCAGCTTTGTATGGAGCAAAGAATGCCAAGGAGCCTTTGACAAGCTACGCTTGGCCTTGCCAAGCGACCCTGTTCTGATGTACCCATACTTTGACAGACCATGTTTGATCCATACCAACGCCTTGCTTACTGCAGTTGGGGCTGTACTATCCCAACTGTACAACAAAGGACTTGAACACCATGTAGCCTATGCCAGTAGGACACTAAACTTCCACAAACGCAACCATACAGTGACAGAGCGCAAATGCCTGGCAGTCATTTACACATGCAAGCAGTTTTGGGTCTACATTCTGGGTGTACAGTTCACAGTGGTCACTGATCACGCATCCCTAGCTTGGCTCTAGAGCCTCAAGGAACCAGAAGGCCAACTGGCTCAATGAGCATTGAAACTACAGGCCCTGGACTATGAGATCCTTCACTGCCCTGGCAGCAAACACCAGAACACAGACTGCCTTTCCTGCTTACCCACCGTGGCCCTGGTGAGCTTGTTAGCGGATCAGCTGTACCATAAGATGATGACTGGGAAGTTTAGCAACAAACCTGAGAAAGTACAGCATATTCTACAGGACCTTCAGAAGGATACAACACTATACAATGGCGTACTGTACAAGCTAGTGGATGGTAAGGAATGCATATTCCCTCCTTCCTCCAAAAGGACTAGCATTGTTACAGCCGCTCATAAAGCGACGGGTCATGGTGCCTTTTGGAAGACCAAAGAGATCCTGTCTTGCACCTACTTTTGGGAGGCAATAAATTTCGACATTCAGGAGACAATTGACTGCTGCATTGAGTGCCAAGGGAATAAACCTCTACGCAAAAGAACAACCTATCAAATGGTGCAACCCTATTTTGCTTGGCATACTGTATCAATGGACGTAGTGGGACCACTCCCACGTAGCGGCCCTGGCTTTCAATATGTGATAGTGGCTATAGATCACCTAACTAAGTGGGTGGAAGCCCAGCCTCTAAGGAAAGTTGACGCCCCCTCCACTGCAAAATTTGTCTTGGATGCCATTATACTTTGCCATGGCTGTCCCCAGTTCCTGCTCTCAGATAACGGAACTAATTTTATGGCCTCTGTAATATCAAGGGTGAACAATCTCATGGGAGTCCGCGGAGTGCTCTCCACTCCCTACCACCCTGAAACCAATGGGATGGTGGAACGTGTCAATGGTACCCTAACCCAGATCCTCCGGAAATTGGCTTCATCACATACATCCACTTGGGAAACATACTTAGGAGCAGCAGTGTTTGCGTACAACATCTTGTTGCATTCTACCACGGGTGCATCTCCTTTTCAGCTGATGTATGTTTGACATCCTGCCATTCTGCCTGTCCTATACTTGGCCACAGGCGACCCTGGGCAGCTTTCCTACAATCAGTACCTAGGACAACTAGCCAATACCCTCATCAAATTGCAGGCATCTGATTTTAGCAACACAGCTATTGAAACCCAAGCCAGATTTGAAAGAGACTCTGCTAGTAGGGCCCCATTGCCTTCTTTTGAGGTAGGGGAGGGGGTTGCATACTGCAACACTAGAGGAGCAGGTAGATCCCACAAACTAGAAAAACTATTGTTAGGTCCTTTTGAGATCATAGAGAAGACCTCACCTGACGCCTACACCATCAAGGACAAGAATAGTGGACGCATATTCAACCATGTACATGCAAAGTTCCTTTGCCCCTTCTGCACCCCAAAGGAAGGGCCTAATTAAACACTATCTGAACTCACAATAAAAATAACATAAGTAATATAGGCACATCATACAATTCATGATAGGGAATATATAAAAGATATAAAAATATAAAAATATAAAATATAAAAAGATATAAAAACAGAAAAAATATAAGATATAAAAATAAAATATAAAAGTGCATTGTATGAGAAGAGGACTTAGTCCTACAAATCTTTATTGGTGAGTGTCTTCCTCAGGCTCCTCAGGGACATTGTGGGTGGTAGCCTCCACATAGTCACTGAAAGCGTGGGTGGCCACCACCTGGTAGAGGACAACAACGTTTTGGATCCACATACGCCGCGCTTCAGGGGACAGCTGTTCCCAGTGCATAATGGGTGCACTCAAGGCCAGCTCCCCCCCCCCCTGTGAGGCAACCCAGCCCACACTTGATGGGGAAGCATGCTCCCAACACCAGGCACTTCACAATAAACCCTTTGGAGGGGTAATCAGCCAGAAGTCCCTGTTGGCGGCAAAGCACTTCGCATCAATAGAACTCTAGAATGGCCTGCATCTGGGCCAATGAACCCCAAGGAAGCAAAGGCTTTGGCACTAGGAAAAGATTCCCCATCAAAGCCATATAAGGGAGATATTGGGCGGGATCCCCAGTCTCCAGCTTCTCCAAGGTTAGATTGATGGCTGCTGCCAGTCTATTGTGTTGGTTATCAGTGCATTGAAGACCCCACTAACGGGTAGAGTTGGGACTGGGCCCCCAAGCACGGGACCAGACCTGCACTACCACACGGTTGAAATCAATCACCTGCGCGTATTTGGCATACAATGCCACATTGGAACAAGGCAGCTCCACTAAGACCCCCTCAAGAGGCCAGGCCAGCTTGCGAAGGGCCACGGAACAAACAGCAGGCGGGTGGTACTGCTTGGAGTGGCAAAGACGGGAGTGGATGTCTACCCCCTGGCCACAAGACAGAAGGACAAAAAGAAACTCACTCAGAAGTTCATAGCCCTGAAAAAGGCTATTAACTTCAAAGTTGTCATGATCTGGGCCGTATAATAGGACCACAGATCCCAACAAAGCCAGATCAGGGGTGTAAGGCACAGCAGGTGTGCGGGGAACAACGGCCCTGGCCCGCCAGACCTCCGGGTCCATAGGGGTAGCTCAACTGGCTCTTCTAACCACCAAAGGAGGACAATCCCCCTGCTTGGCTTCTTGCTCCAGGATTGGGCTAATCAGACGCTGGAAGGGATTGGTCACCACGGTGGTGGCCAAGGACAACTCCGAGCAAGTGTCATTATCCTGAGCTTGTAACAAACGCCAACCATATAATTGGAGACAGTGTGCCTCCTTACTCTGACGGTTGAACTCCTGCTGGTGCTCCTCTGACATGGTTGCCAGGAACTCCTGGTACTCTTCTTTAGTACTGAGACAGGAGGTTGTTGTTGAAAAAGTCATGATGCCTGACTCTCTTCTTACCCTCCCTATTTATGGTCAAGAGGGGGAAATGTGAGATTAGGCTGGTTGACCACAAATGATCAGGCTAATCATGCACACAGATCTTACTCAGTTACACACCCAGTTATACGCTGTATAATTGCTAGTTTATTATAATAGATGTAACAATTATATGCTGTATTATCATTTGGGTATCACTACATCAAGTGCAGTTAGTATACACTGTGTAATTGGTAGTTTATTATAATAGATGTAACAATTATACAATGTATTATCACTGATTGTCCCAATGTGATGCAATTATACGCTGTATATTGCTTGCTATATTATAATTGATGTACTTATTATACGCCGCATAAACGTTAGCCAATATAGTGTATATCATTGATTACACGGTGTGTAATCACAAAATCATCAATTGTATATCACCTATCCTACCCTACTGGACGTTGTATCAACTCAGCTCAACACAGCCTGATGGACTTATATGTCCATATCAAACAAGTGATATACTAGTGGCTAAGAAATACTGAGTTTGGATCAGTATTACATGGCGTATAATTGGGTTCCTTATTGGTTCAGGTCAGTATTACACGGCGGATAATCCTCTGAGTCACTAATGGATTGAGTCTGCTATTATACAGTGTATAATCCCTAATTCGACTCGTTGCATTAATAAGCAGAAGGTTTGCCAACCAGAAAAGGATCACTGATTAAGCCCTGTAAATGGAATACCAGTATTCTACCTTCCAATGTAGGAGGGCTGAACAAGGACAATTTCTAAGCATCAACTAAATACAGCGTAGTTTCCCAGCACAATAATAGGCGTGTAAGATACAGCCAATTGATAAATGACAGTAGGCTAGCTCAAGAAGAGTGTAGGCTGTAGCTGAAGTGCCATGGACGCCTGCTAAGGCCAGTAGCATATCACGTGCCAAGGACATCCAATCAGGGTGGGCGTAGCCAGCAAAGATAGACCTATTGCAAAGGTAGCCACTGAGAAATGTCTGAAAGGACAATAACAAGGGTTATTGCAGTATATATTGATATAGACACCTGAAAGGACAACAACAAGTTCATAGTTACACCTGGATAGATTGCAGCTGCTGGCTAGATTGTACTCCAGTATCAATAAACGTAATTATATTCAAAGTTCTATTCTATTGTAGTTTATAGTGCTCTTGCATAGGATTAGGTAGAGTACATTGGCAAGGCTAACATCTATCTGTAGCTTTGAACATATCAGCAATATCATAAGTTGCTCAACACCTGTGTTACTGTTGACTTGTGTTCTACAGACCATGAGTGCTGTTGACAGTATGTTAACCCAGGCCTTTGGATTGTTGGCAGATAACTTACTGAGGGCTTCCACTAGAGAGCCATTTAGTCATTATACGCTTCCATTTGCTTGTGGGTGATATGGGCTGGCTGTAACATGTCTTATTCTGTTCTTGGCGAGGCAGATATTGGTGTCAATGGCTTTAAGTTTGGTCCCTTCATCTGTAATCAGAAGGTCAGTTTTCCCAAACTTAGCTATGATCTCTTTGCCAATATAGTAGTTTTAAAATCTATGGCACAACTGAAAATACCTCAGATTTAAACAAATTCCAAGTTGCGCAAGATTCAGGATTCAATTAAATTAAAAAATTTAGTAAATAAATGAACTTTCAAACAAAAAACAAAATTTCAGTAGCCCATTATACAAAATTATAGCAAATATAGAGCGGTGTTGTTTAAATCACAAACAAAATGAACTGACATAACAAGTGAGATGGATGGATGCCATCCCAGAGTATATTGTAATCCAATCAGGATTCATATGAGGCACCAACAGAAGGACTAAAATGAAACAAAACTTGAGCAATCTAGAAGCAAGATTCCACAAGCACAAAACAAAATGAAGTCACACAAGATGTGTAGTGTGAGCAGCCTAAAATAGAAATATAACAGTTTAACAGTCAATCAACAGCTATCTAATTTAGGAACAGAGGCATTTTATTCATTTTCATGGCTCCTGATTTGTATGGAATGTTTTTGAGAAACTTCCAAATATGGACTCAAGATTACAATAAAAATAAATCATTAAAATTTAAAATTTCTATTTTTATTGATTTTATCCTATGTTTTAGTTTAATATGGTTTTTAACAGCAACAGTTTCAAAGGCACCAGCAGCCAAGCCAGCTTCAATGGAGGGAAATCAGAACGGGGTGGCACCTGTTTACACCCAAGCCTTTGAGGTGGGTAACAAGGAAGCTGACCTGTTACTGACCCCCAATCCATATGGCTTTGACTTATTCAGTAGTCATGTAGTGTCTAGCTCTGCCCCTGCTCCTGTACCCACCCCTGCACAAGCTGCTTGCCAACCAACCAATCAGGATGGCAAACTTGATTTGGAACAACTTCCCGCCACCACCCAACCTGCCCCCTACAGCCAATCAGGCTTCAGCTCCCCCGTCTCAGCACCCAAACACAGAATAATTACTGCTCAGATTCTCCAGTAAATTGTGGCGCTGAACTTGCAGGGTCTGTCCTGGGAACAGATTGCTGCCCAGTTGCAATTTGCCCAAGCTACTGTCATGTGGGGTTTTCAACAACCTGATGAACAGGGGGAGTCTGATTGGGACAGCCAAGAAGCCCAAGAAGGCCCCCAAGTCACAAATATCTGAGGCATACCAAATCATGCTTGATCTCCTCCAGCGGGATCCCAAGCTTCCCTTGACCCAGGTCCGGAAGCAACTTGCACACCATGGCATTTGGGTGTCTGAGCGCATGGTGCAGCTCTGGATGTATGGGATTGTGGCTTCAATATGGGTTCTTACCAATTTTGCTGGTGACCAATGTGATGGCAGTGAGGATTTTCCACATGTTCATGCCATTGAGTCCAACCTGGTCTGATGCCTGACAAGTTTATCAGATGACATCATGCTCATCTCCTATTACAAGCTATCAATTGTGTTTGACAATTTTGGTGCCCAAGGAAGAGCTTCAACAAAAAGGGAGGAAGAAGGTCAAGAAGGGGACATTTATTGGTGCATTTCTGGCTGTTTCAGCCAAGGGTTTGTCTACTATTGAACAAACCCAGACTTCACCAATGGCTACCAGTACAGCCACATCCTCAGTGGATTACTTGACTCCTGGGATGGCTTGAATTCCAAGCACTGGGTTTTCTTGAGCTACCAGATGGAGGGTGGCTCCACCGCCCTTGAGGCCATCCAGCAATGCGGCACCAGGCCTCCTTTTACCCAGCTGATCACGCTGACATCCATCTGGCTGATGTTGTCTTCTTTAACACTGGAGATACACTCCAGGAGCGCTGCCCTTGTGCTTTCAATGACCTCTATCTTGGGGTCCTTGACCACAATTCTCTCTTTGGTCACCAAATGATGGCAGACCTGTTTGCCCAAATTGTCTTTCATGTGAATATGGGCAACCAATCATTGAAGAACAAGCGCCTCCCACGCCGTACCAAAGCCACCTACCAGCCCATCCAGTCAATGCCAGACAAGAAATATAACAAGCGGTATATGGCGGCTATCACGCGCAATCCTTCTACCCCTACCCACACCACCACCACCCCCACCTTCCATCCCCACCCACCCAATCTCAGACCCTCAGGCCAGCACTGCCTCTACGTCTTCCTTCCTGCGCTATTCTGCCTACTAGGCATCACTCTTCCCTGCCCCAATAAACCCCCTGTTGCCAAACATTTTCTATTTATATTATCAGTATTTTGAATTTCAATTTTTCATGTTCTCTTTGTTTATAGTTGGCTTTATTATTTATGTTCAGCTTATTCTTATAAAATCATATATTTACTATGTTGTGTATCTAGACCCATAACACAGTTATTTTTAGCACTTTGCACAGCCCCTTGTAAAAATATTAACAGCAAATTGATGATTGGCTAAATTTGAATTAGAAAATTATAGGTTAACTGTTTTTAGATAAAGTTGTTACTGATTAAAATTCAAAACCTTAATGATAAACTTTAAGCCAATCAGGAGCCAGGTGATAAAGTGATTATTGTGACATAAAGGGTCATTCAATAATTCTTTGATGCATGTGCACTAGTTAATATGATTAACTAGTGCACATGCATCAAAGAATTATTGAATGACCCTTTATGTCACAATAATCACTTTATCACCTGGCTCCTGATTGGCTTAAAGTTTATCATTAAGGTTTTGAATTTTAATCAGTAAGAACTTTATCTAAAAACAGTTAACCTATAATTTTCTAATTCAAATTTAGCCAATCATCAATTTGCTGTTAATATTTTCACAAGGGGCTGTGCAAAGCGCCAAAAATAATATGGCAATTAAGGAAGCAATGATAACATAAAGCAAACAACACATATTGAGATGAGCGTAAAACATATACAAAATGGGGAAAAAGATGAGATAGTGTAGCAAATGAAAAAAAAACAGGAAAAAACAAAGAGGCACTAGTATCAGAATAATACATATTTTATTGGGGTGAAAGCTATAAAAACATATGAAAAGGTTAGTAAAAAATCAATGAGAGAATTGGAGAAGCTTTTGAAGGATCTTGACTCTGCAGTTGCAGAGATCAAAGAAATTGACTGCAAGGTCAAAGCAAAAGTCAAGGCTGCTGTCCTTGATGGAGACAAAATAGGCAAGGTGTCTGCAAAGGCCCTTATGACTAAAATACCAGACACCCCTGAGAAGACAATTGAGCGCTTACTAAACATTCAGAAGACGGTGGTTGAGGGCTTGCAATTCAAGTTCTTTGCCCTCTCTGTGCCGTCTGTCTGGGTGACCCTGAAATGTATGCCCACCTAAAACCTACCAAGCGGGCAAGGACAGAGGATACTGAATTGCCTGCTCAACTTCTTGCGCTGAGAATGGCAAAGCCTGCCAAAGCCGCAGGCAAGGAGGAAACCTGAAAAGGTACATAAAAAATTATAATTAATAAAAATTTCAAAACACTTACCTTTTTTGGTAGAAAACATTGATGATGAACTCCGCTGGGTCCTGGTTCATTTTGTCCCCGCCATGTTTTATGCCAACTACGCCAATCATATGGCCAAACAGCTCTATCTGTCCCCCTGTCTTGCAGGAGCTTGAAGACAGGGTCCATGTACCTTTCTGATGACAAGGGACACGCTAGCTGGGCTGACACACGCCAAGGGGGCATCCGAGTGGGTAGTTACTGCCTACAAGGATGCCCAATTGCTCTGCCTGGACCCAGTATCCCTCAATTGAGTTTACTGTGTAAATTCCATTGAGCTTGTTTGGGATGTCCTGGAGATGCTCCCATTCAAGAATGTACCAGAGATGGGCCAGGTCCATGTGGCTGCCCTCTTCTGCTTCCTGGTAGAGCATACCATCTCTTACCTCTTGGACAACTTTGGGGGTGCAGTGTCAAAACTGGCTGTTGCAGACACAACAGCTGTAAAGAAGACAAAAATCTTCCTGGTAGACTTTGGGCTGGCCTGGAGTGCCGACAAGACAGGGGTCCCAGCAGCTATGGAGCTCATGTTTGCATAGACAAAGCACAAGAAGAAAATTAGTACCATGTATAATAAGCTCTGTGAGCTTACAGAAGCCGTTTCTGGGCAAAGGCTTCACCTCATTGTTTACCTGGGGTTCCTCTTCTACTTTGGGATGGACACATCTGTAGAGGACCTGGACAGGGTCCTTCTTGGGTTTGACAAGGCCTGGCTCTCCCTGGATGGGAAGAAGGTCCCCCCAGATACAACTCGGTGGACCATGTTATCCAGGACGCCTTGGTCCTGGCTGGAATTTACGGGTTTGCAGCCCCGCCAGAGAAGCTGCTGCTTCACTCCCACCTGACTGCACTCCCTTTCACCAGCAAGCGGGAGTAATTTAACCAGGGTGTATCCACTGTCCACCGTCCACAGTGTGGGGGTGGAGGTTGTGCGCTTTCCATTGCGGGGTGGGTACATACCACCAAGCCCATTATAGGTGCTCTTAATTTTTTCTCTATATCAATAAACATCTTTATACTCTACATTATTAATATATATAAAAGTGAGTCTGTCTGTCTGTAATGTCACCTCGAGTAGGCTCAAGCCGTAAGGGATTTGACTGAATTGATTTTTACTTAAATTTGATTTTAAAAGTTGATCGTTAAGCCAAAAGCTCAATTTGGCTCATCCTTACATTCAATCCCTTACATGCATCTTTGAAAGTACACGGATTGAATTTAGTGGAGTGTGGTTTAAATCATGTTGAACTGAAATATAAGCCACCCGAACTTTAATAAATTTGAATTTGATTACTTGCATTTTAAATTAGTGGCTAACCCTATTCAACCATATCAAAGTGGCTTATCTTTCTAGATTACCCGACTCTAGAATGGGTGGATTAAAACTGGAAGAGAAGCAGCAATTGTTTTAGATTGGTTTATATGATTGGAATCATGCTCTGTGAGGATTGAATCGACGACGAAAAGAGAGCTTGGTCAATTTAAAGTGATACGGTTTAAATTATAAATATAAATATTAGTTTAAACAAGTAGATGGTTGGCTTGGACATTTCGAAATTCTTATTATTCATTTGAAATAATAGAATATTCCAATTCGATGCCACCTGATCCAAGTAGCTCCATATTGTTTCAGAGTAAACCTTGCTTGCCACAGCTTCATCCCAAAAGAACATCAGTGGAGTAAACTGGCTATGATAAAATTATGATTCAATATAATGATTTTCATGAAATTCAGAGGATGTAGATAAATTTTTCAGACGATTCCGATCAAAATGGTACCAAGCATGATGGCTCTAGCTGCTCTAGATGCTGAGATATATAGTTAAGTACTGCAATCGGGTTCGCGTCATAATCAAAGGTTCGGACTCGATTTGATATTATCTAAATTTACTTTAATGCACACTACAAAAACTAAAATCAATGTATCTCAGTGAATACTAAGCCGATTTTGATGTCCAATAGCTTATTTAAAAGCTGCAGATCAGCTCTACATTTATACAGACATTAAAAATCAATTACGAAATTTTAAAATAATCAGCTTAGCCTTACTAAACTTAATAGTGATACTATACTTATTTAGGTTTAGTTTTTATTTATACTTGGAGTATACAATTTTAATTTTAAATTTAAATAAATATAATTGAAATTACTTTTTAATAAAGCAATCAAATAAAATTTTAATTAAACATGCAATAAGTAATACAAGCCTAAAAAGACAATAAAATAAATTTAATTGATTTATTAAATTCAACTTTAATTCTGTTCTTGGACGGGGCAACCACCTAGTTTTTATTATAAATAATTTTTTAAAGTCTTATTTTAGCAAACAAGATTTGAAAAATATATCCCAGAGAAGGTCTTAATAAAAGCATAATAATATATGTTAATAAAATATACTTCTAATTTGTACACTTTACATTTAACTTTTTTAATTTGATTTTTATATTTATTTGACAAAAGTGATATAAATATATTTACATAATATAGTATCAAGTGTTTGGGATAATCTCAGATGGCATAATAAAAAAATATAAAATAAATAAATTACTTACCCATTGATGGTCTTGAAAAATGTGATTGTGGGCTTAGAAGCTTCTAAATATAAAATGATAATTAATAAATCCTAAATAGTAGATTAGAGAATATAAAAAAGTTGGGCACACTAAGCCTTTAATTGATTGGCTGTTTGGCTAGGCACGCAAGGTAGAAAAAATCAGCGTGGCCATAGAATTTGGCCACGGTCTCAGCTGGGAGGGTGTGGATCCCGGCCTGTAGCAAATCAAAGAGGTCCTCAGTCCCAGTTGGGGTTCCTCACTTGATGACTTGCTTGAGCCACCCAAAGACTTCCTCAATGGGATTTAGGAAGGGCAAATAGGCGGGGAGGAAGAGAAGGTGCAAATTTGCTGTGGCCAATCACTGAGGGCCCACTACAATGCTGGTGTCAATTGATGGAAATTCAGTAAGAATATCTGCCACCTTGTGGAGACCAATGTTGACCAGTATGTTACATTGGTGAAGCCTGGGTTTGTGCGCCTCAGGTGCTCCTGGACCAATTGTAGGAATGCTAGAAAGGTACAGCTGTTGTGGGAGCCTAGTATCATTTGATAGAGATTGACCCCCTTTGGACCAAGAAGAGCCAACATCAAATAGGTTGTGGCTCGGACTGCAGCACACTGAGCCATCCTGTCATTTGAGCCTTTGGGGACATACCCATACCAATTGTGCATTGACAGGCAAATGCTGATTTGTCAATGCAGTAGAATTTGACCGTCCCCTTGGTTTTGAGGGCAGTGTACACCTCTGTGTATTTTTTCCAGACGTCCATGTTGGCTGGGCTATTACAATTGTAGGGGGATACCCTGAGCTTTTTCCAGGAAAAGCACATTCCCTTGAGAAGATGGTAGTAAAAGGAAATTGAGGCCTCAACCATAAAAGTAGATTTGACCCTTGCCTGTATATTTGCCAGTTCAAGATGGCAGTCCCAGGTTATCCACTGGCAGATTGCCCATTTGTGCTCCTTGGTGAGCATGGTAGAAACGCGCAAGGATTTCTCTGCGGCAAGGACACAACCAGTGTTGATGAAATTGTGGAAGGTTTTACTGGTGTACTTGGGATCCACTTCAACAATGGCCACGGCTGCCTTGTAATTGCCTGATTCACACATTAGCTTAAGCAGGATGATGTGTTTGATGTCAGGGATGCGCTTCTGAGCGGGCTTAGTGGTAGTAG
Organism: Entomophthora muscae; assembly: GCA_014839935.2. Taxonomy (NCBI): domain Eukaryota; kingdom Fungi; phylum Entomophthoromycota; class Entomophthoromycetes; order Entomophthorales; family Entomophthoraceae; genus Entomophthora; species Entomophthora muscae. The sequence goes on from QTSX02003552.1 coordinate 1,085,811, forward strand.
TTGAATTGGGATCCTGCTCAGGGACTGGCTTGCAAGGCATGGGTACCTTTTTGTAGAAGGCTGCAACTTTTTTTAGCACTAACTGTCCCTCATCAGTTTGGTAGAACTCAGGCTCCTTGTCTTCTTCCTGGTTGCCATAGCTGATGTAGGGATTTTAGCTAGTATCAAGTACAGGCTTCACCTTCTCCAGCATGGCTGACGGGACCAACTCTTGCCAGTACACAACGTCAAACACATACAAAGTAAGTTCTAACTCCTTGTTTCTAACCATTTTTGTAGGGGTGACCTTGGTTGGCTTCCAGGTTAGCTTGGGGACCCAAGGATTGATGCTCTGCACCCTATCAGCTTGTAATCTTTGAACCGGCTGTGTCAGTGCAGCGTCACTATTGAATTCTCCTCTCCTGTCTCCTCCTTGAGTAGGCACTTGGATTGCACTAACTCTATTCTTTGACCTGCGGGGGTGACCACAACCGCAGTGCACAACAGGTGCCTTGGTAATCTGTTGTTTTGTTTCTTCCATTTTAAAATTTAATAAAATATTAAATAAAATTTAAAAAAGTTACTCTCTAATTTTAATTTTTGCTTTTTATCTGAATATGAATATTTGATTAATATTTTTCCCACCCAATATACCAATTATAAAATTTTGTTTCTTAATTAGTTGTTTTTGTTTTTACAACACCCATTTTAGAACATCTAAAATAATTTCCAATCATTTCCCCAGATTTTACGCCAAATTAAGCACCCAACAAAATATTTTTAAAATTTATGTCTAGTATTTTGTGTCTTATTTTAGATACCTTGGTATCATTCTTGATTACAGTCAATTGCACACAATATTTGAGTGATTTTGTTTGCATAGTGAGTTTCTATTGTGTTTTGTTTTTGGGTTAAGTTTTGACTCACCACACTTGGGTGTATTTTGTCACCAATTCACATAGTAAACATATGTAAACCAAAAGTCAACTCAAACCATTTTAGTTTGTGAATCAATGTATTTTGTATTTTATTTTGAATGGGTTTGCTTTGCGTGTGAGCACTTCTTTGCTGTGTTGACCCATTTTGCCCATTAACACCAAAAAACCTGTTAACATAATGTATATTTTACTCTGATAGTTGGAATTTGCTTAAATCTGAAATCATTTTGTTTAAATCTGAGGTATTTTTGGTTGTTGTCATAGCTTTTAAAACTACTGTAAATTGTCTCACATCATTGTCTTTGTGTTCTTTTGTAGCTTGGGATTCAGGCCATCTGATTGCATAGTTGATAGCTGTTATAATGTACTTTTTTCCTGTGTTATTGCTGGGCATTGGTCCCACAATACCCAGTGGCTACACTTTGAAAGGTTGTGTGATTGACAACGGTATTACTGATTTGGGTGGTGCCTTGGAGAAGGCATACTTTTCACAGACCTCATTTTGTTCCGGTACTTCCTTGATGTTGTCTAGCATGTTGGGCCGCCAGTAGCGGGTCTTGAGGTATTCATGTATGTTTCTGATACAAGTGTGTCCCAGATCTCTTTAATATTGGAGGATTGTGTCAATTTTTGTATTGACAGGACATAGGGTACAGTGTCACCATTTGGAAGTATTTAGTGTAGTGTGCAATATACATTTTTGAACAGGTGTTTTTTGGGGACTTTCTCTTGGATGTCCATTGGTGTGCCAGGTGGGATCCCTTCTTGGAGCTTACCATGATCAACATGGGCCAATTAGGGTCCCCATCAGTGCATAGGACATTTTGACAGTCCACATGTTTGGTGGTTTGCAGGCGGGGCTAATGTTGGCCAAGCAAAAGTTTGGTGGTTTGTTGCAGGTAGAGGCCTAGTAGGGATTAATGGCTACTAGGGAAGGTAAGGCCTGGCTAGTAGGTAATAAAGGACTACTAGAGGCAAATGATGTCCCCACCCAGCAGGAGATATTGGCTGCTGTGGGCTAAAGGTCCTCACCCAGAAGGGAACTATGGCTTCTAGGGATGATTAATGAGATAGCTCAACAGGGAACTTTAGCTGTTTGGGGTGGGGTGTCATGCCCTGCCCCAAAGGGCAGGCTCTTTGAAAAATTATTATTTATCATTAGCTTTCAAATTGGATTTTTATTATTTTTAATATTTGAAAATTTAAATCAAATGTTAATATTTAAGTATTTTTAATCAATTACCTTGTTTTTCAAATTTATTTGATTTTTTGAATTGTTGTCGTTGTCTTTTGCTCTTTCTTCCGCTCTGTTGCTTGCTCTAACTTATATATATATCTACTTTAAAGCTAGATAATTTTACCCACTTACCTTTCAAAAACCTCCCGCTTACGCCTTTGCCGCTCTCCAGTTTTATGTTGCTGATCTGCAACTTCTGTTGAGCTAAGTGGCTCTCCTTTCTCCAGGTTCTTCTTGTGGCCTCTCCAGTTGCTCCTTTTCTTGGCTGTTTGCCCTCCTGCTGATCTTTACAGGGACTGAGAAAGACAATTCTATATAATAAAGAACTTGTGAAGAGTAGGCTTTAAGCCAAAATTCTAAGTGATTTCTTCCCCTTCAACTTTACAATTTTTAAAAACTTCAATTTTGTCAATTTTTAGAATTTTGTTTCTTTAAATCCATTTTCTTAGTTTAGCTTTTTCCTTTATCCAAATGGAACTTTTAAAACAATGTTGTAACTGTGCTGTTTTAGCAGAGTTACAAGGGGAAAAAGATTTAGAGGATAGATAATAATCTTTATTGTGAGATAGTGATTATATAGCTATTGTGAATCAATGGATAGAAGGAACATGATTGGTGATCACACAGCTGGATGAAAGAGGGGGTGACTTGATCCTGCTAATGAGTCAAGCGTCAAATCAAGGTATCCACTGTGAGGGATCATCATTTGCTCATGTTGACTGATTTGGTAATCCAAGTTGACTTCCGGGTTTGGCTTTGAGTGGCCGGGTAATCAGATTGCAGGTCACAAACCCGCTTGGTTGGAACCTTGCTGGCGGGTTGAGCCTGCGGTTTCAACACCCCCTGGCTGAAAGTTGGCCTCCTCAGGGGGCAGGTTGTCAGGGAGGTTGTCAGGAGCCCAGGCGCCATATTGAACCAGTTGTTGTTTGGTGGCAGGCAGGGCAGTTTCTCGTTGCTTCTGTCTTGCTTTGCAAGGTTAAAGGCGGTTGTGATGTAGCGTCTTGTTTTGCTTGCATTTCCCAAGCCCTTGCACAAGGTAAGTGTTATTGTCATTTACCTTTAGGATTATCACTGGCCCTACTTTTTTGGGTTGTAGTTTGCTTCTGTCAACATTCATGACCCAGAATTTGTCCCCAACTTTGTGTCTTTGACAGATGGGAATGAAAGTCTTTTGTAAGTGTTCCTTTTCTTTGGCTGCTTGTTTGCTGTTGGCTTCCATTACTTGAGGATCATAACAAGGGGGGACTTGACTTGGAATTTCCAGTTTGGGTCCTGTCAATGCTTGAATGATATTAGGCTGTGTGCCGTATACCAGTTCAAACGGGTTTTTCCCTGTGGATCTGTTCACTTGGGTTTGGCACACAAGTAATGCAGTTGGTAGCTGCTTATACCAGTCTTCAGTTCTCCTGGCGGTGAGTTTGGCTAGGGCTTGCACAAGGCTACCATTGAGCCGCTCTACGCTTCCATTGGCCTGTGGATGGTATGGTGTAGTGACAGTGTGTTTGACCTCATTTTTGGCGAGGTACATGTTGGTGTTTTTGGAGGTCAATTCTTTGCCCCCATTGGTTATCAGGAGTTCCGGCTTTCCAAACTTACTGATGATTTCTTTGCTAATGAATTGTTGGACGTTGTTACCGGTGTGTGATTTCACTGCTTGGGCTACTGGCCACCTTATTGCAAAATTGATGGCTGTAATGATGTATTTTTTGTCATTGTGCTTTCCTGGCATGGGGCCTACAATGTCCAGAGCCCATACATTGAATGGTAGTTGTGTTTGTATGGGAAGTACAGACTTAGGTGGGGTTTTGCTTCTGGCAAACTTTTTGCAGACCTCACACTGTTCTAACACTTCCTGGACATTGCAGTATAAGGTTGGCCACCAGGCTTTATGTTTTAGAAATTTGTACAGATTTTGGCTCTTGGTATGTCCAAGATCTCTGTGGTAGCAAAGAATGGTATTGACTCGTTGATGTGTGGGAATGTAGGAGATGGTTGTGCCATCTGACATCTTTCTGTGAAGAGTCCTGTATACATCAGCAAAGAGGTGCTCATTCTTGATGACCGTTTCTTTGGTGATATTGGTCGTGCCTGCAGGGAACCCTTTGTCCTTTGTACAGAGTACTAGGAGAGGCCAGTCTGGGTCAAGCCCATTCTCTCCCCTAGAAGCGCGGACATACAGGCGGGACAGGGAGTCTGCCATGGCGAGTTCAGCCCCGGGCTTATATTGGATGAGCATGTTAAACCTATCTAGGACTTCCATCCACCGCGCTTGGCGGCGTGAAAGGTTTGCTTGCGTCTTGAAATAGATGAGTGACTTATGATTGGTTAATGCCGTGAATTCTTCCTGCTGTTCCAGGTAACAGCGCCATTTGACAAGGCAGTGTACAATGGCTAGGAGTTCTTTGTTGTGGATAGGGTATCTACACTTGCCATCTGTCAGCTTGCGCGACTCATAGGCTACGGGAAGGAAGTTGCTGTCACTATTCTTAATTTGCAGAACTCCCCCAATGGATGCATCTGAGGTGTCGGTTTCCATCTGGTATTTGCCATCCTGTTTGGGGTATTGTAAGATGGGAGCTGTTGTGAGTTTTTCCTTGAGGCGTCTAAAACAGAGGTCACGTTGGGGGGGTCCATACAAACTTAGACTTGGCGCCTGTTATGGCGGACAAAGGGGCAGTCAAGACGCCACAGTTGGGTATGAAGCGTCGTACATAGGCCACCATTCCCAAGAAGGTGCATAGTTCTGACTTGTCCTTGGGGGGTGGCATCTTGAAGATGGCTTGTATCTTCTGACTGTCAGGGTTGATGCCGTCTTTTGAGACTATGTGTCCCAAGAAGGGTAGTTGCTCTTGGAAGAACTGGCATTTGGAGGGCTTAGACAGCAGTTTGTGTTGTGCCAGGGTTGCAAAGACTTCCTCCAGGTCCTTGTGATGCTGTTCCACCAAGGGGCTGTAGACAATGATATTGTCCAGGTACACAAGGGCGTGCCTGCCTATGTGTGGTGCAAACACTTTGTTAATGAAGGTTACAAAGGTGGACGGGGCATTGGTCATGCCAAAGTTGAGTACCACACATTTGTAGGAACCATACTTAGTGCAGAAGGCTGTCTTGGGGATGTCTTCCTCCTTGATACAAATCTGATTGTATCCTGTAGTTAGGTCAATCTTGGAGAAGCCAGAGGCTCCTCCCAAGGCATCAAAGAGATTGTCAATTAGTGGTAAGGGGTAACAATGCTTGATGGTGACTTTGTTCAAGGCGCGGTAGTCTGTGACCAGGCATAAGGTACCGTCCTTCTTGGCCACAAAGAATACAGCGGCCCTAAAGGGAGACTGTGAGGGCCAGATGAGTCCTTTTTCCAGAGCTTCCTTGAGATAGGCGCGCAGGGCGTTGTCCTTGTTTAGGGTCAGCCTATAAATGGGGCATGCCTTGGGTACGGCCCCCTTGAGTTGGATGGAGTGTTGGATGTGCTTCTCAGGGGGTAGACCAGGTAACTCTTCCTTAAAGATTTCTGGGTGATGGGCCACAATGTTGCAATCTTGCGGCGTGGAGGCGTCTTGGTGATCCTTGAAGTGTATGATTTCATACTGGCAGGAGTCCCAGTTGATAGCCTTCAGGTTTTCCTTCTCATCCGAGGTCTCCTTGATGTGTACAAAGACGTGGTCTCGTAGGAGTTGGTCTACAGAGTCTGGGTAGATTTGGTGGTTGACACCTTCACGCTTGATGGTCAACACTGAGGTTGCCTAGTCCACGTGGGGTTTGTTTTTCCGTAACCAGTCTAGTCCCAGTACAATGTCAAACTTGGGGAAGTCAATGACAGGACCTTGAATGGTGGAGTGGAGGTTCTCGAGCATGACAGAGAAGGGGGCAGTTTCTTTTGGCATGGCAATGTGATGTTCATCAGCCAGGACCACGTTTTTAATCCGCAAAGGATTAGTGGCCAGCTTGAATTTATCCACAAAGCTGCTGTTGACTAAAGTTCAATCTGCGCCCGAGTCCAAGAGAGCTGAGCCTGTGTAACTGCAAAAGTGGAAAGGGTAAGACATCAATTTATTGGGATGTCTGGCAATGGTGTATAGCACCGGGTCTTCCGAGGGCACTTGGATCATTGGGCATTGGTCCACGTCCTTGGGTTGGTATTCATTGTTAGGCGAGTCAGGAGTGGCGTGGGGAGAGCTTGGCTTGCTTAGTGCTCTCCTGGGGCTTTTCCCTTGTCTTGGTTGCCTTGGGTGGCGGTTGTCATGGCCATAGTTTTCCTGGGTGTGGCTCTGCCAAAGTGCTGCCACCCAGGGAAACCCGGCCCAAAGCCCCGCCCACTTGTGGCAATTGTAGATTTAAATCTAACAATTGATTGCAAGTGGAGGTGGCACAGGAAATTGGGTCTGAGTGGGGCGCGGATGCCTCACGCCCAATTTTCCCTTTCTTGACCTGCTGGTCAACAAATCCTGACCTCAAAAGAGGTCAGGTAACAGCTTACAGAACCACCATTGGTGGTATCTGTAAGCTGTCTAAATATCACATACAAGGAGGCCACCTCATCAAGATGTACCCAAAGGCTTTAAATAACAATTGTCCACACCAAACTACCTTATTAGTTTGATATTTTACTCTGAATAAATATCTTTCCTCAATGATTCACTTATTTCAATATTTCCCAATCAGATTTGTAATAACCAGACTTCTAGATTCTGCTTTCTTACCTCTGCAATTTCCTGATAATCTTTCACCTTCTGCTGAAATGATTCCTGAAACCCTCAAAATTGAATGTGAGCCTATCTATGCTGCTGATTCCTTGACGTTGAGCCAAATGAAGGTCTTCTTGATGTACCTGTGCATAATTTTCTGCTGCACCTTTCCTTATTCACTCTTCAAGGGTTATCATTTCCTAGTAAACACACATTGTCTCCTCCTAATTGATAATGTCATCCTAATTTGGGTGTACATTCCCCATTTAATTGATTACAACAAGCTCTCTCTACTTTACCCTGACATTATCAAACTACTCTAATTTTGATATATTGTATGGCCTGCGCATCTTTGTTGTTAGATCATTCTCTTGCATCATGGATATTTCAGTGGTGACTTCCACAATGCTCATTACTTTATTTTGGAGTATTTTTGCAGTGGTTTTCTTTCCCCTGTGATACCCATCCTTTGCAAAGATAGAGATCACACAACCTTGTTGTACTTTACTCTCACGCCTCAAATTCTGGCAGCCTGCTCCTAGCCTTCCATCCCCTTTGTTAAATACTGCCAGAGAAATCTTGGCACTAACTGAGGAATGGACCCAGCATGGTTTCCCTTAGAGGCTTCTCAGCTTCTTACTCAAACAAGCAGAACCCAAATCCTGTGAGTGGTGTTTGTCTATTCTTGACCAAGCACCAAACTCCTTTGATGATGCATCAACCCTAATCCCTTTGGTGACGTGCCAAGCTCTGGCAACTTCCTCTTTGATTGACTACAAAACCCTGTTCTCAAGTTCTCAAGGCCCTCAACCTCTACCCTTGCACCTCAAGCAGTTTCAAGCCAATGCTGAGAAGTCATCACTCCCTGAAAGCGCTAAGCTTGCGGCCCTCTATCTCAGCCTTGACCACACCGGTCAAAGTCTTTCACCCTGGTTGCACCCTTCTGCTTCTGTCTCCAATATGATACAGCGCCTCCTGCAAGCAGTTGGGGGTAAGCTAGTGACGCCCCAGCAGCCAAATCAGCCTCTGTTATTGGAGGCTCCTCCCATGTTAAATTGCTTGAAAAGTCAACAGGAGCCACTCCACAAGGGCCCATATCCCCTGAGGTTTCTCAATCTCTTGTGACTCCAGCCCCCACTCTGGCTATAGCTCCTGTCATCAATTCTCCTCTTCAGAGTATTCCTATCCTGGCTGTGCTCTCCTTTTACAATATTGACAACTCCAGCGCTACCCTGGCAAACTTGAACTCTATTGACTCCCAAGCGCTCACTTCAGGTAACACTACCAATACCTGTAAACTTATACGTTTCAACCAGAACTGTCTGTTGCTATCCGCCAAGGCTCAGGCTATAGTGGATCTCCATGTTGCCACTATGAATAAGGTTGCGCCTGCTCCTTGTCTTGAGCCTATTGTCATTGAACCTGTGATTGACCAACCCTTTGTAGCCCTGAATGAGGACCTGTTGTTCATTCAAACAGCTCCTCAACTCCAGGTACAAGTTGATTCCAATCTCCCCCCTCTATCAAATAAAATAAAGATGGGATATTTTTTGTTTCATTGTTCCTTTGCTTCCACATCACATCTAACAAAAGCTGTAGCTTTAGTAGATACTGGTGCCACAGACAACTTCATTTCAAAAGATCTGGTTGACAATCTAGGTTTAGAATATAATCCTGGAGCTCTGTGCAAAGGAGGGGTATCCAATGTCTTCCGTTCATTCAGACTACATCGCCTGTTATCCTTCTCCATCACTGATCATGCCTTTGTTGCTGACTTCACAGTGGCAAAGCACCTGCCATACCCAGTGATCCTAGGCATGAAATGGTGGCGGAAGCACAATATCACCCCAATCCTCAAAGATAACTTACTGAGGATTGCTCATCCTGCCAGAATTTCCTTAGAGGTACCAATGATCCCATTTGGGAAAGAAGCCCCTCACATCTCAATGTCAGTCTCAGCAACAACAAAACCCGCCACATCATTTGACGTCCTTCTGTTGTGCCTCTCCCACTTGCACGCAGCCTTTGATTCCAAGCTGGCTGATGGTCTCCCCACACACTCACAATTTGACTTTGGGTTTAAACTCACTGTTGATTTGGTGAAAGTTGCTTCTCCCATCTATCCCTTGAATTTAAAGGAGGAACAATGCTTAGAAGAATGGACAAAGGACATGGAAGCCAAAGAACAGATCTTTAGGAAATCTTCTCCTATATGCTCTCCACTGCTGTTTGTTCAAAAGTCTGATGGATCATTACGCCCCTGCATTGATTTTGGTAGCCTGAAAAATGTGACTGTACCAGACCCATATCCCATGCCCATTGAGTCTCAGATCTCCAGGGAGGTGGAAAAAGCTAGAATCTTTTCAAAGCTGGACCTCTTAAATGCTTTCAACCAGATTAGCATCAAAGAAGGTCAGGAATGGCTCACTGCTTTCAGGACTAAGAAAGGCATCTTTCAGTACCAAGTCATGCCCTTTGATCTAAAAAATGCCCTGGCAGTATTCCAGAAGATGATCAATGCAGTCTTAGGTGACCTCATTAGGAACTGTGCTATAGCATACATGGACAACATTTTAGTATACTCTCTGGATGAGGAGTCTCATGCCACCCACCTTTGTGCTGTAGTAGAAAGGATCCAAAAGGCCAATCTTGTCATCAAACTGATCAAATGTGAATTCTTCAAGAGTAAGGTTTCTTTCTTAGGAAATCTGATTTTGGAGAAAGGCCATGCCATTTCCCCTGACAAGGAAGCTGCAATAAGGAATTGGCAGACCCTGACAAACATTACCCAACTCTGCAGTTTCCTGGGAACATGCAACTTCTTGAAACGCTTCACCCCCTACTTGTCAGAAACAGCAGCCCCCTTTACGCTGCTAGTGGAAAAAAAACTCTGGAATGGTCCACACAATGTGATGCTGCGTTCAATGCTGTTAAGAACATCATGTGCTCTGCAACCATGCTCTGCCATGTTGATGCCTCCAAACCCTTCATCATAGCCACAGATGCCTCCAAATTTGCCATTGCCTCAGTCCTTCTACAAACTGCTGATGATGGACTAGAATACCCTGTGGGCTATTTCTCAAGAAAAATGAAATCTGAGGAGCTCAGCTACATGATCTATGACAAGGAGCTATTAGCAGTAGTAGAGTATATGAAATACTGGCAGCATCACCTTTGCTCAGCCACACACCCATTTACAGTAAGGACAGACCACAAAGCCCTACTGTATTACCAGGAACCTCATCTCTTAACTGAACGTCAGACCAGATGGTATGAAGTCCTAGTCAAGTTTAAATTCCAATACAAGTTTATCAAGGGTATTGATAACCATTTTGAAGACTCTCTCTTTGCAACCCGGCATTCCTTCCTGACATTAAGGCTGAACAAGAATTTAATACAAAGGTCATGATTCCCCCAGCGCCATTCTATCCTCTCCTCCCATGGGAACAATCTGTAACCTAAGTGTCCAAGAACCTGCCAACCCAGACCTGATAACTAAAGTCAAGTTGCTGCAACCTTTAGACAAACAGTATCCCCAGTTGTTTAAGTTGGCAAGTCAATCTACTCCCCACACCTGCTACAGTTCTGAAAAAAAGTACCTTACTTCACAATGGTTGCCTGTGGGTACCTGATGGTGATATTTGCCTGGAAGTCATCAAGGCACACCATGACAACATATTGGTTGGTCACCAAGGGAAAAATAAGACCATAGAGATAATCTGTAGACAATTTGATTGGAGAGGTCTCACATCAGACGTAGCTAAGTACTTGAAGGGCTGCATGGTTTGCCTGAGGGCAAAGCCCTCCCGTCTCAAACAGACAGGTCTACTGGTACCCCTACAAATTCCAAATGGGCCATGGACATCTCTGTCTGTTGATTTCATAGTAGAACTTCCTCCATCAAACGGTTATGATGCAATCATGGTAGTAGTAGATTGTTTCACAAAGATGAGTCATTTCATCCCCTGCCAAACCACAATCACATCAGTCCAGATGGCCAAACTGTTTGTCAACAATGTTTTTGCCCACCATGGAATCCCCCAAGAGATCATAAGTGACAGAGGCCCCCAATTCACAGCACAATTCTGGGAGGAATTCTCCAGACTCCTAGGCATTAAGTTATGCAGATCAACAGCCTACCACCCCCCAATCCAATGGCCAGACAGAGAGGATGAATCAATGTTTGGAAACATTTCTTAGATGCTACTCTAACGCTGAACAAGATAAATGGTCCCAAAACATACAAATGGCCCAGTTTACTTACAACAATGCCCCACACTCCTCTTCTAATGTCTCCCCATTCTTTGCAAATTATGGCTACAAACCCCAATGTAACTTTGGATCACTCTCAGGTAGCAAAGTGAAATTGGCATCCTCACAGGCAGCAGCTTTAAAAAGAATCCATGAAGAAGTCAAAGTGTCCTTGACTCATGCCGTGACAACTTACAAGGCTTATGCAGACATGAAAAGAAGAGAGGGCCCAGCGTATGAAATTGGTGATCAAGTACTGGTTGACTCCTGGAACATGCAACTAAAAGTACCCTGCCGGAAGCTAGGCCCCAAAAGAGTAGGTCCATTCAGAATCTTAAAGAAGATTGGATCTTCAGCCTACCAACTGGACCTGCCTCCCTCCTTCCACATCTTCAGCACATTCCATGAATGCCTATTAACTAAGTATGAAGGTCCCCCAGTATCTACTCCTGACCCCATAATGGTGGACAGACAACTGGAATATGAACTGGAATCAATAATTGCATCCAAACTATCTCGCAAGCGCCTGCACTACCTAGTAGCCTGGAAGGGATACCCAGCCTCAGAAAACTGTTGGATTCCCCATTGCAACCTCACTCACGCCCAAGAAATGCTCCAGGAATTCCACGAGAACAATCCCCAAGCAGTAGGTCCAGTAAAGGCCACCCTAGCTGCCATGAAACTCCCTCCTGCCCACAAGAACTATGCACTGGCAGCACTCCCAGAAGGTGGGAAGTCCCTGTTACCAAAGAAGGAGAGTAATTTCATGGCCATAGTTTTCCCAGGTGTGGCTTGGCCAAAGCGCCACCACCCGGGGAAACCCAGCCCAAAGCCTTGCCTGCTTGCAGCAATCGTAGATATAAATCTAACAATTGATCACAAGTGGGTGGTGGCACAGAAAATTGGGTCTGAGTGGGGCGCAGATGCCCCATGTCCAATTTTCCCTTTCTTGACCTGCTGGTCAACAAATCCTGACCTCAAAGGAGGTCAGGTAACAGCTTACAGATACCACCAATGGTGGTTCTGTAAGCTGTCTAAATATTGCATTCAAGGAGGCCACCTCATCAAGATGTACCCAAAGGATTTAAGTAACAATTGTCCCCACCAAACTACCTTAGTACTTTGATATTTTAGTCTCAATAAATATCTTGCCTCAATGATTCACTTATTTCAATATTTCCCAATCAGATTTGTAATAACCAGACTGCTAGATTCTGCTTTCTTACATCTGCAATTTCCTGGTAATCTTCCACCTCCTGCTGAAATGATTCCTGAAACCCGCAAAATTGAATGTGAGCCTATCTATGCTGCTGATTCCTTGACGTTGAGCCAAATGAAGGTCTTCTTGATGTACCTGTGCATAATCTTCTGCTGCACCTTTCCTTATTCACTCTTCAAGGGTTATCATTTACAAGTAAACACACATTGTCTCCTCCTAATTGGTAATGTCATCCTAATTTGGGTGTACATTCCCCATTTAATTGATTGCAACAAGCTCTCTCTACTTTACCCTGACAGCAGTAACACGGAAATGGGTACAATTTGATTGGCTGTTATTTCTGTTCTCATTCCCATTTGATCCTGTGGGTTTGTGGTTGTTGTTGTTACCATTACCTCCAGGAGGTGGTTGAGAGGAACACCCACTTGAATGTGAGTCCTTGGGTCTCTCTTGTTTCCCAGTCTGTGCCTTGTGCAGAGCGTTGGAGGTTTGCTCCGCTTTTTCTGCTTCACAGTACAGACTTTGCAGGTTGGTAACTTGGTCCAGGTTCATGTGTCTCATTATGTGCAACTTGAGAGTGTTGTAGTACATGAGGTGTGTTGCTGGAGTGTCAAAGGCCATGTTGGATGGGGCGCAGAGACAGAGTTCCTTGTAGGCGCGGGTGAGTTCTTTGACAGTGCCTGTCTGGGTTAGGTTCTTTACTTGGCGTATGATCATGAGTGCCGTATCCTTGAGCACAAATCTTGCCAAGAAGTCCTGTTTAAAAGTGTACCAGTTCTTGTTGGTGTGCTCTTTGTGCCACTTGTCACACCAAGTGCCAGCGTCATGGGTCAGGCAAATGGAAATCTCCAAAATCCAAAAACACTGTGGGCATTCCATCTGAGCCAGCTTGCTTTGGGCAGACTGAATCCATGCGTCAGCATTGTTGTTGTTGGCCCCCACAAAGGGTTCCAAGGCGGCGCTGCAAAGTCTTTGTGCTACATAGGCAGGCATGGTGGTTTTGTCAGCTGGTTGCGGCATTGCGGGAGGTGCCTGAAAGAAACCTTGTGCAGACATGGCGTTGAAGGCGGGTAGGGGAATCACCATGTTTTGGTAGAGGACAAAACCATCAGGTATCGCGGTACCAGGCGCATACAGAGTCCAGTTGGGCAGAAGGCCAGACATAATTCTGTCGAGGTTTTGTTGGCCACGGCGTGTGTGGGCAACAGGCGGAATTTTTCAAGATAAGGTAGGATGTAGAACCTACCTGTGCTATCAATGTTGTAACTGTGCTGTTTCAGCAGAGTTACAAGGGGGAAAAGATTTAGAGGATAGATAATAATCTTTATTGTGAGATAGTGATTATATAGCTATTGTGAATCAATGGATAGAAGGAACATGATTGGTGATCACACGGCTGGATGGAAGAGGAGGTGGCTTGATCCTGTTAATGAGTCAAGCGCCAAATCAAGGTATCCACCGTGAGGGATCATCATTTGCTCATGTTGACTGATTTGGTAATCCAAGTTGACTTCCGGGTTTGGCTTCAAGTGGCCAGGTAATTGGATTGCGGGTCACAAACCCGCTTGGTTGGAACCTTGCTTGCGGGTTGAGCCTGTGGTTTCAACAACAACAAGCCTTAGGCTTGTTGTATCCATTTTTCTCTCTTAAGGAGTCTTTCAATAGTTATGTGTTTCAATTTTCAGATGGAGAATATCCTAATATCAATATTCTTTAGTTACAAATTGTTCACTATTGAACACTTTATTCTATCTTCTTTGCTTAGGGTTTTTAAACTCTATTACTCCATTTGTTACGCAATATAGGTTTTTAGCGGGTTTTTGTAAGATCCTCTTACAGAAAGTACCTACATTCTTATATCTTCTAAATTTGAATCCCAACACTTTGCACGCCTTAGTTTATAATCTTGCACCATTATGGGCAAGACCTTACATGGGGAGTGGTCCAGCCTGGTGGGTAGCATGTGCTGCTCAGGCTGGATGTTGTTGAGACCCTGGCAGGTAATGCGGGCTGCCAGGGAGGGAAGGAGCTTTGAGAGCTCTATGTACCCTAATACACTTACAGGAGGTCTGTGAGCAAGCATCCTACCTAACAGACTGGTAGATTGTCCTTGTTTATGTCCCCATGGGAGATTTTGGGGGAACCCAAAGTGAGCATTGGAGGGCATAGATTTTCTCAGAGGTGTCATCAAGGTGGTTTGCTTGGGGAAGCAGCTCCAGAACTTGATGAAATCAGGCCTCTGGGAAGTAAAGCTGATTACTTTGTGATTAAAAACCCAGACTTAATCACCTGGGTGAGTAAAAACAATTGCATAGACATTGATCTATGGTTGAATGGCCTAAGTGGATTGCCACTTGCAAGGGCCCAGTTAAACACCAGTAACAATGTAGACTCATGCCTGGGTCTACAGGTTCTGATAACAGGAACTGAGATAAAGAACTAAAGTGGTTCATGGAATCAGCAGAGAAGACTAGTAAGAAGGAATGTTTAATCACAGTGAAGACTAGTTGAGGGACTGTGGTTCATATTGAAGTTTGGAACCAAAAATGGTTCTTTGTGCAGGTGGAACCAATGGGTTCCTAGTGAGAATAAGTTGAAGGGCTCAGAGAGCATGATTCAGGAGTAGCTGTTCATGATAAAGGAATAGCCAGAGGACTGATAAGCTGTTGAAAGACTGGAATGTGCTGTTTTTTGTCTAAGATGAACTGATTGCTGGTTAAGCTGAAAATCTGGAAGATGTGGTTGAAGATCATGATGCAGGATTAGCTGATCATGATACAGGAGCTGGATGAAGGATCAGAAGATGATGAAGAACTGGTGGTCCGGAGAAATGAGCCAAGATTTTGCCGGCTTGATTTACCAAGGTGGTAAAAAGTGGAATGTTTTGCCTTGGTTTAGTAGTAAAATCAAGAAGGAATGTGGATAAAAGTGTGGTTAAGATATTTATTAAGTTCCTAGGATAGATGAAGGTATGTTGCTATGAGAGCTGGATACAAAGTTGTTTTGATGGGACGTTTTCCTTGTATTTTACAAGATTTGTAAATATATGGGGAAAACGTTGAAGAGGTTCAGAAAGAACAGTTTAAATAGTATTCTACTATTTAAATTGGCTTAGGTTGAATTCAGGAAGAAATGGTGCCAGAATAATGGACTGGTTAATACTTTGGTGCGTGAAGAGTTGTCAATTTAAGCGGTTTGAGCTATGGAGATTATTTTTCTAGTTAAACCCTGGTGGAACTTCAGAAATAATATATTTCTGCGCTCTGCATTCATTGGTTGAGTTCTGGCAGGTTTCCTGATGAAAATAATTGGTTGTAAGCCAAAAGCTTAAGGTATAAGCAAGGAAATAGTGAATCAATACTTTAAGCTTCTGAGAAAGTAAGTGTGTAAGCTTAATTGATTATAGGAAAAGTGAGTGACAATGGTTTAAGCTTTTGAAAAAAGCCATTTTGAAGGCAGAACCGTTGGGAAAAGGACACTATAAGAAGGAAGCTAGCTGGAAAGTCACAGGGTCTTTTCTGGGTCTTTGACAGAGTCTTTTCCAGATATTTTTAAGTTTCTGCCAAAAGGTTTTTGGAAGCCTTTTGATTGCCAGCAGGAGCTTGGTTGGACTGATACAAGTGGAATACCAAGGCCGCTAAAGATATACAGAGAGCTGAAGCCCAAGATAACAGAGCAGGAGCCCAAGAATAAGGAGCAGGATCCTAAGTGAGGTGCAGAAGTCCAAGCTTAAGGAGCAGAAGCCCAAGTCTAAGGGGCAGAAGTCCAAGACAAAGGTGCAGGACTCCAAGACCAAGTACAAGGAGTCCAAGATATTGCTGGAGGACTCCAAGTATTAGTAAATCCATATTGTTTCCCTGATCCCCTGGGCCATATACCAGAAGGTTTCTAAGGGGATATTCCTTCTGAGATTGAATAAAAGCCCATTTTGACCTCTATACATATTTATGAGATACATTTTCCCTTACTAGAGAATGACAATCCTTTCCAGATGGTCCCTGGCTATGACCCAGAACACACTTTGGGGTTCTGGTGGACAGGAACCCCACACTTGTCCAAGTTGTGTTCTTCTTAGGATTTGAAATGTTTGATCCCTGTAACAGATGATCAAATGATAGGAGTGCCACCAACTTAATGACTAGTCAGTGAATCATTTGGCAAGTTACTTGGGGAATCGATTCTCCAAGAGGAAGTAATTGTAGATTTTGCAACAATAAATAACTCTATATGTTCATTCATTAATCCTTCTTTGCTTTGTTAATTTTAATTTACATGACATTATATAATTGAAATCATGTAAAGAACGCCAATATAAACTAAACCTAATAAAATAAAAAATAAAAACAATTATTTTTGTGTGTTAACATTCATTCATTTGGCTTTGCTTTGTTAATTTCATTATACCTGACAATATACACGCAGAATACCAGAAATAAAGTCAATATAAATTAAACTAAATAAAAAATGTTAAAAAGTAAAAACAAAAAACATTCAGAATATCAAAGCCTTTAATTGATAGGCTGCTTGGAGAAGCACACAGGGAGAAAAAAATCCGCGTGGTCATAGAATTTGGTCATAATTTCAGCTGGGAGGGTGTGGACACTAACCTGCAGCAAATCAAACAGATCATTGGGCCCAGGTGGCACCCCTTTCTTGACAAATCTCTTTAGCCACCCAAAGACCTCCTCAATTGGGTTGAGGAAGGGCAAATAGGCGGGGAGGAAGAGAAGGTGCAATTTGCCGTGGCCAATTGCTGGGGCTCCAGTGCAATGCTAGTGTCAATCATCAGGAATTCCTCAAGAATATCAGCCACCTTACAGAGACCAATGTTGTCCAGCACAATTACGTTGGTGAAGCCCGGGCTTGTGCGCCTCAGGTGCTCCTGGACCAATTGGAGAAATGATAGGAAGGTCCCACTATTATGGGAACCCTTGATCATCTGGTAGATCTCAATACCAAGGGGACCAATAAGGGCTACCATTGAGTAGGCAACAGACTGAACAGTCACACACCAGGACATACTGTTCTTTTCACCTTTTGGGACATACCCATACTTGTTTCTCATGGAGGATGCAAAGGAGGACCTGTCAATGTAAAATAACTTTACTGTGCCATTTTTCTTGAGAGCAGTAACCATATTGGCATATTTCTGCTGGTACTCAATGTTGTCTGGGCCATTTTAATTGTACACAGAAACCCTGAGTTTCTTCCAGGAGAATCTCAAACTCTTTATAGCGTGATAGCATGTGGAAATTGAGGCCTCAATCCTGAAAGTTGATTCAACCATTGACTAAATATTTTCTAGCTCAAGATGACAGTTACACTAAATCCACTGTTGGATGGCCCACAAGTGTTCTTTAACCAATAAGATTGGTTGGCGCTTGGATTTTTACAAGAGTAGGACAACACCTGTTTTAGATAGGTTTTATGGAGCCTATGGGCAGTTTTATCCAAAATCCCAACAATGGCTGTGGCCTTCTTGTAGTCTGGTATCTCATCCATGAGTCTTTTAAAGGTCTTGTGGGTGGTGTCAGGATGATGTGGTACTTTGGCTTTTTGGCATTGTGAAGCAACTCCACGGGATTGGGCACAACACAGGGCATAGGCACCTGACTATAGAATGCATCAACTTTTTTCAACACCTTCTGCCCTTTTTTGTTTGGAGATACTGGGGCTGATTGTCCTCATCTTACCCTTTGTTATCACTCATGTAAGGCTTGTACATGGTGTCAAGAACTGGCTTAACCTTCTCCAGAATGGTAGCTGGGACATCATTGCAGTGGTATAAAGGATTGTACACCAAGGACACCCTCTCAGTGGTGATGTCATTTACTGTTTTGGTGGTGATGACCTTGGTGTATTTTTAGATCAGCTTCTGGACCCTGGGATTTATGCTACGTTTCCTTGCACTCTGTTCCCCTTGAGCTGGTTGTGTCAGTGAAACCTCACTATTAAACACACCTCTGTCTGGCAACCTCCAGAATTAACTCATAAAGAATGGAACATCCTCCATGTTGACAATTCTCAAAAATATATTTCTTATTTTCAATATTAAAGATGATTTTTTCTTGATTAAATAATTGACACTGATAATAGAAGTAATGTTTGATTTTTATTTTGAGCTTTTAATTGGAATTATAAAAGATGAAGTAATTTTTTTTGAAATTGTTGACATGGAGGATGCTCCATTCTGTATGAGTTAATTCTGAAGGTTGCCCCTCTGGTTCCTTCCTGAGTAGACACTTGTGTTGCACTAACTCTGTTCTTTGACCTGCAGTGGAAACCATGACACACAACGGGTTCATTGTTACTCTGTTGTTGTGAAGCTTCCATTTTGGTATAAAAGTAAAATAAAATTATAACAGTTTATATAATTTATTCATTTATTTTAGTTTTAATTTCTCCATATATAGTGGCATGAAAAAATTTGTAGTCACTACCGTTTATTTCAAATTAGATTTTTAGATTTCTATATTAATTATTTTTGGTTGCAAATGTGCACTGTTACTTGTATGTTTAGATAAAATGGATATTTTTATTGATTCTAATCCCAAAACAGACACTCAGAATATATTATTTCCTTTTTGTATCTTATATTATATTCTTAATTAGGACAAGCTGGTAACAGTATTATAGATCCACTAATTTTGTTTTGATATTTGATATTTATGTTGTCATTTTCAGTTGCTATTGGGTTTGTTGTTGGATTGAGTTTGTAACTTTTGTGACTGATTTTCATGTATTCACAAAAAACATAGTAAACATAGTAGATGTGTTCTATGACTGAAGCTCATGTGTTCTAGTGTTTGGTACATTTGTTGTTGAATCATTAAGCATTTATCCCCAGTTTGAGTAGGTCATTGTATGACTGGACATTTTTGCCAAATAGCGCACATTTTCTGTGGAATTATCTCTATTTATATCTAACAAGTTGAAATTTGTTGTGTGACTGAACCTGCACGCTCTAAATTGACTAATGTACGTTTATCCTAACAGGTTTGAAGACTAATATGTATTAATTTGGGCCATAATTGGTGAGGAAATAATAGAGTTCTTTACACTTTCAGCTAAAAAGGAGAATATTATCATCATCTTATTTACTCTTTTCTTGATTACTCTTGATCTTGATCCCAAGGCTCAAAAAGTGCAAAATAATTGCAGAATTCTTCCCCTAGAAAACAGAACTCTGCAGATACTCTTTAACATGGGAGGGTCAAGTATGACTCTGGTCATTGGGAATGTAAGTTCAATTATGGACACATCAGTTTTTTTCTCCTAAAGATTCTCCTCTAGTTTTCAATTTGCTTCTTTCTATATTTTTCTTTATATAAATTTATATTTATTGCTAGGTTAGTTAAGCAGTATGATTTAGATGTATTAAATATGTTTTGGATCCAGGACGTTCTAATCCCACTTAACATTGTTGCTGCCTTGGAGACTATTTCATTTACTGATTCATGTTTGTAAACGTTTAACAAGATTTTACTCCAAATCAACTTTATGTTGACTCAACTCTTTATTTGCTTCTCTCAATTTTTTCAACACCTTCACACTTTTGGCATACCTTATTATAAATTTTTATAAGCAGTATTCTTCATTTTTCCCAAGATTTTTCAAAAAAATTAAACAAATTCAACATATCTCACAAAAACACCCTATTCCCAAGTGAAGGAGCTCTTTATTTAAAAAAAATAGATGATATAAAACTCCTCAAAGATAGATTTTACTTCAACTGGAAATTCAATTGAATTTTTACTTCTAGATCTTCAAAGATCTCCCCACCAAGCCCTCAGGTATTTTTTCTGTAATATAACAGTGTCACTAAAAGAAATAAAATCTTAGATTTTTGAAAATCAAAGGAAGAAGAAGACTATAAAAGAACTTTGGGGAAAGAAAAAATTGCCAACAAAATGATTTTATTTTTTATACTAGTTTCTATTTATATATCATACAGAGTATACCTGGCTGAAAATCCTTTCTATTTTTGGAACCCTATCTGTATCTTCCAAAACCCATATTGATAATCTTCTCAATGAATCCTGATCCTACTTTGGCAGGAAGTATTCATTCTTAATCCTACAAGAACATGGCTGGCTTTTGTACTGAATCATCTCAATTCATTACCTTGACATTTAAGATACAACTTGAAGTATTCCCTACTTCTTCCACTATAGAAACCATTTAATAATTAACAATTCAAGCTTTTGTCAAGGAGCTGGATGTACTGGTATTCTGGTTGTTGCATACACACTTAACATCCTGTCATCACCCAGTTTGATGCCAACCCAATATACAGTTTGACATGCTTGAAATGGCAACACACCAATATCACAAGACTTTTCCAGGTATCTAGCAACTCAAATACATTCTTCACATGACCACCCTTATCTTTGCTCTGACTTAAATCCCTGCCACAGCGCAAGCTACATAAGTCTAAAGTATTATTCAATAAAATATACTTCTCTCCTTCTTAAATCTATATTGAAGCTTCCCCAAAAGCTGCTCCTCATCACTTTCTGAGTTCCCACTTGGAATCATCTGATCAAACTTAGAGATAATAAAACCTCTATTCTACCAAGCTGAATTTATTAAAGCCTATGATAAACAACCCATTCACTGTATTTGGGGTATAATAACTTTAACCTTGTGCTACATTAAGAAAATATCAAGACATTTGATCCCTATAATCAACTTCTCATTTATTCCATTACTGAGTTTAATTAAACTTCCTGATTGATTAATTGCTTCACAAGACACTGAGTCTCCAGGAATTATTCAACCAATGCAGCCTAAATCCCATTAATCAGTTCAGCCTAATAATTCTAGGGATATATAAACATGATTCATATAAATATCAGATTTCCCTAGAATGCTTATTCATAAAAATCTTACAACCAATTCATATAAATCCTAAAATCTAACCTATGTTTTTATAATACACAAGTGATTTCATGAAGTAAATCACCCAAGTTGATTATTATAAAGTCACATCATCTTAGGACAGATTGTAAATTTGACAATTATATCTCTTCCTGTTAGCTCTGTTTTGGCTGGTTTTAACTTAGAGGCCTAGTTCCACCTATTAAGAAAGTTACTCTCCACTCATTAGGTCCCTGAAAAGGAACCTATTTCCAATATTATCTATCACTTTATATTTCAAAAGATATATTGTATTAAAAAATCAAAATAGTTTCATAATATCTTAGAAGTACTATTAGAAGCAAAGGTTTTGAAAACAAGATAGGTATCTTTGCAATGAATAAAATATATTTTATTATTAGATATCAGATATTGATATGTGATTTCATAATATTCAATATAAAAATAAGCTAAAAGCTTACTGGAAATAAATTAAAATATAAAATAGTATAGTATGATTAAATATTTTATTTAACTTTATGATTTGAAAATAACTAACATTTGACCAAAATCCAGCAAAGTTTAAAAATGGCATTCTAAAATCATTGATATTTCGAACTTATAAATATTTAAATAAAAATTATGCAGAATATTAAATTAAAACTTAATCAACAAACCCAAATGCTTCATTTTTAAAAATCATTTAAAATTTAAGGTTAAAATATCTTTTAAATATACTATAAATCATTTTAAAAAATATTGTTAAGAGCTTTTGATAAGTCATCTATAAAAAATAAATAATTTTAATAACTATCAATAGCCTTTTTATTAAAATAAATTTAGTTTAAAGCAAGTAGAATTTCAGATTGATATATTTTGGAGCATATTAAATGGTTGAAATTTAATTTAAAGTTAAACATAGTACATAATATCTTTAAGCTCTTCTTTAAGTTTACTTACTGAATCAGTTGATTCAGAATGACAGCTTTCAGTATCTGCATCACTTCCCATAAATCCTTTTGAGTAATGCATTGTACGTGCAGCCAAAAGATGTGCATAAAAAATAGGTGGTACAACACTAACAGCTCTTGTACATCTTAGGAAAGTATAGCATAACTTAAATGAAATATTTTGAATTTCATCTGGGCTAAACTTATTTTCATCATAGAGAATAATATAACGTGTTGACTTTGATGTTCCTTGAATCCCGGAGTGAGAATTAAGATAAAAATCAAACTGTCTAGGACTTGTTATATAGTTATCAATAACTGTTCCTGGAAGACAGTTTCCTGATCTATCAGAATTGAATTTTTCTAAGGGAAAGAATTTCACATGATGTCTTTTTTGAATAGAAATAAAAGTTAAAGTTGGAGAATAATTTTCTCCAAGCTCAGAGAAAGCAAGCTTTATAGATAATACTTCTTTTTGCAATACCTCTGATAATTGACCATCTGATACACCATCCCGGTAAAATATGACTGATTCTGGTTTAACTTTACAGTCTTGATAATAAGCTAAAAGACCTTTCTTTACCATTTCACAAAGTCCTATAATGATTTCATGCTTAGGCTTTAGATAGCCATAAGAAGATGAATAAGTAGCAGCTCTAGGATTTAGTGTACTAACTATAGAGGCAATTGAGTTTGAATGTCTATTAAGTGAATGACTTATATCTGCCCCAAAAATAATACACTTTTTCTCATAAATAAAAGGGATCTCTTCAGGTATAAGGCAAAAATTTACACCACCTACTTTTGCATTCATTTTTAAGCAAACATTTGCACAATACTGTTTTTTTGGATTAAATATGTTTTTGGATTGTATGCATTGAGTTGGAACTCCAATTACTGTCTCGCCTACTCTTTTTATTTCACCATATACTTGAGATGAAGTATTGGTTAAAATGCATAGCATAAGTTGTGGTCTTAGTTTAACAATATTTCCTGCTTCTCTCCAAGAGCTTCTCATATCAGACTCTATATTTTTCATAGGATCAATGTAAACTATTGGTGGTTTTCTATTTCCAAAGGTCATTCCAGTTATTTCACATGTACTAACAAGCTCTAATACAAATTTTTGAATTGATAATAAAGATGCTTGATTAGGGTTTCCAAAGAAAATAACTCCCCATGATTTAAGGCTAGATCCCATAAACAATTTCTTATCCTTTAGATTCCAACTTCCACCCTCAGGTGCAAATAAACCCCCAGGTGATCCAAGAAGATAAGATATTCTAGGTGCTTTTAGAACTCGAGCGCCTATTACTTCCATCTCTGAATTAACTTGAATACCAAATGACTTTGTATATTCATTTTCCTTAAAATTTAGTCTTTCAAAACCATCACAAATCTTTTTCATCCTTGCATTTGGATTTTGGCATGTAAACTTGATCATTTCTGATGTTTGTCTTTCATTCAGCTTCTTTTTGAATCTTTGTCCTGGTGAAATTTTACATAGCTCAATTGGTATTTTCACTCCATTTTTTGCAACAATACAAGGTAGCTTCTTATATTGAAGCCGTATTTTATATGTATCATTGAAGTATTTCTCAATGTCTGTGGTATTTTCTGAATCTCCTAGTTTGAAAAATGTTTCAGAGGCACATTTTTCTGTCAATCCTTCAACTCTATACTTTTTTGCTTTATCTCCTCTATAGCTGACTTCAACTTTTAATCCCTTAAAAGCTTTTGAAAGTTTATCATATTTAATATTATCAAATTCCTTCAATAGTTCATCCTTTTTAGAATAGCCTAAAACTCTAGAAGCCATATCATCAAGTCCCATCCCAGAAAAGAATGTACAAACTGTATTGTCAATATTGATAAATATTTTATCCTGTCCCAACTTTGCTGTTTGAAATATTCCTGTCCAAGCTTCAAGTCCACCAAAAAGTTTGAAAGCACCCTCTGGAAAATAAAAAGAGCTACCAATAATATCATTAGTCATAGAAAGCTTATGCTTCAAAATAATATCAATTGCCATCAATGCAGGAAGATGATCTTTTGTAGATAAATTTAAATTCTTAAAGCTAGGATCTAAGATATCTAAGCTTATTGTATTCACTTTTCTAAGTCTAACAGAAAAAATATTTCCCTCAGAGGGTGGGCGCCTAGGAGGCTCTGGTAAAGTCACCTAAAATAAATAAATATTCTCTATATCTTATACCTCAAAAATAATGGAATCTCCAAATCCAAGCTCATGTGGGGATAATAATGTTTTGTTTCCATCAAATACTACTTTATGCCCATCAAATATATCTTTTTCATAGATCTCTGTAATCTGTTTAAATACTTTCCAATTAACCCCTTTGTTTTTTTCAGGTGAAATTTCTACATCATAGTGATAAGCATATCTTCCTTTAAAATCATTAAAGGAATAAAAGTTTGTCTTGACTTTGATTGCTTTTCCTTGAACACCAAAGCTAGGTCTTTGATAAAGACTTCCTGTTGAAGATACAGAACTTTCACTTTTTATTGTTGACATAATTAGTAATAGGCTTATAATTTAAAATTAAAGCAGCTTTTTTCCTTGTAAATAATCAGCTTAGATTAATCTAGGATCTAATTTTGTTCTTTATATTTATTATTTAAATACATTTTTGTTTTTTAAACATAATGACTTATTCAATATCCTATTCAATTTATTTATATCATTTAAATAGCAAATTTATATAAAATTCAAGCCTTTTTTGAAAATGAAATACCCATAATTAAATGCTGCTTATTTTTAAAAGTTGTTCTCAATATGTTTATTAAGCATTTAAAAAGGAACCATTTTTTTATTTTATTGGCAATAAAAATGGTTTCAAATTTTTATTCACTTATTTTTAAATATACTCATTTGATTTTAAATAAATTTAAATATAACTATATCTTCCTATCAACTATAATTATAAAAAGATGGTTTTATTTAAATAACAAAGAATTTAAATACATTGATTTAATTAATAAATTAGTTTTTAAATATTTAGTGTTCAATAAACAAATTAGAGAAAAAGGAATTAAGCCATAGATTTTTATAAATGAAAGTCTTGAATATCATTTTTCAAAAGTTATTTTAAGAGTTCTTTGTTTTAACAATTTATTTGCTATCTTAATGCCCAAAATTGCATTTTACAAGAAGAAATAGCTTGTTAAATTATCAATCAATTATAAAGTTTCGAAATTATAACAGCCTTACTTATATCATGGTATCTATGATTTATGAAAAATACTTTTGGAAAATTAAAATAAATGAAAGAAAATATTTAATTTTCTATTAAATTTACCTTAACTTTAAAATAATTAACCCGACTCATATTCAAGGAAAGGCTAAAAATCAAAATGTTAGTTTAAATAATTATCATATATAAAACTTTTAATGAAGTCGTGTTTTAGTTGATTATAAAGCAAAGTTATTCAATATTTTTTGATTTTGTGAGCGAAAAAGATTGCTTGATTTTCCTATATTTTGTATTATTTAGTAGCATTTTAAATACTAAAAATTAAAATCACCAAATTTATTGGACAGTTTAATGATGGAACTTTAATGATTATTTTTTAAATTTCAAAACTAATAAGCTTTTATTAAAAATTAAGATCCAAAAAGAATTTTTTAAGCTATTTGATTATGATTTCAAATTTTGCTTTTTAGAATCAAAACCAATATCAAGCTTTTTAACCCCCGTTAAAAAGATTTTATCTTTATAATAGCATTTGTGTCATTATAAAAAAATAAACTCATATTCTTTTAATAATATCATATATCAATATAATAACCATTTGTTTTAAAAAGTAAATAAAACTAAATTTTCTATGAATTGAGAAATAATACAAATTATTAGAATCTATAGAGAAAAGTTAATCATAGATACCAAAATTAAAATAATTTGTGCCATTTTGAGAATGTCTTCCTTTCAGGATTTTGGTATATTGACTAATCAACTAATTCAACCAATAATTGCTTGTGTGCAGATATTCAGCCTAAGGATGGATTCAACAAAAAATTTGGGAAACTAGGCCACAAGATCAATGATCAAATAATATCCTGGCATTAACAAAATCCATGTTCCTGATTAATGAATGGAACATGTGGATACTTTGCAGTTGACAGTTCACCTCAAAAGGCTCCCAAATATGCATTTCATAATAATACTCTTAGCTTTAATTATATTCTAGAATAGGAAGGCTTTCATATGAACCATCACATGCATTACATGGTACAACACGTCATTTCAAAAACAGCATCTCAAAAAACACTATTTCAAAATACGCCATCTCAAATTTTGCTATCTCAAATTCATAGTAAAAATGCCATTTTGATTTACGGCATTTTGACTAAGAAAAAATAGTTTTTAACATTTTGGATTTTTTGAACTCCAAAAATTACCCAAAAAATTCTCAAAAAATAAAATTCAAAAAACATTTCTAGGCTTAAAAAAGCCTCAGAATTTCAAATGTGTAATAAAAATGGGGTCAATTAGTAGTAACATAGTTGCGTAAAGCCCAAAAGTTAAAATATACCCAAAAACAAATATTTTCATCTATTATAACTATAAACTATACTTTAAAATAAGCATACAATTGTACTAAATAATAAAAAAGTCAAAAAATAATCAAACTGAAGGATAATAAGAGAGAAAATTGGGAGGCTTTTATTGGAAAAGGGCTCAAACATTGGTAGAAAGAGCAACTGAGATAGCTTGGAGATGCTCAAGCTTCCTATTCTTAGGATAGTATGCAAGGACTACCTTGCTGATTTCAGTATATTTTTTTAAAGCCATAGTCTGCTTGGGGGGTTGCCCTTGGACTTCATGCTGGTCTTGAAGAGGCTGGCATAGATGGCTTGCTGGGTTTTTAGATGCATCATTATCTTGTTGAATTTGGGCTTCTGAACCCTGACCCTTGTAGAAAACTGGCTATGCTACACTTAAAGGGAAGAGGTGGTCTTGATGAGGCTGTCTTTTACCTGCTTATAGCAGTTTCACTGGATTGAGTCACTGCCTTTTCTGATGTGGCGTGCTCCCTAAAAGATACCAACCCATTGAGTTTCAAAATACTCAATAAAAGGCGCAAAGGCTGCCTGGTTGGCAAGGATATAAGGATGGTAGAGGAGGGCGTTGTAAAAGGCATTTGTCTTCTCCTTTCTCACAAGGGCAAGGGCAGCAAAGCAATTGAAAACGTCCTTGGCTTTTTAGTGCCTTTGTAGTTGACCAGCTCATGAAGGTCAGAACACTTTTGGAGGCGGCAGCAGAGCGCCTTCCAGAAGTGGAAGTAGCACCCTGAGGGGAGCTCTTAAAGACTCAAATGAAGGCATTTGCCTGAGCCTGTTTAAAATCTACTACCAGATATTTGTGATAGGGAAGGCTTTTGGGCTGCTTCTTGGGGGTGGTAGTGTCTTCATCCTGGGAGGGGTCTTCTTCTTTCTCCCTCTAGTCTCATTGGGCTCCTCTTTTAATGTGGGGAGGATCTCATCAAGCTTGTTCTTTAAGATAGTGAGAGCACAGACATATGTGTCCTGCTTCTTGTTGGGAAGGAAATAAAACACCAGGGGAAGGACAAGATTGCCAAACTACCCATGTATATTCCAAAGCTGGCTGAAGAGCTTTGGGCAGGTTGAGAAAGTGCCATCTGCAAGCCAGGTCTTGCACTTTAACAGGTTGCGTAGATCCTGGCTTGTGGCAAAGCAAACAATGCGCTCAGGCGCATATTGGCTGTTGTTGTGGAGAAGGAATCTCTCCTCATGACAAGATAGTTTTTGTTCCTCTGTAAGGATTAATTGTGTCAGGAAGCCAGTCATAGGTGGAGGCATTGGGCGGCTCAGGGTGAGGTGCAGCCAAGCCAGCGGGTAAGGCCCACCATAGAATGGGTGCTAACTTGATAATGTAAGATACAGATTGGCTGAGTAAGGACCAGGGTCCAGAGTTAGGGACCACGGAATCCATCAATCCTGTCAAAGTAATGTAGAGTAATCCAAACAGTTGGGTAGAGGTGGTCTTGGCGGCAGTGGTAGGTTCCAGTGGGCGGTCTGGTCTTGGGGTTAATGGTGGAGTCATGGGAACAAAGTACGCTGGTAGGTAGTTGTACTTGTCTTTGAACAATAAGGGTGGTATCTCAACCCTCTTTGCTTTGCGTCCTATGTACTCAGTACTTCTAGTCCTTGCCAAAGGGTTGGCAATGAGGATAGTTTCTAAGTTGTACTCCAAATAGGCCGGGTTGGGGGTATTCAGTAAAATGCACAGGTCCAAAGGGGGCTCCCGGGGGACGGTATAATGCCTGGGGCAATTCAGCAGGTTGGTCTCAGGGCAGGGCGGCGGTCTGGTAGTCTACTTGACCAGAATTAAGATGGAAGATCACTAAGACTAGATAGGGTAAGATTTGTTTGAACCAAAGGTTCATAAAACTTTATTATCAAAAATGACAATGTGGTCTTCACCATACCCCCAGGGTTTTTATACCATGGGACCTCACTTCTTCAATTTTTGCAGGGTTCAGGTTTGCAGACAAGGCACTGACAGAGCATGGATCTTGGCTTAGAGTCTTGAGGGCGGGAATCCAGGTAGTGCCTGCTCTGGTGAATAGAAGTGGCAATGCTTTGTTCTGCCGCCACTATTCACTATGTCACCTGAGTAGTTCAATTGCACTACCCTCTCTGGACGGAATGCAGGCAGTTGATGGTGTTCATTGGCAGAGTTAAAAATATGGTTTGTTTTAACCTCCTTAAGGCAAGCTGCAACCTCTGCGTAGGTTTGGGTCTTTGGTGGCTCAAGGTTGGCATCAATCTGATGATCATTCAGGGAATTGTCCTTGGGAGACTGGCAGATATTGGAGTGACTCGTTTACTTGGGTATGCAATTTAGTAAGTGGGCAGGTTCCTGTCCACTCTGCATGACTCGAGTAGTCTTTGGAGGATCAGGATTTGATTCCAGGGCTTCCAGCATTGATTCCAAAGCTCCAGTATTGGCTCTTGGCAGGTTGGCAGTAGGTCCTTCCCCAACCTTTGTTAGCCACGTTACATTTCCTTTGTTGGTATGGGTCTTAATTGGCACCAGTTTGGCAGCAGACTGGCAACTATTCAGGGAATCCCCAATAGTAGGCCAGCGGGTCGCGGGGTAATTTACCAATTTGAGCCTGTGACTCAATGGGTCAGCAGGTCCTGGACTGTTCTGGAGGGTTTGATCCGCCCTCTGGGAGCTGGGGATCAACTCTTGGGTTTTAAATACAAGTATTGAAATGTTATTCATGACAAATGGCTTGATTGATGAAGCACTGACGCCTTCAGTGCTCAGAGCATATCTCTGATCAGTGAGATATCTCTGCAATTTTGAGGCGCCACCAACAGTGGCAAGTTGGTTATCCTTTAAATTGAGGAGGGCATCATTGACAACCTCAGTGGCAGTTTGGTCTTTGGTGGTTGGTATAACCTGGAAAAGAAACTAGCAGATTAGTTGGTATAAGGGATCAAATGGCCTGTCACAGTCATGGCCAGTAGTCAGGGCCTTGAATCTTGTAAACCCATAAGTGGTGAGCCTTGCTGGGCATCATTTAAATTGAGGAGGGCATCATTGACAACCTTAGTGGCGGTTTGGTCTTTGATGGTTGGTATGACCTGGCAAAGAAACCAGAAGATTAGTTGGTATAAGGGATCAAACAGCTTGGTGCAGTCATGGCCAGTAGTCAGGGCCTTGAATCTTGTAAACTCATAAGTGGTGAGCCTTGCTGAGCATCCAACATTATCACATTTATAGTGATGTTGGCAGATGGGTTTTTTTCATCATTACATCTGAAGCTGTAGCCCTTGTAAACAAAACTGGCACCCCCTTTCTTAGTCATGATGGGGTAGCTGACTGGGTATGTGGCAGGCACAGCAAAGGTGCCATTTCAATTACAGATATTATGCACGGTGTATAGATCCCAGAGCTCAATTTGCTCATCTTCAGGAGCACCAGGATCAGGATCATGTTCCCCTTTCTCTTCAGGATCTGAGGTGGGATTAGAGTGGTAATTGAAGTTGAACAACTTCTCTTGGGGGTCTGAAAGGGAGTAAACAAAAGGAGAGTGGGGAGGGGTAGGACTGTTTCCCTCTTGTTCAGGGGAAGGTGTGGGTGTCTTGGGGGGAGCTTTACCCTTAGCAGGCTGCTTTTTAGGGGTATTTTCAGCCTTCTTGGCCTTGGGAGAAGTGATCTTGAACTTGGAGGCCTTGGTGGCCTTGGACGCAGCTTTGTTGATGGACTTGGGAGGCATCTAAAGTGTGAATTAGTATCAAAATATGAGTAATTTGAGGGTTTTTTTATAGAGAAAAAGGAGAATGTTTTTAATATAAAAGTATCAATTTTTTTACATAGAATTGCAGAGGAAATCAAAAAATATATACTATCAAAAATTTAATGTTTTTATTTTGTAAAAATAATTTTTTATTAGTAATGCAAGTAGGCAAAACTTTGAGTTTTGACTGAAAACTTGCTCTTGAGATGGAGTTTTTGAAGTGACGTAATTGAGGTGCCGTAGCTCAAAAACATAGTGTTTTTGACCATTTTTTATATTAAATTAATAAATTCCCTGTGGAGCTACCTCAACCAGACCAAAGAGTAAAACTTGAATATTTCAAAAGCTAGCTTATAAACTGGAGTTAAAAAGTACCCAGTTGTTTATAGGAGGCCAAATATATATATTTGGAAAGTATCAAGCTATTTCTTACATTTTTTTGCTTAAGTAGTTTTAGATGTGAAACTATACTTTTTAAAAGTGAAAAACAAGAATTGCGGTAGGGGAATTGATATAGCATAGCCTGGCGTCATATGTAATTTCCCCTATCTATTGTGCACATCAAATCAATTGGGTGATATGAAACTAGGTGGAATTTGAAGTGATGTAAATCAAAATGGCGTAATCACCCTCTTCCATATTAAAATCACTATTAAAATAGTTTATTAAGAGAACCCTTATCAATGTATCTATGTATAATAAAGCTATAAATTACATATAACAAAACTGTTTTTTACCCAGCAATGATAATCACTAGAAGGACTATAATAGTGGCGTCTTTTTAGGTTGTTCTTAGTATAAGTGTCTTATATTAATACTATAGGAACATCTTCTGGCACTATAAAACAGGCTTTGATTTAGTTTGGGTATAAGCTTATTTTAGTTAAAGATAAATATTGTGATTTAAAATGATGTAAAGTTGAGATGGCAAAAACATGCTCCACACTAAGTGATTTCATATGTAAATAAAGTTAGCAAAATAAAATTTAATTAATCTAGCTCAAAGTGATGGAATCAAGATGGCTTAAATTTGAGATGCCGCATTATAAAGGTATATGTAAATTTTAACTATTTTATTGTTTATTCTATTTTTTGTGATTCAAAATCACTAACACAAAAAATGACATCTTGAATTAAATTTGAGATGGTTAAATTGAAGTGCTGCTTTCAAAATGGTGTGTTGTACCCATTACATTTAGAAGAGTCCATCATGGATTGGGCTGTCAGGTCAACCACTCTAAAATAAAAATCTCAGAAGCCTATTGAATTAGAGTAGCTCTGTTATATTGAAACAATCTTTTAACAAACTAGAAACCATCTGCTGTGTCACAAGTGGCATTTTGCTGATACTAATAAAGCAAATCCTAGAATAAGGGATGAACCCTGGTCTCTGCCCCCATGGCCCGCCAGCCCAGAGGGCCAAGGGTCTGGCCAGATTTTTTGGGCTCAAATCTGATATTAATTTGAATGGAAATCAGCCTATGTTAAAATCCTTGCAATCAGCACAATAAATAACAAGTAATAGTCCAAAATATGGCACCAGGAGCTACTCTGAAGTGGTAGAAAATAAATCAATGAACACCATGAAGGGATTTGCGTCCCACCAATAAGATTCCTAAATAGCTTTTCCAAAGCCCTGAAATTAGGGGCATGCCTTGTGTCCTCACCATCCCTCTTGACCAGGCTGGTGAATAAAATGATATATCTTTATATTACTTAAAACCATTCAATAATGCCTGAATGTACCTGATGCCATCCTATCCCCCCAAGTTCCTGCTACCCTACTGCCTGAGTCTTCATAATCCTAATCTAAACATGAAGTCTGGTAGATGATATTTACACCTTTTCATGTGAAATTCAACCTCCATCATTATCTTGAATAATAAAGAAGTGAGGAGCCTTTGGTTCAACCAAAATTTGCCATATATTATACTTGTTTTCTATCACTTTCATAAAGAATCTACAGGCCCCTTCACCCCTTCTATCACACCAGCAGTTCCTGAGAACCCCAAACCCTCATTATTTTGTCATTATGGTGTCCCAGTAAGTTCAATACATTTCACTGAATATTTTCTGAACCTGGATTTCTTCAAGCTCACCTTAGAGAACATCCTCTTTGCTGGCCCATTGGCAAGATCCCAAAAGCCTGATATCTTTGACCGAGGAGACTACTGGTACACTGTGCAACCCCATCTCTTTAAGGAAAAATACTACCACCTGCTCACATATTTAGTCCCTATTACTACTCCTGTGACCCTCTGGTTCAACTTGCTGCAGGATCTTGGTATTAAAAATGAGACCATGTACACTCAGCTCTTTGGTGTAAAAATTAAATTATGCCAACAGGGTTGATGGGCTGAATGGTCAAATCCACTTGTCCTTGGTTATTGCTGGGCCAGTCCCTCTCATATATTAAGTTAGCGCCAATACTGTGGTGGGCATCTCTCTCAAGCCTAGCAATTGATCTGCCAGTGTCTGCAACTGTCTTACTTGCACATGGCTTACTGACATGCTGGCTATCTAACCCTGGGTAGTTGCCTGGATAGAAAGCTGACTCAGCTTAATTAAGGGTGTTAAAGTATAACACCAAATGGAAGGGACAGTATGCAATTGGAAGACAAAAAACCAACAAAAAGCTATGGTCAAACCCTTGATAATGTTGAGAAATTCAAATATTTTTATTGATAAAAATGGGTTAAAACTAGAGTTTCTTAAATAATCCTTGGAAATCTGGATCTTCACTGCTTTGTGCCAATTAATAATGACAAGCTAAACATGTGTAATTCACTGTTTGGTGATGACAGCACTCAACCTGCTGATCATAGTTTTTTTTACAAATTGTGACATCATCAAGTTGAATTCCAATGCAGGCTCCCCAATTGCTGAAAATATCTTGCCAGCCAATCAGATATTGCAAAATACTCACATTTTCATCCTAAACTCCTTTAAGGCTTCCCATAACCCCTCCAGATACTTGTTTCTATATATATTACAATAGTTTCACAATCTGTTGAGATAAAAAAATGGTTCAGCTCAGAAAAAATTTCAACTTTTTTGATAAAAATAAGGGCTAGTTACATGTGTTGAGTATATACTTCCAGGAAGTATAATAAACAAGATAAAGGGGAAGATTAGAAAGAGAATAATACTTTATTTTATATGAATATAGGGTATTATATAGTATTATAAGAAGCCACATACCATCCACGTACATCATGGAGGTCATGGGGCTTATTTGAGCAATGTTTCTCTTAAGTCACAAGGTTTATTCAAGTTGTGTTCTGTTTAGGATCTGGATTATTTGATCCCCATAATAGATGGTTGACTGATAGTAGTGCCACCAATTTACTGGTTAGCTAGTGAGTTGTTTGGTGACCTGTTCTGTGAGTTACTTGGGGTGTTAATTCCCTGAGAGGAAGTAATCAAAGATGTTGCAACATCTCCCCCTGGTGTGCTGGAAGGCATAGCCTTGGGAATTTTCTAAAGCGTGTTGGAGATACAAGCTTGATATTGATCCAGTTTGGCGTTGGGAACAGGGTTTCTGTAGTTGCCCTGAGCTGTTCTTGTCTTACATAGGCAGAATTAGTCATGGTGCATATGTTTTAGTTCAGTTTGGGCCCCAATTCCCTTGACAAGGTAGGTATTGTTGGGCCTGACTTCCATGACAATGCCTGGTCTTTGTAGCCCTGGATCCAACTTATCCTGGTTGTGGTTGACAACCCAGATTTTGTCCCCAACTTGAAATCTTTTCTTCTGTAGGGGGATTTCTTCTCTCTCAACTCTTTTGTTTTCCATTTCCTCTTGGTATTTTCTTGTGTGTTGTACATTGGGGTCACTGTTAACTGGCACCTTTTTGGGTAGAGATAACTGTGGTCCTGTGGTTATACTAACAAGAGCAGGCTTTTGTCCATAGACAAGTTCATAAGGGCTTTTTCCTGTATTAAAGTTGACTTGTGTTCTACAGACCATGAGTGCTGTTGGCAGCATGTCAACCCTGGCCTTTGGATTTTTAGAAGATAACTTACTGAGGGCTTCTAAAAGAAAGCTATTTAGTTGTTCTACTTGTTCATTTGCTTGAGGGTGGTACAGTCAGGCTGTGATGTGTTTTATTCTATTATTGGCAAGATAGATATTGGTATCAATGGCCTTAAGTTTGGTGCCTCCATCTGTGATCAGGAGGTCAGTTTTCCCAAACTTGGCTATGATTTCTTTCCCAATAAATTGTCTCACATTATTGCCTTTGTGTCTTGTGCCACAGGCCACCTGGTTGCATAGTTGATAGCTGTTATGATTTACTTAGTGCCCTTGCTTTCACTAGGCATTGGTCCCGCAATATCCAACAAGCATACCTTGAAGGGTTGTGTAATGGATACAGGTACAACTGAATTGGGTGATGCTTTGGTTTGGGCGTACTTTTCACAGACTTTGCATTGTTCTAGTACCTCTCTGATATCATCTAGCATGTTAGGCCACCATTAGTGTGTCTTGAGATATTTGTTCAAGTTCCTGCTACAGGTGTGTCCCAGGTCTCTGTGATATTGGAGGATTGTGTCAATCTTTTGCGTTGACGGGACATAGGGTACAGTGTCACCATTTGGAAGTATCCAGTGCAAGGTACCATATACGTTTTTGAACAGATGTTTGTTCTTAAGGATCTTCTCTTGGATTTCCATTGGGGTGCCAGGTGGGAACCCTTACTGGAGATTCCCCATGATTAACATGGGCCAGCTGGGGTCTCCATCAGCACAAAGGACATTTTGGCTGTATAGCCTTGACAGGGCATCTGCAGTAAGCATTTCCTTGCCTGGCTTGTATTCAATTTGCATGGGGTATCTCTGTATGAGGCTCACACATTTGGCTTGTTTTCTTGACAGGTGTTATTGTGTTTTGAAGAATATCAGTGACTTGTGGTTGGTGAGTACTTTGAATTTTTGGGACCCTTTCAGATATCTTTGCCATTTCATGAGGTAATGTATGATGGCTACCAACTATTTATTGTGTATGGGATTTTCTTGATTGCCGTCAGATAGTTTCCATGAGTCATAAACCAAAGGATGGAAGTCCTTTTCTGCCGTTTGGATATGGAGTAATCCTCCTATGACATAGTCAGATGTGTTGGTTTCTAACTATAAATCCCCTTGTAATTCAGGTATTGGAGGATAGGGGCAGTGACCATGTGTTCCTTTAGTTGGCAGAAGTGTTGGTCTTGTAGCAGTGTCCAGATAAACTTGGTTGTTTTGCCTGTAATGGCAGAGAGGGGGGCTGTTAGGGCACCCCAATCAGGGATGGACCTTCTTACATAGACTATCATTCTAAGGGATGTGCAGATTTTGCTCTTATCCCTTGGGGCTGGCATTTCAGTTATGGCGCGTATCTTGTCTGGATCTGGTTTGATCCTGTCCTTGCTGATAATGTGACCAAGGAATGGAAGTTCAGCCAAAAAAATTTGCACTTTAATGGTTTTGCAATTAGTTGGTTTTCTTCAAGGGTGCAGAGGACCAGAAGGATGTCTTCCCAGTGTTATTTCAAGGTTGGGCTATAGATAATGATGTCATCCAGTTAGATAATTGCCTTTTTCTGATGTGTTCTTTGAAGAACTTGTTCATGAAGATCACAAAGGTTCTGGGGGCATTGGTCATCCCAAAATTGGAACAACACATTCAAAGGATCCATATTTGGTTCTAAATGCGGTCTTTGTAATGTCTTTGGGCTTTACGCAAATTTGATGATAGCCTGCTGTCAAATCAATTTTTATGAAGATTTGGGACCCCCCCCAGGGCATCAAAAAGGTCGTCAATCAGGGGCAGGGGATACCTGTTCTTGATTGTGACCTTGTTGAGCGCTCTGTAGTCTGTGACTAGGCAGAGGCCTTGTCTTTCTTGGCCACAAAGAAGACAGCAGTGGCAAAAAGCAACTTTGATGGTTGTATGAGTCCTTTTTTTAGGGCTTCATTGAATTAAATTTTTAGGGCACTGTCTTCTTGTGGTGTGAAGCGGTAGATAGGTTGTGCTTTAGGTACACTTTCTTTGAGGTCAATTTTGTGTTATATGCTGCAGTCAGGAGGTAGTGCTGGCAGTGTTTCTTGGAAAACAGTGTGGAACATGTTAAATAGCTGATCTTAGATGGGGTTCTTTTCATGTTGAGTTCTGTATTCTTAAAGTAGATGACCTTGTATGTACAGTTACTCCAATTGATTTTGCTAGGGTTATATTCCTTTTCTGTCTCCATGATTTTCACAAATACATGGTTCCTCATAAGTGTGTCAAGATGAGTTGGATAAACATGATGGTGTACTTCTCCTTATTGTATGGTGAGGGTAGCACTTTCCCAGTCAATGTGAGGGTTGGTATTCCTCATCCAGTCCAGGCCAAGTATAACGTCATACTTGGGGATTGGTATGATTGGGCCGCTGAGGGTGGTTTGTATGTCTCTGATTTGGGCTCAGAAAGGTTTAGCCTCTTGAGTGACTGGTGTGCTTCTGTTGTCTGCCATGATGACCCTCTTGATGTTGCTTTGGCCTGCAGGTAGTTTCATAAGGTTGGAAACTTCTTGTCAACAAGGGATTGGTCTGCTCCAGTGTCAAATAGTGCTGTGCCCTGATATCTGCAAAATCAGAAAGGGTAAGTGAGGAGTCAATTTCCAGTTTGGGCAGCAAACAGTATAGGCTTGCTGTAGGGTACTTATATCATGGTGATTGAGTCCACGTCTTGGTTCCTGTACAAGTCTTGTAAAATGAGAGAGGGCGGCTGGCCTAAGCACTCCCCTGAGCTTTTCCCTCCTTGTTGGTGTCTTCAGTACTTGCTTGGTTAGCCTGTGCAGTATGGTTTTTATTTTGAGGATGGGTGTTGGTGGCTTAGTTGCTCTGCTTATTGGGGCAAGGGTCTTTCTTGGCTGTAGGACTTTCCTTGTGCTTGTTTGTTGCATGTAGGTTGTCAGACTTTTGAGCTTTGCACTTACAATCCAAGAATACATCTTTAAGGTTCTTACAGCAGGTCATGTCAAACTGTTGCCTAATGTATATGGGGAGGCCATTGTAGTTGTTCAACTGTGGTCTGGGTTCATCAAAGTTGATGGTGTTTGGAGCACAGTCACGTAGATCCTTGTATGAAGCAGTGCATTCCTTGATTGTTCCTGTCATTTTGAACATTCTGAGTTTGGTCATGATTTCAACGCTGTAGCAATCCTCATAAAGAACTTTTTGAGGAAGGCGGTTTTGAATACCGCCCAGTTTTCCTTCTGGTCAGGGTGTTGGGCTAACCATTTGCTTATGAAACTTGTTGAGGTTCCTGTGACGTTAAAGGGAATCTCACTGACCCAGAGTCTGTAGGATAGTCCACTTGCTCAAATTTGCTTTGTGTACTGTTGATCCAGAGGGAGGCATTTTCCTGACGTAGTCCTGAAAAAGCTCCAATTTCTGCTGAACATAGGCATTGGAATACAATGTTAGGTATTTCAGGTTGCTGTGATTCTGCTGTGGCTGGGGCTGCAGGTAATAGTCTGCAGGCTTTGAGAGTGTTGTACTATTCAATGGGTACAAGGATTTGTTGTAGATGAAAAGGCCTGCAGGGAAGTCTTGTCCTTCTTCTGTGTTCCTCCAGCCATTAGGGAGTATCATTGCTTGGTTCTTTTTCTTAGGATGAATTTTTCCTTTGAGTTGGGTAGGTATGGATAACCTACCTGTGCTACCACTGTTGAGTATATACTTCTGGGAAGTATAATAAACAAGATAAAGGGGAAGATTAGAAAGAGAATAATACTTTATTTTATATGAATATAGGATATTATATAGTATCATGAGAAGCCACATACCATCCACGTACATCATGGAGGTCATGGGGCTTATTTGAGCAATGTTTCTCTTAAGTCACAAGGTTTATTCAAGTTGTGTTCTGTTTAGGATCTGGATTATTTGATCCCCATAATAGATGGTTGACTGATAGTAGTGCCACCAATTTACTGGTTAGTCAGTGAGTTGTTTGATGACCCTTTTGGTGAGTTACTTGGGGCGTTAATTCCCCAAGAGGGAGTAATTGAAGATGTTGCAACACACGGGAAAATTGTATAATAATTAGTGAAAATGTCCAGACAAACAATTAATGATGTAAACTGAGAACAAATAAATTATGGTTCAACAAAAAATATTCCAATCACCAGAAAAATTGATTTCACTCACAAAATAAAGATATCCTGTTTACTATGGTTTTTAGAGAGAAAAACTCAGTCACTAAAGTGAAAAACTTGATCCAACACTAAATCCCCATAGTAACTAAAACAGGCAAAAAAACACCAAACACAAAAACAAAAACAAATTTATTGTTCTTTTATAATAACACCAGTTCATTCTAATTAAGAAAGGTAGGGCATTTCATTTCAAAAACTGCATCTCAAAAAACGCTATCTTGAAATACAACATCTCAAAATTTGGCTATCTCAATTTTATAGTAAAAACAACATTTCAATTTACGGCATGTTGCAACATCTTTGATTACTCCCTCTTGGGGAATTAACGCCCCAAGTAAATCACCAAGCGGCTCACTGAGTGGTTCACTGTCCAGCCAATAAGCTGGTGGAACCTTTATCACTTAACCATCTATGACAGGGATCACTCAATCCAGGTCCTAAATGGAACACAACTTGATTAAGCCTTGTGACTCAAGAGGAACATTACTCATATAAGCCCCTTGACCTCCATGACGTACATGGACAACATGTGGCTTGTCATGATACTATATATTAGCCTATATTCATATTCAATAAAGTATCATTCTCTTCTTAATCTTCCCCTTTATTTTGCTTATTATAATTCTCAGAAGTATAAACTTGACAGTGGTAGCACAGGTAGGTTATCCATACCTACCCAACTCAAAGGAAACATTCCTCTCAAGAAAAGAACACAAGCAATGCCACTCCCTAGCAGCTGGAGAGATTACAAAGTAGGACAAGACGTCACCCCTGGATTTGTCATCTACAATAATCTCCTTGCGCCCATCAACTAAAACAACGCCCTCAAGACCCGCAGTCTGTTCTCTACCACGCCAACCACAGTGATGTCTACGCAACCTGAGATACCCAACATTGTGTTTCAACGCTTACAAACCGCTGAGATTGGCACCTTTGCAGGACTACACCATGAGAACACCTCTCTTTGGATCAACAGCACCAAGAGCAAGTTTGAACAAGTAGAGTACCCCCAAAGACTCTGGGTTAGTGAAATTGCTCTCTGTGCACCGGGAACTGCCTCGCGTTTTGTTACCAAATGGCTAGCACAACACCCTGACCAGAAGGAAAACTGGGAAGTGTTCAAAGCCGCATCCTCAAAAGAATCTCCATGAAGGATTCAGATTTAGTAATCATTCTCTTCTTAATCTTCCCCTTTATTTCGTTTATTATACTTCTCAGAAGTATAAACTTGACACAGCATCACAACTATGAAAAACAGGTTTTAAAATTTAGTTTTTTTGAACTCCAAAAAAAACCAGAAAAATCCAAAAAATTAAAATTTAAAACCCATTTATAGTCTTAAAAAGGCCATAGAATTTTAAATCTGCAATAAAAAAGGGGGAAAATTAGAAGCAACAAGGCTGTGTAAAGGGCAAAGTCAAAATCTACACAAAAACAACTATTTTCATTTATTATAGCTATGTCATATACTTTAAAATAAGCAAATATTTGTACCAAATGCTAAGTAAAAGTAAAAATGATGAAACTTAAAAAAAGAAGTGCAATAGTTTATTGAGGAAGGCCCATAAATTGGTTGACAGTGCTACTGAGATGGCCTGAAGATGCTCAAGCCTTCTATCTGTGGTACTCAAGGGTTCTAAGGGTAAGGTTGGAGTAGCTGAGCAGCAACTGGGGGAACACATCAGGACTATTATCTCCTTTCACAACAGAACTTCCATATTTGAGCTCTTCAATTAATCTAAGAATGTTGAGTTGGTTGTTATGTTCCATTCAATGATGTCTTTATTGGGGCTATCTGAAGGCCTTATACAGTTGGAAGTGGGGGGAGGGGAAATAAAGGGTGAGTCATCCTGACTGAAGTCTAGACTGGTCAGGAACTAAGTTATTCTTATGAGGTGAAACATTTTGGAGAGTATTCAGAGAGAAAGGGCTTAGATTGGGTGGGATGTGAACATCTAAACATTTGATCTCTGGGTAAGGTGTTTGCAGCAAAAGTAGGGCCAATTTTTGGGAACTAGGTCTATAACAGGATTTCAGAATGTTCATCTGTGGATCATACTTGTTGGTAAGGGACAGAAGGTCTCTATACCAAATTACAAATTGGGGAAATTGATGAGCTACTAATTGCCTCAATGAAAGTCACCACAATGGGCCACTCTCTGATGCATCTGTGGTTAGCCACAGGTACGTCAATAAGTGGCTAATTGGAAATTGATCTTTATGTTTCAATGGGTAACTCTCCAATCAAAAACACAAGAAAGGGCAGCAGTTCCCCTATACTTTTCCTTATAGGGTAGTAGTCTCAATATGGTAATATCTGCAGGTGGCGCCCTGCACCACAACCATAGTGGCATTATTTTAAGTTGTTCTTAGTATAAGTGTCTTATATTTTACTATAGGAACATCTTCTGATTTTATACAACAGGCTTCAATTTAGTGTGGGATTAAGCTTATTTTAGTTTAAGATAAATAGCGTAAATTGAGATGGCGTAAAATTGAGATGGCGTGAACACGCTCCACACTAAGTGATTTCATATGTAAAAAAAGTTAGCAAAATAAGATTTAATTAATTTGACTTGAAATGACAAAATCAAGATGGTGTACTTTCAAGATGCCGCATTATAAAAATTATAATTGAATTTTAACTATTTTATTATTTTTTATTTTTTTGTGATTCAAAATCACTAACACAAAAAACGCCATCTTGAATTTAATTTGAGATGGCGTAAATTGAAGTGCCGTTTTTAAAGTGGCATGTCCTACCTTAAGAAATACAATCTAGACCAGAAAATGAAACTTTAATATTATAAGTGTCTGTTTTTGGAAGAGAATTATCAAATAAATCAGATATATCAGCATATACAGCTAAAATTTCAAATTTACAACCAAAATTGATTAATATATATTTAAAACCTAATGTAAATATAGATGGTAGCATCTTCAAAATTTTATGCATACATATATGGTTTTTAAAAATTGTATTAAATATGCTATATGGTTAAAGTGTTTTTATATCAAAATAAACACATTGCAACAACAGAGTCAAGGAGCTGAAAGAGTATGCTACAGACTTGGATGCCCTTGTGAGTAAAAAAGAGCAACCATAGTATAGGAGGTAAAAAGTTGGAGTAGCTCTGAGTCAGGGTGAGTAATTGTACTTTACTATTTTGAGATAGGAGATAACTTGGCGGGGATTCTTTATAGCAAAAGACTTGCAGCTCAAGATAAGCAAGAGTTAGCAACCTGGGTATTACAACAAGTAAAATTGTATTACTTTTTCGCTGTGTTTGAATAATGTAAAAATTAGGTTCTCCTGATACTTAGTAAGAGAGTGCTTGAGGCTTAGAGTTAAAAAGTAAATTGTGGAAAAACTTTGATTTATTTAAAATGGGAATTGTCCTTAAATACTGAGATATTTGATCCCTGTATCATTAGTAGAAGCATAAATGTTGTATACCACAGGTAGAGGTATGGGGGTCTCACTAATTGATCTTGATCCAAGTTTGATGAAGCTAAAATTTCAGATCAAAAGCAAAATTCTTAAATTTCACACTCTATA
Organism: Entomophthora muscae; assembly: GCA_014839935.2. Taxonomy (NCBI): domain Eukaryota; kingdom Fungi; phylum Entomophthoromycota; class Entomophthoromycetes; order Entomophthorales; family Entomophthoraceae; genus Entomophthora; species Entomophthora muscae. The sequence continues at coordinate 1,127,958 of QTSX02003552.1, forward strand.
TTTAAAGCAGGGCTATACACCAGTCCAATTAAAATTACTTGCTAAGTTAGATTTATAACAGACCCACCTTCAAGATTGGACGCATGGGGTGATAGGAATAAAGGAACTTGACATTAACTCTGAAAAACAGGCGCCCATAATAGTTCATTTTAACGGTATACTCAGGGCCATACTTATATATCATGGTGAGAGGTCCAATTCAAAGCAAATACAAATTGTCAGCACAGCCACTCATACAATTCTGATGGTATAAGACCTGATCTCCAAGTTGGAATTAAGGAACTGGTGATCAGGTAAAATTAGAGGGGAATAAATCTAATCTATTTGACTTATATGCAATAAAATAGGCAGTAGCTTAGATGTCAATAATCTTGTTGACTAATCCCCTCACATGTTTCTCAGGATTGACTATCCCATCTGTGACAGTCTACATGGAAGCATTTGTGCTAACAAGGGCTGATTTTGCCACAAAAAAGACTCTATGATGAAATTTGGCAAAGTATAGTGATTTTGGGACAGGTAGAGGCCTAGTAGGTAACATGGGCTACTAGGGAAGGTAAGGCCTGCCTAGTAGGTAACAAAGGACAACTAGAGGCAGAGAATGAACCAGCCTAGCAGGTAACATTGGCTGCTAGGGTGATGGTTAAGTGTCTGAACCTATTAGGTAACATTGGCTACTAGGGGAGGATAAAGTCTTAACCCAGTAGGTAATAATGAACTACTGGGGAGGGATGGCTCTTCTACCTAGCAGATAACAAGGACTGCTAGAGAGAATAGTTTATGTAACCTAGCATTTAACTAAGGACTGCTAGGGCAGATAGGGGCTAAGATAGCTCTATGTGCCCTTGTACGCTTACAGGAGGTCTGTGAGCAAGCACCTTACCTAACAGACTGGTAGGGTGTCCTTGTCTGTGTTTCCTCAGGGGCTTTGGGGAGGTCATAAAGCTAAAATTAGGGGGATGGACATGTCCAGAGACTTTATCAGGGTAGCTGCTTTGGAAAGCAGCTGCAGAACTTGGTATGGTCAGGCCTCTGGGAAGTAAAGTTGATTAATTGTGACTGAAAGCTCAGACTTAAACACCTGAGCAAGTAAAGATAACTGTACAAACATGAGGATTGTCTGTGGTGAATGGCCCAAGTGAAGGTCATTTTCAGGGACCCAATCAAACACCAGTATCCTTGTAGACTTATTGCCTGAGTCTGAGATATTAATATCAGGGACTGAAAATGAAACTAAGGGGGTTCATAGTGAGGAATGGAACCTAGGTGGCTCATAGTGAGGACTAGCTGAAGGACTGGAAGATCATGGAGAAGGACTAGCTGAAGTAATGGAAGATTATGGAGCAGGGCTAGCTGGAGAACTGAAAGTTGGTTGAGAAGGACCAGCAGAAGTAGATGAAGGAGCAAGAATGCTGGGTTTGAACTGTTGGAAGAAGGATTAATGATAAGAAAGAAGCAGTTAAAAGAATTAATTAAACTGCCAAAAAGATGTGATAAAAGATTAAGATAAATATTATATAAAGAGATAGGTAGAAAGCTTGAAATAGTTTACAGAAAATATACTGTAAATTATAAAGAATTGATTGAGTAAGCAGAAGCCAGAGTAGCCAGAAACAGAACAGAGAAAATCTGAGGGCAAAGGCTGGAGTTTTGCCAAAATGATTAAGTGAAGCAGGAAGCAAGCAACAGGTGGTTCAGATGGCTAAAATGTGGGAAAACCCGTGGGGAAACATGGAGAACTGCTGAAGAAATTAGGGTTTGAAAATCTCCCAAGTAAAAACATAGTTGGAAGCGCTCAAGTTTGGCAGGAGAAACATGATGGAAATTGCAGCAAAACTGTTTGAAACGTGGAGCAAGTGTTTATCTGGAGCAAGACAACACTAGTTTTAAACTAGGGTCAAGAGCAAGTCATTTGGGCATATGTTTTGGCAAAACAGCTCAATCCAGGCAAATGATTGCCTGCAGCTCAAAACTTGTTTAATCAAAGTTTTAAGGGCTTTAAATGAAGGGTTTAAGTCTAAAAACAAGGGAATGAACCAGAAAAAGCTGGTTTTCAATTGGCTGAAGTAAGTTAAAAGTTTAATATATTATAAAGCAGAAGAGAATGAATAGTTTAATCCTGGAAAACCAGATATCTGAGAGAAAACTGGGACTGAAACAAGGAGCTATAAAAGGGAGATCAGTCTGAGGCTTTTCAGGGATTAGACCAAGTGGATTACCAAGGCCAGTAAGGACTGGATTAGAAACAGTGGATAACAAAGGCCACTAAGATTACACAGAGAGCTGGAGACCAAGATAAAGGTGCAGGAGCCCAGGATAAGGAGCAAGAACCCAAGTAAGGAGCAGGAGTCCATGGCTAAGGAGCAGGAGTCTAAGATTAATTACAAGGAGTCCAATATATTGTTGAAGGACTCCAAGTATTGGCACATATCAATATTTTCCCTGACTCCTGGACCATATACCAGAAGGTTTTTAAGGGGATCTTCCTTCTGAAAGCAAATAAAAGCCCATTTTGACCCCTGCCCAAATTTTCAAGTAGTGCAAAAAGTCCCTATGAGTAAATTTCCTAATATCTTCTACCCTACTCAAGTGGAGAAAGATACCTACTGCCAAAGCTGTCAATAATTTGCCACTAGTAAACTCTCCAGGAGGAGTGGGAAAGATTATCTAGACACCTTGAGATGACAGATAGGTGGAAGTTATTGGTAATGAGTTTAATAGGCTGCTAAAGGATTGGTACATGCCCACAGAGGATTTAGCACATGCTTAAGTACAATTACATGATGAGGATGCCCGCCTAGTCATATGAAAAGTATTGGAAGAGTTTGCAGTAATGTAAGCCAAGTATAAACTTCACGCTAGCCACCTACCTCTACTAGATAATGACCCTCCCTCCAGCTGGTCCCTGGATATGACCCAGGACACACAATGGGTACTGGTGAACAGGAACCCCACACCATCCTGTTTTACCAGAGGGTGTCCTAATATTGAGGGGTGGTAGCATCTCTACTGTACAGTATAGCAAATGAGGAGAAACTTGTAGTGCAATTTTTGCTTAAGAAGTAGGCAAACTAAACATCAGGGAGATAAAAGTCCCTATTAGAGACATCTAAGTGAGTCAAATTGTTCATGATGGATAATAATGTAGAGTTGACTTGTTCTACAGTCTCATTAGTGGCAGGATTATACAGGGCAGAAAAGCATTGAAGAGTACTTGTGGCACTCCTGCTCATCAGACACCAAAACATGTTCTGGGTCAAAGCCAGGTGCCAACTGGGAAGAGATGTAATTATTCAAGTGATCACTTTCCATTGTTAAGTCATTATAATTGGTCTGTAGGATATAGAAATCTCCAAACACCTTCCCTACAACCATTCTGGCATCACTTTCATTGATCATAACCTCAGCTGGAGTTCTCCCCTTATTAGACTTATACTACTCTTAGAAAAGTTTCTTAAACTCACTCCCCAAGAATTCTCTGCCCCTTGTGTTCAACTTGAGTCTTTTGTTCAGCCTGTCACATACATCTTCATAAGTCTAAATTCTGGAAAATTTCCTGAAGCAATACTGGTAACTGTATTTTTTCCTGTGTTAGGATACTAAATATGAGGCATATTATCCATGATAGATTTGGAACAGGAAATGGTTTTAGGGGCTGATAACAGCTTTTATTGAAAAAGGAGTAAGATCCTCTTAAAAACCTTATGTATTATAGATTGGCATTGGTCTTACTATTGTCCGTTCTCTTGGCCTGGCTCTTGCTCTAGATTCACTCTTTTTTAGATCATTTTTATACTTTCTTTAGTCTATTTAATCAACCCTTATATATCTCCTTGCTTCAGTCTGATTGTCACGGCCTAAGCCAGATTCTGGATGAACTCCCACAGGGGAGGTGGGCTGGGCCTGGAAGGCCATGTACACAATTGGCGCTATTCTGACTTGGTAGCTTACTGCAGTAGCTAGGGGACACCAACTTCTAGTATGGAGCATGGACTGGTTGGCCAGCCCTAATACTGTGATATAAAAAACCCCAACTTGCTGAAATACTGAGCAGGGGGGAAGTAGTAGGAATCTCCTTCATGCTAGGCAGAAAGGTCACTCTTGGGTGGCCAGGAGGGAGATCCAGGTGATGGGAATGGAAGAACTCCAAGTCAAGAGCTCTAGGTGTTTTGACCAAAGTGATGGGAGCTGAAACAGGAGGGAATAGATAGGCGTGATTATAATAAGTAGATTCACAAATAGATGCAAACAGAATAATTATATTAGTGCAAAAAATAGATAATTCCTGCAAGAAAATAATGGGTCCTGGGCATAAAGTTGTTTATTTTATGATGTCAACAATGAGGAGGGCTTTTTTCCCTCACTATTTATACTTAATGGTGAAAGTGCAGCCTTTTGTGCCACCAGGGATCTGTAGCATCATTATCATTCAAACTGGTGATTTTGCCCTGGAATTGCATACTTGAGCTTAGGGATATATGGTTATTGCCTAACATAGCAGGAACTTTGCTTAAGCTGCAGCATGCCAAAGTGTCACAGCTATTTATAGAACCTGCAAGCAATCAAGCGCCTGATAACACAATTAAATAATTAAATCCCAATGTATCATTTCCTGGTATTTAAGTGGGCCAAATTTGTTAATAGAATCAAAGCCAGGGATTTGAGGCTTGTGTGCCTCACAAATCCCAGGACAACTTTTATTCACAAGAGGGTTTTTTTACTCTGGGAGACAGTTGGTAATTTTTTCCAGTCTGTGGGTTGTTTGGCCTCTAGGAAGGCCAGCTGATTGTCCAGGGCATTATGGGCCCTGACACTGATTCTCCAAGCTGTTTTTCTTCTAGGCTTAAATCATTGGTTTTGTCAAGGAGAAGATGTACAGGTATTCTGGCCACTGCCAATACACTTAACATCCAGTCATTGCCTGATTTGGTGCCAATCTAATATACTGCTCTAAATACCAAGAAAGGAAACAAAACAATACCACATGACTTGTCCAAGTATCCAGTGACTCAGATCCATCCTGAACATGACCTTCCCTATCTTTGATCCGACTATATTCCCACCACAGCACAAGCTATATAAGTCTAAAGTATTATCTAATAAAATATCCTTCTCTTCTTCTTAATTCCGCATTTGAAGCTTCCCCTAAAGTTGCTCCTCATCACTGGTAGCAGCTACAGTTTTTGACCACACCCATGAAGAAAGAAATAATGAATGAACAGAACCCATTCACCTTTGCTCACGTACTCAATCAGTCCACATCCCAGGATAGCTGGAAGATGTACTTCTGCACCACAATATCAACAAAGATATACCTAGTAGATGAACTGTATTCAAAGGACTAGTCATGCCCAAAGCATGCACCAAGATAATTCAATATTTTTGCTCTCTCCAACCACAAACAAACACACAACCATCTATCACAGGTGAAGTTACCAACACCAAATACATTAATATCAACAAGTTCTTTGATAAAAACAAAGAAAACGTCATCAACTGGCTAGACCACTAAGCCGCTAAACTCCGCTCCAGCTGCATCCCCCATGAGAAATGGGTCCAGGAAGCCAGCAAGCGCCTTTACAAGGACGCAGCTAACTGGTTTTCCATCTGGGTTAGCTCACAAAGTGACTACCAGCTTGACAACTGGGAAGAGTTCAAAGCAGACATCACACACAATTTCTGCGTCACCAAATCCCTCCAAGACATTGCAATACAGCTCAGTGATCTTCCTCAAAAGACCACTATTGCAGCTTACACCAATGAATTTGAAGAGATCCACTGCAAGATCCAAACACCAGCACAAGCTGACAATGTGCACACTAGAGCCTCATTCATCAACATAATAAAACCCTCAGTTGCTGCTCTCACCCACTCAGAGGCCAACACCTCCATGCCTGCGTTCATTGCAGAAGACAAGTGTGCAGAAAAACGTGCAAACATGGAATTTGCGGGACGCAACAGCAACCGCACCTTCAATGGCAATGGCAGAGACAACTCTAATGGCAACAAGCTCCAAAACACCAACTATAGCAGCAGCAACTTCAATTGTAACAATGGCAATCACAGCCAAAGCGCAAACTGCTCCTGTCCCAAGAAGGAGGACACCACCAAAGTGAACAATGCTGAAACAGCAACCCTCTATGAATCTGACCCCACATTCTCTGACCTCAAAGGTCTCAAAATAGAGGAGAATAGAAAAGAGGAAGGGTAACAAACTTAAGTGCCCCTGTCTCTCACTAAACTGACAAGAAATTGTACCAAGGCACAAACTTTGCTGCCTGCATCCCACATGTCCCACAATCCTCCATTTTTATGAATGTAAAAATTAAAGATTTCTCACAACTTCTTGTCTACCCATGCACTTATAAATCTCATACACATAATTTTTTTATTTGATGCTGGCGCACAACACTTCATGGTAAGCAAACCATTTGTAACCAAATAAAAATACCAGTTGTCAAATTCAACTTCAAATACGCCAGAATGGCAGAAAAATCAAAGGTTCTACTTGAAGGCAAAACAACTCCCTTCAGAATTGACCTCCAAGGCATACAAACGCCCATCAAAGGTCTTTTCATGAACAACATAAACTACAACATTTTAGTAGGCATGGGCTGGTTCACCCAAGTGAGCCCCAGTGTATGTTGGAAAACAAAGACCATGACTGTCAAACTCAATGGAGTCAATTTCAACATTCTCAAAGAGCCTAACAATCTCATCCTAAGAGACACAGTATTTGTTCAAGTCATAAGTCAGGAAAACTCAATGGAGTCAATTTCAACATTCTCAAAGAGCCTAACAATCTCATCCTAAGAGACACAGTATTTGTTCAAGTCATAAGTCAGGAAAACTCAGAGCATCTAACCAAAGACAGTACCCTTCACATAATGAGGTACACCAAATTTAATAATATACAAAAAACCAAAACCCAATGCCCAGAACTTTCAGCACTCCTAAAGGAATACACTCATGTATTTAAGGAAGAGCTCATAGAGCTACCCCCCCCCAAACGGGAGGTCAAGCATGAAATCAACCTATGCAAAGCCATGCCCAAACCTGCACCCCTCTACAGACTTTCCCTCATGGAGACCCAAACCCTCAACAAACATATTGAGGACAACTTAGCTAAAGGCTTCATCTGCCCATCAGAATTCCCTTGGGGGAAGAAATGTTCTTTTTAAAGAAAAAGAAAGGCACTCCTTGCCTAGTAACAGAATACAGAGCACTAAATGCAAGCACAGTAAAAAAATCCCCTTCCACTCATAGAGGATATGTTTGCAAGGCTCTCTGGAGCCAAATTTTTCTCCAAAATTGACCTCACCTCAGGTTATAATCAAGTTGAAGTAAAAGAAAAAGACATACCAAAAACTGTGTTCTTTACACAATTCAGATCTTTTGAATGTAGGTTAATGAATTTTTGGGATAAACAACGCTCCTTCAAAGTTTGTCACTATGATAAAACAAGCACTAAATGGTCTCTCAAATACATTATGCTACCTTGACAATATCATCATATTCACAAAAACCAAAGAGGAACACCTCATACATGTCCGTGAGACACTCAATTGACTTGCTAGGCTTTATATAGAGTTTGTGCTTTGCAAGTGCCAATTTATAGAAAATGAACTCTTGTTCTTGGGCCACATTGTCTCCAACAGTGGCATCAAAGCAGATTCAGACAAAAATAAAGCCATAAACAACATGCAACACTCCACCTCTGTTAAACAAGTTAGATGCTTTCTCAGATTGGTAGTGTAAGAGAGGGGGGCTAAACTAACTAAGATTGGCTCTCATTCTGGGGGAAGGATCCACCAGGACACCATCCAGTGCAGGACTGGTATGGCCACTCAAAGTGGTGCTCAAAGAGAGGATGTGGCAGATAATTGGGGGAAGTAAGAATCCAGGCCCATCAAGATCATCCCACCAAGCAGTCAGGTAGCGCGCTTGGGGGATGCTCTTTGACCTCCAGACTGTCCCCTTGGGTCTGAACAGCCGGAACCATGGGGAGGGGAGGCACTGGGGAGCTCAAGCTAGGGGACACTAAGGGAGCTGGATTGAGAGCAGAATATTTGAGGTCATCACAGGTGAGACTCTTTATCACGTTTTCACTGGAGGTTAGAATGTTCTGTGTGTGCCCAGGGATATTCTCAAAAATTTGCATGAATTGACTGGGGTTGGCCCTCACAAGGTAAAATGAATGGGAAACGCAGCTTCTAAGGTCTGGAGAAGTGGTCCAAATCAAAACCAAGGCAGGAGCCAGGGTAAAAGCCTTAAATTTAAAGAAAGAAACCAACATTTTTACGCTGCAAGAAGAAAAGAAGCAAAATAATTATTGTGCCAACTTTTCTGGAACAGAACAAAGAAAAAGGAAAACCTGACAACTGGGGACCCACAGAACAAACCCAAAATTGAAAGAACAGCAACTGTGGACTATACACTTTTTGAAAGAGCAAGAAGAGTTGTTTGAAAGCGTATATGACCAGGCAAGGACAACAAAGCAAGCAGGACATAAAACCAAACTTAAAGTAGTTAATTATAGGATATTTACTAACTAGTTTAGAGTTTGAGCTGGTTTTTCAAAAGCAGGAGAGGTAAGTGTATAAGTCTATACTAACTTTAACTCTAGATGCTTTGAAACAGGTGCTGTAAACCCAGGGACGGTGACAAGGGTAGGGGATAGTTAATACTTTTACTAACAGCTTTAGGAAACAAAAATGACCCCAAAATAAAGGCCCAGAATAACCAAAAACACAATTTAAAAGTATGAACTTCATTTTGAAAGAATGAGCCAACATGGGACTTTCAGTCCCCTGTCTTGCTTTAAGGGTGGAATTTGAATTCAAGGGTAACCTGACCCAGGGCGCAGATTTGATTGGTTATCAGAGAAATTTTGCATAGGGGGATCCAAAGGGTTGGAGGGTTTCTCATTAATTTCCAAATTTAACTCTGATTGGCTGGCATTGCTGGAGTGAATTAAATCAGCATTCAATCCTTTTGGATTGGCATTTAAAGAATTGGCAGTAGTGCAACCTGAATGCTTAGACTTAATTAATTTCATGTGTGGACGGGCCCAAGCCAAAAAATAGTCTAAATTAATTTGATATTCCTCCCAAGTGAGAACCAAGTTCATCACATTGGTATTTACCACCTGGGAAGGGTATGCCAACACAAATCTCTCATCAATTGTATGGACTAAATCCTAAAGGGAATTAAGGGGCTTGGCTGGCTGGCTTATGAGCAGATTTCTTTGTGCAGCGCGGGAAGATTGCCCTATCCAGGGCTAAAGAGGGGAATGAATTTACAGGTAGCTTGCCTAAGGAAATACATCAAAGACTGCAGAAAACTACACACACCAATCAATGACCTAACCAAAGGTAATGCCAAAAAGAAATTCATCTGGACACCAGAATGTGAAAAAAGTTTCCAATTATTAAAACAAGCTCTGATTAAAGCACCAATCTTGCAATACCCTAATAACAACAGGTGCTACAAGCTTGAGTTGGATGCCAGTGACACTGCTATTGGCGCAGTCCTACATATCTGCCAGCCAGGGCAGCAAGACTTCCTGCCAGTATGTTACAAAAGTAGAAAACTAACCAACACTGAGCAGAGGTACCCAATACACGTCAAGGAACTGCTAGCAATATATCACTCATGCAAGAAATGGAGATGTTATCTCAAAGGACACTTAAACGTCTGAGTGCTAACTGACCACAAATCCTTAATCTATTTCAAAACTCAGAACGCACTTGCACAGCAACAAGCCAAATAGATGTCCCTGCTGGTGTCACGCCCTGCCCCAAAGGGCAGGCTTTTTAAATTATTATATTTTTTGTTTTTGCTTGATTCTTTCCTACTTTAAATTTAAAGTTTTTGAATTTGAATTAAGAGTTAATATTTAAGTATTTTTAATCTAATTACCTTGTTTTCATGTCAATTTGTGTTTGAGTTGTTGCTGTTGTCTTCAGCTTTTCCTGCTATTCAAATACTTTAAATTTTCTATTTTTAAGTTAGAAAATTCTTAAATTTAACTTACCTTTTTGCAACTCCCATTACGTAGTTGCTGGCTCTTCCCCAGATTATGTTGCCGGTCAACAGCTGCTCTGTGCTTTAGTTTCTGCTTCTCCTCCAGGTTCCCTCCTGCCTTTTTCTCCAGCTGCCCCTTCACTTGGCTGTTGTTTCTCCTATGACATTATTATAAACTGAATGGAAATTAAGTATAAATATAGAGCTTGTGAAGAGTAGGCTTAAGCCAAAATTCTAAGTGATTTCTACCCTTCAAACATTTATCAATTTTTAACTTGAGATCTTAATTTTTAGAAATTTATACATTTTTATTAATTCATTTTAAGTTTTGTCTTACCTCTTCTTTAATAAATGGAAGTTGTAAAACAGTAAGCCTTAGGCTTGTTGTATCCATTATTTTCCTTTAAGAAATCTTTTAATAGTTATATGTACCAGTTTGCTGATGGAGAGTATCCCAATATTGACATTCCCTTAGTTACTAATTGTTCACTATTAAATACCCTGTTTTATCTTCTTTGTTTAGGGTTCTTAAACTCTATCACTCCTTTTGTAACACAGTATAAGTTCTTAGCAGGATTGTTTAAAATCATATTACAGACAGTTCCTATCTTTTTATACCTTCTTAATCTAAATCCTAATGCTCTACATGTTTAGTTTATAACCTTGCACCATTATGGGCAAGACCTTACATTATTTTAGCTTCCCATGGGATTGACCCAGGTATTACTTTTCCATCTCTTCTATCATCTTTTTAGCCTTGTTTCTCTCTATTATTATTGTAACATTGTTATCTCTAGTAGTTTTTTTACTTGGTTGGCTATATGATAAAGTTTTTTGTAATAAAGAAGGACATACTCCTACTTCTTACACCAAACAAACAGTAGTTCTCAATACCTTAGCTCATAGTTCTCCCCCCTAGTATTTTTAACACTTTAGCTTATGCACAAGCCCACTTTACTGTTTACAGATCTGAGTTCTCCACCAACTCCCAGAAGGTCTTCTATCTTGCTAAGAAGCTCATTGGTCACTACAGAGATTGGTTTAGCTCTCACTTGATACGCAACCCAGGTATCTTTCAGAACTATGATCTCTTTGTCAGTTCCCTTCTATCATTCTCTGGAGAAGACAAAGATTTATCTGACCCCTCTGCTTCCTGGTTTGCAGGTCTTGCACAAGGATTGCTTCCACTTGGCAAATACAGCCAGAAGTTTTGCTCTCTTCAGTCAAGACTAAAAGCCTCTGATACTGAGGCTTGCAGCTTCTACAAGATAGGCATTAACAAGTTGCTCCAGGAATTTTTGGTCCACCACAACCTCCCTGATGAATTAGAGCCCCTTATAAGAGAGGTGGTCAAGTGGAACCCAAGTAACTTTTCCTCAAAAACACATCTTTCTTCTAACCTATCCCCTGCAGCTTGTTTGTTTGTACCAGACAAGGTACCACTTTCTTCAACCCCTCCACCTGGAACTGAGCCAAAGGCTGGGGGACGTTTTTGCCTTACTGCCAAGGAAGTCCTTAGAAGAAGGAACAATAATCTTTTCTCCTACTGTGGATAAAAGGACCATCTTCTACCAGCCTTCCCTCTCTCCAAGTGTTCCCCCCTTGTCAACAAGATCTCCACACTCACCTTGCTTTCCCTTAGCAACAATTTCAAGTCACCTACTGTCTTAGTAACTATTCATGGACCTTTGGGAAAGATCAATGTCCTTGCTCTTTTTAATACTGGTGCCAATTCCAGCTTCCTTGAAGATAAACTTGCTAATCTAATTGAACTCCCTGCTTCCAGATCCCTTGACGTTAAGAAGGGAAATAGCACTCTCACCAGTGCCACACCTATCCTCTAATCCGTCACCATTGACTTGGAGGGCTCTCCTTTCTATGTCACGTGTAACTCCTCCCCCAACCTATCTTTCCCGTTCATCCTTGGATTCCTGTGGCTTAGTGAGTCTTTGCTTAACTTTGGCCACCCAAAAAACAAGATTTCATTCACATGCAATGATGTTGTCAAATCACTACCTCTTTTATCTGGTACTCTTTGCCCAATTCCCTTCAAACTGAACCTGACTACCACATTTAGTACAATTCTGGATACTCTTTCTGCCAAGGACGAGGATGGATTACCTTATTATTACTCTGACTTCAAGGATTGCTTTAGTGAAGAGGAGTGTAACTTGCTACCTCCTCATAGACCCTATTATATCCAGATAAACCTGAAACCAGGCACCACTCCTCCCTGGGGAAGGCTTATCCCCTTCTCTGACTCAGACAATACCCTACTAAAGAACTACATCAATGAGGAACCCTCAAAAGGCTTTATCTCACAATCCACGTCTCCATGCTCTTCCCCCATCTTTTTGTCAGTATATCAGATGGTTCTAAGCACCCTTGTGTCAACTATAGAGCACTCAATGAGATCACAATCAAGGATAGATGCCCTATTCCTTATGCTGAGGATTTGACTGATTGTCTTGCTGGTAGCTCTGTATACACTAAGATTGACCTCTGAAGCGCTTTCAACCAGGTCAGAATTTCATCTGGTCACAAATGGAAGACCGTGTTCTGTACCCCATTTGGGTTATACAAGTAAAATGTAATGCCCTTTGGTTTATGTAACACTCCTTCAACCTTTCAGGCTTTAATGAATGAGGCACTCCTTCCCTTCTTTAATGAGTTTGTTGTTGTTTATCTTGACAATATCCTCATATACTCCTCCTCTCCCTCCAATCATGTTGCCCACGTCAGCCAAGTCCTCCAGAGACTTTGAGAATACAACCTATTTGCAAAATCTTCAAAGTGCTCATTCTTCTGCACCAAGGTCAATTTCCTTGGCTATGTTGTCACTAAAAACGGTTTTGCTGTCTCTCCTAGCAAGTTGGATGCTATCCAGAACTGCCCTGTCCCCAAGACTTGCTCATAACTTTGTGGTTTTCTTGGATTGGAAAACTATTGCCGTAAGTTTGTGGAAAATTTTCTTCCCTAGTTTTGCCTCTCACTACCCTTACTTCTACTTCCATTCCTTTTGTCTGGACACCTGAGGCCCAGCTTGATTTTGATGCCACTAAGGCTGTCTTTGTCTCCACTCCTTTCCTCCTAATGCCTGATCCCTCCAAACCCTTCTTGGTCAAGACTGATGCCAGCAACTATGCAGTTGGTGGTGTTCTCCTTAAGCTTGGGGGGATGGGATCCAACACTCTGTTGCATACTTCTCTCAAAAACACCTTCCATATGAACAAAACTACCCCATACACAACAAGGAACTTATTGCCATAATCAAAACACTCAAGCACTGGCGTTGCTATATTGAGGGACTTGATGAGCCTTTCCCCATTTACACAGACCATAAGAACTTGCTTTACTTCACTGAGTCACACTGCATTTCCCAAAGACACACTAGATGGGTACTGGAGCTGTCAAATTTCTTCTTCAAGCTTGTGTACAAGAAGGGTATACTTAATACCCTACCTGATGCACTTAGTTGTCACCCTTTATTGTTCAAAGTTGACAAAGACTATGAATACCTTAACACCAAGATGATCCTTCCACCCAAGAGCTTTCTGAAACTTAATGTTATCAGTACTACAACCCCCAATATACTGAAGCAAATCCACAAATCTCAGCTTTCATATAAAGCCTTGTCTCAGATCATTGACGCTCTTACAAACAATAAGACAGTCACAAATCCTTCCTTCTCCCTTCTGGATGATGTGTTATACTTCAACAACCTTTTGGTAGTTCCTTCTCTGGACCTTCAACAGCTTCTAACCATCATGTTCCATGATTCCCTTGCTGCAGGCCACTCTGGATACAATAAACTCTTTCTAAACTCTGTGATCACTTCTGGTGGCCAAAGATGTCCACATTTGTCAAGTCATATGTCATTAGTTGTCTGGTTTTCCAGAGAATCAAACACTCCACCCAGAAACCTGTGGGTCTTATATGCCCTCTTCCAGTCCCTGAGGGTCCTTGGCAGTCTTTCTCTTTAGATTACATTGTCCAGCTTCCTCAGTCTGAAGGCTTTGACACCATACTGGTCATTGTAGACAGATTCTCAAAGCAGGCTATTTTTGCTCCTTGAAATTCTAACATTACTGCAAAGCAGACTGCTTACCTCTTTGTTAAACACATAATTATCCACCACAGCACTCCAAGAGATATTGTCTTTGACTGTGGACCACAATTTCTTTCTCTGTTCTGGAAGGAGTTTATGACCCAGCTAGGCGTCCACCTCTCCATTAGCACGTCCTATCATCCACAGTCAGATGGACAAACTGAACGTACAACCCAGAAACTAGAATGTTTCCTTTGCTGCTTTTCTAACAAACAACAAGACAATTGGGCTTCTCACTTACCTTTAGCCCTGTACTCCTACAATGCTACCCCCCATTCTTCTACCAAAATGACCCTGTTTATGGCAAATTTAGGCTATACTCCTGCCTTTGTCCCCTCTGTCATCTCCTCTGTCCGTTCCCTGTCAGCCAAAGAGTTTCTGGTCCAGCTACACCTCATCCAGAATTCCTTAAAAGAGAATCTCTCTAAGGCTATTGAGGTTTACAAAGTCCAGGCCAACTGTCACTGTCAGGAAGGAAAGAGCATCCAAGTCAACAACCTTGTATATATAAGTATAAAGAATCTTCCTATCAGATGGCCTTCTTGTAAGCTTGGTCCCCAATTTATTGGGCATTTTCTCGTAACAGAAAAGGTTGGAAAGGTTGCATACTGTATTCAACTTCCTCCAGGGTACTTCATCCACAATGTCTTCCATGTTTCCCTCCTCAAGCTCCAGACTGCCACCCCTCCTTCTCATCAGAACAATGAAACACCTTCTCTTCACATGGTTGAAGGAACTCCTGAATATGAGGTTGAGTCCATTATCAACCATAAATATCACTACAGTAAACTCCATAACCTGATTTTTTGGAAGGGGTATTCTGTCAAAGAGAGTTCTTGGGAGCCCTTATCCAACCTTAGAAACTGTCCTGAGGCCCTCAATTCTTACATCCAAGCACATCCTGAGCTTGGATCTGGAGGGCGTAATGTCATGCCCTGCCCCAAAGGGCAGGCCTTTTAAATTATTATATTTTTTGTTTTTGCTTGATTCTTTCCTACTTTAAATTTAAAGTTTTTGAATTTGAATTAAGAGTTAATATTTAAGTATTTTTAATCTAATTACCTTGTTTTCATGTCAATTTGTGTTTGAGTTATTGCTGTTTTCTTCAGCTTTTCTTGCTATTCAATAGCTTTATATTTTCTATTTTTAAGTTAGAAAATTCTTAAATTTAACTTACCTTTTTGCAACTCCCATTACGTAGTTGCTGGCTCTTCCCCAGCTTATCTTGCTGGTAACAGCTGCTCTGTGCTTCAGTTTCTGCTTCTCCTCCAGGTTCCCTCCTGTCTTTTTCTCCAGTTGCCCCTTCACTTGGCTGTTGTTTCCCCTATGCCATTATTCTAAACTGAATGTAAATTAAGTTAAATAAAGAGCTTTTGAAGAGTAGGCTTTGAGCCAAAATTCTAAGTGATTTCTACCCTTCAAACATTTATCAATTTTTAACTTGAGATCTTAATTTTTAGAAATTTATACATTTTTATTAATTCATTTTAAGTTTTATCTTTTCTCTTCTTTAATAAATGGAAGTTGTAAAACAGCAAGCCTTAGGCTTGTTGTATCCATTATTTTCCTTTAAGAAATCTTTTAATAGTTATATGTACCAGTTTGCTGATGGAGAGTATCCCAATATTGACATTCCCTTAGTTACTAATTGTTCACTATTAAATACCCTTTTTTATCTTCTTTTTTAGGGTTCTTAAACTCTATCACTCATTTTTTAACCCAGTATAAGTTCTTAGAAGGATTATGTAAAATCATATTACAGACAGTTCCTATCTTTTTATACCTTCTGAATCTAAATCCTAATGCTCTACACACTTTAGTTTACAACCTTGCACCATTATGGGCAAGACCTTACAGCTGAAGCAGCTCAATTTGGACATCTAATATAAAAAGAGGTCAGAGCTGGTCACAGCTGATGCTCTTTCTAGGCTATGTCAGCCAAAAGAGAATCATCCTGACCACCTGGATCCTGACTGGACCAACCTATATAACACTGAGTATAAGACAAAAGGAAAAAACCCTTCCACACATCAACAAACCCATGATACATTAGTAAGGAATGAAAACCATTTCCACATATTAAATGGCACATTTTACTGCATCATTAAAGATAAACATGTTCCCTACATCCCACTTGCACAAAGAGTCAACACTATACTAAGACACCACCACCTACTATGGAATACAAAGGCCAACAATCTATACCTCACATTAAAAGAGATAGTATGGTGGCCCAATCTTAAACAAGACATAGTTGACGTTTTGAAAAAGTGCACAGTGTGTGTGAAATACGCCTGCATTAAGGCTCTTCAACCAACAGTTAATCCAGTACCTGACCCTGAACCATTCAAGGTTTGGGGGCTGGAAGTGGTGGGAACCTTCCCAGAAGCAAAAACTAAACAACACTTTCTAATTGTAGCAATTGACTTTGCTACATGCTGGCCCATCTTCTGGGCAACACAGAACCACAAAGCAGAAACAATAAACCAATTCATCAATAAAGCAATCATAGCTGACTACGGTACTCCAGACTACATCATAACTGATAGAGCAAAAGAGTTAGGATGTCACATGGTAAACAACAACCTAAAAGCAAAGAACATCAAACATTCCACAACCTTGCCCTACAGGCCACAGGCCAATTGTAGAGTTGAACGCCTAAACGGCAGCCTCATCAGAGCCCTCAAGAAAATAATGGATGGCAAAGCCAAAGAAACAGGGTCACTATACGTGAAACATTCATTATTAGTATCACAGGTACACACCAATCAAGGGACAGGCTACTCACCGTTTGAACTAACATACAGATACAAACCAGAGATAGTCACCTGCAATAACCAACCATATGTGAAGATCCCCCCAGGAAAACCTTCCACAGTAGAACAAGCACCAGCTCTACAACACATATGCCTCAAAGCTAAAATAGCAGAAACCAAAAGGCTCAAATCACAAAAGTTAACCTCTACAGAGGAACCACTTCCAATCAACTCCCTGACTGGGTCCTAGCGGGGAACAGGAAGAAACTAGACTCAGTACATAGAGAACCAGGAAGAGTCATCAGATACTGACCAGACAGATATAACTATCTAGTTAAGTTCCAAGGCGCCAATGATCTTGTCATCAAGAAATACCACAGATCCTGCCTTTGTCTCAGCAAAGGGGAACACTTGACACGGCTAGTACCCACTAGCAAACAACTCCAGGAACATCAGGCAGCAGCTGTCAAGACAAAGCCCCCTCCTGATGTACCAGAGTAACCCCTTAAGGGGGTGTCAAGGAGCTGGGTGTACAGGTATTCTAGCCACCGCTGACACACTTAACATCCATTCATTGCCTGGTTTGGTCCCCTTCCAATATACTGTTTAACATACCAAGAATGGTAACCAAGCAATCTTACCTGACTGTCCAATTATCCAGTGACACAAACCCATCCTGCACAGGACCTTCCCTATCTTTGATCAGACTATATCCCGCCACAGCACAAGCTATATAAGTCTAAAGTATTATCTAATCAAATAGACTTCTATTCTTCTTAATTCCATATTCAAAGCTTCCCATGAAGTTTCTCCTCATCAGTTTCTTCTCTCTTCTATAACAAATTAAACTTTTAAACTTACTCTATCCAATCTCACAAGACTTTTCTCTTTGAGCCCCCTGATTTATTAGGCGCTTTGCTTCATTTATCAATGAAAACCACTGATAAAATAAGCCTTAACCTCCAGCTAATCAGATTATTTCATTCTCTTAAAGCATCTAAAGCAGCTCAATTTTTCCTTTTCCTCTAATAATACACTGTCAATGTATGGCAACACACTAACAATTTGTGCTTTCTGTTTTGAACAAATTCCTTGTTTTCTTCAATGTTTCTCTGTCCCTTAATTTTATTGCTTTTCTTATGTAAAACATAATGAGTCTATTTTCTTGTGTTTTAATGTTAATTCCATGATTGACAACAATTCTTGGAAAAACTCTGAAGGCAATTATTGTCCTAATTTGAGCTCTGTACTTTGTTGAACAAAAAATGTTTTCTCTGCTCTTCAACATTTCTCTATTCTTCTCCAGCCTTTTATATCTGATTTTTTAACCTCTTTTTAATAAATAAAATACATTTTAGTTATATATTTTATTATTTTTATTTATTATTTTATTTTTAATTCTAGCATTTCTCTCTCTATTTATTCTTTTTTATTCTCTGTTTCTTTCAATGTTTATCTCTTTTTTCTTTAACTTATTCTTTAAATCTTTTTTCTTCTTAATCTTTATATTTCTTCTCTTATGACCACATCTAATGGCTTAAAACTATTCCTTCTACTTCTTCTCTCTCTGCTAGCCACTAAAAATGTCCTTCAACTGGGTATTCTGTCTACCTTTCTAATGTGCTAATAGAGGGCTATCTTACTATCACCCCAAGGCATAAAGCACAAACTAAACATATAGAGCTACTTACATCTCTAATCTAAATCTCTCTTTATTTTTGCTGACCTTTGACCTTAACTGAAAAAACTGACTTTTGTATGGATTTTCACACCAATGTTTGATTATATCATTTTGTACAGACTTTAGAATTTTAGGCTGTTGTTTGGCCTTTGGTGTTTTAAAATTCAGTCAGTATCCCCATATGTGATGTTGAGTCTGCTAATATATCTGATTGTGACACCAAATTGGGGCATAATATCCCAAATGGCCATTCCACTGTTTAAGAAATTGAAGAGAGCTTCAAATTCACTATACAATAACTGAAACCTGCCCTTGGTAGATAGTGGGGCATCAAAGCTATTAGGATCAATACATGGGATAGGGTCCTTTGTGTAGAAGGTGGGATCACTCTTTATTGCAGTGGTGCCTTCAATTGTTAAATACATCACAGGCGCAGATTGCTCATCAGTTGTGGCCAATGACTCAAAGGATGTATCAAAAAAGCAGGGGCATTAACTTTCAACCCTGGGATCAAGAGTGTGGGGCTGTGTTACAACTGGGTACAGAGTGGAGGTGTATTTAACCTCATTGTTTCCAATGATCCTGGTGTGAGAGAATTTAGTTGTAGGTTGCAAGAGTGGCTTCTTTCTGAGATTTAGTCTGCTGTATCTTACTTGTGATGTGGGAGGTGGTTGATCTGCACTAATGCCTTAAGAGGCATGGGTATTGGCCTTGATGACCCATTCTGTGTCCTTGGTATATTCCTGGACCCTATATGGTGTCCTTGTGAACAGGCTGTCCCACAGGCTGTTGCAGAAGCTAGTTGGAAATGTGATAGTCTGTCCATAAAAATAAAATAAAAATATAGATTAGATTGAATGTGTGTTTTATTTAGGTTTTTGGCTTAGCTTTGGGTTGTTGTTTTCTCTTGATTTATCCTTGAATAGTATCACAATTGTTGCAACATCTTCAATTACTCCCTCTCAGGTAATTGAATCCCCAAGAAACTCATTAAATGGGTCACCAAACAACTCACCACTCATCCAGTATTTTGGTGGCACTACTGTCAGCTGACCATCTATTACAAGGATCACATAATCCGGATCCTAAATGGAACACAACTTGAACAAGCCTCATGACTTAAGAGGAACATTACTCAAATAAGCCCCATGACCTCCATGATGTATGTGGATGGTATGTGGCTTCTTGTGATACTATATAATACCCTATATTCATATCAAATAAAGTATCATTTTCTTCTTAATCTTCCCCTTTATCTTGTTTATTATACTTCCCAGAAGTATATACTCAACAGTGGTAGCACAGGTAGGTTATCCATACCTACCCAACTCAAAGGAAAAATTCATCCTAAGAAAAAGAACCAAGCAATGATACTCCCTAATGGCTGGAGGAACACAGAAGAAGGACAAGTCTTCCCTACAGGCCTTTTCATCTACAACAAGTCCTTGTACCCATTGAATAGTACAACACTCTCAAAGCCTGCAGACTATTACCTGCAGCCCCAGCCACAGCAGAATCACAGCAACCTGAAATACCTAACATTGTATTCCAATGCCTACGTTCAGCAGAAATTGAAGCTTTTCAGGACTATGTCAGGAAAATGCCTCCCTCTGGATCAACAGTACACAAAGCAAATTTGAGCAAGTGGACTACCCCCGCAGACTCTGGGTCAGTGAGATTCCCCTTCACATCACAGGAACCTCATCAAGTTTCATAAGAAAATGGTTAGCCTAACACCCTGACCAGAAGGGAAACTGGGAGGTATTCAAAACCTCCTTCCTCAAAAATTTCTCCATGAAGGACTCTGCCGTTGAAAACATGACCAAACTCAGAACGTTCAAATGACAGGAACAATCAAGGAATACATTGCTGCATACAATGATCTACGTGACTGTGCTCCCAACACCATCAACTTTGATGAACCTGGACCACAGTTGGACTTCTACAACGGCCTCCTCACACACATTAGGCGTCAGTTTGACATGAACCGCTGCAAGAACCTTGAAGATGTATTCTTGGAAGAAAAGCATGCAGCTCAAAAGTCTGACAACCTACATGCAATAAACAAGCGCAAGGAGAGCCCTACGGCCAAGAAGGACCTTTAACCAAGCAAGAAAAATAATTGAGCCAATAACACCCATCCTCAAAGTGGTAACTGAACTGCCCAAGCTAACCAGGCAAGCACCAAAGATACCAACAAAGAGGGAAAAGCTCATGGGAGTGCTTAAGCAAGCCGCCCTCCCCCACTTTACAAGACTTGTACAGGGACCAAGACATGAATTCAATCACCATGATACAAGTACCCTCCAGCAATCCTCTACTGTTTACTGCCCAAACTGGAAATAAACTCCTCACTTATCCTTTCTGTTTTTGTAGATACCAGGGCACCACACTATTTGACACTGGAGCAGACCAATCCCTTGTTGACAAGAAATTTGCCAACCTTATGAAACTACCTGCAGGCCAAAGCAACATTAAGAGGGTCATCATGAAAGACAACCAAAGCACACCAGTCACACAAGAAGCAAAACTTTTCTGCACCCAAATTGGAGACGTGCAAACCACACTCAGTAGACCCATCATACTAATCCCCAAGTATGATGTTATACTTGGCCTGGATTGGATGACAAATACCAAACCTCATATTGACTGGGATTGTGCTACCCTCATCATACAACAAGGCAAAGTGCATAACCATGTTTACCCAATTCATCTTGATACACTCATGAAGGATCATGTATTTGTAAATATTATGGAGACAGAAGAGGAAAAAGATCCTAGAAAAATCAACTGGAACACTTGCACTTATGAGATTTTTCACTTTAAGAGTACAGAAACCACATGTGAAAGAGACCCAATCCAAGAATATCTAGTCATGGAATTCCCTTCAGTTTTCCAAGAAAATTTTCCAGGACTACCACTCAATCAGGGCATTCAACATGAAATCAACCTCAAAGGAAGTGTGCCAAAGGCACAACCTATATACCACCTAACATCACAAGAAGAGGACACCCTAAAAGCCTATCTTGACAAAGCACTTGAAAAAGGACTCATAAAACCTTCTAAATTGCCTTTTGGTGTGACTGTCTTCTTTGTAGCAAAGAAAGGTGGAGGACTCTGCCTGGTCACAGACTACAGTGCACTTAACAAGGTTGCAATTAAGAACAGATATCCCCTGCCCCTTATTGACAATATTTTTTACACCCTGGGGGTCCAAAGTCTTCACAAAAATTGATTTGACAGCAGGCTACCATCATATTTGTGTAAAGCCTGAGGACATTCCAAAGACCACATTTAGAAACAAATATGGATCCTTTGAATGTGTCATTCTCAATTTTGGGATGGCCAATACCCCCAGTACTTTTGTGACCTTCATGAACAAGGTCTTCAAAGAACACATCAGAAAAGGGCAATTATCTACCAGGACAACATCAATATCTATAGCCCAAACTTAAAACAGCACTGGGAAGACGTCCACCTGGCCTTGGCACCCTTGAAGAAAACCAACTAATTGCAAAACCATCAAAGTGCAAATTTTTTTGCCTGACCTTCCATTTCTCAGTCACATTATCAGCAAGGACGGTATCAAGCCAGATCCAGACAAAATACATGCCATAACAGAGATGCCAGCCCCAAGGAACAAGAGCAAACTCTCACATTCCTTGGAATGGTAGTCTATTTAAGAAGGTCCATCCCTGATTGGGGTGCCCTAACAGCCCCCCTCTCTGCCATTACAGGCAAAACAACCAAGTTTGTCTGTACGCCGCTACAAGACCAGCACTTCTGACAACTAAAAGGGTGCATGGTCACTGCCCCATCTTACAATATCCAAACCACAAAGAATTATAAAAGCTAGAAACAAAAAAATCTGATTATGCAATAGGAGGAGTACTCTGTATCCAAACAGCAGAAAAGGACTTCCTCCCCATGGCATATGAGTCAAGGAAACTATCTAACAGCAAACAAAGATATCCCATACACAATAAAGAGTTGATAGCTATCATACATTGCCTCATGAAATGAAAAGCTATCTGAAAGGGTCCCAAACGTTTAAAGTACTCACCAACCACAAGTCACTGATATTCTTCAAAACACAACAACACCTGTCAAAAAAATAAGCCAAATGTGTGAGCCTCATACAGAGATACCCCATGCAAATTAAATAAAAGCCAGGCAAGGAAATGCTTACTGCAGATGCCCTTTCAATGTCACGGTAAGTTCCATAATGCTGGGTATTGTCCATCCAAGTAAGAAGGCACAGAAGGCCGGAAAACCTGTATCAAAATTGACCAAGTTAACAGATTTAAACCAAACAGTCAATCAAAAATGGGTCACGGCTGCTCCAGTATGCCAGCTGAAACCAGCTCCCCCTTGTAAACTGACGTTGATAAATCAACGTAATATGAGGGTCACCTGATATAAGCTCATTAATTGGAATGGTTGTCAGAAACTGGTCACACAAGGGTTCTTTGCAACCTGGACTAGATACTTACTTGAAGATGCCAAAGAAATAGGAGATCAAGACTCAGGTGGTATTGCTTAGTCAATTTTTCTGATATATATTGAATAATTTTCCCTGTTTCAACTCTAAGAGTTGAGTCCTCCTAAATTTACTCAATAAAAATCAATTATCCCAAGTTCTAATTTTAAATTTTAAAAATGCATCCTGTGCTTGGGTTGTTGCGGTATATCCTGTACAATCTGATTCTGAACAGAATCATTTCAGGAAGATGGGGCCCAGCATTGGGAACTTTGTTGTTGGCGCTGTGAAATGTTAATTTCATGCCAGCCAATTTTGTAGCTCCTCCCTCCATTCCTGAAGATGAAAATTGGGTCACTTCTCAATGCCCAGAATTCTATGCTGAAGATGCATTGATGCTTTCCCAGGTCATTTATCTTGGTTTACTCTGGTTAGGATTGATTGTTCTACTTAATCCTGGAGTTACAATTGGAAAATTCATAAAAAAATATCTGAAGCTGCGTTGGTGGTTAATCATCAATTCTATATGGATTTGGGTGGTAATTCCCCATCATTTAGAAATGGCATCATATTATCCAGTTATTTCCATCACATTACTCAACTCTTCTACGTCTGAGTTTTTGGAAGCAGTTTGTCATGAATTTGTGTTTCTTTTCTCCTGCTCCATCGAGATATCTGCGTTTACCATGTTTATTTGCATCAGTTGATTTCTGAGTTTTCAGTTTGGGCTTTTCTTTAATTTTTGGCTTCCATCTCCGGCTGCAGTTGTAGAGACTGGATCCTCTGTTTCCTATTTCTGTTGTGTCATGTCATTTTGGCGTCTGGATTATTTTCCTGCTCCACCCACTGATGAAATCTCGCGTGAAGTTTTGTCAGCTTTATCATTTTATTCCAGCTCTAACCTTAGTCACAAATCCCAAGTTTACCATGTGATGACAAAGGTTTCCAAAGATGCTCGAGAATGGTTGTTGTCCGTGGTGGAGCGCAATCCACGTGTTTTAACTGATAGTGCATCTCTATATCCTTTGTTAAAAAAATCGTGTATATCTATTGAGGAGCTCAAAGTATATTATAAGCTGTACACCTTCCGTCAGGGTACAACTCCGCTTTTGGTATTCCTTCCTCAGTTTCTTACCTACTGCCGTACAATCAATGTTCCTGAGGTGAACAAACTCTCAGCGTTGTGGTTAGCAGTTGACCAGACTGCCCAGGATTTGGCGGTTTGGGATTCCCTGTTAACCACAACTGAGGCCCTGGTAAGCCAAATTCTTTCACTGGTCTCAAATCCGTCCACTTCCAAACAAGGTACGTTGGTAATTGAGGACAAACCTGCGGCGCACTCTTGGTTTTCTGGTCCTAGTTCAGTGGCAGCTCCTTCCAGCCAAAGTCAGGATTGTTCTTCTTGTAGCTCTTCTCAGCTGCAATTGGCGGTGGTGAACAAACCTGTCCATGTGACTGAAACCCCTGTGGTGTCCGGTCCCAATAGCTCTTTGGCAATGCTTCAGCACGTCATACCTACCAAGCCTTCTGAGGTTGTGTCTGAAGAGTTGCCTCTTGTGCCCATTGATTGTAACTATCCTGTTCTTCCTGCCGCTGTTCAAGAAATGATTGAGCAATACTTCCAGGAGCATCCTGCCTCCTTAGCCGCCGTCTGTACTACCAAGGAGAAGCAAACTCCTGCTGAGATTGCAACCTTTGCTGCCAATAAATCTACTTCTGGTTACTTCTTGTTTTATGGTAACATAGATAATGGTCAAACTATCTATCAGCCGGCCATTTTATTGGATACAGGTGCTTCTGAGAACTTCATGAGTGTGGAGACTGCAGACTTGCTACAGCTCAAGTACCACCCAGGAATGCTTGTTAGGGGTGGAAACTGTCAAACGTTCCCCTCCTTCCAGCTGAAGAAGCCAGTTACTTTTGTAGTTGCAGGTCAGTCCTTTACTGCAAGGTTTTCTGTTTGCTCTACCCTGATGTATCCTATCATTTTGGGAGTGAGTTGGTGGAGAGATCATAATGTATCAACCTTACTGGAGAAAAATGAGCTGCAGGTGGAACACTCTTTGGGTATAACCATTTTTATTCCGCTGTTGGATATGTCTGAATTAGAGCAATCATCACAGACAATACAGTTGGTGCCTATCCCTGTCCCCGCAAGTTTGGATTTACTGGCATGCTTGCAACCCTGGTCTGCGGCATTTGACGCCACCAGAGGCGAGGTCCTTCCCAAGCACACTCAGTTTGACTTTGACTTTAAGGTTACTGTTGATCTGATTTGCATTGCATCTCCTATTTACCCTTTAACCTTGAAGGAAGATGCATGTTTGGAAGAATGGACTCGCGACATGTTGGCAAAAGGCTACATTTTCAAGAAGGCTTTGTCAATCTGCTCTCTGTTATTGTTTGTTCAGAAGTCTGATGGGTCTCTTTGTCCTTGTGTCAATTACGGGAATTTGAATAACATTACAATTCCGGATCCTTATCCCTTACCTCTCAAAGCACAGATCTCTAGATGTGTTGAGAAGGCCAAGGTATTCTCAAAACTTGATCTGTTGAATGCTTTCAATCAAATCAGGATTGCAGAAGGAATGGAATGGTTAACAGCATTCAGAACCAAGAAGGGTATCTTCCAGTTCTGCGTAATGCCTTTTGGATTGAAGAATGCCCCAGCTTGCTTTCAGCGGTTAATTGATTCAGTCCTGGGAGATCTCCTAGGTGTTTGTGCCATCACATATATGGATGACATCTTGGTGTTTTCTCTGGATGAGGAGTCCCATAAGGCCCACTTGTTGGCAGTTTTAGAGTGCATTCTCCAAGCAAACTTGATTATCAAAAGGAGTAAGTGTGAATTCTTTAAATGTAAGGTTACCTTTCTGGGTAATATTATCTTTGAGGATGGCCACACCATTGCCCCTGACAAGGAAGCTGCAGTTTGAGAGTATGCTACGCCTGTGACAGTATCCCAACTTTGTAGTTTCCTGGGTACATGTACGTTTTTGAAGAAATTCACTCCCCACTTGTCTGAGGTGGCTGCCCCTTTATATTTGGCTAGTGGAAAGACAACTTTAGTCTGGACGCCTGAGTGTGCAAGTGCCTTCTCAGCAGTCAAGGCTCTTTTGTTGTCCTCACCAGTGTTAAGACATGTGGATCCTGAGCTTCCTTTTGTTGTTTCCACCAATGCATCTAAATACGCTGTGGCTGGTGTGCTGTTGCAAACAGCTAGTGACAGGATTGAGAGACCTGTAGGGTATTTCTCCCGGAAGATGGAGGCTTGAGAACGCAACTACATGATTTACAACAAGGAATTGTTGGCTGTAGTGGAATTTTTAAAGCATTGGCACCACCATCTCATGTCAGCACGTCATCCATTTGTAGTAAGAACTGACCACAAAGCTCTTCTATATTATTGACAACCCAGGGTTTTGTTGGGTCGCCAATCCAGATGGCATGGTGATCTGACAAGATACAAGTTCCGCTACAAGTTTATTAAGGGATCTGACAATCACTTGGCTGATGCCCTAAGCAGGAATCCCTCCCATCTCCCAGATGCTAGTATGAATGCCAAGTTTAACACACATACTATGATTCCAGACAAGGCTGTGGTGCCTTTTGTATTGCCTCCACTGGCTACATTGGCTACCATGTCTTTAGCTGAGGGCGCAGACCTGGACTTGTATTCCAAGGTTAAGTTTCTGCAACCTTTGTCCAAGGGTTATGATAGGCTATTGGAGCTAGCATGTGCAAACCCAGTAGGTCAGCCTCAGGGCTATCATAAGATTGGTCCAGTCCTATATCATCAAGGTCGCTTGTGGGTCCCTGAAGGCACTATTTGGGATGAAATCATGAAGGCTAATCATACCTGTCCAACAGCTGGTCATCCAGGGAAAAACAAAACAGTGGAACTTATCCGCCGCCAGTTTTCCTGGAAAGGTTTGACTGTGCAGGTAGCTGCTTTTGTTCAAGATTGCCTTTATGTGTTTGATCCAAGGCCAGTTGGAATAAGACTACTGGTTTACTGGTCCCACTTCAGCCTGCTGCGGGTCCTTGGACGTCTGTGTCAGTGGATTTCATTGGCAAGCTTCCCAATTCCAATGGGTTTAACGCAATCATGGTAGTAGTTGATTGTTTCACAAAGATGGCACACTTTGTACCTTGCTCAACCACAATAACTTCAGTGGAAACGCTAGGTTATTTGTGAACAGAATCTTCTCTCTACATGGCATCCCAATGGAGATCATAAGTGACTGTGGTCCTCAATTTATTGCTCAGTTCTGGGAAGCTTTTACTGTAATCCTTGGTATCAAATTGTGTCGCTCTACTGCTTTCCACCCCCAGTCCAATGGACAAACAGAGAGGGTAAACCAAAGTTTGGAGGTCTACCTACGTTGCTACACCAATGCGCCGCAAGATGACTGGTGTGATAATCTACCCATGGCAGAGTTCACATATAATAACGCCCTGCACACATCAACTCAAGTATCGCCGTTTTATGCCAATGTGGGTTACAATCCCTCTTCCAACATGGGTTCTTGTTTGGTTAGCAACGTGGAAGCTGCAACTGATCAAGCCGCTGAATTGAAGCAGGTCCATCAGGAGCTCCAAGTTACTCTCGCCGCCGCCGTGACAACTTACAAGGAATACACAGATTGCAAGCGCCAGGAAGGTCCAACTTACAGGCCAGGTGATCTAGTCATGGCTGATGCTTGCAATATGAAACTTAAAGTTCCATGTTGTAAATTGGGTCCCAAGCGAGTTGGTTCCTTCAAGGTGGAACGTCAGATTGGTCCCTCCACCTATCAGCTGGATTATCTTCTGCTTTCAAGATTTTCCACTTCTTCCATGAATGTCTCCTAACTCCCTTCAAAGGAACAGAGATCCCCTCTTCACAACCCATTCTTGTGGAAGGAGAACCTGAGTATGAGTTAAATTGTATTCTAGCTTCCTGCAAGAATTGCTGCCGTTTGGAATATTTGTTATCTTGGAAAGGTTATCCTGATTCTGAAAACTCCTGGGTTCCCCACTACAATTGTTTGAATTCCTCTGATCTGATCCACAAGTTCTACAAGCACAATCCCACTGCTATTGGACACCCTGAACTTACCCTTGCCGCAATGAAACTCCCACCTGCCCATAATAATTTCTCTTTATCCCATCTCCCAGATGGTGGTATTGTGCCCAGTGCTAAAGCGGAGGGTAATGTCACGGTAAGTTCCATAATGCCGGGTATTGTCTGTCCAAGTAAGAAGGCGCAGAAGGCCGGAAAACCTGTATCAAAATTGACCAAGTTAACAGATTTAAACCAAACAGTCAATCAAAAATGGGTCACGGCTGCTCCAGTATGCCAGCTGAAACCAACTCCCCCCTTGTAAACTGACGTTGATAAATCAATGTAATATGAGGGTCACCTGATATAAGCTCATTAATTGGAATGGTTGTCAGAAACTGGTCACACAAGAGTTCTTTGCAACCTGGACTAGATAATTACTTGAAGATGCCAAAGAAATAGGAGATCAAGACTCAGGTGGTATTGCTTAGTCAGTTTTTCTGATATATATTGAATAATTTTCCCTGTTTAACTCTAAGAGTTGAGTCCTCCTAAATTTACTCAATAAAAATCAATTATCCCAAGTTCTAATTTTAAATTTTAAAAATGCATCCTGTGCTTGGGTTGTTGCGGTATATCCTGTACAATCTGATTCTGAACAGAATCATTTCAGGAAGATGGGGCCCAGCATTGGGAACTTTGTTGTTGGCGCTGTGAAATGTTAATTTCATGCCAGCCAATTTTGTAGCTCCTCCCTTCATTCCTGAAGATGAAAATTGGATCACTTCTCAATGCCCAGAATTCTACGCTGAAGATGCATTGATGCTTTCCCAGGTCATTTATCTTGGGTTACTCTGGTTAGGATTGATTGTTCTACTTAATCCTGGAGTTACAATTGGAAAATTCACAAAAAAATATCTGAAGCCGCGTTGGTGGTTAATCATCAATTCTATGTGGATTTGGTTGGTTATTCCCCATCATTTAGAAACGGTATCATATTATCCAGTTATTTCCGTCACAGTCAAGGCTATACAGCAAAAATGTCCTCTGTGCTGATGACAACCCCGACTGGCCCATGTTAATCATGGGGAATATCCAGGAAGGGCTCCCACCTGGCATCCCAATGGAAATCCAAGAGAAGGTCCTTAAGAACATAAATCTGTTCAAAAACGTATATGGTACCTTGTACTGGATACTTCTAAATGGTGACACTGTACCCTACGTCCTGTCAAAGCAAAAGATTGACACAATCCTCCAATATCACAGAGATCTGGGACACACCCGTAGCAGGAACTTGCACAAATATCTTAAGACACGCTACTGGTGGCCCAACATGCTAGATTATATCAGAGAGGTACTGGAACAATGAAAATTCTGTGAAAAGTACACCCAGACCAAAGCACCACCCAAGTCAGTAGTACCTGTATCCATCACACAACCCTTCAAGGTATGCTTGTTGGATATTGTGGGACCAATTCCTGGCAAAAACAAGGGCAAGAAGCACATCATAACAGCTATCAACTATGCAACCAGATGGCCTGTGGCACAAGCTATAAAAGAACACAAAGGCAATGATGTGAGACAATTTATTGGGAAAGAAGTCATAGCCAAGTTCAGGAAACCTGACCTCCTGATCACAGATGGAGGCACTAAAATTAAGGCGTTTGAAACCAATATCTATCTTGGTAAGAATGGAATAAAACACATCACAGCCAGCTTGTACCACCCTCAAGCAAATGAACAAGTAGAACAACTAAACAGCTTTCTTTTAGAAGCCCTCAGTAAGTTATCTTCTAAAAATCCAAAGGGCTGGTTCAACATGCTGCCAACAGCACTCATGGTCTGTAGAACACAAGTCAACTGTAATACAGGGAAAAGCCCTTATGAACTTGTCTATGGACAAAAGCCTGATCTTGTTAGTACAACCACAGGACCATGTTTATCTCTACCCAAAAAGGTGCCAGTTAACAGTGACCCCAATGTACAACACGCAAGAAAATACCAAGAGGAAATGGAACGCAAAAGAGTCAAGAGAGAAGCGATCCCCCTACAGAAGAAAAGATTCCAAGTTGGGGACAAAATCTGGGTTGTCAACCACAACCAGTATAAGTTGGATCCAGGGCTACAAGAACCAGGCATTGTCATGGAAGTCAGGCCCAACAATACCTACCTTTTCAATGGAATTAGGGCCCAAACTGAACTAAAATGTATGCACCATGACCAACTCCACCTATGCAATGGCAAGAACAGCCCAGCGCAACTCCAGACTCCCTGTTCTCAATGCCAAACTGTATTAATATCAAGCTCGTATCCCCAACAGACTCAAGAAAATTCCCAAGGCTCTGCCTTCTAGCACACCAGGGGGAGATGTTGCAACATCTTCAATTACTCCCTCTTGGGGAATTAACGCCCCAAGTAACTCACAGAACAGGTCACCAAACAACTCACCAACTAACCAGTAAATTGATGGCACTACTATCAGTCACTCATCTTTATGGGGATCACATAATCTGGATCCTAAAGGGAAAACAACTTGAACAAGCCTTGTGACTTAAGAGGAACATTATTCAAATAAGCCCCATGACCTCCATGATGTACGTGTATGGTATGTGGCTTCTCATGATACTATATAATACCCTATATTCATATCAAATAAAGGATCATTCTCTTCTTAATCTTTGCCTTTATCTTATTTATTATACTTCCCAGAAGTATATACTTGACACAATTTATATATTAGTGATTTGAAATGTATAATGTTTTACTTGGCTGTAAGGTCTTAAGGGTTGGGGCAAATTATTATAAACTAAAGCCTTCAGCCCAACAATGTTTATATTAGTTAAATATAGGAAGGTGGGGAGAGTCTGCAATAAAAACTTGATAAAAGCTCCTGAGAGTTTGTATGAGGTAAAGTAAGAACTAAGGTGATTTATTAATCCTAAGAAAACAAAATAAAGCCCAGTCTTAATGACTGACAAATTAGTCAAAAAGTCAATTTCTAGGTCTGGGAAATGGTCACCATTAACTGGTGGGTCAAAACTATCCACTATCAAATTGTGAGTGCCACTATAGAAACTACCTAACTGCTGGAAAATATAATCAAATGGTATTATGGATCTAAGATAGAAATTCAAAGGTAAAAAAGAAAACACAAGCCACAAAACCTAACTAGTACCTTTTTGGAGGTGCAAGTCAAACAATCTCAACTTACTTTTGAGACTGGTAAACCAAGCCTTTTTATTGAGCTTGATAAGTGAGGTGCAAAATGGAAGTAAGAGATTTAACTTATTTAGGTTATTGATCATTGGTAAGAAAAAACCCATGGTTTGTAAGTTACTGCTTGAATTAAATTTTAAAAGTTAAACTAGAATTTAGGATATTTTGGAAGGAGAAAGAAAACAGTTACAGTGAGTGCTTAGTTAGTTTAAGCAAGCAAGAGAGAGCGGGAAGACGGGAAAATTGGATCCAAAGCTGCTGGCGTAAGCCGAGGCAAAAAGCAAAAGGTAAGGAGTTCAAACTAACTTAAATTAACCTTAGTGTAAAGGTTGAGGGTTCAAAAATTGTGCTAAGCAAAAAAGGTATCTTTTAAAAGGAAACTAATTGTTAATATAGTATAATTAATTGGTAGGAACCAGGGAATGGAAAAAGGAAAATGTTGGAGGTGAATTGTTGGTTAAAACCAAGGATAGATTAAATTTTGAATCTATCATGTGAGAAAGTGCTAGCAGCAAATAACAGAGAAAAGAGAATCCTGACAGTACCCCCCTTAGCTGCTAGTATGAAGATCCTGGTAGGCTTTAAGTAGCTGTTGGCAGTAGACAAGATTTCTTTCAGGTTCCCAAGTGGAGTCCTCAAGCTCATAACCTTTCATAGGATGAGGTTTTTGATACCAGACTGGAGGGTGCAATGGGATAGGATTTCCTGTACTTAATATTCTTCAGAGCCCTGGAGAATGAGAGGAGGAGGAGTAGCCTTTGTTTTATGACTGGGTGGAGATTGTCTTAACTTTAGGAGTGCAAACAATGGAAGACATTGTGAATGCAAAAATGTTCCAGGAGAGATAGTCTGAAGACAGTGTTTCCAATTTTCTCAACAACTTGGAAGGGTCTGATTAAACGGGGTCAGAATTTGTGAGAGGCAATGATGACTGGGAGATTCTTGGTTGAGAGTAGTACCAAGTTGCTAGGCTGAATCTCGTTGCCAGGGATTCTTTTCTTGTTTTAGTGCTTCTTATAGTCTAAGATGGCAGACTGGAGGTGGGCAACAAGTTGGGTTTGTGTTTCCTTGATTGCAGTGGCAAGTTTGGCTACGGACTGTGAACAGAAGTAACCCTGCAAGTCAGGGAGGAAGGAAGGAGTGTAACTGAGGTTTTCTTGGAACAGAGTCATGCCAATAGATCTGTGATATGCTGAGTTGTAGGATTATTGGGCAATGGGGAGAAGATCAGACCAATTGTCCTGCTTCACATTGATGAAACAGTGGAGGTACTGTTCCAAGGTTTGGTTTTTTCTTTCAGTTTTTCCATTGGGCTGTGGGTGATATTTGGTGCTTTAGAGAGAGTTTACTCCAAGAGAGGCCATGAGATCTTGCCAGAATGCAGAGGTGAACTGGGGTCCACGGTCAGAGACTATGTTGCAAGGAACTCCATGATGAGGGAAGCAGTACTTGACAAATAGCTCAGCAGTTTTTTTGGTGGTGCCAGTTGTATGGCAGGGACAGAAAGAGGCTTCTTTAGAGAAGCAATCAACCACTACTAGTATTGTGTTGTAACCTGCAGAAGAGGGTATCTGGTTGATGTAATCTATAGAGAGGCTCTGCCAGGGACCTTTGGGGATCAGAAGAGGGCAAAGGAGACCAGATGGCTTGGAAGTGTGATTTTTGTTTCTGAGGCATACTGGGCAGCTGGCAACATATTCCTTGGTGGTCTTTGCCATCTGTAGCCACCATTAGCGTGACTTTATAAGGGCCAATGTTCTCTTATAACCTAAGTGTCCGGCAGGAAGTGAGTTGTGGAATCTGATTGTGATTTGCAACTGTAAGTCTTTGTCAGGTACCATAACCAGTTTGCAGGAGAGAAGCAGGTTGTTCTCAAGTGAATACTCTGAGGGGGGCATTGCTTCAGATAGCAGGTCCTGTATGAGCTTGTTGGAGGAGGGTCCTCTGATTGAGCCTTCTGAATGGAATAGGTGTCTGGGAAGTTGAATAGGGTTAAAGAGATCTGATTGATGAAGACAGATGATGGAAGGAATGCTTTGGTGTTGAGGCATTTGTATTCAGGATCAGAGTCTGCAGTGGTAGGGTGGCAAGAGAGTAGGTCAGGGAGAACATTGAGGGATCCCTTCTTATAAGTGATGGTAAACAAGAAGTTGGCAAGTTCAATTACCCAGCGGGCATGTTGTTGGGATATGTGACAGGCCTGAGTGAACAACAGCAAGTTTTTGTGGTCTGTTAAAATGCTAACAGGATCCAAGGTTCCTTCAAGGTAGCAGCGCCAATGCTTGAGAGACTTGATAATTGTGAGCAGTTCTTTGCCGTGAATGGGGTAGTTCTTCTTAGCAAAAAGATGCTTCTGGCTGTAGTAAGCTGAAGGATGGAGCATACCATTCTCCCCATGCTGAAGAAAGACGGCATCAACAGTGTAGTTGCTGGCATCAGTCTCCAAGAAGAAGGTTTGCTGCTATTGGGCATGAGTAGGACCAGAGGAGTAGCAAATAAGTGATGGATCTGCTCAAAGGAGTCTTGTGCTTCAGCAGACCATTTGAACTCAACCTTGGTGGAGGTTAGATTAGTGAGAGGGAGAACAATGCTGCTGAAGCCTGGAACAAACTTACAACAATAATTAGCAAGGCCAAGAAAGCCATAGAGTTCTTTGCGGTTATTTGGTACTGGCCAAGAGAGGATGGCGTCAAGTTTGCTTGTGACAATGGTAAATCCCTCCTTAGTTACAATTTAATCAAGGAATTCCACGCTTGATTAGAAAAAGCAACACTTAGAGAGCTTGCAGTAAAGATGGTACTCTTGGAGTCTAGCCATGACCTTTCTCAGATGATTGATGTGATCAAAAGTGGTCTTGGAATATATTAGGATATTGCCAAGGTACACCACCACAAACTCATTCAGGAAAGGAAGTAGGACTTCATTCATGAGGGCTTTAAATGTTGCAGGTGCATTGCATAAGCCAAAGGGCATAACCTTGTATTTTCTAGAGGCCAAAGGGAGTTAAGAAAGCAGTCTTCCATTTTTGTCCCTTAGCAACACAGATCTGGTTGAAGGCTGTGGGTAGATCTACTTTGGAGAAGACTTTACTGCCAGAAAGACAGTCTTTTAGAGTTTTGGCGGATGGGATGGGACAGCAATCCTTGAATGTGACTGTGTTCAGGGCGCAATAGTCAATGCATGGCCATTTGGAACCATTGGACTTGGTAACAAAGAAGATAGGCAAGGAGAAGGGCAATGTTGAGCAAGTGATTAAACCTTTACTGAGCTTGTCATTGATGTATTCCAGAAGCAACTTGTTGTCGGCATCAGATAAAGGTATTATCCTTCCCCAGGGTGGGTTTGCTCCCTTGGTCAAGATGATCTGGATGTTGTAGGGTCTGTTTGGGGGTAGATTGAGGCATTGCTTGTCACTGAATACCTCTTTGTAG
This sequence comes from Entomophthora muscae, assembly GCA_014839935.2. Classification (NCBI taxonomy): domain Eukaryota; kingdom Fungi; phylum Entomophthoromycota; class Entomophthoromycetes; order Entomophthorales; family Entomophthoraceae; genus Entomophthora; species Entomophthora muscae. Next base: position 1,162,700 of record QTSX02003552.1, read on the forward strand.
TTGCTTATGCAGAGGGGAATTCTATTGTTGGCAAGGGTTGTCTCTGATGAAGGAAGGATAGTGCAGGAGTTTAGCATATTGAATTTCTAAAAACTATTGGGCAGCTACTGTTTTTAAAGGTCTAATGAACAATGGATGTCCTGTGCAAAGAAGTCAACCTTGCGCTCTTGACATCTGACAATAAGACCAACCTTTTCACACCAATTCATGCCAAGATAAACAGGGAAGTTTAGTGAGTCAGAGCTGACAAACTGGGAGTGGAAGGCGGACTTCCCTAAGAAGAATAGGATGGGAGGTTTTATCTAAAAAACCGTCACAGGCAAATTTTTGGGACCACGGGCATCAATCTTGGAACTGGGTGTGAGCTTCAGAGCCTTAGCTAGTCTGGAGTCAATGTAGTTTACATCAGCACCAGTATCCAACAAGGCAAATGTCTTGATGTTGGAGGCAGGACCATGGATCACAATCCAGATGAAGGGGGGAGAGGACTTATCAGAGGCTTGGATGTTGTTGATCTGGTTGTTGTTGGAAGGACCAGTAGAATTTAATGCAGATTTATCAGATGTTGGTTCTAACTCCAGACTTTGGCAAGGGATTTGTCTAGGATCAGGGCAGTTTGCTACCAGATGATCAGCTTGCTCACAATAAGAGCACAACTTGTTTATTTGTCTGGGAAGGGCTTCAGCAGCAGTTAGACAGTACCCACCACCTTCCTTTGGTTCATAGGCAGAAGCAGGTGAAGAGTTGGGCTGATTTCCAGGAGGAGAGGAGCGCAAGACAGGTGTTAGTTGTGTAGTAGGCTGGGCAATGGTTAGAGCTGGTCAGGGCTGAGCTGGCTCTAATATGGTTCTGAACTTCTTTTCCCAATTGGAGACCGTCTTCATGAGCAGTTCCAACTCTTCAGGGAGGTTGTGGTGGATTAAGAAGGCCTTGAGGTCAGGATTTAGTCCAAGCATATAAAATTTGCAAGCTTCAGAATGGGTAGGATTGAATTTTGCGGAAGCGCTTGTTGTAGTCAGTCAAATAACCTGTTCCTTGAGTGCAATTCAAAAATCATGTGTTTGGGATGACAGTAGACTCTTCTTTGGTTCCTTCCTTGGCAGCATGTGCAAGCAGTTCTGATACAAACTGGTTGTAACTCTCAAGGATGGAAGGGTCACAAACGGACAACTCACACAACCAGCTGCACATGGAGCCCTCAAGTTTCTTTGCAAGGTAGATAACCTTTTGAGAGTCCAAATTGAACTCCAAAGGATATGCTAGGAAGTGGGCTTGCGTGAAAGCTAATAAATTGAAGGTGCTGTCTGAAGAATCACATAATTGCTTGAATTTAGAAATGTTATTTAGTATAACAGTCTGACTATGGGAAGTTAAAATGTTCTCTGTATTATCCTTATCAAGTGGTAACTTATTATTAAAGAATAAAAGCAAAGTAAGATATAAAAGAAAAGACAAAGCTAAAGTGCAAAACATTGTGACTGCTAATACAAACAAAAGAATGGTAGAGAAAGGGAAGTTTAATTATGGCATATTGCCATAAGAAGCTGATATAATGTAAGGTCTTAAGGCTTGGGGCAAATTATTGTAAAATAAAGCCTTTATCTCAACAATGTTTATATTAGTTAAATATAGGAAGGTTGGGAGATTCTACAATAATAACTGGATAAAAGCTCCTAAGAGTTTGTTGAGGTAAAGTAAGGACTAAGGCAATTTATTAACCCTAAGAAAACAAAATAAAGCCCAGTATTAATGACTGATAATTTAGTCAAAAATTCAATTTCTAGGTCTGGGAAATGGTCACCATTAACTGGTGGGTTAAAACTATCCACTATCAAATTGTGAGTGTCACTATAGAAACTACCTAACTGCTGTAAAATATAATCAAATAGTATCATGGATCTAAGATATAAATTCAAAGGTAAAAAAGAAAACACAAGCCACAAAACCTAACTAGTACCTTTTTGGAGGTGCAAGTCAAACAATCTCAACTTACTGTTGAGACTGGTAAACCAAGCCTTTTTATTGAGCTTGATAAGTGAGGTGCAAATAGAAGTAAGAGATTTAACTTATTTAGGTTACTGATCATTGGCAAGAAAAAACCCATGGTTTGTAAGTTACTGCTTGAATTAACTTTGAAAAGTTAAACTAGCATAAAGGAGATTTTGGAAGGAGAAAGAAAACAGTTACAGCAAGTGCTTAGTTAGTTTAAGCGAGCAAGAGAGAGCGGGAAGACAGGAAAATTTTATCTGAAGCTGCTGGCATAAGCCGAGGAAAAAGCAAAAGGTAAGGGGTTCAAACTAACTTAAATTATCCTTAGCGTAAAGGTTGTGGGTTCAAAAATTGTGCTGAGCAAAAAGGGTAACTTTGAAAAGGAAACTAATTGTTAATATAGGATAATTAATTGGTAGAAACCAGGGATTGGTAAAAAGGGAAATATTGGGGGTGAATTGTTGGTTAAAACCAAGGATAGATTAAATTTTGAATCTATCATTTGAGAAAGTGCTAGCAGCAAATAACAGAGAAAGGAGAATCCTGACATTGGCCCTGCTTTAGAAATTTTTTCATCTTATTTGATTTTCATGTCTAAACATGGTTATCAAAATTAAATTTTTCATTTGATTTTAGTCATTTTGGAGATTCTCAATTTGGGTTATTGTTTCTTAATTTACCATTTAAAATTTCAAATTTGATTCCAAATCATTCAATTGTTAATTGAGTTTACTAGTGAAATTCAATTTTGATTTGAAATTTGGTTCTTGGATTTGACAATATTGCAATTTCAAAAGCACATAGTGAATTTTATGAAACTAAGTTGTTGGATTTTCCAAATTTAAATTTGGTTCCAATTAATTAATTTTCTTTAAATATACAGCTAACTTGAAATTCGCAAAGTGTCTATGAGATCCTGAAATTTTGAAGTATTCAAATAAAATACAAAGAAATTGTTTTATTAAAAAAGGGCTAAACCCAAATTCAATTCAAAATTTGGACGCAGGATTTAAAAATCCCATATTTTTGCCATTAGGTTCTGAATTTACAGTAACAACAGCGCTGATAGTGTGTTGCAACACATAGACTTTAATATATGCAAAAGCCCAAATGAAACGTTTTATGGACATAACTGGACTGTTGCCATTACTAATCTGGGACCATGAATACCCATATCTAAAAAGTACCCGGATGTCACAAATGTATTTTGCTTCTGATAATAAACATAGGTCAAAAGCAGGAATTGAACCCTGGTCCTCACAACCTGCAGCCTGCCATCCCAGAGGGTCAAGGACCCAGCTGCCCATGTTTTTTGGGCTTGAATCATTGTGTCAGAATACCAGGAGTACTGTGTTGCTCCTGCAGGTGAGGGAGGAGTTGAGGCAGGTACCAGCATGGCCCACCAGATGATGGGACCTAACTTTACCAGGTAGGAAAGGGCCTTCCCAGCAACAGACACAGCCCAGGGTCTGGCTGCTGACAAGGCAGAATCAATCAATCCAGTAGCGCCAGGTATAGCACTCCCAGGAGTTGACTACTCTGGCAAGTGGCGTCAAATGTGGGTGGGGTTGAGATGGTCAGTTTGGGCGCTGGGGGTGGTTCCATTGAGACCAAGTAGGCAGCAGGATTTTTGTATTTCCTGTTAAAGATCAAAGGGTATATAGTGATTTATCTGCCTTCACAGACAATTTGATATGAATCCTTGGGAGTTTCTGGGAATGTGTACCACTGCAAGTCTTTCAAGGTCCAGGGCTTGTGATCAGGGTTGTGGTGATACTCAGTGAAGTGCACAGGGCCAAATGGAGTGTCAGGAAGGCAATAGCAGTAAAAGGCTTTTGTTTTGTCAACTGATGCTTGGCTATCAATCCCTGAGGATGGGTACTGGTGCTTTGGTGATTGCAGATGGAAGAGTATCAAAAAGATGTAAAGAATCAGATGGGTGAACCAAAGGTTCATAACAACTTTATTTGGTAAAGATTACAATACAGAACTTTTCCAGGTGCTTCTGAATTATATACTTACTCATATTCAAGTGCCTCTGGGCATTCTTCTGGTACTATCTGTGTGACAAGGCTTGGCATCTTAGGTTATGCTGTTTGATTGGCTACTTCATGGTCATTTTTGGGGTCTTCAGGAACAGTTGTTTGGCTTGTTGGTGGCCCATCTTGACCTGGCTGGTCATTGGTTCTGGCAGGTTTGGCTGCAGGAGTCATGGGGTTTTTCCCAATTTGATCACCATTCTTGGACTGGCTTGACAGGCATTTTTGAGGTAAAGGAACTTGATTAAAAAAGGGGTTCCCAATTGGGAACCCCAAATTACTAAATGGAGGATGGGCTTGAACTGGGAGCACTGGGCAGCTAAAATTAGCCTGCCCAGGCCCAACCAAACTCACCAAGGCTTGGGCATAGCTTTTGGGGCCCAGAACAAGCCCTGCAGCTGTAGCCAGGGCAGGAATGATTCCTGCCACCTGCTTGCCCTGCCTGGTGGTGCGGCGCAGGTTTGATTCCTGCCTGGGGCTTCAAATGTGTTACTTTCATAATACATTGGGTTGTTTGATAATCAGCCTGCAAAGCCTAGGAGATTTGCCAAGGCTGGAAGGGAGCTCAACTGAAGATGCACTGCCAAGGGCCCAGACCTACGCAAAGGAAGTGGTCTCCCCAAAGGGTATTTTAGTGAAATCCAAAATCACCCCCCCTAATTAGTGTCAACTCGCAACATCCAGACAAACCTGCATTTGGCCAGGCTGCCTTATTTTAGGAATACATTTGAAAAACAGGAAGTTTTTTTTGCATCTATTCACTAATGATCACCAATCACAAGCTATTCAAACCTGTCAACAAATCAATGAATCAGATTCCTGATGTCAAAATACTTGTGGACCTAAAGTCCACAATTTCTAGAGAAATCAGACAAGGTAGTACAAGATTGACAATTCTGGAAATCCAAATATGGCTATTTCATGATTCCCAACTTTCCCTACTTCCAGAATGCCTTCTGGATTCCCTCCCAAGCATCTGGGATCATCCTGATCCTATTTATGTTCTACAATTGCTTTATAAGGTTATTGCCCAATATTCAATAAAGTTATCATCTCTTCTCTTTATCTTGCTTCCCCACAGTGTCACCTTGTCAGCAGAAAAAAGTCCCCAGCTATGCTGAATATTGCAGTATCATCATTCTTATAAGAATGTTAAATGAACCTATGACTCACAATCCCCCACCAGTTCTTCTGCTAATCCCACAGACCCTCAGCCTGTTTTATTCAGTCTAGTAGGAGTTATTTGATCATGTCTATTTTACTGAGTACCCACCTAACCCAGTTTGTCCAAATTCACCATAGAAAACATGTTAATTGCTAAATCCTTGGTAAGAACTAGAGAATCAGAAACTTTAACCACAAAGTAAACTGCCACACTGGTTAACCTAGGCTCTTCTGTGATGATTATGATTATCTGCCTGCCTAACTAGTACCAATGACTCCTCCTGACCCTGTGCCTGACCACCTGCAAGATTCTGTTGTAGCCCCTGAGATCATTTTCACCCAGATTTTTGAAGTATTCTATGTTATTTTGATGGTTTTGGTAGAGTCCATGTTTCCCAGTTCATGCTCTTGGTCCTTTGTTGATCTATTCCTATCCTACATTATCAAGTTGGCTCTTATCTTGTGATGGGCACTATCCCCTGTCTTAGCAGCTCCACTGCCTGCATTAAACAGTGCTCCCCCAGTACTTGGTATCATGACACTGGAGATAACAAACCCACAGTTCAAAAAGCCAGGAAATATCATGAAGAGAAATAAAAGTAAATTATGGAAAGAGATGTAATACCACTCTTGAAAGAAAGATTTCAAGTGGAAGATGATATCTGGGTTGTTAATCACGTCCTACAAAAAGTTAGAGCCAAGGCTAAGGGGCCCTGGAATTTTCATAAAAGTCAAACCATATAAAACCTAGCTCATCAAGGGAATTGGTGCACATGTCATATTGAAACTCATGTATCATGGTTGACTCTACCCCTGTAAAGCAAAAAAACACCCAACACAATTACCAACTACCAGTCTCTAACACCAACCTGGATTGATAAAAGGCACGGACCCAGGATAATCTCAAGAAAGTCCCAAAAGCTCTGCTTTTCAGCACCCCAGGGGAAGATATATTAGCGTCTACAATTTATCCCTCCTGGGAAAATAATTCCGAGTTACTCTCTGAATAATTCCCTGAATAACCAATAAGCTGGTGGCACTCTTATCAATCACCCATCTATTATGGAGATCAAACATTTTGAGTCCTAAGCAGAACACTACTTGGACAAGCCTCATGGCTGCCATGATATATAAGGACAGTATGTGGCTTCCCATGTTACTATATAATACTCTAAACTCATATCAAATATAGTATCATTCTCTTCTCTATTTTTTCCTTTATCTTGATTTATATACTTCCAAGAAGTATATACTCAGCAACTTGAAATAAAAAGTAATTAGTCTGGCTAAAAAATTAAAAAATACCAGCTATCTAAAATGACAAGCCTCATATCATTTTATTATTATCACTTATTCACATATTAAGTTAAAAGTTTCATAAGTGAAAGATTCTAGATGGATCAAAACTGATAAAAAATCTGCACCTTTCTGTACAACGGAAAATAATTGGCCGAAGATCTTCCTGCTTCCTAGATATGGGCAACTCTTAAAGCATCCTCTGCTTGTTAGAAGTCAAGGCTAAGAATGCTAAGCACGACATAAATTTTGTAAGTTTAAATGCACCAAACTCACATATGATAAAAGGAGTTTGAAGTTTAAACCAAATCCTTGCCCATTCTATATTTATGCTTATATCTTTAAACCTATAGACTTTATGGTTTATGATTTATTACCAAGTTGGACTTAATGTTTGATGGGGAATAATTTAGGCTCTGATAAATCGGTATAAATGGATATGAAATAGTGACAATACTTGATTGGTTAAGTGATGTTATTTACCAATAGTAAAAGCAGCATATCTAATCAGCTTGTATATATCATTTCGCCAAAAACGTTTATGACGTAAAACACTTCTATAAGCAAGTATTTGTACTAGGGTTCCAACTTTTTCACCGCATCGAATGCACAGTAAATTAAATCCTATCTTTTTGAACGATGCGCTTAGAATCATTGAGCCCTTTTTTTGGCATATCATAGTGCCACTGGTTTATGCAAAAGTAAACTTAAATCTAGTGATTAAAATAAAACGAGAATGTTTTTCAACCTGAGATCTAGACTTAGGACTAGTCACGATTAACTTCATAAAGCAGGTTAAAACTATGACGCAAAATATTCCTTTAATAAGCCAATTCAGCATATCCTTTGACAAATTCGTCATTGATAGGCCAAATTACAATGTCACTTCGCTTCTTTATCACAGTTTGTAAGCCATTCAATAGATGCCACAAATTCAATAATAAATTATATTACAAAGGCCCATGAATACTGCAAAGCACACCAAAATCCAACACGTGAATCATTCTCAAACCAAAGTAAGATCCTGGGTTATTTGAATCATTGACCTAGCGGACACCTTCTCTTTTAATCTGTACTTCCTCCTATCGTTTAAATCTCAACCATAGACCCTGAAAATGTTTATCTTTAACTGGTTTTGGGATGTCCTCTCAAGTTTTGGACTTGTTAACAAGAGCGCCAAAATCCTTTTCCTCGGTTTAGACAATGCAGGAAAGACCACTCTCCTTCATATGCTTAAAAACGATCGGTTGGCAACCTTACAGCCCACTCTTCATCCCAGTAAGCTAGTTTTACTGCATTTAGTTTACTCCTTTAAAAAAGAACAAATATACTAAATTCCTTCAGCCTCCGAAGAGCTATCCATCGGCCAAGTCAATTTTACTACCTTTGATCTAGGTGGCCATCAGCAAGGTAAAGCTTTGATAACTTGACTCTGGCTCATCTATTCTTTAAGCCCGTCGTATATGGAAAGACTACTTCCCTGAAGTCAATTGTATTATTTATCTAGTTGATTCTCAGGATAGAGAGCGTTTTGCTGAGAGCAAAGCTGAGTTAGATGTAAGCACTTTTCACCAAATCTAAATTAAACTCTTTCAGGCTCTTCTTTCCATCGAGGAGCTAGCCAAAACTCCTTTCCTTATATTAGGAAACAAAATTGATGCTCCTGGTGCCGTTTCTGAAGAAGAGCTCAGAGCACAACTCGGTCTATTCTCTACCACCGGCAAAGTATACCATTCCTTATATCATAGCACTAACCTATTCAAGGGAAAGGTTAACCTGACTGATGTCAGACCTATTGAGCTTTTCATGTGTTCAGTGGTAATGCGTCAAGGTTACGGAGACGGTAAGCATAATTTATATATTCAATAAATAACAAAAATAGGCTTCCGTTGGGTTTCTCAATACATCTAACGCATCCCCCCTCCAGTTTCGGTTTTCTGAGTATCCCAAAAGTATAAAGATAGCTTATATGGAACTATTCCACTCGATAGAAAGTTCATTTACATCAAGGATCTGGTTTATTCCGCAAGTTGTCTCTTTGAATCTCGTTCTCCACGCTACTTCTTGAACTCCTTGTTAAAACTGATCAACTCTTATTTTTTGCTTTTTCAACTTTATATTATAAATATAGTTTACTTGCTGTAATGCTTTAGAATCATAAGACTCGAGCGTCTACAACCACTTTTAGACGTGGAAGCCGTTTTCTTAGTTTTATGGGGTTTATATTAAAAAATCCTAAGTATTCATCTGCATTTTACTGTTATTTTTCTTTATCAACTTTCTGAACATAGTAACAGGCGTCTCAAAGCTTATTTAAGGCTCTAATATATCAAAATTATCTCAACTGCAATATTCGATTTGGAATTAGCTTTTTGAGCTGAGCCTTTTACATCGTAACCGTGGGTTATGAACTAAAATTCTACAACGCTTACAAATTAAGTCCAAATCGTCCACAAGTTTATTTCAAATCCTTTAAATTTTTCAGAGATTTAGATCTTCCGCTTGGAGTTTAGCATGGACTCCAAAGGCCAAAAAACCAACACCCAAAACAATATACGGTATACAACTTGTACCTGCAAACCGATGAAGCTAACGTCCCGCGTATTGGATCCATACTTTCACATACCAAAGTATTCTAAAAATCACGGACTTAAACCATGGCAGCCTTTGAACTATGGATTAGATTTAAAATTTAAATGAGAAAATCGTCAGCTGTTTAAACATCAAAGCATCTCTTTAGGCTTGACAATAAGCGTTGGATTTGCTTTTTGGGTTACGAGTCACCGTTAACTTTTCATCTTTTAAAGCATCGGTTGTTATCCAACTCAGGCTGATACTGCAATTGCCATTTCAGTTTGGATGCTGGCTGTTTTAAGAGACGTTGTTGGGGTTACAATTTCACCATCGTGGGCCAAACTTGATGGGGACAACTTTGCTGAATTAGACAAGCACATTTTGCATGGATCGGTCTTAAACTGTTGTTGAGTATATACTTCTGGGAAATGTATAATACAAAATAAGAGGGAGAAATTGAGAGGTGAATGCTATCTTTATCAGAGATTAAATATGAGCATTATATGGTGAATTGATAGGCTACATAGTGTCCATGTAGATCATGGCAGCCAATGGGGCTTTGGGAGATCTGGATTCCCTTGGAATTTAAATGTTCAATCCTAGTTTATCATCTGGATTTTGTTTTAGGGCCACCTTTACTTGGAAATTGAGTCGTTTCTCGGGGAAATGATCTCCAAAGAGTTAGTAATCAAAGATGTTGCAACATCACCCCCTGGGATCTGGAAAGGTGAAGCCTTGGGTAGTTTCTTGAGGGTATCTAAGAGGCATGCTTGGTATATATCCAGTTTGGTATTGGATATGTTACAGTAGAAAATCAAATGGAAGGGATAGTGCACCCTCGTAAAACCCAAAATCAGCAAAGAACCACAGCCAAACCCTTGAAAGAAATAGACGACTTGAATGCTGTCATAGACAAAAAAATGGGTCAAAGCGGGGGTTGCTCAAATAGCCCAGGAAAATCTGGACTTGCCATATTTTTGTCTAAATAATTATGACAAGAAAATCACATGTTATATGTTGTTTGGTGATGGCAGCGCTTGACCCACTGGTTGCCAGATTTTTCAAATTATGATGTCATTGACTCAAATTCTAACACAGGACCTCCAACTGCTGAAAATATTCTCACCAGCCAATCAGATACCACGGAACTTCCTCCTGCCCCACCCTGAACTCCCTTAAGACTTCCTCATTCCCCCTCTAGAAACAAGTTTCTAGATAGCTATATTTTCTTGAAGAATAAAACAAAGCAATTCTCCAAAAACCTCATGTTAGAGTATCTTGGCTCCCGTGGTTGACATTATGTTGACTGCTCTCTTTCAGTTTGCTGCCAACTCCTTGATCACGCCTTGGCCCATTTTGTACCCTTTGGTTCCTCTGGCATTGGCCTCCAATTTGCCCCTTCAGTTAATGTTCTTGCTTTTGGTCCTAATGTCTGCCATTTGCTACACTCACAAAGGTGCAAAATTAGCAACCCCCTCTCATTAATTTGGTTTAGTGTTGTTGAAGCAACTGACAATTTGTTTATTTTATCCACATTGTCTTTCATTGCATCTTACAGCCTGCCATTTAACCCTAACAGGATACTGGTAGACAGGAATATCTTTGTTCTTCTCTTGCTTTGCACAATATGAGTTGGTCATGATGCATTAGTTTGGGTATAATCTTTGTGCTAGCTCCTTTGATGAAGTAGGTATTGTTAGGGTTGGCTTTCATGATTTCCCTTGGTCCCCTTAAGCCAGGGCCCAGTTTGTGCTAGACATGGTTAACTATCTAAATTTTGTCTCCTACTTGAAATCTCTCAACTTGAAGTGGGGTATTTTACCTTTTTAATGGTTTATATTGTTAAGGTAAGATGGTGTGCCGCACTGTTTAAGGACAGATAATGAGGGTAAAGTAAGCAAAATTTTAGTTGCCTAAGCAACAATAAGCCAAGTTTGGAACATGGTTTCAGCATTTGAGCACCTCTAGTGGTATAGCAAAGGAGGGTAGGTAAGATCAAAGCTTAGAAAATCAATTGCAAGAGAAACCAAGAACAATAATTGGAGGTAGAACCTAGGTAAAGGGCATGCCAATAAACCACAAGGGCATCAGCAGCAACCTTAACTTCTGCAGAGGCTAGTTTCTCAAATACTGGGGCCAATAATCCCAAGTAATCAAGCATTTTTTGGGTCAACTCCTTTATTTTCCACAATGAATAAGATATCTAGAAACAAGGTTCTAGAGGGGAATGAGAAAAGTTTTTAGGAAGTTTAGGAAATGGGCAGTGGGAGTTCTAGGGCACTTGATTGGCTGGCAAGAATATTTTCAGCAGTCTGGGGCCTACTTTGAGTTAAACCCAATAATGCCATAATTTTTAAATTTTCAACAACCAGCAGATCAAGCACTACCGTCTCCAAATAATGTATAATGCATAATTTTCTTGTCACAATAAATTGGCAAGAAGTAGGGCAATTTCAGATTTTCCAGGGCTATTTGAGCGACTCCAGCTTTAACCCATTTTTTGTCAATAAAATCATTTAAATTATCCAATGTTTCAGGGATTTAGATAAAGCTCTTTGCTGTTTTTCTTTGTTTTCTGAGGGCATGCTATCCCTCCCATTTGTCTTTCTGCTATAACATATATTGTCTTTTTAGTTAGTCCTCTCTTGCTTTCTATACAATTTTGTTGCCTTTCTCTTGTACCTTATTTGGGAATGGCAGGCATGCTATTGTGTTACTGTTGAAAATGATTAGCTTATGGTCATATATTATTTTTTATGGGCTATTTTATGGAGTTTAAACTACTTGAGTGTGGCAGACTATCACTGTAGCTGGGAGCATGCCTGTTCAAAGAAGGGTGTTGCTGACAGACAATTAACTGATTGCCTCTAATAAGAATCAATTTAATCTTTTAAATCTACCATCTGCTTGTGGGTGATAGGGAGTGCTAATTGTGTGTTGGATGCCGTTCTTGACAAGATAGAAGCTTCTGTTGTCTGAGGCAAGTTTTTCCCCCTCTATCTGTGATTAGAAGTTTGTCAGGATATTATTTTTTATGAGTCAGCCTGTCAGAAGTGGGAATAAAATGAGCTAGCAACAGGGCCCACCAGAGGACTGGTGCCAACTTGAATACATAATAAATAGAGCTCCTAACCCAGGATCAAGAGCCATCTGAAAAACACTGATATTATCAGGTCTGAAAACTGATTTATTGATTAGTGCAAGGCCACCAAGATTTTCAGCCTTTAAACTATCCTCAAGTAACTCAGGATTATCCAGATAAGACAGGACAATACAAGCAAAATAAGATAAGAGTTTATGTCACAAATGACTTTTTGCTATTATTTTTAAAGCAAATCCCGGACAATAATCAACCCCTGGCTCTCATCTCCTGTGTCCTGCCAGCCCAGGTACCAAGGGCCAAACCATCTGCGTTTTTGGGCTCAAACCTGAGAGTGATTTTGATGATAATTGATCTATGTTAAAATTCTTGCAACCAGAAACATAAATTTATAAGTAAAAGTCCCATATTTGGCACCAAGATCTACTCTGAAGTGGTAGTGAATCACCTCAACAGACACCATGAAGAAATTTTCATACTGCCAATATAATTCTAAAGGAATTTTCCAAAGCCCTGAATCTAGGGCGTACCTGGTGTTCCTGCCTGCCCCTCTCAACCAGAATAGTGAACAGAAGAATCTGGCTATATATTTCTTAACACCAGCCAATGATACCAGCCCATGCCTGATGCCACCCTACCCCCCAAGTTCCTGCTGCCCTAATACCCAATTTTTCAGAATCTTAATCTAAAGATGAATCCTGCTAGATGGTACTTTTATCTTGTCAGGTGGAAGTTGAACTTCATTGTTATCTTGAATAATAAAGCTGTTATGAACCTTTGGTTTAACCAATTCCTGCATTATATTATACTTGTTCTCTTTCACCTCTGTGCAGATTCTACAGGCCCTGATACCACTTCTATCACACCAGCAGATCATATGAACCTCACACCTGCACTATTTTGCCCCTGGTGCCCTCTTTGGTCTAATAAATTTTACCAAATACCCTTTGAACCTGTTTTTCTCTAAGTTCACATTGGAGAACATCTTTCTTGCCAATCTTCTGAAAAGGTCTCACAAATCTAAGACCTTTGGAAGAGAATATTTAAGGTATTCAATACAGCCCTGCTTATTTAGGGACAAATACAACCATCCACCTGCATATTTAGTCCCTATGAAACCTCCTGTCTCCCCCAACCAAACTGCCCACAGGATTTTGGGATTGTAAACAATATCACCCAATCAACTCTTTGTTGTATTGTATATTATGCTGACAGAATTTGTGGACTCAATGGTCACATCCACAGACCCTGGTCCTTGCCAAGACAGTCTCTTTTATAAATTATCAAGTTAGCTCCAATGTTGTGATGGGTGATCCTCACTGACCTGCAGTGCCTCTGTCAAGGTCTGAAGTTGACCCACCTTGAACAAGGATCCCTAAAATTTTATCAGGGATTTGAATAAATCATATTTTTTTGAGAAGCTAAGAAGGAGAATTTTAGAATATTAAATTAGAGGGAAATATGAGAATTTATACCCTTAGTGTTTGAAGCTGAAAAAAAACAGGGGTAATTAAGCAGAAATTAGGTCAGAAGGCATGTATTGTGCTTTTACATGATGCAAACTATGACTTAGTTTGAATAATCTCATTTCAGTCTTTCAAAAATATGTTCAATCATTAAGATTGGTCCACTATATTGTGAGATACAAAACAAACAGGCGGGAAAATTCATGCATTTGGAAAAACAGGTCTTTTAATGCATTAGAGACTCAAAATTTAATAGTTAAATCAAAATCAATATAAAGACTACTTTAAAGAAGCCTAAAACTCAATTTAAGAGTTTAAACTTACCAATCAAACACATATAATAAATTCAATTGTATGCCAGGAGGATCCTACTAGGTATCATATGGTGCTCTAGCTTCTCAGACACCAATACATGTCCTGGGCTAATGCCAGGTGCCAGCTGGGAGGGAGGGATTATCATTCTCCAAGTGAAGGAATTACTTGGCTAAGATGTTTTACCTGGGCTGGAGGATTGTGAATTCCTCAAACACCTTCCCAATAACCATCCTAGCATCTCCTCCATAAACCATCACTTTAGCAGAGATGCACCCCTTCTTGGGTTGGTACCAGTCTTGGAACAGTCTCTTGAAATTCTTTTCTATAAACTTCTTTCCTCTGGAGGTTATTCTGAACTGTTCAGTCAATCAATCCTATTTCTTGTATGAAGTTTCACTAGTTGCAAATTTTCTGCAGCTCTATCAGTATACATCCTTCTTTCTGGGGCTAGGGCAGAAAACATGGTGAATTTTACCTATGATAGAATAGATGGAATCTGTCATGTATCCAGACTGTGTTAGGTTCATGAGAGCTTGCGAGCAGACAGCCCACAGGCCCAGAAGGAAAGGCCCACCACAGGATGAGAGCTAACTTTATAATGTAGGATAGTGATTTCCCAAGGATGACCCAGGGTCTGCTGGTGGGCACCATAAAATCAATTAGGCCAGTAAGAGTGATGAACATAACCTTGAATATTTGGTTGGTGGTGGACTCACTAGTGGCAATGGATTCTTTCAGGCAGTTAGGCTGTGGGGTCAAGGGTGAGGTTATTGGTACCAAATACAGGGACATGTGGTTAGATTTGTTGCAGAATAGCAAAGGTAGCACATTGATCTAGGTTCCTTCACAACCAATAAGCTCTGTTTCTCTGTTAAAGGCTTCTGGGTTGTAAATTAGGATCTCCTCTAAGGTAAATTATGAGTAATCTAGGTTGGAGGGATACTCTGTAAAATGTACCGGGCTGTATGGTGCACCTGGGGGACAGTATAGCTTGGGTGGTTGGTCCACAGCTTCTTGGGCTTGGTGGAAAGCAGGAATGGACCCAGGAAGATCAAACTGAAAATAGTAAAGTGCTAAAATAATGTAGGGTAAGACTTGTGTGAACCAAAGGTTTATAACACTTTATTGTAAGAATGGCAATGGGCAACTTCCTGGCGGCCCCAGTGTATAAGTATGCAAATCTACCATGGTAATTTTTTGAAAAATTCTTTGGGCCGGGTGGTATCATTTACCAGGGTTTGGAAAACCTTAATGGCATTCAATGTGGATGCATCTTCATTGGCTGGACTGGGACAGGGAATCCCAATTTCCTTCTTTAAGTTATGGGATTTTTCATCAACTGGTAGTCCTTGTTTTGGGGAAGCTTCTGCAATTCTCTGTTTGCAGTGGGCCAATTTATGGAAGGGATATTGTCTGGGTCAGTACTCTCATTGGCTAGGCTAAGAAAATCCTTCAGAGGGCAGGGTCTTGACATAGGAGGGTTTCTGCTGGTGGGGTTTGGAGGTTTCTCTGAAGTCAAATCCATTTCTGATCTGAGTCCAAAAAACGCGGGCGGCTGGGCCTGCAGGCTGGTGGCCCGCAGGATCCCGGGGTTCAAATTCTGTAGTTGAGGGTTTTACATGCATATTTATAGCAGAAATTTCTTCACTTGTGATATAATCAAAGAGAGTGTTTAGGGGTAAGATTGACATTTATTTGAATCAGAAGTAAGATCCTTTTAGAAACCTTCTGTATTATATCCTGTTTGGAGAGTGTTTTTTTTGTTTTTCTAAGTCTTGAGATTTTAGGTCCTATGCTTTTTGGTCATGGGCTCCTTGTCCTTGGTTTTGGACTTCTTTTACTTGGTCTTGGGCTCCTTGTCTGTGCTCTTGGACTGTAATACCCAGTTACGGTAGGTACTACTTGCAGCAGGTATGGCAGGAGGTTGTCAAATTAGAAACCAGTCAGGGCAGTGATGATTGGGTAAATGGTCATCAACCACCGGAAAACCTTAGCATGGATGTTGTATCTTCCAAAGCTCCTGGAAAAGTAAATTAACACAGTACATGGAGGTGTACACCACAATGGACAGTGTGGAATGCAGGGACACCAGGGGAGGCCAGGAACCAGTGTGGGAGGAATTGAGTTGACCAGGGTTATAGTGGGGATCATGACCTAGCCCTTCTGGTGAGGGTCCAAAGAACTCTGATCCCTGTTGATAGCCTCCAATCCCAAGGCAAGCTGTAAGCACAGCCGTGAAGATGAGATGGTTCATCTTCCTTAGATTGGAGGGAGTTGGCTGGGGCTAACCAGTTAAAGTTGACTTAAGTTTTAAGTAAGATTTAGCTTTATTGGGGGTATTAAACTCAATAATAGCACAAGCTATTACTGAGGAGGGGTCCCTTATTTATAGTGCTTCCCATTGTGCAAAGTTTTTCAAGTGGGAATGAAAACAAGGGATTGGAGAACCCAAAAGTTTGGAAAATGTGATTGCAAATTGGGGTTTGAGAGGGTGGCCAAATTCATGTTCTTTGACAATCTGTTGGGGGTTTGGCCATTCTTGCCTGGAGCCAATGATTTTCCCTGGGTATGGAGTCAGGTGATGGTGAAGACTCATGGAACTTTCATAATCTATTTTTGTTTTGGGAGGCATGGTCTGATTGGAGTCTGGACTCAAACATATGACCTGTGACTCAGAGTCCCATTGGTCATGGGTAGAATTGCTGCTCACATTTGAAACTTGATTTGGACTTTCTTCTGTTGGGCCAGAATAGGTTTTGGAATTTGAAACTTGAATTCCTCCTTCTTCTGAATGGCAGGAATAAAATTTTGCTTCTGAACCCTGGATTTGTCATTCAGAAGAAGGGCAGGAATTATTCTGGCATTGTTTCCCTGCAACCAGGGACTTTACTGATTGGTTGAATTTTATGGGGAATTATGATTGGCTGTGAGATGGGGCTCAGGTGGGTGGCTGGCAGCCAACTGGGACCTGGGGAGCAAGCAGGTGGCTAGCAGGGGCCTGGCTGGGAGGCTGGCGGGGGGCTGGCTGGGCGGTGGGAGGTTGGCGGGCAAGTGGAGGGTTGGCAGGAGGCCCGATGGCAGCTGGCTGGGAGGCTGGCAGGCGCCTGCCTAGATGATAAATTATTCCAGTGGGCATTAAGTTCCACTTTTTCCTCGTTTTGGTTTTTATTTCCCCCAATTAAAGGGGGAAAGTCCTCATCAAATTTGGTCTCTGGAACCAAAAAATTTCTATTCTTTTTCAACATTGTCCTCCAGTAAGAATTCAATTTATGTCAGGAATATTCCTGCCATGGACTCCTTGCTCTTGCTCTTGGTCCTAGGAGCCTTGCTCTGTGTCCTGGGCTCTTTCTGTGGCTTTCTGCTCCTAATGATCCCCTTTTTTAAGTCTTTTTTTCTCAGCTGTTTTTTAGGCTTAAACCATTATGTTTTTTCTCTATAATAACTTAAACCTTGTTATTTACCTCAGCCAATAAGAGCCAAGTTTTTCTTTTCAATTCCCTGATTTATTAGGCCTTTTTCCTTTGTTTTAGCAATGAAAAACATTGATAAAACAAGCTTTAACCTGCAGCCAAAAAAACACCTGAATTTTTCTATTCCTCCAAACAGTTTTCCCAGGATACCTGCTGCTGCCTCTCACTCAAACTCATTGTCCCTGCTTTCCATAAAACCCCTCAGCCTGCATTTTGAATGGTTTTTAAATTTTTCCCGTTATGTTTCCTTGGATTGATTCAAAAGTTTTTTCTTATGTTTTAAATATTGTCAGGAAGCCAGGAATAGGTAGAGATTGATAGGCAACTCAGGAAGGATTGTGGCCAAGCTGGCAGGTAAAGCCCACCATAGAATGGGTGCTAACTTGATAATATAAGATACAGATTGCCCAAGTAAGGACCAGGGTCCAGAGTTAGGGACCATGGAATCCACCAGTCCTGTCAGTGTAATATAGAGTGCTCCAAACATTTGGGTGGACGTGGTCTTGGCAACAAGTGATGGTTTCATTGGGAAGTCAGGTTGCGGGGTTAAGGGCAGAGTCATGGGGACAAAATATGCAGGCAGATAATTGTACTTGCCTTTAAACAATCTTGGCTGCCTCATGTAACACTTTCCTTTGTGTTGTATAGTTTTGGTCTCTCTAGTCCTTGTCAAAGGGTTGGCAATGAGGATGGTCTCCAAGTTAAACTCAGAGTAGAAAGGATTGGATGGGTATTTGGTAAAATGTACAGGTCCAAAGGGGACTCCAGGGGACGGTATAGTGCCTGAGGCGGGTTGGCAGGTTGGTCTCTAGAGGGGGCGGTTAGCTGATGGTCTACTTGGCTGGAGTTGAGATGAAAGATCACTAAGACTAGATAAAGTAGGATTTGATTGAACCAAAGGTTCATGAACTTTATTATCAAAAATGATAATGTGGTCATCACTACACTGCCAGGGTTCTTATACCATGTGATTTTGCTTCTTTGCTTTTTGCAGGCTTCAGGTCCATGGATAATTCACCAGCAGGGCATGAATCTTGGCTTAGGGTCTTGAGGGCAGCAGGTCCTGGTTGGGTTTGCTCTGACAAACAGAAGTGATGATGCTTAATTCTGCTGCTACTGTTAATCACATCACCTGAGAAGTCAAATTGTATTACCATTTATGGACTGGAGACTGATGGAAGTTGGTGTTTATTGGTAGGGCTAGTAGTGGGTCTTGTCCAAGTCACAACTTCTGTGTAGGTCTGAGTCCTCAGTGGCACTGGTTTGGTGGGTCCTGGTTGGGCTGGCTCTGGGGACAGAACTGGCAATGCTTTGTTTTGCTGCTGCTATTTTCTATGTCACCTGAGCTGGCCAATTGCATTACCCTTTAAAGCTGGAGACTGGTAACAGCTGATACTTGTTGGCAGGGCTAGTAGTAGGTCTTTTCCCAACCTTCTTTAGGTAGACCACATTCCCTGCGTAGGTATGGGTCTTCAGTGGCACCAATTTTGTGGCAATCTGGTAACCATTCAGGGAATCCTCATTATTAAGCCAGCGGGTCATGGGGTAATTTAAAAGCTTGAGTCTGTGACTTAACAGGTCAGCAGGTCCTGGGCCATACTGGGGGCTCAATCCACCTTCAGAGGACTGAGGTTCAATTTTGGGGGTTTCAATGCAGACATCAAACTTTCAGTCTTGGACGCTGGAAGTCCAGAGGGCTCTTCTTTGTCCTATTTGATGCAAAGTGTTTCCTGAGAGTTGGGGTTTGACTCTTGGGTTTCCAATACAAGTATTAAAATTTCATTCATGACAAATATGGAAGTTGTTCTCCCGTGTTTTGCTCAATGTTTTTCTGTGATCCCCCTTGGTAAAACTCAAACATCCAGCTTTCTTGCCCTTACTCTATGCTATAGTCCACAGCAAAATGTTTTGCACTATTTCTCAAAGTTTCTCAATGCTGTTCTTGTCTACCTCTGCTTCCTATCTTGCATTAATTTCTTTATAAATTATAGTTCATTATTTTTAATTATTTTATTTTTAATTCCTTTATTTATTTAATATTTAAATCTTTTTACTATTTTAATTCTTTAATTTATTTCTTTATTTATTAACTATTTATTTAATATACTCTTTATTCCTCTGTTTTTTCTATATATCTTATTTCTTTATTTAAATCTTTTCTCCTTGTTCTTTCTCCTTCTCTTTTTACAGCCACTATGGATGAGCTCCAATTAGTCCTTCTGCTCCTTCTTTCTACTGTTCTCAACAGATGTCCTTCATCTGGGCTTCTCTATGATGATAGTCCTTATCAGTCAACACCTCAGACTCAGGCAATGAGTCTCTGCAAGTGAATCAGCTTATACTTGACCCCCATCAGTGACCTACATTTTAGGTCATCAGAAGCAAGCACTCCTCCTGCATTAAATCTGTTTTTACTCACTCAAGTGGTTATCTTGAGCTTTCAGGCGCAAAGTAACCAACTTCACTACAAAGAAACCTTCAAGTCATTGAGAGAGAAACTTTACCCCCATTCTAGGTAAAGTTACCCAACTGTGTTCCCACCCCAGTTGCTATCAGGATTTCAATGCTTCCTCAGCACATTCATTGCAGGGTAGCCAAAACTTCTCTATTCTTCAAAAGCACTAACCAGGGGCTACTCTATTATCATCACAAGGCCCAGACCACTGCTCTTAATTCACCAGAGCTAGATACATCAATAAAACAGCCAACATTTACCTGTCTTAAGCATTCAATTTTTATTTGATCAATATAAAGCCCTCACCTGAAAAATTGCTCATTGTGTGGATCACCACATATCATTTAACCCAGATAGATTAATATACATGATCTCAAACATCTTTTTGGAGTTGCTTATAGGGACGTATTAGGCAAACAAGTAGTCAGGCTTTGCGGTGATAGAGGTGTTATTGGGATTCAGTGGATTAGAAGATGGTTGTAATTATCATTAAATAATATGGGTTAATTGGTGTACCAGATGCCTTCACAGTTAAATATTGTGTGGTCTCTAGTACAGGCCAGGATATTAGACAGTAGAATAAATTCTAGGATGTAGCTCTTGAAAGCCAGTTTGAGAGAACACTCTGTGAAGTGAACTAGTCCAAATGAAAACCAGGGGGCTTTAAACTGTAGGCAGGTTGGCTGACAAGCAGATATTAGGTTGATTAGTGAGGCCAAAAGGTACAATATTCAAATGGCAGAGTAAAAGAATAAAATATAGTAAAATATGAGAGAATCAATGGTTCATGAAGCTTTTATTTCAAAATATCAATAATCCTGATACAGGGTTTGAGGTTTCATATGCTTCCCCATTGTCAGACTCCATATTTGGGGATCAAAAATTTAGAGGTCAGTTATCTGGAGGCCAGGCAGCCAGGATAGCCTGAGGCTGTGGAAGTAAAATGGCACTAGATCAGGATGTTTGCTCATTAGATGAATAAATAGAATGTAAAATGTGAGCTTAGGCTGATTAACCACAAATGATCAGCTAATAATTGCATGAAGACCTTTATCAGTTACACACTGTATTATCACTAGATTAATATTCTATTAAGTGTAGTAATTATACGCCATATAATCACTAGTTTATTATAAATTAATATGTCAGTTATATGCCGTTTAATTGTTAGCTTATTATAATAGATGCAACATCATATGTCATATTATCACTTGATTATCATTCCTATATGTGAAAAGATTATACACTGTATAATCTGCAGTTTAGTATAATTGATATAAGTATTATACGCCGCATAATTGTTAGCCGCTATAGTGATTATCATGATTACACACTGTATAATCACCAGATCACTAATTGTTTATCTCTCACCCCATCCTACTGGACGTTGTATCATCTCAGCCTCACTCCAGCATGAGAGGCACATATATATATCTAACTAATGATGTGTAAAAGGCTATGGAATACCAAATTTTCAACACATTACATGGCAAATAATTATTGGTTTGATATCAGATCAAGTTAGATAATATATGGTGTATAATCTCCAACTCAAACTGTCATATTAATAAGCAGAAGGTGTAACATCCAAAAAAATCACTGATTAAATACTAAAAGGAATTCCAACATTTCTATTCTCATAGACGGAGAGACAAGGTTTGGAATATACCTAAGCATCAACCAACAAGAAGGATGATGTCTTAGTGCCATCAGAGGTGCAGGAAGGCTCAGTCAATTAATAATTATTGGTAAGCTAGCTCAAGAAGAGCATAAGCTGTAGCTGAAGTGGCATGTACACCTTGAGAAGGCCAGTAGCAATACACATGCCAAGGACAGACAATCAGGATAGACATAACCATCAAGAGTATATCTATTGTAAAAGTAGCCACTAGTGACTGTCTGAAAGGACAAGAACAAGGGTTTTTGTAGTATATATAGATACATACACATGAAAGGATGATAACAAGTTCTTAGTTACACCTGAATAGATTGCAGTTGCTGGCTAGATTGTACTCCAGTCCCAATAAACATAATTAACTTCAAATTTCTATTCTAATGTAATCTGTAGTGTCCTTTGCATAGGACAGGTAGAGTACATTGATAAGACTAACATCTTTCTGTAGATTTGAACAAAAAAGCAATATCCAAGATTGCTCAACAGGAAATATTATACTTCTGTTCTTGGGTGCTATTCTTGAAAGTGGTTTGATATATGGTATTTCTCTCAGTGGTAGGAAGGCAGCAGCTTTCTGCATTAATTTCATTGGATGTTCTCTCTTAAAACACTGCTGAATAGTTGGTTGTTGTAATGCCCCCTTAGCAAAGGAGAAGTGGCTCTTAATAATCCCAGTAAGTCTTCTGCCAGGATGACAGGAAAATTTGCATTAAAAGGAGGAATTGAGCCACAAAAATAGCTGGAACCTGGCTCTTAGGGCTGGCAGCCCACATGCTGAGCTGACCAGGGTTCAATTCATGTTTCATATTATGGTCCATAGATGGATAAGAAGTGTCATTAATGCTTAGTTTGGGGTTTCCACATTTGACTGTTTTTTTAATAATTCTCTCATGTTACCGTCCTTAAGTTATTTAGTGGCTTGCACAATGTACATCTTTTTTATAGTCAATGACTGTGATAATGTACTGTATTTTTTACAGCTGTTCTGATAAAAAAATCAAAGCCAAATTAAAGCAAACTGAAGCCACAAAAAACAAAATATAGCATTAAACACATTGTTTGATATAAATTAACAGAAATTCAGGCTTTAATGGGCAATTCAAATCAAATATGTAATGTCCATATCAGGCACACAGCACATAAAAGTCATTTAGTAAAGTCAGGATCTAAGGATGCTAAAAGTCTCATACAACCCCAATTTTATATTATATTAACTATGCTTTGAGCAGGGCACACACAAGTTGTGTACTGTAATTGAAAGCTTACACATGAAAATAAGTGAAATATCAAATCAAATTTGCAGCATAAAAAATCAAATCATAAAAAGAGAGTCAACACTATATAAGTTCTAGCTACTTAAATAAATATATGCATTCCAAAACAAATACTGGATGAAATATTTTTAATTTTTTTGTGCAAATGCTGCAAAAAATTAAAGGAATCTTATAAAAGTTATAAAAATGTGGTGACTGTGCTGTTTTAGCAGAGTTACAAGGAGAAAAAGATGATTGGAAACTAAATAATATTCTTTATTGGGATGTAGAAGTTATATAGTTATTGTGAATCAGCTAGAAAGGACATGATATGAAGATCACTTGGTTAGATGGTTGAGGGAGTGGATTGATCCTTTTAGAGAGTCAAGCTCTGAATTGAGCTGTCTACTGTAAGGGATCATCAATTGGTCATGTTTCTGGATTTGGAAATTTGAGTCAACTTCTACATTTGGCTTTGGGTCACTGGAAAGTTGGATTGCAAGTCAGAAACCTGTTTAGTTGTAACCTTACTGGGGATCAACCCTGTTGTTTTCACTAAAATAATAATAATGGGTCCAGTTTGAACAAATATAAAAGAACACTACACATAAACATATAATACAGCAAAGCAGGTGAGAATTTTTTATCTAAAATAGTATAGAAAGTCAAAAATAGAATGTATTAGAAGATAGCAATAATGATTTTTATTTGCTTTGAGGGAAACTATTTCACAATTAGAGCAAAAAGCAATTAAATATAGTAGAGAGATCCAAGGTCACAGATGGCTCAGAGAATATACTAAAAGTCCCCCTGTATGTGTATACAATCAAGCAGTTAACAGTATGTTTGACAAGGAAGAAGATGTGGCAACCCAAACACAGAACCAGGCTGTTTATACTGAAAGGGACATGAGCATTAATACCAAGGCCCTAAAGCTTGAAAGAAAAAGCCCAAAATGTTACTAAATCCATAAATATTAATAACAAAACATTTGAGTGTGCTTCTCTTGTATACCTGCTTGAATACAGCAAAAATGAACCTAGTGAAATCATGTGTAAAAAGTATGAAGTTGTTATTGACACTAGCTACTATTCTTACATTAGAAAATAGGATTAAGAGCCAAAATTTCTATCAAGCCATAAAGGGGCAACAAATATTGAAAATTTCATCAAATAATATTGTTAGAAACCTTGTTTCAAATGTTTCTGGAAACTCTTGTTTGATTATAAGTAAGGACGCTTCAGGAGATGCAGAAACTCTTGATGAAACTTTGAGTTTCCTTAATGCTAAAATGTATGTGTCAGTAAGTAATAGTTAGTCTAAATTACCTTATTCTGTTATTATTTTAATTTTTGGTTTCTGAATTTAATCAGAAGAGAAATTGAACCTTGGTCCTTCTCTGACAGGATTTATGTGCTGCCTGGGTTAGGTCAAGAAACTGATAGTTTTTAGACTCAAAATCCAAGCAAGGAAAAGCAACATAAATCAGCCAATCAGATAATTTTTTTCCTGTGATGATATATTAGA
Organism: Entomophthora muscae; assembly: GCA_014839935.2. Taxonomy (NCBI): domain Eukaryota; kingdom Fungi; phylum Entomophthoromycota; class Entomophthoromycetes; order Entomophthorales; family Entomophthoraceae; genus Entomophthora; species Entomophthora muscae. The sequence continues at coordinate 1,187,023 of QTSX02003552.1, forward strand.
CATTAATTGCCTCATCTATCATCAACATATATGTAAAAGAGCACTGTTAGGGCTTTAAAAACATTGTTCTTTGCCTGAGTTTGGGTTCTAATAACTCAGACTTGTTTTAGGCTGTCTGTGATTACTTTTAAGCAGTTATTGTCAGGATTGACAATTTTCTTCCCCTTGAAACCCGGGCCCAAGGATGGAATTTGAACCCTGGCCCTGATCTCCCGCGGGCTTCCAGACCTAAGGACCAAAGGGCCAGCTGCCTGCGTTTTTTTGGGATTGAACCCCCTTGAGCTGAGGCCAAGTATAATTCCCAAAATAATAATACCAGCCAAACCTTGGAAACTACAGCGCCAAATGAAAGATCAGAAAATTGCCTAATAGAGGCAAAGAAATTCCTACCATTAGCTTCATGAATTTGAAGTCTACACTAGTGGCTAATCAAGATTCATCATTCCAAGGAAAATGTGGGCTTGAATCCTGCTCCCATGATCATGGCTTAAGAACAGAAGAACTGAGCAACCTTTTCAGAGATTTCAACCAATGAGTAAACACCCAGTGGCAGTGCCATTTTTCTGTTTCTGAACCCAGGAATCCTGGCCACCCAACCTCACATTTCTGATCCTATGATGAACCTCACATGGAAAATGTAAATTTGGTGGTGGTGTACTACATAAACCCATAGACCTCACATTAAGACTCTATTGCTATTTTTAAATAAAGCTTAAAATATATTGGTTTTTCCAATTATTGCTTTTTTGTTTTTGCAATTTATCAGTTCAGAACAAGATCTCCTGGCCCAGCTGCCCCTCTGCCTGCAGATTCCTGTCCTCCAGGTGTTCCCTTTGTACACGTCCACTTTATAGAGTATCTTCTTAAGCCTGAATACAAGGAGTACATTCTTGAGAAGATCCTGGAACAAGACCTCCTGGCCCGTGTAAAATCAGGAGCCAGAAATAATAGACAAAGTCCTTGGTACATATCTGAACCCAAGTTGTTCAAAAACAAATAACTTTTGCCCACATACCAGTTGGATATAGAACCTCCAGTGACCCCAAAACTGATGTCTGCATTCACACCTAACCTTTCCCTGAACCATACCAATAAACTATTTGGGATTGTGTACATCCTCTTACTGGGGTGATTAACACTATAATCCTGGCTGCTGGTCCATGGTCCTGGGTGGGAAAGTCAATGGCTTACCTTATTAAGCCAGCCCCAATCTTGTGGTGAGCCTTCCTGCAAACCCCGCGGCCTGTGTGTTCCCAGAAAATGATGGGCCAGCCGCCCAAGGTTGGCTCCCTGACAGTTATTTAACTCAAAAGCAATGGTAATTAATTTGATTTTACTCCTTATGTTTAAGGAAACTCTTTGTAAGCCTCAAGTTAAAATCACTGCTTATTAACTTTAAACAATCTCTTTTCAGCCTATCTTTTTAAATTTCTTTATAAACAACTATTTACCCCAAATTGGAAAAATATATAAGCCAATTCTTCTCTATTATTGATTTTTTCAATCAACAAAGTATTATTTTCTCAACTAATCTTAATCTTGAAACGTCTCTAGTTTATAAACCATAAAATTGCCCAAGTCTCTTCACAAGGAGCCATTCAGGTATAAATGTTTAATATGGGTTCTCCTTCTTAGCACCAGCTTGGCTACTGTGTCCCTTGGTACTAGATCCAACTCAAGTCCATCTATTTCTCTCAATGCTGAAAAGCCCTGGGATTATGTGATTCCAGGCCATTAGTATACAACTTCAGTCCTATCAGAAAATTATCTAGACAGAGAAAAGCTTTAATATTATGAAAGTTCTTGTATGTCCTCAGCTCCTCAGATATTCAATCCCTTGGCTTCTGCCTTTCTTTTGAGCTATCTGAAGGCTTATTTCTTCTTGGAATGTTTAATCTGGCTCTTGGTAAATATTGCCTCATTGAAGAGATCTTTCATATTGGGATGATATTAATTCCAGTTGGTTCTCTGGTGACAGGTTTGAATCTGCCTGTTCTTACTCAGCAAGTTGGGAATATGTTCCCCAGTGGGTGGGTTCCTGACAACTATATCCAGGTGCCTTGTGAAATTTCTGTCTTGTTGGTGTGCCAATTCAGCCATCAACTTTATATCCAGAATAATTATTGGTAATCTATCACTCAAAACCTGAAGGCATAATCAATTAAGCCAAGTTATTCTGGAAGGATTAGTGGTACTAAGACAAAAACACCCATTGGATCCAAACCTGCCAAACCAAATAAATTCTGAGAACAGGTTTGCCATTGGATCAATCTGACTATTTTACTACTATTAATAAATTGAGGGGTGCAGCAGCACATAATGAAAAACCACAAGTGCTCCATAGGAGCTAAAAACCTGGATAATATCACTTCATATTGTTCTCAGTCAGAATACACCCTCAAAAATTGTGAGTAATAGGAAGTTTAGCCATTTCTCTCTAAATTGGTTGGGTTTAAACCCTTTTAATGATCTTTTCTTTAATAAAAATCAACCTATTATACTCTGGGATAGAGTGGTTCTTTGTTTTATAGGACATGAAGTGAGATGGACTGTATTTCAGGAAGAAGCCAAAATAGAAGTCCTGTGATGGGGCTGCATTATGCTCACTTTATAACAAGGTCAGGAGCAGGAATAATGCAATAATGGCTGTCCTGCTAGGAAGCATTGAGCAAAACTCATTCAGGATGTCAGGGACCCACTTCACCAGACTAAGGTCTCTGTACTCCATCCAGTATTCCATATTGATTTCAGGCAAGGTGGCCTTTTTCATCAACCCAGCAGTAGCGCTCACATTCTTCATAGCAGGAATCACAACCAAGAGGACCAAGTCAGTGTTGTAGGAGATCAAGAAGAGAGTCATACATAGTAGCAAAGCTAATACACCCAAGCCACCACCAATATTAGTAGTAAGCATTCTAGGCACTAGCTAGGTTTCCTATTTCAAACTATTGTAGCAAGCAGTAAATCTGGTAATTGGGAACAGGATAAAGGTTTTATTAAATGAACAAGAATCAAGGAAGGGCATTATTCACTTAAATAGCCATAAGGACTAACATCAGGAGATCTCAATCACATCTATTATGTATCAGGAGCAAGGAGTTGAGCTCAGTTGATCACAAGTGTGAAACATTGCAGTTGGGTGTTGTTAATGAATAATATAGAGTTTCACAATACCCTGGAGGTGAAACAATCATCAGGGAAATTGGTGAATTGTCCTTAGGAAATCCTAAACCATAATTGTGAACAATTTAACAATCCCTTGAGGATAATTAATGATGTCAGGAATTGGTTCCTGACACAGGAGAAGGGTTGACATACCACAAATAACTTAACAGTCACTCTTAGAATCAATTTGGGATTAAACCCCCAAAGCTGATCCCCTTGCTTAGGATTGTTGACAATGGTGAAAGCAATTGATGATGTGTTCATAATCCTATAAAAGGACAATATCTTTAATAAAATAACAACTTTTGTTCTTGTCTAATATTTTGCAATCCTAGGGTTACATCTGCGCCAAGGATAGAAAAAATGTGTTGGTCTGCCTCATTAAGAAGAAAATATATCAGACAATTACAATTATCTATTGACGTCTTAGTCCTCATACTAAGGACCAAATTGTCCTCTGTTAATCTGAAAGGATCCAAAACTCCGTATTTTGAGAGTTATTGTATAAATCAATTTCAAACCACTATTGATATATATGGCAGTTTAAGGGAATATAGCAACTATGTATAAGTAGGGCATTATTTGATTATTTGGCTACTGAAATTATGACATCAATGAGTTTAGCACATGAGAAGTCAGAAAAGAGACTTCAAATGACTGACAATCTATTTGATCAGCAAATACTCTTAAAAATTCAAGTCACAGGATAATTTCTTATTTTTATGGCCAGTACTGATTAGCTTGGTTCAAGATTAGAGCTGATGCTATACATCAGCTAGTCAGTGAATTCATTAGCTACATTCTGACCATGAACACCCAAATGAGATGATGGCATGAAAAGGTTGTTGGAGATATTTGAGGTTCTTGAGGTTTCTGATGAAATGACACTCATACATTTCCAGTTATCTTTAGAAATAGCTTTGGGGGTTAGGATATCTGAAAAGAATTACCTTTAAAGAGACGTACCTTGCCATCATCGCCAGATGATGCTAATATAGTACCAAGGATATTAAAGTCTACTTGCCACACTTCAGCACGATGATCAGGAAGGGTAGCAACTAAAGAAACATGGTACAAAAATGGCTGCTCAGATATTGAGCTTGATGCAATCTGAGGACTTGTATCGTTGGTGGAAAGTTGAGAGTCAATGACTGGAGGATTCTCACCAAACGGTGAGCCGAAATAGATACTCCCACCCGCAACACTACCCACCACAGGATCAGCATGTGGTGGGTGATCAGATAGCTTAAAAATTCTGATACGACGATCTTTACAAGCTGTAGCAATCAATTCATGAGTCCTGCCTGGATTAGGCGCCCATGAAACTGCATGTATAACCCCCTCATGTCCCGGCAGAGTCTCCTTGAAAGACCAGTGTGAAGGGCTGTTTGGATCGCTACGCAGAATTTTAACAGTGTTATCCGGCCCGCACCCAATTGCTAACTGCGGCGGACCAAATCGTGATTGACACCATGCAAGGCAATAGCCCTCTTGGATAGGATCTCGAACTCCCCCACTTTCACAAATGCCTACTGCTCCAACAATAACTTCGTCCATGAGTGTCCATTGAGACATATTTACCACGTCCATTGCTTCATAAATCCTAAGGCAGCCATCAGACGAAATAGTCGCCTATTTAAAGTTTAGTATTTAATGGATGAGTTGGTCTATAAACGCAATCAAAATAAGTCACCTTCAGAACCAAAACAAATGCCGCCCAAAGTAAGTCTAAAGCCATACATATGCACTGTAATTTTACGATAACCCAAAATTATCTCAAAGTTGCGTAAGCGCTGATTTTAGTTGGCTTGTTTAAATTGAAGCCAAGGTTGGATTGTCATGCTTGGCTAATTGCCGATTTAAAGAAGATATAAATTTGATAAAACCAAAAAAACATTTTCCTTATTTTGGCGATAAATTATTACTAAAGCAGAAAGCACGGGCAAAATTTTTCTTTGGCTTAGACTATTCATAAAAAACCTACGCATTTGAACTAAAGTCCTTTTAAGTAACCAAACCAAAATAATTATTTGGAGAATAGAGAATTCGGAAAAGGACCACCTGAATTTCGGGTTGTAAGGGTAATGAATAATGGGGGTGTTTATATACGGATATGATATAATGCATACAGAATATTATGCTTACCAACTTCAACCCGAGATGATGAGGAGCAAAAGCAATATCTAAGACCGCCCCTCTCGCTTCAACGAGCCTGGCGCGTTCAACCCAGCGGCGACTGGATATACCTGAGCCTGACCCGTGATGATCAGCAAACGAAGAACTTTCCTCCCAGATACGTACAGTACGGTCAAACGAGCAAGAAGCGATCACCTGGCCGAATTCTGGATGAGTCCAACATGTTTTTAGAATCGACGCCTCATGTGCCTTAATCGCATAAATTTAAGATTTTTGACATACGATATGCAGAAGTAGGAGCTAAAAATAATATCAATATAATTACCTTCCAGCTCTCATTAAGCTCCCAGGCCCCTTTGGAGTCGCGATAATCCCACACTTTAAGCTTTTGATCGGAAGAGCAGCTAACAAGCCGCTTGCCATAGTAGTCGTAGGCTAAGCCATGAACTAAATCATCATGGTTTGTATCAAGCCTAGCGATTTGCTTCATATTGAAACTAAATATCAAAAAAGAATGTATGAGGAGATAGATAAGGGTTGCTTTATTAAAATATATATGCACTGAAATAAATGACAAATAAAGATGAGAAGGAAGGTAGGTTGGATCTTCTGGCATAAGGGGCAGAAATTCAAGGGAAGCTTATGATAGAGCTGTCCGCACCCAATTGGAAATCCAATTTGACCTTTAAAGTATAGATAAGCGCAGCTAGTTTCCTTTTTAGATCAACCACAAAAGTTTTCAGCAAATAATTTTTCCAGTCAAGCAAGGAGAACTGATGGTTAATTTTTTATGTCCAAGCAAAATATTTTCACATTTCAAAACAACCAAATGTTATCCAAAACACATTTCTAAGTACATATAGTTCCCTCCTTTTCAAGGTATATATTTCTATAGCAATAATAGGGAATACATACATATAAAAAGTACTCCCACCATAAAAGTTAATATTTCATTAGAACTACTTGGACCCTGAGACATAATTAAAGAAATTTAATAAAAATATAGTTAATTTACAGAAATCAGCCTAGTTTTTCAAACTAACAATAATCTATGTCAGGAAATCCTGATCTATCAGGGTTGACTGATCCATCTCCTCATCACTATGACCATGGACCAAATAGACAGGCCACTATGTCAGGATTGACAATTCCTTCCCTCTGGAAACCTGGGCCCGAGAGTGGGATTTGAACTCTAGCCCTGAATCCCCGCAGGCTACTGGCCCTATGGACCCAGGGAATGCCCACCCGAGTTTCCTTGGGACTGAGCCTCCACAAGCTGAAGCTCCTGCTAAGTCCCAAAGTCTGAATACCAGCGCAGGCTTGACTATGATGGTGCCTGAGGAGAAACTTCTCAAATTGCCTAATGAAGGCAGAGGAAGTTCCTCTGTGAACTTCATGAACTTGAAGTCCTCTTGGGTAACCAATCAAATTCAGTTACTAAAGGAAAACACAGACTTTAGGCCCGACCCCATGACCACAGCCCAAAATCAAGATAATCACGTAGCCAATTTGGGATTTTTGACTAATGAAAGAACTCCCAGCCCGAGTGCCATTCTGCCGCCTTTGGACCCAAGCACCCAGTTCCCCTGGGCCTGCCTTTCCCAATGCCCTGATGAACCTCCCATGGAAAATGATAAGTTTGGAGGTGGAGGGCTATATAGACCAAAGGACCCCGTGCTCCAAACTTATTGTCATTTTTGAATAAAGGTTATGTTACTTTGGCTCACACAGCTATTGCCTTATTTTGTATTTGCTATCTACCAATTTAGTTTGAGATCTCCTGGCCCCCCTGCCCCACTGCCTGCAGTTTCCTGCCCTCCTGGTGTACCCTTTGGACCTGTCCATTTTACCAACTACCCTCTGAAACCCACATACAAGGACTACACCCAGGAAAAGATACTCAAACTTGATCCTTTGGCCCGTATAAAATCAGCAGTTAGATACAACTTTCAAGACCTGTGGATATTATCTACACCCAAATTGTTTAGAGGAAAATTCAACTATCTTCCTGCTTACAACCTCCACATGGAACTGCCTGTGACCCCCAAGCCTATGCCTGCCTCCTCACCTGACCTCCCAACCAACCACACTGGAAAGCTATTTGGGATTGTGTACATCACTCTCACAGGGGTGATTGACACTATAATCCCAGACACCGGCCTGTGGTTCTGGGTGAGGAAGTCCTTCTCCTCTTTTTAATTTAGCTCCTCTCTTGTGGTGGGCTTTACCCGCAAAAAACCTGGCCCAAGTTACCCCTAAAAACAACGGGCCAGCTGCCCAATATTGGGTCCCTGACACACTGCCAGATGTAAACATTTATTCTGGATATATGTGAAACATTATCTGCTAATAATAGGATCCTCTATTTAAAAGATATCTAAGACATCCAGGTGTTGAAACAGCAGACTCAGCCTGCCAACAAGGTTCTGACTAAGCAGATTTGTGACCTGCAACTTGACCTTCCAGTGACCCAAAGCCAAACTAGGAATTCCACTTGAATTGTTAGATCCAACAGCATGAACAGATGATGATTCTTTAAGGTGAATATCTCATTTTGGCACTTGACTTATTATCAGGATCAAACCGCCTCCTTCACCACCCAACCGTGTGATCAACACAATCATGTTCCTGTTATCCTTGATTCACAATAACTATATAATCACTATCTCTCAATAAAGACTATTATATAGTTTTCAAATATTTTCCCCTTGTAACTCTTCTAAAACAGCACAGTTACAACATAGATAATAATCTTTATTGAGAGATAGTGATTATATAGTTATTTTGAATCAAGAATAACAGGAACATGATTGTGTTGATCACATGTTTGGATGGGGAAGGGGATGGCTTGATCCTGATAATGAGTCAAGTGCCAAAACAAGACATCACCCGTAAAGGATCATCATTTGTTCATACTGTTGGATTTGATAATTCCAGTTGACTTCCTAGTTTGGCTTTGGGTCACTGGAAGGTTGGGTTGCGGGCCACAAACCTGCTTAGTCTGAACCTTGTTGGTGGGTCAGTCTGCTGTTTTGACACCCCCTGGCTGAAAGTCAACCTCCTCAGGGGGTAGGTTGTCAGGAGCTGGGGCGCCATGCTTCACTGGCTGTTGTTTGGTTGCTGGTAAAATGGCTTCTTGTTGTTTTTGTTGTACCTTGTAGGGTCTTAGTCATTTGTGGTGTAGAACTTTATCTTGCTTGCGTTTGCCAAGTCCTTGTACCAGGTAAGTGGTATTTTTTTACCTTTAGGATTATGGCAGGCCCCACTTTCTTGGTCTGTAGCTTACTTTTGTCTGTGTTTAGTACCCATACTTCATCAGCAACTTTGTGTCTGTTTTGTATGGGGACAAATGTGCTCTGTAGCTGTTTTTCTACTTTTTCCAGCTGGTTGCTGTTAGCTTGCATCACTTGAGGTGCTGCACGGGAGGACCTTGATAGGTATTTCCAGCTTTGGTCCTGAGAGAGCTTAGATAATGTTGGGTTTTGTGCTGTAAACAAGCTCAAAAGGGCTCTTCCCAGTGAATCTTTTCACACAAGTTTGGCACACAAGAAGTGCAGTCAATAGCTGCTTATGCCAGTCCTCAGGTCCCCTGGCAGTGAGCTTGGAGAGGGCCTGTACTAGACTGCCATTCAGCCGCTCAACCCGTCCATTGGCCTGAGGGTGTTAAGGTGTTGTCACTGTGTGTTGGACCCCATTCTTTGTGAGGTATACTTTGGTGGTTTTGGAGGTCAATTATTTGCCTCTATTGGTGATTAGCAGTTCTGGCTTTCTGAATTTGCTAACAATTTTTTTGCCTATGAAACACCACACATCACTGCCCATGTGTGCTCTCACCGCCCGCACTACTGGCCAGCAAGTGACAAATTCAATGATGATGATATATTTCTTGTCATTGTGTTTTCAGGGCATGGGACCCACAGTGTCTAGAGCCCACACCTTGAAGGGTAACTGAGAATAAATGAGCAACACAGACTTAGGTGGGGTGTCACTTCTTCCAAATTTTTTGACACTTCACATTGATTGAGGACTTCTTGAACGTCCTAATACAGAGTTGGCCACCATGATTTGTGTTTGAGAAATTTATAAAGATTATGGCTCTTGGTATGGCCCAGGTCTCTGTGATAGCGTAGGATAGTGATAACTCTTTGGTGTGTGGGAATGTATGGGATAGTGCTTCCATCCACCGTTTTTCAGTGTAGCATCTTGTATACGTCCACAAATAGCTTTTCATTCTTGATGACAGTTTCTTTAATGATGTTGGTAGTGCCTGTAGAAAAACCTTTGTCTTTGGATTGTAGTACCAGGAGGGGCCAATATGGGTCCAACCCATTTTCCCCTCTTGTAGCTCTGACGTACAGATGGGAGAGTGCATCTGCCATGGCAAGTTTAGGTCCTGGCTTGTACTGTATGATCATGTTAAACTGTTCAAGAAGTTCCATCCAGCACGCCTGGCGCCTGGACAGATTGGCTTGTGTTTTGAAGTATATGAGAGACTTATGATCATTTAGGACGGTGAACTCCTCTTGTTGCTCCAGGTAGCAGCGCCATTTAATGAGAAAGTGTATGATTTCCAGCAGTTCCTTATTGTGTATGGGGTACCTGTTACAGTATAAAACCAAATGAAAGGAATAGTGTGTCCCTGTAAGATCAGAAACCAGCAAAGAACCACTGCCAAACCCTTGAGAGAAATAGACAATTTAAATGCTGTCATTGAAAAAAATGGGTCAAAGCTGGGGTCGCTCAAATAGCCCTGGAAAATCTGGAACTGCCATATTTCTGCCCAAATAATTATGACAAGAAAATCACATGTTATTCATTATTTGGGGATGGCAGCGCTTGACCCGCTGGGTGCCTGAATTTTTTGGAATATGACGTCATCAACTCAAACTCTAATGCAGGCCCTCTAACTGCTGAAAATATTCTTGCCAACCAATCAGATGCCATGGAATCCCCTCCCCTCCCATCCTGAACTCCCTTAAGACTTTCCCCATTCCCCTCTAAAAACTTGTTTCTAAATAGCTTAATTACACTCAAATAAAGAGAAAGTTTCCAAAAAATATGGGATTGTTTGGGGGTGTTTGCCCCTGTCTTTGAAAGATTAGCATTTATTGTCTTCAAGGTTACCATCAATTCCATGGCCGCACCCTGGCCTGCCCTTTACATGTTGACGCCTTCTGATTATTTCTCTGATTTACCCCTGCAAATCATTTGCATCCTGAAAATTTGACCTCCATCTTCTGCTACACTGCCACTGGTGCCAAGATGATTAAACCATCCTCCCAATTTGGTCTCCTGTTGCTCAAGCAACTCACAATTTGTTTACTGTACCCTCATTGTTTGTCCTTGAATCATGCAGCTCACCGTTTTGCTCTAACAGTAGCGGCACTCACGGTCTGTTAAATTGCGCAATTCATAGGCTACATACAGGAAGCCACCATTGGTGTTCTTTATTTGTAGTACGCCTCCAATGGAGGCATCAGAGGCGTCTGTCTCCATTTGATACTCTCTGTTCCGTTGGGAATACTGGAGGATGGGGGCAGTTGTCAACTTCTCTTTTAGGTGCCAGAAGCAGAGGTCTCTTTGAGGGGTCCACACAAACTTGGATTTGGCGCCAGTTATAGCCAATACTGGTGCTATCAGAACGCCACAGTTGGAGATAAAATGTCAGATGTAGGCAAAAAATTCCTAAGAATGTACAGAGTTCAGACTTGCCTTTTGGTGGTGGCATTTTGCAGATGACCTGAATTTTCTGATCATCAGGTTTGATACCATCTTTTGAGACTATGTGCCCCAGTAAAAGTAACTGTTTGCAGAAGAATTAACATTTCAAGGGCTTTAACCAACAGCTTATGTTGCATCAGGGTGGCAAAGACTGCTTTCAAATCCTTATGGTGTTGTTCTACTGAGAGGCTGTATATAATGATGTTGTCTAAGTATAATAGAGCGTGTTTGCCAATGTGAGGGGCAAAGACCTCATTCATAAAGGTGACAAAGGTTGATGATGTATTTGTCATTCCAAAGTTAAGTACAACACACTCATATGACCTTTATTTAGTGCAGAAGGCTGTCTTGGGTATGTCTTTGTCCTTAATACAGATTTGGTTGTACCCTGCTGTCAGGTCAATCTTGGAGAAGACAGTTGCTCTTCCCAGGGCATTGAAGAGGCCATCAATAAGTGGAAGTGGGTAACAATTCTTGATGGTAATTTTATTTATGGCGCAGTAGCTAGTCTTAAGGCAGAGGGTGCCATCTTTCTTTGCCACAAAGAATACTGCAGCACCAAAGGAAGACTGCGAGGGGTGCATAAGTCCTTTTTCCAGTGCTTCCTTGAGATAAGCACGGAGGGTGTTGTCCTCATTTGGAGTGAGGCGGTAAATAGGTCACGCCTTGGGTACTACTCCCTTGAGTTGGATGGAGTGTTGTATGTGTTTCTCTGATGGCAACCCTGGTAGCGCTTCCTTGAATATTTTTAGATGGTGGGCTACAATTTATCTATCCTGAGGTGTGGTGGTATCCTGATGGTCCTTGAAGTGTATAATCTTGTACTGGCAGGAGTCGCATTCAATTGCCTTGAGGTTCTCATTTTTTTAGAGTTTCTGTGATTCATCCAAAGACGTGATCTTGTAGCAGTTGGTCCACAGAGTCAGGGTAAACCTGGTGGTTGACCCCTTCACGCTTGATGGTCAATACAGAGGTGAACCAGTCTATGTGGGGTTATTCTTTTGTAGCCAGTCCAGTCCAATCACAATGTCAAATTTAGGAAAGTCAATGACGGTTCCCTGGATGGTGAAGTGCAGGTTCTATAGCGCAATAGAGAAAGAGGCAGTCTCCTGTGTCACAGCAGTGTGATGTTCATCAGCTAGAACCACGTTTTTAATCTGTGAAGGATTAGTGGTTAACTTGAACTTGTCCACAAAGTTGCTGTTGACAAGTGTTCAATCTGTGCCTGAGTCTAGAAGCACTGAACCCATGTAACTACAAAAGCGGAAAAAATAGGACATTAGTTTATTGGGATGTCTGGCAATGGTGTAAAGGACTGTATCTCCCAAGGGCACCTGAATCATTGGGCATTAGTCCACGTCCTCAGGTCAATGTTTGGTGCTGGGAAAGTCAGGGTAAGTATGAGGAGAGCTTGGCTTGCTAAATGCTCTCCCCAGGCTTTTCCCTTGTCCAGATTGTCTGGCAACAGCGCCCATGTCAACACTAAAAATGTTGACAGTGGCCATGTTGACACTTTGTTGACATGGCCACTGTCAACTCAAAACTTTAAATCTCCTATGTTTTTTGCTAGTCACGCTAGCTTAATTCTTTTTTAAAGCGTTCAGGGGTGCAAACCCAGAAAACATGACAAAATTGTGGCCATCTTGACACAATTTAATATTAAGCTTAATATAAAACTCAATTTAACCAGATTTTTCCTTTACATTTACTTATAAAAATTAGTTTATTTTTTACTCAATTTCACAACATAAAAGAGTCAATGTCAACACTTTTTAAGCCAAACTTATTTTTAATAACAAAACTGAAGCATCTACAGTAAAAAAAGTGTGCATTTAAAAATATTTTTTATTGAATTATTATATTGAAAAAGACAGTGCACATATATTTGCTTGTTGGAATGTTCATGTTATATATATTTATGTGACACTTATTACGGCTTTAATATATTAAGTGGATTGGATGCTAATAGTGATCCAATAATTTAAGCGTGACTTACTATGTAAGTTACTATAGAATTTATTATTAAAAATAATGTTGACACTTGTAAATGTTGTTTATTTGCTTGTGATCACCCCCTGGGGTGGAGTTAAGCAAATTAGAGTGGCGCAATTAAGCCTAGATTAATATGCCACCTCATATAAAGAATGTCGTAAGTGACGTTGTTGACACTTTACCTTTTTCAATACTTGAATACAACTTCTTAACAACTTTAATTAAGTGCAATGGTAAAATATCATATTCTCACTACCCAAATATAATTTTTAATAAAGAAATAAAGAACCTTGATACTTTTTTAACTTATTTTTATATGTTTTTTTAATTTTTATATGTGAACAAAAATACACAGGAAACAGTTAATTTTTTGCTAGCCCGCGTAAATTTAATTAAGCGTACTATGTTTTTTCATAGTAAATTTTCAAAATAATGTTGACAGTGAGAATGTCGTCAAAAATAATGTCTACAATTTTTGTAATTGACAGTGAGAATTCAGCTTTTTTACTAATTGTCAATCATAATGTTGACACTTTTCACTTCTCACATATAAAACTTTATGTTTTATATAATAAAAACTTCTCATTTTTGATATGTTGTATTTTTGACTTTGCTCTTTCATATTTTTTAATTTTTAAAATAAAATCTATATCTAAATATAATACTTTCATATATTTCTCTTAACTTTTATCTTGTTATTTATAAATTTAATAAAATAAAAACTATACAAGTATTTTTTAACATTTAAATGCCAAGAAAAACCATCTAAGATTTACTTTTATATATTATTCTTTTTTAAGTTGTTTTGTTTGTTTTTTACATACTTTGCTTTATTTTAAACCATTTTATTTATTATTTTAGGACAAGAACACCTCCAAACAGCCAAAGGGTACCAAGCGTCCCTCCAAGCCCACCAAAGCCACCAAGAAGAAGCCTGTCTCATCAAAGAAGGCCACCCCCAAACCATCCCCCAAGCATTCCTCTGAGCCCTCTCCTGAGAAGAGCCCTGCTTATTCCACTGGGGGAGAGGAAACTGATGGCTCTCTTACAGAGCACAGTTTTTACAACTTGGCTTCTGACAAGGAGCCAACCAAGAAGAAGCGCTCAGCCCAAAAGTCCCCACCCAAGGATAAGTCTCCTGCACATGAGGAGCGCCACAACAAGCCTCCTTCTGCTTCCCCACCCCCGCCAAACTCTCCCCCTTCAAGCTCATCTGGGGATGATTCAAAGCCTCACCCCAATTACTTCCCTGGCTTCCGCCATGCTCCTGCTGGCCCTTGGGACCCTCTTGTGGCCCACAACATCTGCAACATTGATGGCAAGTTCAAGGTTTCTTCTACCCTACCCAAGTTTTTTTCCCATCATGAGTGTTAAAGGTGGGCCAGCCATGGTGGCCAATGAATACATCTTCTCATGCAACAATGCCAACCGGGGCTTTAAGAGCTGCCATTACACCTGTGAGGACCGCTCCTGTCCAGTGCGGCTCAACACTGAGCGATGAGAACTGGTCCAAACCATAAAGGGCAAGCATACCTGCATCATGCCCAACACTACCATCTCCCGCCTCCTGAAGTGGTATCTGGTGCAGATTATGCCCACTTCCAAAGACCTTTCTGCCACCCAGCTGGCTGTGCTTGCTTGCAAGTACCTGAACCCTACCAACCTCAAGAGGGTCCCTACTCACACCCAGTTGGTCAAGTTTGTGAGTGATAGGCATCAAGCCTCAAACCCACTGGCCAAGAGTGCCACCAACATCAAGGACCTGGTCCTCACTGATGCCCTCAAGAAGACAGAGGATGGTGAGATGTTCCTGCTCCATGACAATGGGCAGGAAGCAGAGGATAGGATTGTAGCCTACACCACAACCCAAAACCTGGAGCAGCTGAACACTGCTACCACCTGGCTGTGTGACGGCACATTTGCTACTTGCCCCCCTCTCTTCAAACAGCTTTGGGTCCTGCATGGGCAGTTCAATGACCAGGTTATCCCTCTTGTGTTCTTTCTCCTTCCTGGTGCCAAGACAGAGGTCTATGTCAGAGCTTTCAAGATTGTCCAGGATGCTTTGAGCTCCCTTCCCACCAACCAGCTCCCCCTCCCACCCACACCACAAGGGCCAATCTCTCCTCTGCTGAGAAGGATGAGGCAACCTTAGCCGCTGAGCAGCTAGCTCATGTGTGTTCACTTGGGCTAAAGGTTATAATAATGGAGTTTGAGCAGGTAAGTTCAGAGCCTTCCAGGCCACCTTTGATGGAGAAGTCCAGGGCTGCTTCTTCCATTTTTGGCAGGCCCTTGTCAAGAATCTCAAGAGTGAGAAGGACCTTTTTGACAAGTATCTTAACAATGGTAAGGGTAAGTGCTGCTTTGCCCTGACCCAGTTTGCTGCCTTGGCTTTTGTGCGCCCAGAGCATACTGGGCTTGGCTTTGAGGCCCTCCAGGAGGATACTTATATCAAGAAGCACTCCACCATCTTTGAAGGCTACCTGGAGTACTTTGAGTGGCAATGGGTGGGAAAGAAGGTGACTGCCCGGAGAGGTAAGAGCGGGGCCACTGCCCCTTGGAACTGTCAAGGCGCCTGCCTCAAGGGGGAGATGAATACCACCTCTAGCCTCAAGGTTTGGCACAAGCACTTGAAGACCAAGTTTGGGACTAACCCAAAGTTCAACAAGTTCTTCTCCAAGCTGCAGGAGGAGCAGGCCTGGACTGTCTCCAAGTTCCGCGACCTGGCCAACCAGGTGGCCCCCAAGAAGAGGAAGTCCAAGGACCAAGACTACCAGGAGGACTTGCAGAAGGTAGTGAAGAAGAAGTACAAGGTGGAAAAGATCAAGAAGTACCTAGAAGATGTTGCAACTTCTCTTGCAGGTGGCTTTAATTATCCAAATAAACTTTGCTTTGCCTATATATTTTTTACTTTTAAACTTTTAATTTTTTAATTTTTTTGGATAGTACTAATATTTTTAAGTATAAATGGTAAGTTTAAGATACAATTTCAATGTGGTTTAGTAAGAAATATCTTATATTTTGTTAATTTATCTTTAAGCTATGAGATATTTTCAGTTGTGCTTATAAAAAGTATAATAAATTAAATATAGATTTTCTTTATATTTTGTAGTTATTATGATATCTTATATATCTTTATTTTTGGTTCATTGGAATTTTATTTTTTATGGGAATAAAAAATAATTTTATAATAAAGAGTGTAATTTACATAGTAAACTGAAAAATAGTTGCTTATATCTCCTTATTCTTATTACTTATGGTATTTTTTATTGCATTTTTGAACTCTCTGGGGTCATTTTAGTATAATAAAGTATTTTGAAATATTTTTTATATTAAAAATGTTCAGGGTAAAGTGTGCCGTCAATTAAAAAAGTGTTGACATCCAGGAAACAACATTAAGTAAAACCGGTTGTCACTTTACTATAGTGCCAACATTAAAAGTGTTGACATTAGAAGTGTCAACATGGGCGCTGTTGCTGCCTTCAGCAAACACTACAGGTTGTTTGAGTGTTGTGTCATGAACTTTGGAATGACCAACACTCCCCTCACCTTTGCCATGTTGATGAACAAAGCATTTGAGGAACTGATTGGGAAATGTGTGGTTGTGTACCTTGACAACATTATTGTCTTAAGTCAAGATCAAACCACGTACCTCCAACACCTCTGTGCTGTCCTCAACACCCTTCAGAAAAACCAGCTAAGAGCTAAACCCTCCAAATGCAAGTTTCTCAAGTTGGAGCTGTTATTCCTTGGGCATACCATCTCTGCCCAAGGGATAAAGCCTGACCCTTCCAAAATCAAGGCAATCACCAGCATGCCGCCCCCACTGATGTGGGCCAGGTGCAGACATTCCTAGGCATGATTGCCTATGTACGCAAGCTCATTCCCAATTGCAGGAAACTAATTTCACCTCTCACTGAGCTCCTCAATACCAAACAGTGCTTTAATTGGACCCCTGTCAGAGATTGAGTCTTTGAGATGTTGAAGCAAAGGCTCACAACAGCACCAGTACTGCAGTTCCCCAATCAAAACCAACAGTACAAAATTGAGACTGATGCCTCTGACAGGGCCATAGGGGGCGTGCTACGGGTAGAAACTGACAATGGTGTCTTCCTTCCCATGGCATATGAGTCCAGGAAACTTACTGACTTGGAACAACACTGCCCCATCCATGATAAAGAATTGGCGGCCATTGTACACTGTGTTGAGAAGTGGCACTGTTACCTGGAAGGAGCTACCTTCCCATCCCGTGTTTTGACAGACCACAAGTCACTCCAGTACTTCAACACGCAGTCCCACTTGACACACCGCCAATCAGGATGGGTCAAGCGTTTATCCCCTTACCAGTTACGCATTGAGTACAAACCTGGGAAGAAATTTGTCACAGCTGATGCTCTTTTGCAACTCTATGTAGCATCCATCACTGGGGACAATGGCTTGGATCAAGATTGGCCCATGCTCTACCTTTGCCCTGAGGCAACTTGCTACAAGGGCCTTAACTCAGTCACCATCTCCAAATTGAAGGACAACAAAAGTCAGTTCACCACTAATGCTAGTAACGTCTGCCGCTGGGCAGAGACAGGTGAAAAGACACCTTACATTCCCACCAGGCAACAAGGTGACACAATATTGCACTACCACCAAACCTTGGGTCACATCAGAGGGTGTAACCTCTTCAAAATCATGAAACAGAAGGTTTGGTGGCCATGCATGCGTCAAGACATCTTGGATCTCCTCAAAATGTGTGTGCTGTGCAAAAAGAATACGTCCAAACCTGCACCCCTCAAGTCTGTTCTGTCCATCAAGGCCATGGAACCCTTTGAGTAGTGGGCTCTTGACATTGTGGGGCCACTCCCCAAAGACAGACTGGGGAAGAAGTACATTATCACTACCATTGACTACTTCACTTGCTGGCCAGTGGCCTGGGCAACAACTAACCACACCACCAACACCATTACCCGCTTTATTGGCAAGAAAATTGTGGCCCGCTTTGGGCGGCCCAAACGCCTTATCACAAATGGCAGTCCCAAACTTGTTGGGCATGTCATGAAGGCATACTGTGCTAAGAACGCGCTCCAACGTTGTTGGGAATCTTGACCAAGCAATGATGATAATTATGACAGAGCTTGCGGATATGAACTGCAGTAGCCAAATTATATAAATTGGCAGTATAAATTATATGCATATTAGATTAGCAGTAGTCTGCTGACCTGAGCATTAAATTATCCAATGATAAGCACTGCCACAGCATTTAATAAATACACAAAGCGCCAAGGCACCACCTAGTAATTGGATTAAGCGCCAAAGCGCCAAACTACTTTTACATCAAGCGCTGCTGCGCCAACTGAAAATCATTGTAAGCGCCGCCTGGTAAATATTACAGGTGCCAAAGCGCCGCCCTACTTTTACATTGAGTGCCAAGGCGCTGGGTTTGATTCCCCTTAATCTTGAATTTCCTAAATTAACTGTATTTCTAAGCAGTCAATGCAAGGACACAAATTAGGCAGGACAAATGGCCTCAAAGAATACCAAACCCCCACCCCAGCAAGGATCACCTGTACTGGGTGAAGCAATTAAATCTCATTGGTTGGCATGTTTGAAACAACCAAACCTAGATCACTAATTAACCAAAATAAGTGTGTGTTGGAATGTCCTAGAAGATATTGCCAACAGCCCAGGAAGACGCTCCCCAAGAGGATATAAATACTTTTCCCCAATAATAATAAAAACACTTTTTGACTTATTAGAGGTGCTTCTGCGTGATCAGAAGCCAATCCTCCAAATTAATTATTGATTCCTCTTCCTATATGCTCTTCTGCCACAATACTAATCTTATCCTCACATATGACAGTATCCAAGCCAAGTACCCTGCGCCCTATTACAGAAATGAGTTGCCCCCATACTCCCAGCGCAACAAATGGTGCTCACTACAGGGAGCGCATTTTCTTGTTTGTGGAAGAAAACAGCACATCCCCTTCTCCTCTGCTCACTGGGCTCTATGAGTGCTATGACGGCGCCCCCATGGAAACTAGCAATGTCAAAAGGAATCACTGGTTCCGTCAAGAAGAGGAAATTATTGACGTAAAAAAGCTACCAATCATTCCTGACAGCAAGTGTGCCAAACTACCAATTGCTTCATTGGATTGACCTATAGAAGTGGAGTGGGCTACCATTATTGATGTAGCCTCAAACCTGATCACCGGTTACCAACTGGCGCATGAACCTGCCAGTGTGGAGTTCTCGCTGTTCCACCGTCACCCAGACGCCCAACAACTATTGGAATCCTTCTGGAGCTTCCTTAACTCAGAAGCAGGAAGCTTGGATCAACTCCCCAACGTCAAACGGGTTAGCAACTGCATCCATAGCTTTGTTTACCCTGCAATCCATCACCTGTTAGGAGTCCAGGCCCGCCACCACATGGAGGTACAAGATCTAGTGGCCTACTCCAATCATTAACAAGAATACCAGGCAGCCTTGGTCCACCAACTGGACCTCAGCTTTGCAGAAGTCCAGAACTATGCTCATCAGAATCAAACCCAGCATGCACAAACCTCACAGCGTCTTAACAACCTCTTAGAGCAGCTAAATACCTAGCTGCCTAACATTGTGGGTGAGATACTGGACTTGAGAGGAGTTTTTCAACCTTGGTGTCAAGATGTAACTCGCCATATCCTGGCAGTTGAACATTATGTGGAGGATGCCACCTGTTGCAAAGCAGCCCACCTGGAGAAAACAGGCTGCTGCACGTCTGAACTGGCAGATGCACAATCCAAACTGGAGGCACTAAACAAGGAGTTCAGTGACTTCTTCCAGATCAACCAGTCAGAAATCAGTAGACTTAAAGACCTTACCCATGCTACAGAGGCTAACATTGTCAAACTGAAGGACAACTTTGTGAAATATGATGACCACCTACAAATGTCACTGGAAGAGAAATTGGCCATGTTCCGTAAGGAGACTGAAGAGGCACTGCTCCTAGCCAGACAGACACCTGCAGCCCAAAGCACCACTACGGGTGTCCCTGAGATGGATGAGATTTGACGTCAACTTGACAGCCTGATCATCTCAAATAATGACGCCTTCCAAGAGATCAACAAAGTGAACAAGAGAAACAAACAACAAGAGGCTGCCCTTTGAACCAAGATTTGTGACCTAAGCAATGCTGTGTGGGAGGCCAATGAGCATGCTACTACACAGGAGTTCACTCTAGAAGAATACAGAGAGGGGATGGTGTGTTGTGGCTCCCTTATTGACTGCCTCTGCAGAGCCATGAGGGAATTGGAAGCCCAAATGGCTGAAGTTAGATCAGAGGTTTAAGAAGGAATATGTCATTGTAGTCAAGCGCAATTCTCTGCCTTGCAGGTGCCTCACAACAGATCTGGAGAGAGTACTACTTTACGTCAGCCAACTAGCTCTGCCTACGAGGATGATGCCATCTCATCCTCCTTGGGACAACAAAGCTTGCCACCTGTTTTGTGGTCCCTCCTACCCCAGAAGAAACTCCTTGTCCTAACCGCCCAGAGTCTTCTGCAGGAGCATCATAGCAGAACTTCTTTGCGCGCACCCAACAAGACACCCCTCCTCCAAGACGTCAGAACGCAGAAGTAAACACACCCAGATTCAAACCCATGAACCTCCCCAAGTTTGACCCAAAGGGGAACGCCCATACATTCATCAGGCTCTTCAAAATTTCAATTTATGGCGCTAACAATCAGGACAAGGCAACCACACTCTTGAACCAGCTTGACGCCTCTAGCACCAACCTCATCATACCTCACATGCTGCAGAACAACTGGTCCTACGCTGCGGCTAAACAAGCTTTGCTATACAAATTTGGAAGTATAGCCAGGGTTACGGAACAAAAAATGAATTACTGATGATCCAATTCCAAAAAGACAAATCTATAGCCAAATTTGCAGATCAATTTTATTTGGAGGTGCAGGTCCTTACTGGCTCTGGATCTCTTACAGTGCATGATGAACACATAGCCCTGTGCTCTGCTGTCAAACCTTATGAGGTGTTGTATTGTACCTTGATGCCGGCATTCCAAGACAACTGTTCTATTGATGGCATGGTATGATACCTCTGTAAGTGCGGGAATACCTTTGGGCCCCCAATGCCTTGGTCAAGCCTAGATCTTTACCCACTCCTCCTGTCCTTACAGAAGGAAGTGGGCACTTTGCTCCCAAGGCCAATATGTCCAAGGTTACTTGCCATTGCTGTAATTGTAAGGGGCACTACACAAACTCCTGCACTTCTAAAACAGGAGTTCACGTACTGCCACCTCAGGACATTACCATCCAGGGAAAAGCCCAAGTGGAGTAGAGACAGGACTCTCTCACTCCACTATGAACAACCCCGCCAATGTCCCCACTGTTCCGCCTGACTGTCTACCACAAGCTCTGGAAGGGCCGGCAGCACCATCTTATGGTGCTGACCACTCCTCAGATAAGGAGGAGCTATTTGTCCCAGATGTTGGCTACTCAGGCAATGCCCTACATTGCGTCATTGTTGAGGATGTCCATGTAGTACAAAGACGCAGTCAAGCAAAGGCCAAAGGCAAAGCCCAAGTGGTTGTTTCTAAAACTTACGCCTGCTAGCTGCTAAACAAAGCCCCTGATGAAGGTCCTGGCCCTTCTACTGACACCTCACATTTGAAGGGGGTAAACGTTACCATACCCATGGACACCATGAACGCCCATCACCCTGAGTTGTGTGGAAGCATTCTCAAGTTCCTGTTCATGGCGGATGATCTTGACATACACTTAGTAAACAAAATAAGTTCCTCCTACTCTGAATGTACTTATGCAGATATATTTGTGAACAAAATCAAAGTACAAGCCATTATTGACATGGGGGCTCCTATTAATATTGTCTCTACATGCCTGGTAAAACTCTTAGGACTAGCTCCAGACATTGACCACCGGAAGCAATATGGTACTGCTGGACTGACAGTTACCACTGTTCAAGGGGCATACAGCGCCTTACCCTTGCGTTTTGGCTCTCTTTCAGTATCAGCTCCTGCCATTGTCTTGCCAAATGACAACTATGATATTCTGATTGGCACCTTGTTCATGAGGCAATACAGGGTTAGAATTGATCTAGCTGCTGATACCTTTGAAATCTTAGGCCAGACCATCCCTCTGTATTACTGCTGCAACAAGGATACTGGCACACACAAGACCATGCCTAGTGTCAATCTGGCATACAAGAACAGAGTGGTATCCATCCAGTACCAGAAGTAAAGCCGTAAGGTCAGGCCTCTACCTAACCAACTGGAGGAATACAAAGGGCTACCGCTTTGCGTGGATCTACCTATTGAGATCCCGGCTGGCCACCAAGTACTGGTTGAGACTGGCCTAGATATCAATATTCCTCAGGAACTGTATGGTGAGCTGCAATCACCCCGCACTTACTCCCTTCTGGAACCCCTAGTGGCTCCAGGTCTCATCTTACCAGGGCATGACGCTGTCAAAGTACTATTGGCAAATCTCATCCAAAGCCCAATTTGAGTTCAAAGACACCAGATAGTAGCCTACCTACACCTCATACCGGTCAAAGAGGTTACTGGGATATACGACTTTGGTACCCTGGAGGAGTTTGGGTTAGGCTCCTATGACAGTCAGCCTCCCCTAGTTGGCGCCGTAATCCCCAGAGAAAAACTGGCTGGGTTGATCACAGAACAACAGGACACAGCCATGACCCTCTTTGAGAAATATAAATCCATATTTTCAGAGGACAACTTTGACCTGGGATGCGCCAAGAACACTCTCCATTACATCAAAACAGGGGAAAAACGGCCCATCCAACTCCACCCTATCAGACGCTCACGTGCATCTGACACCACTGTGGGTGAAGAGATTGAGAAGCTGGTACAGTTGGAATTGTTGATACCATCCAAGAGCCCTTGGTCATCTCAAGTGCTGATAGTGAAAAAGAAGGACGGGATCAACCGTGTTGTGATTGACTACTGGAAATTGAACAACATCACAAAGAAGGATTCCTAACCGCTCCTGCATATTGACAACGCTCTTGATTGCCTGGGTGGCGCAAAATTCTTCTCTGCTATGGTCCTAATCTCGGGTTACTGGTATATTGAACTCCCACCTGAAGTCCAAGAGAAGTGTGCAATCATTACCAGCCAAGGACTATACCAACCCACCTGCATGCCTCAAGGACTGTGCAACGCGCCAGCCACGTTCCAACGGGCTATGGATGATATGCTTCATGACCTTAAGTTGAGTTGTGTACTGGTTTACCTGGACAACATTAATGTGTTTTCTTGAACATTCACTGAACACTTGGAGCACTTGGAAGAGGTCTTTTGTTGTCTTGCAGCAGCCAACCTGAAGATTAAGCCTCAGAAATGTGACTTTTTCAAGGATCAGCTCGAGTACCTTGGATTTGTAGTGGATGCACATGGACTTCGCCCTCAGCCTGTCAAGATTGAGGCCATCAAAAAATGAAGGTCCCTGCTAACAAGCGCAATTTGCAAGTATTCCTTGATATGACTGGATACTACTGTTGCTTTGTAAAGGACTTCTCCAGGAAGGGGGAGGCTCTCTTCCATCTCTTGAAGAGTGACGTTCAATTTTAATGGACACCGGCATGCCAGAAGGCATTTGACATACTCCACCTTAGTCTCATGGATCAACCCATCCTTTGATACCCTGACTTCAGCCAAGAATTCATTGTACACACAGACGCTTCTTTAACTGTTATTGGCGGTGTGCTATCACAAATTGACATAAAAGGTGAGGAACACTCTGTTGCCTATTGTAGCCGGACTCTCAATATCCATGAGCGCAATTACACAGTAACAGAATGTGAATATTTGGCAGTGATATACTCATACAAAAAATTTCAAGTATACTTACATGGGGTACACTTCAAAGAAATCACAGACCATGCATCACTATGTTGGCTTCAAAACTTAAAGGAACCAGAAGGGCGCTTGGCACAATGGGCACTTAAACTTCAGGCCTACGACTTTATGATCTCCCATTGAGCAGGGGCCAAGCATCAGAATGAAGATGGCCTATTGCAACTCCCCACAGTAGCCCACCTAGCAGACATCTCAGATCTCTTATACAACAAAATGCTGAACAGCCAATTCAAAGATGAGCCTCCTGAGGTTCAGAAGATCCTACAACACCTTCTTGAGGACACTGAGATCAAGAATGGTAGAATCTTCAAGAAGACAGCCGAAGGGATAAGAGTGATGCCCCAACCCTCAGAACAAACCAACCTCATTGTATGTGCCCACAAGGCAGTAGGTCATGGGGCTTTCCGCAAGACACTGGCCCAACTCAAAACAGCATATTTTTGGGAAGCAATGGTGTTTTATGTACATGAGACGCTTAGCTGTTGTAAGGAATGCCAAGGAGAGAGACCATTCAAGAAGATGACAACCTATCAACTGGCATGCCCTAACTTTGCCTGGCACACCATATCTATTGACTTAGTTGGACCATTACCTGTTAGCAACTATTGTACAAAATACATCATAGTTGCCATTGACCACTTGACAAAGTGGGTAGAGACTAAGGCAGTAAGGGACCTGGGGGCAGGCACCACTGCTAAGTTTGTCTTAGAGAACATTATACTAAGGCATGGCTGCCCACAAGTCATACTCACTGACAATGGTACAAACTTCTTGTCCCATGTGTTAACCAAACTAAATGAGCTCATGGGTATCAGAGGTGTATTCTCCACGCCATACCACCCTGAGTCAAATGGGATGGTTGAGAGAGCAAACAGTACCCTTATAAGTATCCTGCGGAAGTTGGTGGCTGATAGAGCAGCAGAATGGAACATGTTCTTGCCTGCAGCCATGTTTGCTTATAATATTGCTGTACACTCAGCAACAGGGAAGTTGCCATTCCAACTACTTTATGGCAGACACCCCACATTACCCCCAATCTTGTACTCATGCATAGGAGAACAAGGGCTTCAATCTCTGCACATGTACCAGGAACGCCTAGCTTGCACTCTCATACAGCTAAAGTCTGAGGCATATTCTAACTCACTGGCTAAGAAGATAAGGGACCGTGAAAGGGACAACAGGAAACAATTTGACCTGCCCAAATTTGCAGTAGGAGACTGGGTGCTGTTCCACAATACACATGGCAACAGCTGCACTCACAAGTTGGCAGCCATTTGGATAGGACCTTTTGAGATCATTAATAAGACGTCCACAGACGCCTACACTATTAAGGATGTGAAGGATGGACGCCTAGTTAACCAAGTACACGCCAAATTCTTGAGAAAGTTTAACAGGAAAGACTGAAATAAAATGAATAAAGAAAAAAAGAAAAAAGAATCCAAATAAAAAAATATATACGTAAATAAAACAATGTCATATATAAAATAAAAGTAAAGAATAAGAAAAAATGAATAATAAAAAAGATTACAAGAATACCATAAAGAAAAGATTGAAATCAGGTTGACTAAAACAAAAAGAAACTAAACAAAGAAGATCAGAACTAAAGAAGATAAAAATTACTAAACAAATCAATACATTAAATAAAAAGATATAAATAAAATAAAAATAATAAAGAGGAAGAAAAAATTAAAACACTAATGAATAATACAAAAGAAAATAATGGCAAGCACAAGGAGCAGTTTAATTTTGAGTACTGTGGGAAGGGTCTGAGCAACAAGGATTCTTGGCGGGACGCTGGAGATTCACCACTAGACGCTCATGGGCAGGGAGAAGAAAGTGGTTGTTGTTCAAGGCGCTGGCGCACATGCGCCAAAATAACCAGCATCTGAGACCAGGCCAACTGAGAGTTATGTGACATGGAGGTCCAGTTACATAGCGGAAGGCGGAGCTGGCTCACGGGCACAAGGCAACCCCAACCACCACAAGCAGAAAATGCAGCCCTAATTGACAGGCAGTCCATCAGGGCGTCCTCCATATAGGAGTAGGCTAGCAGCAACGGGACCTGGAGCTGATAGGCCAGAGCACAATAGTGCACCAGGCAACAACCAGCGTACCCTGGCTGGCTGGGCTGGCAACTATCAGGGGCGTACCACATGAAGTGGCACGCAACGGCAGCTAAGGGAAGATAGAGGCTGGTGTTGCCAGTACTCACAGCTGAAAGGAACACCTTGAAAGTAACCAAGAAGCGCCAAATGGCGTTGGCCTGGACAGGAAGGTCCAAAGTTTGATGGAATGCCGGGTCAGCGGCAAGCTCAAGAGACCAAATCTGAGCCACCTCATTGATATACTTGTTTTGAATAGCAATATTGTGGGCGTGTTGGGCGTGTTGGGCGGAGATCTGGCCCAGCGCCAAGGAAGCAGACTGAAGGCCAAGGCACACCTCAACAGCCAAGCAGGAGGCATTGTACCGGCCATGGTAGAGCTCACCAGCACGGATAGGGGACATGGCATCCTTGTCAGAGTGCATAGCCTGCACAAAACTGAACATGGTTTCTTTGTGATGACAACCCCCAAACTTGCTCAACAGATCTGGGTAGTCCATGGGGACTTTGTCTGAGTTGCAAAAAGCATGAAGAATTGAAGAAGGGGTGGCTGGGGGCTCACTGGAGGAAGGCAAGCACTGCATAAATGGGCGCAAGGCGCCAGAAGGACCGACAACAAGAGGCGTGCTGGGGGCAGGAGGAGTCTTGGCAAATAAGGAATCCTCTATGAAGAGGTCACCAGCATTAGAACTGGGAGCAAAACTAAGGGTGGAGCCGGCCACAGTGGTGGCGCAGTCCTGCTTGCAGAATTGATCCTCACTAGAGCAAAGACGGTTGAGGAAGGCAATCCTCACAGAGTGGGGCATCTTACAGAAGGCATTGCGCTCCGCCTCACCCATGGTTGCCATCATGGCGTTGTATGCTTGACGCATGTTTTGGCATTTGTTGCTGCTGTTATCAGTGGGGTTCATCTTGGAAAGAAAGGAAGTAGTGCTTGGTCAAGTGGTGGGATATGTTGGGAATTTTGACCAAGCAATGGTGATAATTATGACAGAGCTTGCAGATATGAACTTCAGCAGCCAAATTATATAAATTGGCAGTAATAATTATATGCATATTAGATTAGCAGTAGTCTGCTGACCTGAGCATTAAATTATCCAATGATAAGCACCACCGTGGCAATTAAACAATACATAATTTGCTGCCACAGCATTTAATAAATACACAAAGCGCCAAGGCACCACCTAGTAATTGGATTAAGCGCCAAAGCGCCAAACTACATTTACATCAAGCGCTGCTGCGCCAACTGAAAATCATTGTAAGCGCCGTGGCGCAACCTGGTAAATATTACAGGCGCCAAAGTGCCGCCCTACTTTTACATTGAGTGCCAAGGCGCTGGGTTTGATTCCCCTTAATCTTGAATTTCCTAAATTAACTGTATTTCTAAGCAGTCAATGCAAGGACACAAATTAGGCAGGACAAATGGCCTCAAAGAATACCAAACCCCCACCCCAGCAAGGATCACCTGTACTGGGTGAAGCAATTAAATCTCATTGGTTGGCATGTTTGAAACAACCAAACCTAGATCACTAATTACCCAAAATAAGTGTGTGTTGGAATGTCCTAGAAGATATTGCCAACAGCCCAGGAAGACGCTCCCCAAGAGGGTATAAATACTTTTCCCCAATAATAATAAAAACACTTTTTGACTTATTAGAGGTGCTTCTGCGTGATCAGAAGCCAATCCTCCAAATTAATTATTGATTCCTCTTCCTATATGCTCTTCTGCCACAATACTAATCATATCCTCACATATGACAGTATCTAAGCCAAGTACCCTGCACCCTATTACACAAATGAGTTGCCCCCATACTCCCAGTGTGACAAACGTATAGTTACAACCCCCTACCATCCTCAAGCCAATGGACACGTGGAACAGTTAAAGGCTCACTGATTTGATTGATTGCCAAGCTCTCACAAGAGCACCCTAACACCGCATGTACTGAACACCTGCCCACCACTCTACTTATCATGTGGGCAAGAATCAACAGGGGAACAGGGTTCAGCCCCAGCAACCTGGCCTTTGGAACACCTGACAGTCTGACAGGAGTTGAACAGCAAAAAAAACGGTCCAAGGTTCCCAACAAGCCTCCCCTAGTAACAACTCCATCCCTAGACCAATGGCGTGCCAAAGCCCGGGAAATCAAACACAAGCGGATTGCAGCAGGGACAAATCACCTCAAAGCTAGATACGCCGTAGGTGACCCCATCTTTACTCTCAATCCCAATTCTGCTAATTTGGAACCCAACCACCTAGGGCCCTTCAAGATAGCTGCAGTCTATGACAATCACACTTACTGTCAGAAATGACAATTTGGATGCTCCTAAATCTCAAAATACAGAATCAGAGTCAAACCCTGGACAAAACCCTTTGCAGACTGCCAGACTCATAGGCTGGGAACGCAATAACCCATGACTAATTGATGAAGTTGCTGCCAGCCTGCCAGGACCTGAACCCTTAGCTGCCCCACAGGATTCTGCAAGTGAACTGCCAGTGCAAGATGCCGGGAATTTCCCTGAGGTGCCAACACCTGACACCAGCGGTTTGCCCGGTGAAAAAGACAAATTTCTCCCTGAAAGTTATTCCAAACTCCCCCAAAGTCCCAGGAAAGGCACTGAACCCAAAGAGGCACCCAATACCTGAATCAATAAACAGAAGGATTTGAAGACTTCTCACCCCAAAGCGGCCAGTGGCAAACTGCCAGTGCCAAGCGCCACACTGCCATCTGAGACACCCAATGCCAACCCGCCTGAGCCCAGAAAACCCAACCAGGTAGTGAAGCCTGGCAGTGTGGTATAAATACCTGCCAGGCCAAGATCAACCCACATTGTTGTTTTTAAATAAAGGTTATAAAATATTGGTTTCCCCAATTATTGCTGTATTTTATTCTTGCCATCTTCCAGTTAACCCCAATATTGTCTGACCCCCCTGCCAGCCCGCCAGCTATGTACTGCCTGCCAGGTGCTCCCTTTGGTCCTGTTCATTTCACAGAGTACCCCTTAAAGCCTGAGTACAAGGACTACACCACCAAAAACATACTAGCCCAGGATCCCTTGACCAGAACTACAGAGTTAACCAGATACAACCAAGAAGGCCCTTGGTATGTTACCAAACCCCGCCTGTTCAGAGATAAATACAACTTTCTTCCCGCCTACCAAATGAACATGGAACCACCCGTCACCCCCAAACCAATACCTGCCTCTGCCGCCGAGCTCCCACTGGACCATACCAACAAGCTTTTTGGAATTTTATATATTACTCTCATGGGAGTAATAGATACTATTGTCACAGCCGCTGGTCTGTGGTTGTGGGTGTGCAAGTCAATGTCTTACCTCATTAAGTTAGCACCAATCCTTTGGTGGGCTCTGCCCACCCAGTCTGCAACCCACCAGTTCTAAAACACTAGCAAGCCAGCTGATCAGGGTTGGTTCCCTGACATTATGACAATCTATTTTAAACCTGGTACCCTGAGCCCCAAGATGTCAATTATTCTTGGGGCATCTTGTATGTTTTTTGTAATGATAATCACTTATTACACATTTATGATGACCAAGAACCTGATCTCTTCCGCATGGAAGAATAAAAATGTGACCCCAGACAACCCCAAGAACTCTGACACCACCGCCAAAACCGCCAAAGGACCCTCCTCTCAGGTTCAGAATATGATAGTCAACCAATCCCTCACCAAAGTGGAGATGCACCAGATGGGAAAACTCACTCTCAAAGAGGCCCGCTGCACCATGCCAGTGCTCTAACTACATTTTCAAGCCAATGTCCCATCCTATTCCAGTGACACCAAAAAGGTACTTGTAGTAGCTGCCATGCTATCAGGAGACGCCCTTGACTGGTTTGGCAAAGCCACCGCTGAAGACATAGAATTTCGCCTAGACTATGCCAAGTTTGAAGCCAAACTGATGGCCATAGGGGAAGACCGCAACACCAGATACTATGCCCTGAACTCCATGTTGGAAATCTGGCAGGGCTCCTGTCCCATCCAAGCTTATATTGACAAATTCCTCAAACTAAAGACTCACACCCAACTGGAAGATGAACTGGCAGCCATCATCTTCCAAAAGGGAGTCAATCTAGCAATGAAGGACTTGTTAAAGCATCATCCGCCCACTCTCAGCCTAAACAATCTGGTTCCCCTGTGCAAGGGCCTTAGCATGAACCAAGAGAATGCTGGCCCCTCCCAGACCCGCCAAACCTGAGCACCGACCCCCAACAGAACAGGAATGACACCCAAAGAGCTCCAACAACACTATCACAAAGGACTCTGTTTCCACTGTTACAAGGTGGGTCACTTAAACAGAGCCTGCCCTAAGAAGAACACTGCCCCAGTCTCACTGGCGCAAATAAACTCTTCTCTCCAGTCTTAAAAATTCATCCAAGTGACCATAGAAATATTGGGAAACAAGCGCCAGATTGAAGCTTTTATTGATACAGGAGCTGATGAAAGCTTCATTGATGCCGGCCTGGAAAAGGAACTAGGCATGACAGCTTCAGAGTGTAGCCTACAAGTAGTCATGGGAAACAGCTCTCTGGACACTGGCCATGAGTTTGAACAAGAACTCCTGTTGACAATTGGACATAATGTGTACCCGGCATCCCTGATCCTCTTACCCAGACTACCCCACCCCCTTATACTGGGCAACTCCTGGTCCAACAAACATGGCCTGATCCTGAACTATTGCAAACAAACTGCCATGTTGGGCCAACCTGAATCTTGTGACACCGTCCCCTTTTGCATGAGCCATGGCCAAACCCCTACCAACAAACTCTTAACCATAAAGATAGAACCTAGTGTTGGAATACTACCTACCCCCTACAGAAATGGAACCATGTGTTTAGTGAAGAAGAAGTCACAAAACTACCCAGCCATTCAATATACAACCACGCCATAGACCTGATACCGAGTCCCAACCTCATCACAGCCCATCTATAGCTGCAACCACCGCAAACAAGTAGCCTTGAAAGCATACCTGGAAGATATGACAAAAAAGGGTTTCATCCAAGTGTCAAAGGCCCCCTGCTCATCACCCATGCTGTTTGTAGGGAAAAAAGATAGTGGGGTGTGCCCATGCGTGAATTATCAGAAATTGAACAAGATAACTGTAAAGAACCGCTACCCCATCCCCAATGCTGACAACCTCTGTGATGTACTGACTAGAGCCCAGGTGTACTCAAAAATTGACCTCCAAGATGTGTTCAACCAAATCCAAATCAAGTATGAAGACAAGTACAAGACTGCCTTTAAACCCCAATATGTGCTGTAAAAGTACCTGGTGATGCCCTTTGGCCTCTGCAACGCCCCCAGCGCCTTCCAAAGGATGATAAACACTGTCCTAGGGGAATACCTTGACTGCTTCTGTGTGGCACATCTGGACAACATCCTCATCTACAGCAAGTCTCATGAGGAACACCTGCGCCACCCGGACCTCATATTGGAGGGGTCCTTCTTCAGGAAGTAGGGGATAGTATGCTACATCCTGTAGCATATTACTCCAAGAAGATGCTGCCTGCCAAAGGAAACTACCCAATCTACGACAAGGAGATGCTTGCAATAATGAAGACCTTGAAACACTGGCGCTAGTATCTATGTGGCGCTGAATTCCCAGTAAAAGTCCTAACTGACCACAAGAACGTGGTTTACTTTTTAAACCTAGACAGTTAAACCAGAGACAGGCCAGATGGGCTCTAGAACTGGCCTACTACACCCTGACAATTGACTACAAACCCGGGAAAGTCAACATAGTACCTGACGCACTGAGCAGAAGAGCATATATGATTCCCACCACAGCTGAGACCAAGGACCACAACACCCATGTACTCCTCAACCCTGCCAGCCTAGGCATCCAACTGATGTTCATGAAGATCATGGCCCATAAGCCTGACATAATTGAGGCGCAGAAATCAGACAAGTATTCAGCAGAACTCATTGCCAACTTGACCTCAGACCCAGATAGCCAACACTACAAGGAGGGATTCTCATTGAAAGGAACTACCCTGCTATTACACAACCAGATCTATGTACCAGAAGGTGAAACAAGGACCAAAGTACTCATAGACTATCACAACTCAGAGATGGCTGGCCACCCTGGCAGACTCAAGACAATCTGAGGAATCAAGAAGAATTATGCTTGGTCCCAACTGGACAAAGACGTGGCTGCCTACATCAAAGGCTGTGAGACATGTGGAAGAACCAAGCCCCGTAGATCTAAACCAGAAGGCCTGCTAAGACCACTAGACATACCAGCGGGACCCTGGCAGTCTGTTTCAATGGATTATATTGTGGAACTTCCCCCTTCTAATTTGTTCAATGCAATCCTAGCCATGCTAGATAGATTCACTAAAATGTCCTATTTTGTCCCTACCACCACCCACTGCACTGCCGCAGAGACAGCTAGACATTTCCACAACCGCATCCTAACCCAACATGACACTCCAGCGGAAATCATCACTGATAGAGGACCACAATTCACCTCTAACTACTGGGCTCAGGTGATGAAGGATTTGGGGGTAAAGTGCTGCGTATCAACCTCCTACCACCCACAGACCAACGGCCAGACTGAACAAGTGAACCAAATACTTGAACAGTACCTACAATGCTATGCCAACACCAACCAAGATAACTGGGCCAAGATGCTACCCATGGCAAAGTACGCCTAAACCAGCAAAGACCATGCATCTACTGTAATGTCCCCTTTCAAAGCCAACTACGGGTTTGACCACACATGGGACCCTAGCATTGGAAACAAGGAAACCAACCCGTCTGGACACACCTGTATTAAACAGATCCACGACACCCAAACTATATGCCTAGCAAACCTGAACCAAGAAGTACAGACATACAAGGCCTTTGCTGATCAAAAACAGACCCCTGGTAAACCCCTCCAAGTTGGAGACAAGGACTATTTGGATTCCTGTAACGTGCCCCTGCATGTGCCCTGCAGAAAACTAGCTCACAGAAGAAGCAGACCACACAAGATCACCAAGCTCATTGGAGAAGTTGCATTCAAGTTAGACCTACCCCCACGTGGAAGATCCATAACATGTTCTACTGTGCCCTGCTGTTCAAAAAAGACGGAAACTCCCTTCTCCACCAGAAGATCAAGTCAATCCCCTTGCCAATCCAGAAGGACCACTCAAATGAGTACAAAGTTGAGTACATCCATGGCAACCGGGTCCACTACAAGACCCCCCAGTACTACGTCAAGTGGTCAGGCTATCCCCCGGAAGAAAGCACCTGGGACCCTTGAGCAACCTAACCAATGCCAAACAGACCATCCAACAATACCTTGAGAAGAAGGCCCTGAAAGGGGAGATTTTGGGGGAAGAAGGGGATGATGCCAAGAATGGCAATTTGGATGCTCCTAAATCTCAAAATACAGAATCAGAGTCAAACCCTGGACAAAACCCTTTGCAGACTGCCAGACTCATAGGCTGGGAACACAATAACCCACAACTAATTGATGAAGTTGCTGCAAGCCTGCCAGGACCTGAACCCTTAGCTTTCCCACAGGATTCTGCAAGTGAACTGCCAGTGCAAGATGCCAGGAATTTCCCTGAGGTGCCAATGCCTGACACCAGCGGTTTGCCCGGTGAAAAAGACAAATTTCTCCCTGAAAGTTATTCCAAACTCCCCCAAAGTCCCAGGAAAGGCACTGAACCCAAAGAGGCACCCAATACCTGAATTGATAAACAGAAGGATTTGAAGACTTCTCACCCCAAAGCGGCCAGTGGCAAACTGCCAGTGCCAAGCGCCACACTGCCATCTGAGACACCCAATGCCAACCCGCCTGAGCCCAGAAAACCCAACCAGGTAGTGAAGCCTGGCAGTGTGGTATAAATACCTGCCAGGCCGAGATCAACCCCCATTGTCATTTTTAAATAAAGGTTATAAAATATTGATTTCCCTAACTATTGCTGTATTTTATTCTTGCCATCTTCCAGTTAACCCCAGTATTGTCTGACCCCCCTGCCAGCCCGCTAGCTACGTATCACCTGCCAGGTGCTCTCTTTGGTCCTGTTCATTTCACAGAGTACCTCTTAAAGCCTGAGTACAAGGAATACACCACCAAAAACATACTAGCCCAGGATCCCTTGACCAGAACTACAGAGTTAACCAGATACAACCAAGAAGGCCCTTGGTACGTTACCAAACCCCGCCTGTTCAGAGATAAATACAACTTTCTTCCTGTCTACCAAATGGACATGGAACCACCCATCACCCCCAAACCAATACCTGCCTCTGCTGCCAAGCTCCCACTGGACCATACTAACAAGCTTTTTGGAATTGTATATATTACTCTCACAGGAGTAATAGATACTATTGTCCCAGCCGCCGGTCTGTGGTTGTGGGTGGGCAAGTCAATGTCTTACCTCATTAAGTTAGCACCAATCCTTTGGTGGGCTCTGCCCACCCAGTCCGCAACCCGCCAGTTCCCAAACACCAGCAAGCCGGCTGATCAGGGTTGGTTCCCTGACACTTACCAACTTTAAGATGCTCAAGGAAACACCAAGAAGCTTCACCATGATTGCTTGCGCCCCTGCCGTGCCATCCCCACACAAAAGTTGTTTGTGCGGACCTTTCCAGACCTTCCACAGACTCTGGTCTTGGTGTCTGACAACGAGCAGAGGGCAAGGGGGTGTTGTAACCAAGTTTCCAGACTTGCCTGCTAATGTATCTTACAATACACAGGGGGCGCTCAATGAGCCGCCCCTTGATGTATCTAACATTATGGATTAATCTGATGGCAATATCAAATGGCGGGTACTTCATCCTAATTAGGAGTGCTACCAATTTGACTTGCTGCTCTCCGCCCAAGTTATTCCTTGGCTTCAAACCTTACATGGAACTTCCCACTATGTCACCCCCTTGTGGCCTGGTGGCTTTTCCCACATAGTATATTAATCACAATATTCTACAATAAACAATACCTTATTCTTATTATTCTGTCTTTTCTATTGGACTGTTGTCTTCCCCAATCCCAAATACTGAATCCTCATTGGTTCAGTTGCAACAAAAGTATAATTAAAAATCAAAAAATATATGAAAAATATATGAAAATTATATGGAGAGCAGCAGGAAAAGGAGTGAATTATAATTGCAAAAAAATTATTATGTGGGTTTTTTATTGGGAGTTAAAAATAAAAATATAGTAAAGTGTTGAGTTCAGCACTGTCAATCAGCTTAAAAAAGCTGAATTCTCACCGTCAAGTATGCCAGAGTCAAGCAGAAAACCCAAATTTACTATGTTTTTTACATATAAAACTTGCTTAATTTAAAAACGGTTTTGGAAGTTAACCCAAAAGCAAGGCAGTTGCATATGCTCAAAAATAAAAAATACAACATAAGTTAAAAAATTAAATGAGTGGAAATGTGTTTATTAGTGATTGGGGTATGATGTGAGGAGCTGGGAGTGAATTATTTACCATAGTGTTGGTTAAAACGTTAAGAAGCTCTCTGTACTAATCCCCAAGTTAAAGTGTCAAGTGGGTGAGTGTCGAGTGGTGCTCATAGTGTGTCACATATTAATTTAGCCTTAATTCCAAGCCTTTGATTAGTTAAATCTGAAACCAATCAGGTGTCAAGTGGATAGAATCAAACAAAGAAGATGTTGAGTTTCAGTTTTTTAGAAATTACATATGAAATCCCTTAATAAATTGGGCTTAATTTATGTGGCACCACTTAATCCAAAAACCCGGGAATGACATAATGTAAAACAAGTGGGGTATTTGATTAATGTCTATGCCACTAAATCCAGTATAGTGGTGCTTGGGAGCCTAATCAACAACTATGGACACTAATAATAAAAATATAATAGTAAATCATAAATTTTATATAAGCACATATGTATTTTATTAATAAAATTAAAATTTGGCTTAAAAAGTGTCGAACTGGTCACTTTTTGGTTTAGAGTGCCAAACACAGGTTTTTCATTTCTATTAGTAAATTTACTTATAAATTGCCCCTTAAACCGGTATTTTAGCTAACCGAATTATTAAACGGAGTCAAGCTCAAGTAAATTTAACCTTGGTTTTCAGTTTCAAACCCCTAAATTACTAGTAAAAATTAGCTTAAAATCAGTTAAGCTGAAAATACTAATAGATTCACATATGCGGCACATGACTCCCTGGTACTCGACACTTTGTCGAGTACCAGGGAGTCAAACTTACCACAGTTGCCTTCCTCATAGACCTCAAAATGTCTGATCTCACACATCATAGGGGCGTGACAATAGTACCACTGATTATTTGGCAATCAAGCCATTTTCTTGGGAAATGATTTCCCAAGAGAGTGTGATCAAAGAAGTTGTGACATTATTCTTTTTAGGATGTTCCAACTTGCACAACCTGATTTTTAATGTCTGTGAAATTTTATCTGCGGGCTGCCATATTTTTATGCATTATTTGCACTTGGTAGTACCTCACCAGCATATTAAATAAACTATTTTACATCACAGGAAAACTACAATCTGTTTTATTTGCTATACTGAGTTATTTCGATTCATGAATCCGTTTAGTCTTTAGATCCCTGCTTTTAGTGTGCATCACATCTGGTAGGGACAATGGTTTTTGTCCGGCCTTTTGCTGATTAACAATTGAATTTATATTATTTGCAGTCAGAAACTCACCCTATTTCTGTTTCGCTTAAGGTTGGGTTGATTTTGGTCATTCCTGTAGATGTGAAAACTATATAGATCAGTGCAAAGTTATTTGATTAAAAGGTTATTCATTATATTGTATCTTAAGTAAATAGATCTGTATAGACCTTTGGAAATGTATGGAATCTCTCAGGCAATTAATTGGAAGCCTGTCCCAGATCCACTGTTAAGCTCCAGATCTGATCATAGTCTTACTAAATCAGCCAATCAGATACCGCCCTGGAGCTTCCAAATTTCTCAGCCGACATGATTTTATGCTATATCTTTACGCAATAAAAATCAAGTCACCTTGATTCAGAAAGTCAAGCTCCTTATGAATATCCATATCTGAATTCTCTACAGAACCCCCAGCCAGCATTCAATCCGTTTTTGCATCTTTGATTTTCAGGTTTAGGCGAGTTGGTATTGCGTGGAAACCAATGGCCCTGTTACTTGTACCACCAACTTTACATAGAGTTACATGCCCAAAAAGTTTAAGGCTGGCATCTATAAATTTAAACTTTCATTCTCGAACCAAAGCTCCCCCATTTGCATATCCTAGTTTGCTGAAGCACTCAAAAGCCAAAACACCCATTGCGTATAAAAACTGTACTTTCTCTATAAAGACACAGTGCTTCAATATTCCACTTGACCGTGATCCAAAAACCAATGGTATGTATTTTAGATGTTTATAAACTTGCTGTCCCCAACTGAACCTATGGAAATTCATGAGCAAAGGAAACAAGGTGCTTCACGGCAGTTGCACGATAAAATATCAAGCTACTTAATAATGACAGTAGCCTTAAATTTCAAGGCTTTCAGTTGCTCCATTTTTACCACCAGATGGTTTTCAAGCCCTTCTGATTTATTTTGTCTTTATGAGTACTTACTTTTTTAAAAGCCAATCTAAGATCCTTTAAGGAGGGGTCCGTTTTTCTTTCAAGTACGGTGATTGGTGGCCCTGCATTAGTACATGATCTATTGGCTTCAAAGAGATCGGGCGAGAGCAGTTCCTCAGACTCAAATAAATTTGAAACCCTTGAAGATAGAAATCTATTGAAGGCATTGATCGACCCTGTAATATAAATAATTTATAAGTTTATTTAAATATCACCTCAGGACAATTTAAGAATGGCAGTCTTAGCCTTTTACCGCCTGGTAAGGACAGGTTTCTATACGATAAAAGTACTTAATTGAATGTAGAATAGTGAGTTCCTTATTAAGAGCTTTCCAAAAGATGTTCCCTTGGTAGTATTAAAAGGAAAGCCATTAAAACCCACTGAAGTAATAGCTCAGACTCTTCAATACTCTAAGTCCTATTCAGGATGAGAACCTTCTCAACCTAGGAAGGAGTAGATTGCGCATCACCTATGCTCCAGGAAAAGGGACCATGCATATGAAATCTATGGTGAGCAAACAAAAAGACGTAACTGACCTTTTAGCTTCTTTATTTCCCTGATTTTCTGCGAGTAGTAATAGGGTCAGGTGATCTTGTAGAAAGCGACTGGGACCAAACCGCAAGTGTAAGGCCAAGTTATTACAAAGTATTTAACTTGTAGATTTGCTACGTGCAAGACTTTCCTCTGAAGCAGCACGAACACGACGAAAGCAATGGCATACACTTCCGCTCAATCTTGCAAGATATGATGAACAAATTAGAGGCAGGCCACAACATCCCTGAAAGCCTGAATGGATACAACTTCAATGCAGCAAGGGTAACACGAGCACTTGTTAACATCTAACTGTCTAGGGCTGGCTTGTGTCTTCAGTGCCAGGGGTACATGTGTCGGAGCACATCGAAAACTACGGTCATCCCGCTTTAGCCCAAGTGATCCGCAAACAGAAGCTAGCCAATTTTCAAAGGGCCAACTGGTTTGATAACAATATCCATTACATGTGCACTGCCCTAGGAAGGCTAACTTACAGCTGGCTGGCGGAATTCCGCTCCAGTGCTCTTGGCTTCCGGCCCCGTGTCATCCCAGAGTCGTTTTATGGACTATTCCAACTAAAGATGTACTTTCCAACGGTCTCGGCGGTCAAAGAGTTGAAGCTGAATAGTCCGGTAAGCTAAACCAGCTTTGTAAGCTAATTGTTTAGTTCCGCTCGTTTTACAACCCTACACTGAGGTCCCTTAAAAAGATATTGCATCAAATGCCACCATCTCGCATCAAGGTATTCTATCCTCCCAACCAACCAACACATACTAGATTCTCGCCAGTCTACCCAAAGCTGATCTGCCTGCCTCTAATTCCACTGTTCCCGTCGGGTGGGTCTACTGTGGCAGCCACAACTGCTCAGCATCTGCCTGGGGAACTTTAGTTCGGGCCGATAAAGATGATGGGCAGCAGGTAAAGCCTGAAGATGACTTCCCAGCAGAGTCTAATTCCGTGCTCAATCCCCCGCGACGTAAAAAAGAAGCGCCTCAGCTTGCACTTAGGATAAGCAACTTTGAATTGGGCATTGTCTTGCCTGTTTCTGTTGTGAATGGAGATGATCTGAACAAACTTTTTTATTCTGCTTCCTTATATTCTGTCCAAGATGCTCCCTGGAGTGCCCCAAACCCGCTGCCTTCTCTCAAAGAACAAGAGTCTTCTGCTGCCTAAAGTCTCATTTTTGCCAAGTTAAAACCCAAGGTTTTTCTTCGCAACATTCCAATATGTCCAAGGTTTTAGGATCCTTCCGAATTTAGCCTTTCAATTTCACTTGGTTGGGAGATGGGATCAATTGGCAATATATCTACATAGGAACTCATTTGATTCAGAAAAATGTATTCAACAACTGGTAATAAGCTGTTTGACTCTTGAGAAGCCTTTTTACAATGAGTTTCGACTTCAACCACCCAGGAACATATGGGATTTTTAGTGTTAAAGGTGCTAACTAGCATATAATTTTTAGCCGAATAAAATTAATCAGTTGTTGGACTAAAGGTTGTATCAAAAACTCTTCTAACAATACAGTCTAGTATATACTTAAATGCTGTCAAGTTTTTCTTTGGCCAGAATCTCATGTAAATCTAAGCCTGGACTTGGGTAGTGCGGTTGAAAGTACTCTTTGATCAAGTCCAAACTGATGGCATACAATTCCGAAGTACTTGTTTTGAAAGATTCATATTCCAAAATAGAGTGTTCTCAGAGGAAAGTATAAGAACCCCACCCCATTTCCGACAAAATGTCTTCATTTCCGTGATTTTATGATAGAATTTATATCAAAAAGTGGGAATAATGACATTTTTGTTAGAATCTGGCTCCTAGAAATGATGGGCTGGAAATAGGGTGGGTACCCACCTATAAATGCTAAATAAAGTAAGCCCAATCTACAAAGCACATATCGGAAAAGAGCCCATAAGTGGCTTTATATGCTTCATGGAGCCTTGCTTTCACTATTGGTCCTGTCAAAGAAGGTGCAATTACTCAGCCTGTTTCAAGGATCTTTTTGTGATAAAGTAGCTATACAAGTTTGATACAGTAGTTTTATAGCCTGCTGAGATAAACAAAGTCATCGCAGTCTAAAAACAAAATCAAAACAGATCAAAATCTATCGTAATTTAATATAAATTCCTTGATTTTTTGATTCTGTTTTTAGACTGAGATGATTCCGTTTATCTCAACAGATTATAAAACTACTGCACTTTATTAGATAGCATGGGCCAGTACAATGAGCATCAGAAGATGGAAGTGGGAGAAGATAAATGATAAACATTATTCTTAAGGAGCATTTCTTATCAGGGATAGATACTGTTACGGTAGAAAACCAACTGAAAGGAATATTACTTCCTTGTAGAACCTGAAACCAACAAAGAACTGCTGCTAAGCCCTTGAGAAAAATAGACAGCTTAAATGTTGTCATTGATAAAAATGAGTCAAAGCTGGAGTCGCTTAAATAGCCTGGGAAAATCTGGGCTTGCCTTATTTTCCCCAAATAATTATGGCAAGAAAATCATGTGTTACACACTATTTGGGGATGGTAGTGTTTGACCCGCTGGGCGCCAATTTTTTTAAAAAATTATGGCATCATCAACTCAAATTCCAATGCAGGTCTCTCAACTGCTGAAAATATTCTTGCCAGCCAATCAGATACTGCAAAGTCTCTCCTACCCCCATCCTGAATCACCTTCAGACTTCTCCCATCCCACTCTAGAAACTTGTTTCTAGATAGCTTATTATCCCTGATATACTGAAAATAAAGGAGGTTTTAAACCCATGTTGGAATATCTTGGCCTAAAGGCTCCTGTTGGGGGCAATGTGTCTGCCACTCTATTTCAGTTTGCAGCTGAATCTCTTGCAGTTCCTTGGCCTGTGTTATATCCTGCCTCCTCATATTTAATTTCTGATTTCCTGTTGCAGATGCTCTTTCTGATTTTGGCTTTGGTTTCTATCTTCTGTTATACATCCAAAGATGGGAAATTGATGAGCCCCTCCACCCAATTTGGTTTAGTGCTGCTCAAGCAGTTGACAATCTGTTTATCTTATCCTCATTGTTTTCACTGAATAGTGTGGCATGTCATTTAACTCTTAAAGATACAAGCTTAATGCAATGCAGTATATGGTTGGATGCTACAAAAACTGTAGTAAGCTTATTGTATAATATCCTGTGATTGGCTTGAATCATGCATGAAGCAAGCCTTAGATTGGTTTAGCAAAGCTACCGCTGATGGCATCCAATTCTTCTTGGAATACACTAAGTTTCAAGCATAATTGATGATCTTAGGAGAAAACCAAAGCACCAGAAACTTTGCACTCTTGACCTTGTTAGACTTCAGATAAGAAGGTTAAACTCCCAAACTTACATGAATGAATTTGTGAGTGTCAGGGCTCAGAATCCCCAAGACAGCCAGCTAGTATGCCTGGTCACAATAAAAAAGATTACATGGAAACAGTTATATATC
The DNA here is from genome assembly GCA_014839935.2 of Entomophthora muscae. Lineage (NCBI taxonomy): Eukaryota > Fungi > Entomophthoromycota > Entomophthoromycetes > Entomophthorales > Entomophthoraceae > Entomophthora > Entomophthora muscae. Next base: position 1,228,553 of record QTSX02003552.1, read on the forward strand.
CTTGCTAGAGGAACCCTCTTTTATGACTGCAAATGGCCAGGGGTTTGCACAACTCACATGCTGCAAAACCCTGAGATCAGCATCAAATTCAAAATTGGCCCCTCTTATATTAGGAAATGGTAAATTGTTCCAGAAATTGCTCAATCAATCAATTGGGCAACTGATTTCTTGCAGGTTCTATTAATAGCTGTGGAACCTCAGCATGCTGCAGCCAAAAGCATTATTATTGTTGTAAATGTGCTGTTTTAGCAGAGTTACAAGGGGAAAATATTTAGAAACTATATAATATTCTTTATTGAGAGATAATGATTATATAGTTAGTGTGAGTCATGGGTAACAGAAACATGATTGTGTTTATCACACGGTGGGATGGTGAAAGGGGTGGCTTGATCCTGGTAATGAGTCAAGCGCAAAAAATGAGGTACTCACCATAAGAGATCATCATCTGTTCATGTTGTTGAATTTGGAAATTTGAGTTGACTTCCTAGTCTGGCCCCAAGTGACTGGATGATAAAATTGCGGGTCACAAACCTGCTTACTTGAAACCTTGCTGGCAGGTCAAGTCTGCTGTTCAACATTATGAAGAAGAAGCCAATATGCACCCATCCCTAGGCCCCAGCACGCAATTTACCAAACAAATTGCAAATATCACTGAAGATAAGTGTGGGGCTCCTGGGCACCAGTCCCCAAAGTGTGTCCTGGGTCATAGCCAGGGACTGTCTTGGAGGAGCCATCATTTCCTAGTAGTGAGAGGTGATTTTCTAGAAGTTTATACTTAGCCTGCATGACTGCAAACTCTTCCAGCACTTTTAAAATCACTAGGCAGGCATCCCCACCATACACCTGTACTTCAGCTGGCGCCAACCCCTCTGTGGGTCTGTATCAGTCTTTCAACAACCTAGTAAACTCATTTCCTATAAACTTTCTTCCCCTATCCGTCATCTCAAGATGTCTAGTTAACCTCTCTCACTCCTTCTGGGGGGTCTTACTTGTGGCAAATCTTCTACAAATTCTAATGATATATATCTTCTTCCCCTTGACTAGGGTAAAAGATATGAGGTGGCTCACTCATAGGGCTCTTATCTTTATCATTGGAAAGTTTAAGCAGGGGTCAAAATAGGCTTTTATTTGCTTTAGAAGAAAGATCCCCTTAGAAACCTTCTGGTATATTGCCTGGGTATGGGAAACAATATGGCTTTGCTCCAGCTCCAGTTCCTTATCTTCAGCTTCAGCTCCTTCTGTAGTCACTGTGGCCTTTGTAATCCACTGTGTGAGTCCCTGAAAAGCCTCAGATAGCTTTCCCTTTTATAGCTCCTTGTTTCAGTCCAAAATCTCTCTCAGAGCTCTTGTTTTCCGAGGCTTAAACTATACAGTTTTTCTTTCTCTACAATATATCAAACTTTATAACTTACTTCAGCCAATAAAAGCCCTGAATTTTCTGCTTCTGCTCCTCATTTTTTAGGCTTTAACTCTACAGTTAAAGCCCTTAAAATACTGATCAAACAGGCTTTGACCTGCAGCCAATCAAACGCTTGGTTTAACAGTTTTTCCAAACAGTTCACCTGAATGACTCTCTCTTGATTATGGTTTGAACCTGGTGCTGTCTTGCTCCAGATAAACAGTTGCTCCACATTTTGAACGGTTTTGCCGTAATTCCCATTACGTTTCTCTGGCAAATCTCAAGTGCTTTTGCCTATGTTTTACATAGGGGATTTTCAAACCCTCAATTCTTCATGTTTCTTAAAGTTTCCATGCATTTTCTTCAACATTTCACAGTTTTGAACTTGCCCGTTGCTTGCCTTTTGCCTCTCCTAGTTGTCCTTGGCAAAATTTGCTTATTTGTTTTCACAGTTTCTCTGTTCTGTTTCTGGCCTTCTTCCAGCTTCTTTCTACACAATCAAATCTTAATAAAATACATTTTAAGAACTGTAAATTATTTCTTTCCTTTTTTTAAATAACATGATAATTAATTATTTCTTCATATTATATTATTGTCAGCATTAAATCATTATTTCACTGCTTCTTTCTTATGATTTTTTTTCAAGAAACCAAGACCAACATTCTAGCTCCTGTATTTAGTCCAGCTAGTTGTTCCAAGACATTTTCAAGTTCCTCAGCTAGTCCTGCATCATCATCTTCTGGTCCTTCATTCAGTTCTTCAACAACATCTTCTAGTTCCTCAGCCTAGCCAGCAATCAGCCAGCTCATCTTAGTTACCAAACAGCTTAAACCAGTCCTTTAGCTACTCCTGCATCCTGATCTTTTGGTCCTCTGGCCACTCCTTCCAACTGTTCCTACATCATGATCAGCTACTCATACATCATGATCTTTTAGTCCTTTGGCTATTCCTTAACATGGACCAAGTTGTTTCCAAACTTCAACATGAATCAACAGTCCCTCAACTAGCCTTCACTGTGATCATACAGTCCTTCTTACTAGTATTCACTGCTGATCCCACACTATGAACCACCTTGGTCCTTTATCTCAGTCCCTGTTACCAGAACCTGTGGACCCAGGCATGAGTCTACATTGTTACTGGTGTTTGACTGGGCCCTTGCAAGTGGCAACCACTTAGGCCATCCAACCATAGATCATTAAAGTTTATGCAGTTGTTTTTACTCACCCAGGTGATGAATTCTGAGCTTTCAGTTGCAAAGTAATCAGCTTTACTTCCCAGAGGCCTGATCACACCAAGTTATGAAGCTTACTTCCCCAAGAAAACCGCCTTGGTGACACCTCTGAGCAAATCTATGCCTTCAATGCTCACTTTGGTTTCTCCCCAAAGCTCCCATAGGGGCATAAACAAGGACATCCTACCAGTCTGTTAGGTAGGATGCTTGCTCACAGACCTCCTGTAAGTGTATCAGGGTCCATAGAGCCCTCAGAGCTCTTCCCCTCCCTGGAAGTCCGCGCTACCTGCCAGGGGTTCAAAACTCACAGCCCTGGTAGGCAAGTCCCCTACCATGCTAACATACACTTCTACCCTGGCAGCCCGCATTACCCACCAGGGTCTAAACATCCTCCAGCCTGAGAAGCACACACTACCCATCAGGTTGGATCACTCCCCACCCCAAGAAGCTAAATTTCCCTGCTGAGCTATCTCATTCCTCACCCCTAGCAGCCACAGTTCCCTTCTGGGTGAGGATCTTTAGCCCACAGCAGCCAATATCTCCTTCTGGGTGGGGACAACATTTACCTCTAGTAGTCTTTTTCACCTACTAGCCAGGCTTTACCTTCCCTAGTAGTCATTATTCCCTACTAGGCCTCTACCTGCAACAAACAACCAAACTTTTACTTGGCCAACATTAGCCCCGCCTGCACACCACCCAACTTGTGGATCATCACAGGCCCCCTGCTTGCTCATCCTCTATTCTGGAATAAACTTATGTTCTTTAACTTGTTTTTATTTCTTGGGTCCCTTTTAGAGTCCTCTATTTTAACAGTTAGCAAGATACTTTCATTTATAACCTTTACATTGTCCATATTGCTCTTGGCTGGTTTCACAAAGCTTCTAGAGTTAATGTTAGTGTACATTTGTTTGTTTACTTACACTTGATTTTGAAAGCTGACTTCAAACTTAAATTCTAAGTCAAAGGTTAGTATAAATCTTACTATAATCTTGATTTTACCTTGTTTTTGCTCTTGTTTGAGCCTGTCTTCATTCATAGATTGTAAAGCCTACTGTGGCTGTCACCAAGTTATCTTTAATCACAGAAGCTTCAGTTTAAGTATTTTTTCCTCCAGCTACCCCAGAAAACTCTATAACAACTTTTTTAGGCATGGTAATTCCCCTTTTTCTCTCAAATTCTTCAGAGATTCAGTAAACTTTGTTCCCTGTCATCAAATTTGTTTGTTTTTTCCTGGCCCCTGTGTTGCTTTTCATATGGTCTAATTCTCCTGATCTCTGGGGATGTATTTCTTTTTCTGCCCAATATTTAAGTGAAGACCCCTTTAGGCCCATGTACCTGCTCAGCAATTTTCCTGGAAACCCCAATGACCTGCTCTCCACTGAAGAGATCTTGGACAAAAGCCTAATTTGCAATAATATTAATATGCACTCTCTAGGCCTCAAATCAATTAATCTCTGGGTTGTGGATGCCATTGTAGCACCCCCCTCTCATTGAAGGAGACAATTTCCCCTAAGGAGCTGCCTGTAGTCCTGGAGTATGCAACTACACACACTCCCTGGCTTCTTAAATTCCTGGCCTTGATGGGATTGAGCACCTACCTTTCTCATCTGTCCCTGGTGTCCTCCCTTTAGTCCCCTTTTAGAGTGGTCATCCCAGTGATTCACTGGATGGCATCCTGGTGGTTTGTCTCACCAAGATGGGAGCTAAACTTAGTTAGTTTAGCCCCCTCTCTCACAGCTATCCCTCCATGTCCTGTCTCTCAATGAGCTTTCAAGATAAGTGAAAGTCATAGGCTTGTACAGACATGTTGATATATTGATGCTGAACCTTCTTAAACAGTTGCTGATTACAGATGAGAGTATCCTGGGATAGTTTCTGTAGGTCCAAGCGGGTATACTCAGTTTCAGTATCCCACACAGAGGTGTGATGGTCCACATGTGATCAGTTTTGCAGGTGAGGATTTATTTGGCTTCAAATAAAGACGCCATGCTGAAGATTGACAGTGTGTTGTTGGTTTGTTGCAGGTAGAGGCCTAGTAGGGAATTGTGACTGTACAACAGTCACTGTTAAGTATTTGGCCAAATAAATACTCCAAAATATAAAGTTGTTCTGTTTTTGCTGTTTATTTTATGTAGATAGGTTGACTGGAATTCTTCAGAAAAAGATTCCTGGAAACTTAGTATCTATATTTAATAAAAGAGCATAGTGTAGTTTGTTAGTTAGGCCGTACTAATTGACAAAACTAAGGCAAGATTGATCAAATCAATCTTGGAGACTATTTGTCTCAAACCAGTTAATTCCCCTTGAAGGTTGATTGATACCTAGGGTAAAAGGAAAGCTTAGTAGGGGATTTGAACCTCAGACTTGTTAAACTCAAGCCATAAGGTTAGGTCAAGCTTAACAAGTACGCCAGTTTTTTTGGTAAAACTTTTTATTGGGAGGAAATTTTTTTTTGGGGGGGGGGGGCAAGGGGGATCACCATCTGGGGTCGCCCGGTAAAGGAAAGACTCATCATGAGACAGGACCTGGAGCTGGGTGCCAACTGAAAGCTAAGCAGCCCGTGTTGAAATCTTTGTAAATCAAAGAATGTTTGTCTAGTACAGCTTTGACCTGGCTTTTCCCACCAGGGATCAGTTTGGAAAACTTGGATATTCTATCTAATGTTGAGTCCACTATATATTTGAAACCCAGTATGCTTAGGCAAGGAATTATTGGCTTATTCCAATATACCATTGCTTTACAGGCAGTGTGGATAGTCCACAGAGCACTGTGGTATAGGATTGACCTGAGTTGGAAAGGGAAGGTTTGAAGCCTTTTTCAGAAGAAGATGTCTTCAGTATGGGATCTGGGTTTGGTGGTTCCTATGGCTTCATATATGAGCTTCCATACGGCTTGGTTGGTTGGACATAAGAAATATCTATGGTCCACACTGGCTGTACTGTTACCACAAATGGTGTATCCTTTATATGGATAGTTTGCTCCGCTGTGTGTATCAGTTTTGAAAGCTCTATTCATTATTCTCCATGTGGTTGTCCTTTGTTTGGATATCACCAGTCTGCAGTTCATGCAATCAATGAAATCACGCAGAGCTATTGACACGTCCTGGCCTTCTTGAGACCAATCTATAAACAGTCTTGGGTGTTTGGGTCTGGGGGGCACTTGCAGACGTCAGGGAATGTGTTGGCGTCAGTTTCTATGCCCTTTATGAAAACTGGGTATTTTGTTTTCATAATCTCTATTGAGACCCTGCCTTTCTCCGAGTTTTCATTTGTGTTACAGAAAAAACATCAAAGGCTTTGAGTTTTGCTTTGTTGTCCCTGGAGAGTTTGCGCACATTGATAGACCATTCCCCTTGTCGTAGAGTCCTACACGCTTCTTTCCAGAAGGGTGAGCAATTACTCTTGGTGTGTAGTCTTTTATGCCTTAGAATTCACATACACAAGGAGTTGGTATTGAAGGAATTATCTGATACAGACGCCACCATATTGAAGGCTCTGCCCAGTGCTGGGCTGCAGAAATAGACTTTGATGGGGTCTAGGGATCCTTTGGCCCACATGTGTTTTGCTTTCACTGCCACCTGTTGTAGGCCAAGGCCGCCAGATTTTTTTAGGGGGATAGAGGTGCTGTAAGCCAATGGGGGCTTGTTGCGGGCTTCCCCATATGAAAGTTCTGGTAATTGTATTCACCTTCTTTTCAAAAGTCTTTGTAAAGGAAACAATGTGGGCCGTGTACCAGAGTTTGGAGTATACAAAAATGTTGAGCACTTGTACCTTTGCGTCCAAATCTAGCAATTTGTATTTCCATTTGCTCATTTTGTTAACTAAGTAAGAGAGTAGCTTGGATTCCATCTCCCTTAATGCTATCCCCCTATCTGTGAATAAGATGCCCAGATGCCAGAAGACTTCACCTGGTGGGCTGGGGTAGTATCCTGTGGGAGGTTTGTATTGTGGGGAGCCACATTTGATCACTATTGTCTTGTCCATGTTCACCTTTGCGTTGGATGCACTCTGGTATAGGTGCATGATCTCAAGGAACCTCTCCACATCTTGTGCGCATGATAGTCCAAATACTGTGTCATTGGCAAAAGTGAGGGCTTGCAGTGGCCATTGGCCCGGGTGTCAAATACCTTGAATCTGGCTTTCTGCTGCTGCTAGCATTAAATTGGAGGCAAAGTTGAACAGTATAGATGACATTAGGTCACCTTGTTTAAAACCTTGGTATATTTTAACTGGTTATGTAAGTTCATTGTTAACTATGACTTGGGCTTTGAGGCCATTATAAAGAGTATAAATCCATTCTTGGATTTTTTGGGAATACCTACCGCTGACAGGACTTTGTCCAGGTATTCCCAGCTCACTCGGTTGTAAGCCTTCTCCATGTCAAGAAAGAGAAGGTAGCCCTCATGTGGTCTATTGGGATGCTCAAGAATATTGTGCACTGTATCAATATTATCCCATATGGATCTATTGCTCATGAAACCCTTTTGGCTGTGATGTATGACTTTTGTTGCAACTTTCATTAACCTGTTAGAAAGAATTCTGGTGAACAGTTTGTAGTCAGCATTTGACAGGCTTATTGGGCGCCAGTTCTTGAGTGTTTTCAGGTCACCCTTTTTATATAGGTGGCATATGTTGACTTTGTGCTCCCCTGGGATGTTTGTGTCTGCATCCAGACAATTATTGAATAGAGTAACTAATTTTTCAAGAAGTACTTGACCCAATGATTTGTATATATCTAATACCAATTGATTGGGTTTAGCGCCTTCCTTTAGGTGCGTCCTTGAGGGCTCTTACAATTTCACTGCGGGAAATTGGGCAGACTAAGTTTGAGCTCTCCTGGCTGGAACAGATTTTCAGGAAGGGTTTAGCCATTTTGGACATCTTTAAGTATGCCAGGTGGTTGGTATGGTCTTTTGCAAACAGAGAAGCATAGAACTCTTCCATGATGTGATTCATTTGTTTTTGGTCAGATGTTACTGTCCTGTCAGTGTACATGAGCTCTGATAGTGGGTTACATAGTCTTGTAAACTTCAAAGACTGGAGGCCTAGTTTATTACAGGTTCCCATTATACATTGAAACTTGTAGTTAGAATTTGTACAGGTAATCACGTCATCTTTAGTTTGCCAGATGTGAATCTTTGTGCTTGCCCTCTGGAAGGCTTCTAGCCAAACCTCTTTTTTAGGATCTGAAACTGGTTTGGACTTCTGAAGGGCTTTAACTTGTTTTCAAGTTTTCTGCAATGTCCCTCCCACCTCAGTCTCTTACGCTTCTCATATGCTTCAGATGATGAGCAAATGAGAGTCTTGATCTGTGTCCATCTAGTGGGTGAGTGAAGTTTTGCTTTGGTGTTCATTTCCTTGAGCAGGGTCTTTATCTCCAGAGTCATTAGTTTGACCCATTCTGGGTCACACACTGTGCTTGGGGTTATGGAAAAATTTAGTTTGGGGTGTTTGCTTGTGCAGATTGAGACTTTTACAACCATGTGGTTGCTCACAGTGGAGGGACAAACTATTAAGTGTGAGGTCCTATTTTCTAATACTCCTGCTATTATAATGAAATCAAGTCTGCTGCCTATTGTACTTTTGCTTACGGGACACATACCCCACCTAGTGAGGGTGCCTGGGCTGTTGTTTTCATTGTCTAGGGTAAACATCAATCCATTCTTAGCCATGTAATTTAACATGGTCAAGCCACAGGGATGGTTGCAGTCTCTTATTGGGAAGGTATCTCTATACTTATATGTCCATTTATTTCAGTTGCCGCCTACCACTGTGTCATCAGTGACAGGGATTGTTTCTAAGGTTTGCCATTTTACTGTTCTCTCCTTGTGTTGGGGCAACAGGTACACTCCAATAACATGGAGCAAGCGGTTTGACGTTGTATCTGTGGCTCTAACTATCATTACTCTTTCATCTAGGTAACTACCTAGCAATTCTATCTTAATTTTTTTGGCAGGGCTAATATTGCCACATGCCAGCCCCAGAAGGAAGGCACATTGGCAGGTTTAGCCCATGGGTGGTTATTTGGGTCATTATCTAGGGGGGAAATCAGGTATGTTGTGTGCACAGACTTTGTAACAATAAGGAGGTCAATTATTTGTTTCTTGTAATGGTGTAGTTTTTAGGCTCTGGTTTCCTAGTTCCCCATACTACAGGCGTTTGAAGTGCCAATGATCATTATTCCTGTTGGTCTAACCCACAGGTATGAGGTTTGCTGTGTGTCTTGGTGGCCAAGGTATTGCAATCAGGTTGGGTGAGGTACAGTTTAGTAGATTCCAGGCACTACCTCTTATGCCAGGATTCATTTTATCTTGAGATCTTATTTGTGCAAATTCTGCTTCAAAAAAGTTGGTTTCCATTCTGTCATGGGGTCTATTGGTTGGGACTTGTATTGGATTCCCCTTCTTAGTCCCATTATTTCTGATTTTGGGATCCTTGAGTGAAAACCATTTGGGGGCTTTGAGGTTGTGAACTGGGCTGAGGTGAAGGTCTTTTATTTGGTGGCTTCTTTTGTGTTTTATTTGAAGCTTCTTGGTTCTTTTGCCATTCTCTGAGGTCAGGATGTATTGCACAATCTGCAATAGTGGTACCATCATCCATACATACTTTGTCTGGTGTAGATGGATTCATGAAGTCCCCAGTCTCTTCTGAGTTTGTGAGTTCTTCTTCACGCTCCCTGTCATGTTCTGAGGCGCGGCACAGACACACAACGGGGAATCCTAACCTTAGGATTGGATTAGTACCAAGTCTTGGTTAGATGACAGGGAAGGCAATAGAGGTTACCTTGTAGCCCTGGATGAATAATCTCTACTAGGCGTGGCTAGAGAGAGGCGTGGAAGTACAGAAGACACAAAGACAAAAATGTGAATAGAACTTAATCTTTATTGGTGAATATGAAATTGAATATATAGTGGTTAGGAATACCACAAAACACTACCAGGACAGTAGGATCACTCACCACAAGCATGAGTGGGGCAAGTGAGTTGCGCAGATTCAGGAAACCAAACAATCATATTTCCTGATGCAGAAACCAGTTTATTTTGAGGTTTGAAAGCGAAAGCAAGAGATTCATCTTCAAAATGGCCCAAAAAAGGCAAAATCAAAACATGGTGAATGCTGTTATTCACGACATTGCCCCCCGCTAGATTGGCCTTTGGGGGGGTGATACTTGAGGAGGAACTTGGCGTGTACACGAGCAAAAGGGCAACCACTGGAGAGGAGCTTTATAGTGTATTCAGATCCTCACTTGAAAGTCACCTCTAAAGGACCAATCCACAGGGAGTCCAGCTTATGCACGCGCCTACACACACAGTGTTGATAGTATAGGACATGGTCACCAACAGCAAACTCAGGCAAGGGGGAGCGCCCAGCGTTGTCAGGAGAGAGCTTGGGCATCTTAGTCTTATAGGTGGAAGTGTAGGCAGTGGCCTGTATATCAATGATGCAGTTGACTAATTCTTTGATGTGGTTGTCAGGGTTTATGGCCTTATCAGAGGAGAGTAGGGGAACCCCCAAGAGCAACGGAGTGGTGGCTTCACGCCCATACAACATGGCAAAGGGGGAATACCCTGTGACCCAATGTTTGCTCAGAAAATAGGCAAAGAGTGCAGCAGGTAAGTATAGATCCCAATTGGCAGCGTCAGAGTAGGTGAGTTTCCTCATGATAGAAACCAGTGTTGAGTTGGCACACTCAACTGCTCCATTAGTGGAAGGATTGTAGGGGGCAGAGAAAGACTGGTGAGTTCCTAGATGTGGTGATGGGTGCCACTCCCTAGTAGTGCCTTATTTGGAATGCTTCCTTATTTGGATAAATATAAGGTGAACTGCTGCCCTTTTTTGTTATTATCATCGGAAGGTGATCCTCCAAATTACATAGTGTCATCTCCAATTATAGGCCAATCAACGCACCTGCGGCTAGCCGCAGGTGCGTTGGAGAGCGACCCATCAGAATGGGTCTTACTATGGCAATTAGTGACCAATTGGAGCATCTGCAGCTAGCTGCAGATGCATTGATTGGCGACCCATCAAAAGAGGTTTACATATAACAATTAATAACCCATTGACGCATCTGCAGCTAGTTGCAGATGCATCAATTATTGACCCATTGTTTGTGCCCACTATGTAAATTGTTATAATGATCTTCTGTCCCTCTTTTTGCCAAAGTAGAGACCCTGAAAGAGAGTAGTCTGAAACCTTATTCTACCCTCTATTCCCCAGAGACAGCCCTACTATGTGCTGAAACCACCTGACCTCAGAACACATGCCCAAATGTTCACTTCTTGCCCAATCCAATCCATTTCCTTCTGAATATTCCCCAGTATGTTTCAGCCCTCCAAGAATAAGCTCATTGCCTGACAGTATAGACCCTAGTCAGCATGACTCACCCTTTCTTTTCCTTCCTCCTCATCAAGTATAAAAAGACCCCCTAGGGTCCCCAATAAACAAGAAATTATTCACTTACACAACAATAGACTTACACATCTTATATTACTTACAGAGCCCAAAATTAGAGGTTCTGTTGAGTAAGAAGAATATAGTCCTGTTGTGTATCCAGTTGCTCAGCTACTTCCCAACCATCCCTCCAGCCCTTGAGCACCACATTAGAGCTTCAACAACAGAGGTTACAAGTTTGGCATTGAAGTTGGTCCCGTTGTCTGATAACAGCACTTGAGGACAGCCATGGCGGTAGAAAACATCCTGCAGCAGGAAGGCAGCAGTAGACTTAGCAGTGATGTCCTTGGTAGGGCGAGCTTCTACCCACTTGCTGAAGTGGTCAACGGCAATCAGGATAAAGCAGCATCCAGAGCGTGAGCAGGGGAGAGGACCTACAGCATCAATGCTGACAGTGTGAAAGGCATGTTGAGGGGGGGGACCAATTTGAACTCATGGGAAGCAGCTCAGGGCCTCTGAAGTTGGCAGTCATGGCAACTAGCTATGACATCTTGGATCAACATGCAAAGATTCTCCCAGAAGTAGTTCTTCTGAAGCCAGTCAAAGGTCTTGGCAATGCCTCCATGGCCAGTTTCTTTATGAGTTATGACACCAAGGAGAGGCAAAGACTGGGGCGCACATATGGCAGGTATTGACCCTGCACCTTCTTGAAGAGTTGGTTGTTGCGTATGAGGGTGTCTTCAGAAAATTTGAACAGGGCAAGTCAAACCTCTTCTGTCTCACTTTCCCAGGAAGAAGGGTGGCTAATTAGCTTGTACAGGTGGTCTGCTTCCGCAGGATGTAGGGCAAGGATGGGCAATTGGGACAACCCATCAGCGTTCTGATGTTGAATCCCGGGGAAATGGAGCACAGTGAAATCATAACCTTGCAGGCGGAGAGCCCATCTGGCTAAGCGTCCTTCAGGCTCCTTAAGTTGTTGTAACCATTTGAGTGAAGCATGGTCAGTGACAACAATGAAATAGGTACCATACACATAGTGGCGGAATTGTTTGACTGCATGCAGCACAGCAAGGCACTCCTTCTCTGTAACGCTATAATTCTTTTCATGCTTATTCAGCACACAGGAAGTATAGGCTACGGGGTGGTCCACACCTTCATTGTCAAGTTGAGACAAGATAGCCCCAATAGCAAGGTCACTAGCATCAGTGTACAAGATAAATTCCTTATTGTAATTGGGGTACACTAAAATGGGTGCTTCTTTGAGTTTCTGTTTTAGAGTCTCAAAGGCTTGCTGTTGGCTGGCAGTCCATTCAAAAGGGACATAAAACAATAGTTAGACCAGGGGTTTGCTAGTATCAGCAAAATCAGGGATGAATTGTCTATAGTAACCCATCATGCCCAGAAAGACTTGTACTTCTTGGAGGTTGGTGGGCGGAAGCATTTTGTTAATGGCTTCAACCTTCTTGTTCATTGGACAAATTCCTGTTTGGGTTGCTTCATGGCCCAAGAATTCAAGGCGTTCTTTGAAAAAGCACACTTAAAGGGCTTCAACTTGAGGCCAGCTTCTTGGATCTTTATGAACACCTCTTTAAGATGGGCTAGGTGATCTGTGAAAGTTGCGCTGAAGACTGTTATATCATCTAGGTAGACTAAGACACACAACAACTTCAAATCACGCGGGATGGAGTCCATGGCCCTCTGGAAAGTTGCTGGGGCATTACAGAGCCCTTGCGGCATGCAGGTAGGTTCAAACAATCCTTCTGATGTGATGAGTGCAGCCTTCTGACGGTCTTCAGGAGAGAGGTTGACTTGCCAGTAGCCAGACGCCAAATCCATGGCAGAAAAAAACTTAGAACCTCCAAGGCATCAAAGGGCGTCATCAATGCACAGTAAGAGATAGGAATCTTTCTTGGTTAGAGAATTCAACCTTCAATAGTCCATCACAATACGGTGTCCACCATCATTTTTCTTTAAGATTAGCAGGGGGGACGCCCAGGGACTTTGAGAGGGAGCTAGCAGTCCAGCATCCAGCAGCTCTTTGAGCTCCTTAGAAACCTGCACATCTTCCACTTGGCTGCAGCGGTATGGCTTGGCACAAAAGGGGGGAGCATCTCCTGTGTCAATCTGATGAATCACACCTTTGGCTAGCCCATAATCAGTACTATCTTTAGAAAAGATGTCTGAGAACTGGTCTAGTAAATCAAGCACCTCTTTCTGTTGAACCGGGGACAACTGAGGGAAGTCTTGGGCAGTGAACAGAGATAGGACTTGAGGCTTGTCTTTGGGTAGGTTAAAGACTTGAAACATTCCAAAAGGGTGAAGAGATAAGACATCAGGAGCATTTAACAACTTTCTGTAACCAACAACCTGTCCTCTGGATACTGTCATAGGAATTGCAGTAAGGTTAGCAACTACTAATTGAACGGGATCCTTGTGGGAAACGTCTATAATTCCAGGACAAAGGTAAGGCTTGTTACTCCCCAGCAAAGGAGGGGAGTGCAGCTCTAAGAAAGTCTGTTCAGGTAGTTCATATTATATATGGGAGTCTATGATAGCCTGAGAGCTTGGGGGGGATGGTGATGGTAGACGTGGCCATGAGAGGGATTCCCTCAGTTGCAGGACAAGCCATGGGAGGACACTTCATGTTGGTGGAGTGAGTTTGGTATTTTAGGGTGAAAACTCCAGTGGGTTACTCCAGAGTACATGTCTTCAAATGTTTACCGGGAACTTTGATTGGCTCTTCAAAGATCAGAGGGGCTTTGTACCCTAGGATAGAAAGATAACCATTCTTTAGGTTGATGATCCCATTATATTCCTGAAGGAACTGGGTACCAACCAAAAGGTCATAGCTCTCATTTTCTAGAACAACAGCCGGCGCAGCCAACAGGAGTTTACTAAATTGCATTGGTAAGGCAGAATACGCACCAATGGCGCAAGTCATGGAGAGACCAGCGGTGCCATAGGATTGATGGTAGTTGAGATCAGGGGCTAGCTTAAGCTTCTTCACCAGTTTAGAAGAAACAACATTGACAGGAGAACCAGTGTCCAGGACGGCTTTGATCTTGACCTTCTGGATAGATATCTCTACTCAGGTGGTGGTGCATCCAAAGGGTGGCAGAACAGCCAAGATATCCTATGCCTCAGCTAGTTCCTTGTCCCATTTCTCAATCATGCATTGTAGTCCCGGAAACTCCTTATATACAGTTTGGAGAGGGAGTGAGACAGATACATTCTTGAAAACAGCGTCTGCGACTTCAGCGGCTTCCTCTGATGATTCCACTAATACAGGGGACCTTTTGCCTGAGTAAGATAGGGGTGGGAAACAACTGCTTTGGCCTCAAACAAGGGCTTGGCGGTAGTTGTAGTCTTCCCAGATTGTAGCTTGTAGGGAATGGCAAGAATCTCAGGGACGGCAAGAACAGAATACCTATATGCATCATGGTCTTCAACATCAGATTCATCCACATAAGAATCATCAGAAATGTCATGGAACAGGAGGAGGATAGGAGGAGCTTCATCATCAGCAGGCTCAGAGTCAGTAGCAGGTGGAGGTATAGAAGGAGACTGAGAAGAATTGTCAACCAAGAGCGTCTCTGCCTCTAGGTTGACTGTTCTTTTCCTGACTGATCCTTGGGATCAGCTCCTTCAACCCGCAGATTGGTGCAGACGCAAGAGTGGTGGCCTATCTGACCACAGTTGTGGAAACCTTGACGTTGAGGAGGATTTTGGGAGTTCATAGTGAGGATATGAGAGCCGCAAGAAGAGGAGCCAGAGTTGAAAGCGGCACAACTTTCCTGAACAACTGCCCCAGAATGGGTAAGATTCATATCTTGGAGCAGTGTCTTTATACTTTTCATGGAGGACAGCATAGCCTTGTGGGACTTGAAATGGAGGCATAGTAGTTGATTCACCTTGAGGGCCTGGGCGCAGGCCATATATGCTTCATGCGCCGTCAATTGTCTGCTTGTTATTAAATGTTGTCCCTCCATGTAAAATCTGTTGGAAAATTCAGCTAATGTCTCCTTGGGCTTGAAGGATATGTGCATGAAAGCATCCTTTTTCACCTCCAGGCTAAGATCACCACCAAACTTGTCAATCAGGAGCTGTTTCATGTCCTTCCAGGTCTCAATAGAGGGCAGCTCTGGTACAACTACCTCTTGACAGGTCAGGTGTAGGCAAGTCAGAATATGTTCTTTCTTAACTTCATCTGATGCTTGCCTCATAGCAGTCTTGTAAATAGTTAAGAAGGCTGCAATAGTCAAGGTTTTAGGATCAAAGACTTGCTTAAAAGTAGGCTTGAAGTGTGCCTTGGGAGTTGGACCACCATTGTTGCTATTGAGTACATTTTTTTGCAGTGAGAAC
Source organism: Entomophthora muscae (assembly GCA_014839935.2). NCBI lineage: Eukaryota > Fungi > Entomophthoromycota > Entomophthoromycetes > Entomophthorales > Entomophthoraceae > Entomophthora > Entomophthora muscae. Next base: position 1,243,935 of record QTSX02003552.1, read on the forward strand.
TCAGCTTCAGATTTGGAGGGTGGTTGTCTAGCCCATAGTTGTCAAACACTTTCTTCAAGGGTTATCAGAGTCTTGGTGGTTCTGGCACCCATGGTGTTGGCTAGAGCAGTCTGTTGTTCAGTAACATTTAGGAGTTGTCCTTGAGTAGTGACAATTGTGGAGAGCTCAGCCAGTTGCAAAGTAAGGGACAGCCCCACTGATAGGCAAGGGGCAAATATGTTGTTTACCAAATTGATCAACTTGCTCATCTCCTGGTTGTCCCTGTCCAACTCAGTCTGGTCTCGTTTCAAGTGATCCACTTCATTAGCTAGGGCAATCAACTCTCTGGCACAGTGGATTTGAGGAGCCCCCGCCAAACCAGGACAACAGCCATCTTCCTCGTTAACCCTGAGTGGACTAGCTGCGGCCGTTACCACCTTACGTAAAGCAGCAACTTCTTGCTGTAGTTCAGTGACCTGAGCAGTCAGCGCAAGAACCTGGGGATCAGGTTGAGGCATTTCAGTAGGACATACTTGGCTACAAGTGGAAGCACATAATTCCCAGATGGCTTCCCAGATCCTCTGCTCTCTGTCCACCAGATCATCAGCAGGAGGCAAAGGCGGAGTATCAGGTTTGGGAGTGGACAGCTCATTCACCTGACTCTGAAGTTTGGCAATAGCAGCAGCAGTGATAGCTCTCTTGATCAAATTCTGCACTGAATTCATTTAGACCTTGGGCGGCAAGGTCAGCTACCTGTTGCAATTAATCAAAGGAATAGACACTGAATGCATTGAGCTGTTGCACTAGGCGCTCAAAGTTGGAGAGATATTTGTTTAGGGTGGAGTCTACTTGAGTTTGCCAGGGTTGTTCTAACTGGCAAAACTCATGTAGTTGCTCCCTAACGTACTCAGGGATAGACTGGCGCATTTGCTCAATGGAATTGACTAGACAGGTTTGAGAGGTGACCAAATCACGCTGATTGTCAGATATCAGGGAGAACAGGGAATGAATCCATTGTTGGTAGGCAGCAAACTGGTCCCAATGATGGGTAACAGCTGCTTGTAGAGACAAGATTTCTTGAATGTGGAGTCCCAACACCATCTGGTGGTGGGCCAAGGCAGGCTGTACAAAGGATGACAGCAGATGATCAGCGGAGCCAGCTGCTGAGAGGAGGTGTTGTGGGAACTGAGGGGCCACAATTAACTTGTAATATTTGGCACAGCTAAAATGTAGCTGAAGGCAAGGGATGACCCCGTCCTGAGCTATCCCAAGGGCTACTGCCATGTCTTGTTCCAAGTCAGGGATACTCATAGGGTAAGCAACTAAGCGGGGACCATTCCCAAGGTTCAGGACAGTAGGGACAATAGGCAGGTCGGTGATGTCTTCCTCAATAGGAGGGCTGGTAATTTCAGGCAAGGTTGACTCCCAAATAGGCGGAGGCAAGGGACCTGAAAACGTAGATGCAAAAGGGATAACCAAGGGGCTTACAGCCCCTGTAGTGAGCGCCATTTTTGTTATGTTCTGAGGCGCAGCACAGACACACAACAGGGAATCCTAACCTTAGGATTGGATTTGTACTAAGTCTTGGTTAGATGACAGGGAAGGCAATAGAGTTTATCTTGCAGCCCTGGATGAATAATCTCTACTAGGCATGGCTAGAGAGAGGCGCGGAAGTACAGAAGACACAAAGACAAAAATGTGAATATAACTTAATCTTTATTAATGAATATGAAATGGAATATATAGTGGTTAGGAATACCACAAAACACTACCAGGACAGTAGGATCACTCACCACAAGCATGAGTGGGACAAGTGAGTTTGCAGAGTCAGGAAACCAAACAATCATATTTCCTGAAGCAGAAGTCAGTTCATTTTGAGATTTGAAAACGAAAGCAAGAGATTCATCTTCAAAATGGCCCAACAAAGGCAAAATCAAAACATGGTAAATGCTGTTATTCACGACACTCCCTGTTGGCCTTATGGAGCTCCACCAGAGATTGTTGTATTGCTTTCATGGCAAAGATTTCATTCACTTTGAGTGGGATCCACCATACCAGTTTGGGACAAACATAAGTCTTCCTGTTTACTCTTGTTACACCCTTCTCAACATCCATTTCATAATCTCTGACATGGACGCCTTTTTTAATGTCACATTGGTGGATGTTGTGACCCATAGCAAAACAGAAAAGGCACACTTGCCGGGAGTTCTCCGGTTTGACGTAGATCACACTATTGTTACAGCCTGGGAGCCTCACAAACCGTGGTAGTGCTACATTTCTACTGCGTACTATGAGAGCTGCATCAAGGAGAATATGGAGTGTGGATGGACGCATGCAGCGTCCCTTAAAGTTATCTTTTTCTTGGAATTCAAGTATTGTTCCATAGTATGCTGTACCTGTGATTATGGCTTCTCTTACCCATTCACTGTATTTATCAGTGAGGAGATTGAAGAAGGTAACCCAGTGTGCTTTGTGGTGTGTGTACCTTGTGATGTCAACTTTGAGGTGAAAAATTGTTGGGGAGGAACTCAAGTTTGGCTGCTGTGTCTCTGGTAAATGTGTCAGGGAAGCTGATGTCAATATAACTGCTTTCTGGAGACCACTTGTGGTCAACTTTGATGTCCTTAAACTCTGCGTTCAGAGTTGTGAATATCACTTGTAAGTATCCACACATTGAGCTCTCCAAAAGGTTATTTAAATAAATTTGAATTGCGTTTTTTATGTATGATTTGGGCATAGATTTATATGGGTTGCCTTGAGACATATGATCTCTAATAAAATCCTCATATGGGATTGGACCTGAGGTGTGGGGTTCTTTACCTCTCTTTACCCTTTTGCTGTATGACATCTTGGGGTGGTCGCTGTTCTGAGAGGATCTGGAGCAGTCCAGGGGTGTACCTTCCATTGCGTACATTATGGCCTCATCAAGAGTATATTTCCTCTCAATGAATCTTGCAATGGTTACTGGTAGGATGTCATGATTCCAAAGCGTGTGAGCCAGGTCCACATCCACTATTAAATCCGCCCAGAGTTTTGCTTCACCTGGAGCAAATCCACGTTGTCTCCAGACTATTGCGCTTTCTGGGCCTTTATTTGGATGGAAGTATTTTCTTATTTTGTCATATGTAGTTTCATTAGTATTCAGCCATGTGACGACAGTATCTGGGACCCATCCTATGCTACAAAAGCATGTTGCCTCAGGTGCAAGGATCTTGAGTTCAAACCACGTGGCTGCCTCGGCAGGGCTAAAATTCTCCTTGATAAAGGCTGCCTCTTTTGTTGCGCATGGGATAGCCTTACACCATTTGATCAAGACTCTGAAGTCTATGCCTGTCTTCAGCCATTCTGCTGCCTCACTGGGAGTGATGTTTTGTTGAAGGTGAGCTATAGCCTTGGGACTTTCATTGTGATCCACCCATGGGGCTGTGAAAGTTGGTGTGAATCCCTTTGCCAACCATGCTGCCATCTCAGCTAGGGAAGTCCCCTTTCTCCATTATGTCTGCTGTTGTACTGTGATTTTTAAGGAGCCTACAGAAATGTGGTGTTTAGTAGTGATACCCTCCTTCCTCCATGCTGAGGCTGCTTCCAGGGATTCTGCTTGTTGTAGCCAGTATTTCATTTTGAGATGAGTGAACCCTCCTTCAATCCATTCCCCCACTTCAATTGCTGTCCAGTCTTTAAATGGTCCCCATAGGCTGGCTTTTTCCTTAGACCAACCTTGTTCTTTCAGTTTGCGGCAGAGTTTGGAGGCAATCTCAGAGTAGCTCCACAATCTTACTTCCTTAGGGCTGAAGCCCTGGGCCACCCATTCTTCTGCCTCTGTGAAGCTGAAGCATGCCTGGGCCCAGGATTTGGCTGTTTCAACTGTAAAACCAGTTTTTGCCCAACCAATGGCCAGTGAGGGGACTCAAAAAAATGCAAAATGTTTTGCCACATCTTGGGCTCTCATATTGAGAGATCTAATTTACCCTGCTACCTCACTGGGGACAAACCCCAAGAAGTATTCTGTTGCTTCATATAAATTGAATTTATGGCTTACCCAGGTTTCTGCCTCATTGAGGGGGAATTTATTTTAAATGGCTGCTTGGATTTTCTCTTTGAGATGAAAGTTTCATCCAAGGTTTTGCTTCCCCTGTGCGTTTGCAAAGATGGCAGAACACCTTGGCCCATTCCAGGTCAATACCTGCTTTTGACCATATGTTGGTGCATGTTGGGGAGAAACCTGCTGCTTCCCATTGTTGAGCTTTGGTGGGGTCAAAGCCTGCCCAAAACCATCTGTCAATTTGGTTGAAGTCAAACTGGAGTTCTATCCAAAGTTCTATATCTAAAGGTGGTATACCTCTACCTTCCAGTGCTTCAATTTCAGAAATTGATAGCAACTGGTGTGTGTCAGGGGCCTCTGAACTCCCTCTTGTTCTCTGGGCTTTTTTGGTTTTACTTGTGTCTGTCCCTCTTGGTGAGCTAGCAGATAAGTGGGGTCCAGACCTGTCATTGGAGGTAGCTCTATTCCTGAAAGCTCCATGGTCTTATTGGTTGTTCTGCAACAAATCAGATTCTGGCTGGTTGTGGTCCAGATTGGATAGTGAATTCAGTTGAGTAGCTGGGTGCCATTTGGGGCCTGCTGGGTTGGGGCAGGGGTCCTCGCTCATTCCAGGATCTGAATGGGTGGGTTCCCCTTCTATGTCAACTGTGGGTGGGGGAAGGCTGATGATTGTGTTGTTCTTGTGGGGGTCTTTGAGGGACGCCCACGTGACTTGGTTTTATTCTTTACTCCCATCAGTTTAATGTAATACTGAACTATAAATGAAACAATTCAAAAACTTAAATTTTAATCAAAAATTCAATCTAAAAGTGACGCTAACAAATGAAAGAATCTTAAAGAGTACGCCAAGTTAAGTTCTTGGGATGATGGTTTGAGTTAGAAATTATACACCATATAATAGTTGACTCAATCCAGTATCAAATAAAAGATTATCTGCCGTATAATTGATGGTTATAACTATGTGGACTAGTGATTATACAGCGTACAATAGGTGAGTATACGGCGTGCAATAAAAAAATACAGTATATAACAGGTGATTATATTGCAAGTATTTGATCTGAATTCTTCACAATGACCCATGGTCTTTGGTGTGAATTAATTAACTGCAAAGGTTAATTAAGTTAATTGATAGGTTCAATCAACAGAAAGAAATTGTCTAATTACAGGAAATGATGCCTGGGTATTTGGGATTGATCAGCTGGTTCCCAGTTGGAACATTGATAGTTTAAATCTGGAATACACAATTACACAGGGTTTTGGCGCTGAAAGCTTGGAATGCTTCAAGCCAAAAAAGAAATTTCATCATAAAGAGTCAGGTGATTATGGAATGATCTAGGTATCCTCTCATAGGCTGAGAAGTGTGAAGATCTTTTAGATAAAGATATGGATTTGGAATACATAGATTCCACAGGATTTTGGCGCCAGGAGCTGGGGAAGCTCCATGCTGAATTGATACATTGAGATGAATGGCATCAGGTGACTCATTCTCATTGTAGGTTGGTTCTCATAGGCTGATAAATATTGGTGATCTTTTAGGTAAAGATCTAGGTTTGGATGACTTGAATGTCATAAACCACATAATATGGAACATAGGTTGATTCAGAAATCATAGGAGTTTTCAGCCAAATATGCCCCAAACGGTATATAAGCAAAAACAGCTAATTTTTAATAAATATATATTGTCAATTTTGACGCTTTCCCCTCAACTACCTTTTCAATTATTATGTCTTTTTTGTTAAATTTTGAAAGGGCCAAATTTGGAGTACTTTGCGTGGAAGCTGCTGCTTCCAGGAAAGAGGTTCCTACAAGCTTGTTGGAGGAAGCCTGCGCAAGCTTGGAGGTCACCAAGATTGCACCTGAGGAATCTTCAGTAGAATTGAAAGCGGCTTTTGAAGAATTATACTATGACTATTTTGCCAGAGAAGGAACCCTGGCACAAGGAAATAAAGTTTATGCATGGGACTCCTGGAACCTGTTAGTAGGATGGGACAAAATCTTACAACAAGTGAAAGCAAAGGCAAATTGTTAAATTGAGGCTTTAAGGGCAAGAGAGGAAAATATTATTGAGATCATGGCCTGTTGGCGGGATAATAACAAAGTGTTATCCCAAAAAATTGCCTCCCTGGAGACAAAACTCCTCAAACCTTTGTCACAGGAAGGTAATAGCAATAAGAGTCAAGGGCAAGATAATGGTAGGATGGACTGGTTGTACCTGGATCCATCACATGAATAATGGCTACTAGGGAAGGTAAGGCCTAGCTAGTAGGTGGAAAGAGACTAATAGAGGCAAAAGGTGTCCCCACCCAGCAGAAGATATTAGCTGCTGTGGGCTAGAGATCCTCACCCAGAAGGGAACTGTGTCTGCTAGGGGTGAGGAATGAGATATCTAAGCAGGGAACTTTAGCTGCTTGAGGTGAGGAGAGGTCCAGCCTGGTGGGTAGCATGTGCTACTCAGGCTGGATGCTGTTGAGACCCTGGCAGGTAATGCGGGCTGCCAGGGTAGGAAAGTGTGTCAGCATGGTAAGTAACTTGGCTACCAGGACTGAAGAATTTTGTACCCCTGGCAGTTAAAGCGGGCTGTTGGTAAGGGATAAATCTTTGAGGGCTATAAGTACCCTAATACACTTACAGGAGGCCTGTGAGCAAGCACTCTACCTAACAGACTGGTGGGGTGTTCTTGTCTATGATCAAATGTAGACTTTGGGGAAGTCCTAAAGTGAGCATTAGAGGGCATGAATATGCTCAGGGGTATCACCAGGGTGATTGCTTAGGGAAGTAGCTGCAGAACTTGGTGTGACCAGGCCTCTGTGAAGTGAAGCTGATAACTTTGCAACTGAAAGCTAAGACATAATCAACCTGGGTGAGTAAAGACAACTGCATGGACTTCATTGATCTATAATTAGATGGCCTAAGTGGCTGCCACTTGCAAGGGCCCAGTTAAACACCAGTTCAATATAGACTCATGCATGGGTCTACAAGCTCTGGTAACGGGGACTGATATAAAGATTGAGGTGGCTCATAGTATGAGAACAGCAGAGAAGACTAGTAAGAAGGACTGTATGATCACAGTGAAGACTAGTTGAGGGGCTGTTGGTTCATGTTGAAGTTTGGAGCCACAATGGTTCATTGGGCAGTTGGAATCAAGGTGGTTCAAAGGGAGGATAAGCTGAAGGAAAGAAGATCATGATACAGAATTAGCTTATCATGGTACATGAGCTGGCTGAAAGACTAGAATATGATGGTGAAAAACTGGTGGTCTGGAGAAATGAGCCAATATTTTGCCAAATTGATTTGCCAAGGTGGGAAAATGTAGAATGTTTTGCCTTGGCTTAGTTTTAAACTCAAGAAGAAATGTTGATAGAACTGTGGTTAATATATTTCTTTATCAAGTTCCTAGGGTAGATTAAGGTATGTTGCTATGAGAGCTGGATACAAAGTTGTTTTAGTGGGTTGTTTTAGTTGGATTTTACAATATTTGTAAATATATGGGGAAAACGCTGAAGAGGTCCAAAAAGAACAATTTAAATAGTATTATACTATATAATTTGGTCTAGGCTGAATGCAGGGAAGATTGGTGCTGAAATAGTGAACCAATTAACGCTTCAATGCACAAAGAGTTGTAGCTTAAAGCGGTTTGAGCAATGGAAATTGATTTCATAGTTGGATCTCAGTAAAACTTCAGAAATAGTCTATTTCTGCGCTCTGCATTCATTAGTGGAGTTCTGTCATGTTTCCTGATGAATATGATTGGTTGGAAGCCAAAATCTTAAAGTATAAGCCAGGAAATAGTGAATTAATACTTTAAGCTTTTAAGAAAGTAAGTATGTAAGCTTAAGTTATTATAGGGAAAAGTGAGCAGCAATGGTTTAAGCTTTTGAAGAAAGCTATCTGAAGGCGGAACCGTTGAGAAAAGGACACTATAAGAAGGAAGCTAGCTGGAAAGTTACAGGGTCTTTCCAGGTCTTGTACGGAGACTTTTCCGGGTCTTTTGAGTTTCTGCCAAGATGTTTTTGGAAGCCTTTTGATTGCCAGCAGGAGATTGATTGGACTGATAAAAGTGGAACACTAAGGTCACTAGAGCTATACAGAGAGCTGAAGCCAAAGATAAAGGAAAAGAAGACCAATATTAAGGAGCTGGACCCTAAGCACAACACAGGAGCCCAAGTTTAAGGAGCAGGAGTCCAAGACCAAGTACAAGGTGTCAAAGATATTGTTGGAAGACTACAAGTATTAGCAACCTCATATTGTTTCCTTGACCCCCCAGGCCATATACCAGAATGTTTCTAAGGGGATCTTCCTTCTGAGAGTAAATAAAAGCCCATTTCAACCCCTATACATATTTCTGAGATACATTTTCCCTTACTAGAGAATGACAACCCCTTCCAGCTGGTCCCTGGCTATGGCCCAGGACACACTTTGGGGACTGGTTGACAGGAACCCCTTAGGGTCAACAGTTCCATGTCTTGATTTAAGGAATGGGGTTTAGATTCAAATGGTCACCTGACCAAACTGTGACATCTGATTAGTCATTAGAGAAATTTTGTAGGGTAGAAACAGGGGAGTTGGAGAGTTTCATACTGATTTCTGTTGTTCCATTTGATTAGATAGTGTTGATTTGGAATTTTTGGGATTCATTCAAGTTTGGAGGAGTCAATATGGCTAGTTTTGATTGGCCATCCCCAATAGTCTTCAACAATGGTTGGTACCAAGTCAGCAAATAGTCCAAATTGACCAGTGTTTCTTCCCAGGGCGAAGAAACAAAAGCATGGGAATCTAAAGGGTAGGCTAGCAAAACCCTTTTATCTACAGTGTGAGCTAAATCATTGAAGAAAATAAGAGATTTGGCTAAATTCTGAGCAGTTTTCTTGTGTGTTGAGAGAATATTGTCCTATCTAGGGCCAAAGGGGAAGGAACTTTACAATAGCCAAGAATTAAATTGACTTAAGAAGCACTATTAATGGGATAATCTCTGACTGCTGGTCCCTGATGTTCTGGCTAGTTGCCACAATTGCCAATTACAGAGACATTGTTCTGCCACCCACAAATTCAAACTTCTGCTTCCCCAGCACACCTTCCATACTGTCAGTATTGATGTGTTAGGTCCCCTTCCACAATCCAGATCTGGATGGCGGTTCACTCTAATTGCTGTGGATCATTTCAGAAAATGAATAGAAGCTAGACCTACCAAAGACATCACAGCAAAGGAAAATGCTGCATTTCTTTTGCAAGATATCTTCTATTGTCATGGATGCCCTCAAGTGCCACTTTTGATAATGAATCCAACTTTAATGCCCGCCTGGTAGCCTCTGTAGTAGAAGTGCTAGGGACCCATCAATTCTTCTCTGCCCCTTATAATCATTCTACTAATGGAGCTGTGGAACAGGCTAACTCTACATTAGTATCTATCATGAGGAATCTGACTTACTCTGATGCTGCCAACTGGGATCTGTACTTATCAGCTGCTCTAATTGCTTATTGCCTTAGCAAGCATAGAGTTACTAGTTTCTCCCCCTTTCTATGATCTACAGGAGAGAGGCTACTACTCCCTCTCTCTCAGGGATGCAGCTCTTTACCTCTGATGCTACCTCTAATCCTGAAGAGCACATCAAAAGTCTAGTCAACTGCATAAATGAAATCCAAGCATCCACTTATGTTTCTGCCTATAGGACAAAGGCTCTAGAGCTAACCCCAGAAAATGATGGCTTCATTTCCTTCCCTGAATTCCAAGTTAGAGACCTGGTCCTCTACTATCAACACCAAGTAAGAGGAAGGGCTCACAAATTAGACTCTAATTCGGATTGATCCTCTAGAAGTGGCCTTCAAATGGGATGTCAAGTACACTGTCAAGCTATTGTCTACTGGATGTCCCTTTGCCCGTGTTCACGTCAAGTTTCTCTGCAAGTACACCCCCAAAGGCTAATATAGAAGGAGGCAATGTTGTGAATTTCAATATTCTTGCTTTATTGATTTTGCCTTTGATGAGATCACATTTTGAGTTCATAATCCTTCAGTTTCCTTTTTCTACTCAAATTAGGTTTTGCTCCAAATTGGGCAAAGGACTCATTTACAGTTCAACTGATAACATGAGCAATCCTCAACCCACTTATGAGAGTGACCAGTGATCTATCTATCCTTCTACTGTTTTGTGGAAAACAACTGCCATATAAGAATCATTTTGATTTCCCAATAAAATTAAGTTCTATTTACACTCTTTCTTAGTGTTTATTTTTTACATTAGTTTTAAAAGCTATGGCAACAAGCAAAATGAACTCAGATTTAAACAAAATCCAAGTTGCGCAAGATTCAGGATTAAAATAATTTAAATATTGTCAGTTAATAAATGAAATGTCAAACCAAAAACAAAATTTCACTTGCCCATTATACAAAATTATATCAAACATCAAGTGGTGTAGTTCAACCCACAAACAAAATGAACTGACGCAACAAGTGAAATGGATGGATGCTATTCCAGAGTATATTAAAATCCAATCAGGATTTGTATGAGACACTGACAGAAGGACCAAAGTGAAACAAAATCTGAGTACTCTAGAAGCAAGATTACACAAACACAAAACAAAATGAACTCACACAAGATGTGTAGTATGAGCAGCCTAAAATAGAAAAATAACAGTATATCAGCCAATCAACAGCTATTCAATTTAGGAACAGAGGCATTTTATTCATTTTCATGGCTCCAGATTTGTATGGAATGGTTTTGAGAACCTTACAAATATGAAATGGTGATTACAATAAAAATAAATCATTAATTTTTAAAATTTCTACTTTTAGTGATTTTATCCTAGGTTTTGTTTCAATATGGTTTTCTATAGCAACATCTTCAACTGCGCCAGCAGCCAAGCCAGCAGCAGTCAAGCCAGCTTCAATGGAGGTGAGGCTCAGAACGTGGAGGCACCTTTTTACACCCAAGCCTTTGAGGCGGGTAACAAGGAAGCTGACCTGTTACTGTCCCCCAACCCATATGGCTTTGACTTGTTTGAGAGTCACTTTGCGTCTAGTGCTACCCCTGCTCCCACACCCACCCCTGCACAAGCTGCCCACCAACCAACCAATCAGGATGGCAACCTTGATTTGGAACAACTTCCTGCCATTGCCCAACCTGCCCCTCCCTCAGCCAATCAGTCTTCAGCTCCCCCTGCCCAGCGCCCCAAACACAGAATAATCACTGCCCAAATTCTTCAGGAAATTGTGGCACTCAACCTGCAAGGTCTTTCCTGGGATCAGATTGCTGACCAATTGCAATTTACCCAAGCTACTGTCATGCGGTAATTCAATAGCATGATGAACAGGGGGAATTGGATTGGGGCGGCCAAGAAGGCCCAAGAGTCCCAGATAACTGAGGCATACTCAATAATGCTTGACCTCCTCCAGCGGGACCCCAAGCTTCCCTTAACCCAGGTCTGGAAGCAACTTGCTCACCATGGCATTTGGGTGTCTGAGCGCATGGTGCAGCTCTGGATGTACAGGAAGGTGGCTTCTGTACGGGTTCTTACCAATTTTGACAGCAACCAGTGGGATGGTGCTGAGGATTCCCCGTATGACACCACCATCAAATCAACCCTGGTCCGTTGCTTGACTAGTCTGTCAGATGATGTCATTTTCATCTCCTACTACAAGCTATTGTTAGCTTTTGATGACTTTGGTGAGCAAGGAAGAGCCGCCACTCAAAAAGGAAGGAATAAGGTCAAGAAGGGGACATTTATTGGTGCATTTCTGGCTGTGTTGGCCAAGGGTTTTGTCTATTATTAGACAAACCCTGATTTTGTCAATAGGTACTCATACAGCCACATCCTTGGTGGATTGCTTGACTTCTGAGATGGCTCAAATTCCAAATACCAGGTTTTCTTGAGCCACCAGATGGAGGGAAGCTCCACTGCTCTTGAGGCCATCCAGGGACGCAGGCACCAGGTCTCAGTCTACCCTGCTGCCCACGCCAATGTCTATCTGGGAGATGTTGTCTTCTTTAACATGGGATCCACACTACAGAAGCGTCACCCTCAGGCTTTCTACAACCTCTATCTTGGGATCCTTGATCACAATTTTCTCTTTGGTTGCCAAATGGTGGCTGACTTGTTTGCGCAAATGGTTTTCCATATGAACATGGGCAGCCAATCACGTAAGGATAAGCGCCTTCCACCTCAGGCCACTGCCACTTACCAGCCCATCCAGCCAATGACCAATGAGGAGTACAACAAGCGGTATATGGCAGCCATCACGCAAAATCCTCCTGCCTCCACCCCCACCACCAACACACCTAACCCACAAGCCCAACCCACCCAATCCCAGACCTCCCAGGCCAGCACTGCCTCTACGTCTTCCTTCCCGCGTTATTCTGCCTCCTAGGCATCACTCCCCCCGCCTCAATAAACCCCCTGTCACCAAACATTTTATATTTATATTATCTTTATTTTGAATTTCAATTGTTCATGTTCTCTTTGTTTATAGTTGGTTTTATTATTTATGTTGATCTTATTTCTATAAAATCATATATTTACTATGGTGTGTATCTAGATCCTGAACACAGTTATTTTTAGCATCAAACCATAGCCCCTTGTGAAAACATTAACAACAATTTGGTGATCAGCTAAATTTGAATTAGAAAATTATAGTGTTAACTGTTTTTAGATAAAGTTGTTACTGATCTGAATTCAAAACCTTAATGATAAACTTTTAGCCAATCAGGAGCCAAGTGATAAAGTGATTGTTGTGACATAAAGGATCATTCAATAATTCTTTGATGCATGTGCGCTAATTAATATGATTGGCTGGATATTTTGCCATTGTACGCTATTGCTGCTGTGGCAAGTTGTTGATGGACTAGTGCCCAATCAGCCGCTGAGTTAACACTAGTCCATCAACAACTCGTCACAGCGGCAATGGCGTACAATGGCAAAACATCCAGCCAATCATATTAATTAGCGCACATGCATCAAAGAATTATTGAATGACTCTTTATGTCACAACAATCACTTTATCACTTGGCTCCTGATTGGCTTAAAGTTTATCATTAAGGTTTTGAATTTGGATCAGTAACAACTTTATCTAAAAACAGTTAACACTATAATTTTCTAATTCAAATTCAGTTGATCACCAAGTCGTTGTTAATATTTTCACAAGGGGCTGTGTCAAGCGCCAAAAATAATATGGTAACTAGGGAAACAATGTCACACAAAGCAAACAACACATATTGAGTTAAGTGTAAAACATATACACAATAAGTAAAAAAATGGGATAATGTAGTAAATGGGAAAACAAACAGGAATAAACAAAGATGCAATAGTATCAGAACAATAAAGATTTTATTGGGGTGAAAGCTATAAAAACATATGGAAAGGTTAGTAAAAATTCAATGAGAACTCAAAAAGCTTCTGAAGGACCTCAACTTGGCAATCGCCAAAATCAAAGAAATTGACCGCAAGGTCAAGGAAAAGGTGAAGTCTGCTGTCCTTGAAGGGGACAAAATTAAAAAGGTGTCCGCCAAGTCACTCATGACCAAAATACCGGACAAACCCAAGAAGACAATAGAGCACCTACTCAACATTCAGAAGACAGTAGTTGAAGGCTTGTAATTCAAGTCCTTTGCCCTCTCTGCGCCGTCTGTCTGGACAGACAACCCTGAGATGTATGCACATCTCAAACCCGCCAAGAGGGCCCGCAAGGAGGACACTGAGACGCCTGCACAGCTGCTTGCGCCAAGGATGGCAAAGCCTGCCAAAGCCGCCGGCAAAGAAGAAACCCAAGAAGGTAACCTAAGAAAATAAATTTAATAAAAATTCATAAATACTTACCTTTTTTTAGAAGAAGTTGATGGCAAACTCTGCTGGGTCCTGGTTCCTTTTGTTCCCCCCATGTTCTACTCAAATTTTGCCACTCACGTGGCAAAGCAGCTTTTCCTGTCCCCCCTGTCTTGCAGGAGCTTAAAGATAGGATACATGGTGCATTCCTAATGTCCAGGGAGGCATTGGCTGGGCTAACACATGAAGAGGGGGCATCTGAGTGGGCAGTTACTGTCTACAAGGATGCTCAACTGGTCCGCCTGGACCCGGTTAACCTCAATGGAGTTTACTGTGTAAACTCCATTGAGCTTGTTTGGGGACGTCCTGGCAACGCTCCCATTCAAGAATATACCAGAGATGGGCCAGGCCCATGCGGCTGCTTGCTTCTGCTTCCTGGTGGAGCACACCCTGTCCTACTTGCTGGAGAACTTTGGGCGCACGGTAGAAAAATTGGCTGTTGCGGATGCAACAGCTGTGAAGAAGACTAAAATCCTCCTGGCGGACTTCAGGCTGGCCTGGAGTGCCAACAAGACGGGGGTCCCAGAAGCTATGGATCTTACCTTTGGCAAAACTAAACAAGATAAAAAAATAAGCGCAGTATATAATAAATTATGCGAGTTTACGGAAGCCTTTGCTGGGCAAAGGCTTCACTTGGTGGTTTACCTGGGGTTCCTGTTTTACTTTGGAATGAGTGCCAGTGTGGAGGACCTGTACAGGGTCCTTCTGGGGATTGATAAGGCCCAACTTGCTCTCAACGGGAAGAAGGTCCCCCACAGATATGACTCAGTTGACCATGTTATCCAGGACGCCCTGGTCCTGGCTGGAATCTACGGGTTTGCGGCCCTGCCTGAGAAGCTGCTGCTTCACTCCCACCTCACCATCCTCCCTTTTACCAGCAGGTGAGAACATTTTAACCAGGGTGTATCCACCGTCCATGGTGTGGCAGTGGAGGTTGTGCACCACCTCCATTGTGGGGTGGGTACATACTGCTGAACCCATTATAGGCGCTCCTAATTTATTCTCTATACCAATAAATATATTTACCCTTTAGATTATTTTTATTATAATTAATGATTTTATAAAATAATATTTTAGCAAACATTGAGTAAAAAATAAATTCCAGGGAAGGTTTTAATAAAAGCATATAATATATGTCAATAAAATCTACTTCTAATTTGTATGATTTACATTTATTTTTTTAGTTTGCTTTTTATATTTATTTGCCAAAAATGATATTGATGTGTTTGCGTAATCCATTATCAAGCATTTGGGATACCCTTGGATGCAATAATAAAAATGATTATGAAAAAATAAATTACTAACCTTCATTGATGGTGCTGCTGAATGTGATTGTGGGCTTGGAAACATCTAAATATAAAATGTTAGTTAATGAATCTTGATTAGTAAATTGGAGGATATATAAAAAAGTGGGATAAGCTAAGCCTTTAATTGATTGGCTGATTTGCAAGGCACACAGGGATAAACAAATCAGTGTGGCCATAGAATTTGGCCACGGTCTCAGCTGGGAGGGTATGGATCCCGGCCTGCAGCAAATCAAAAAGGTCCTCTGTCCCAGTTGGGGTTCCTTGCTTGACAACTTGCTTGAGCCACCCAAAGACTTCCTCAATGGGATTTAGGAAGGACAAATAGGCGGGGAGGAAGAGAAGGCTTTCAGGAAGCCAGTTGTAGGTAGAGGCCTTGGGTGGCTTGGGGTGAGGTGCAGCCGAGCCGGCGGGTAGGGCCCACCATAGAATGGGTGCTAACTTGATAATATAAGATACAGATTGCCCGAGTAAGGACCAAGGTCCGAAGTTGGGGACCATGGAATCTACCAATCCTGTCAAAGTAATGTAGAGTACTCCAAACAGTTGGGTAGAGGTGGTCTCGGCGGCAGCGGTGGGTTCTAACAGGCGGTCTGGTTGTGGTGTTAAAGGAGGAGTCATAGGAACAAAGTAGGCAGGCAGGTAATTGTACTTGTCTTTGAACAGTAAGGGCAGGATCTCAACCCTCTTTCCTTTGCGTCCTATGTACTTGGTACTTCTAGTCCTTGCTAAAGGGTGAGCAATGAGAATGGTTTCCAAGTTGTACTCTGAATAGGCCGGGTTGGGGGGGGGGTATTCAGTAAAATGCACAGGTCCAAAGGGGGCTCCCGGGGGACGGTATAATGCCTGGGGCAATTTGGCAGGTTGGTCTCAGGGAAGGGTGGCAGCCTGGCAATCTACTTGACTGGAATTAATATGGAAGATCACTAAGACTAGATAGGGTAAGATTTTTTCAAACCAAAGGTTCATGAAACTTTATTATCAAAAATGACAATGTGGTCTTCACCATACTGCTGGGGTTTTTATACCATGGGGTTTTGCCCCTTTGATTTTTGCAGGATTCAGGTTTGCAGACAAGGTGCTGGCGGAACATGGGTCTTGGCTTGGGGTCCCAAGGGCGGCGGATCCAGGTTGTGCCTGTTCTGGCAAACTGGAAAGGTGATGCTTTGTTTTGCTGCCACTGTTCACTATGTCACCTGAGTAATCCTATTGTACTACCTCTTCTGGGCAGCATGCTGGAAGGTTGTTGACAGAGTTGAGAATAGGGTTTGTTTTAACCTCTTTAAGGCAAGCTGTAACCGCTGCGTAGGTTTGGGTCTTTGGTGGCTCCAGGTTAGCATCAATCTGATGACCATTTGGGGAATTGTCCTTGGGAGATTGGCGGTTCTTGGAGTAACTTGTCAACTTGAGTACACAATTTAGCAAGTTGGTGGTCCCCCGTTCACTTTGTGTGACTCAAGTCGTCTTTGGAGGGTCCTTTGTAGTAGGCCAGCAGAACGCGGAGTAATTCACCAATTTGAGCCCATCTATTAACAGATTGGCGGGTCCTGGACTGGTCTGGAGAGTTGGATCCGCCTTCTGGGAACCAGGGTTTAACTCTTGGGTTTTCAATACAAGTATTGAAATGTCATTCATGACATCATCCCCTTCCTTCCCAGGGGTCCCTTCTTTTCTGGCCTTCTTCTCAAGGTATTTTTGGATTGCTAGGTGGCGTTGGGTAGGTTGCTCAATGGCTCCCAGGTGCTTTCCTCAGGTGGGTATCCCTTCCACTTGACGTAGTACTGGAGGGTTTTATAGTGGGTACGGTCTCCATGAACATATTCAACTTTGTATTCTTCAGAGCGGCCTACTTGGATGGGAGGGGGTTCAGTCTTGAGTTTCTGGTGGGGGAGTGAGTTCCCTTTTTCTTGAATAGAAGCGCGTGGTGGAAGACATTGTGTATTTTCCACAAGGGGGTAATTCCAGTTCAAATGCTACTTCAATCACTAGTTTGGTGATCTTGTAGGGGCCACTTTTTCTGTGGGCTAACTTCCGACAGGGAACAGTCAGAGGCACGTTTTGAGAGTCCAGATAGACTTTGTCCCCTACCTTCAATGG
This sequence comes from Entomophthora muscae, assembly GCA_014839935.2. Lineage (NCBI taxonomy): Eukaryota > Fungi > Entomophthoromycota > Entomophthoromycetes > Entomophthorales > Entomophthoraceae > Entomophthora > Entomophthora muscae. Next base: position 1,261,169 of record QTSX02003552.1, read on the forward strand.
TTTCCCAGGAATTCTCTTTTTTTGGCAAAAGCCTTATAAGTCTGGACAGCGCGGGTCAGATTCTTAAGACAGGTTTGTTGGGTGTCGTGTATCTGTTCAATCCAGGTTTGTCCTGACAGGTTTATTTCCTTACTGCCAATACTGGGATCCCAAGATGGGTCAAATCCATAATTAGCTTTGAAGGGGGACATTCCTGTGGAGGCATGGTCTTTACTGTTGTAGGCATACTGAGCCATGGGTAGCATCTTGGCCCAGTTATCCTGGTTGGCGTTGGCATAGCATTTTAGGTATTGTTCAAGTATTTGGTTCACACGTTCAGTCTGGCTGTTGGTCTGTGGGTGGTGGGAGGTTGATACACAGCGCTTTACCCCCAAGTCCTTCATCAACTGAGTCCAGTATTTGGAGGTGAATTGTGGCCCTCTATCAGTGATGATTTCCAACGGAGTGCTGTGTTGAGTTAGGATGCGGTTGTGGAAATGTCTAGCTTTCTCTGCGGCGGTGCAGTGAGTGGTGGTAGGGACAAAATAGGACATCTTGGTAAACCTATCTACCATGACCAGGATGGCGTTAAACGCATTGGATGGGGGCAGTTCTACAATATAGTCCATTGAAACAGACTGCCAGGGCCCCGCAGGTATGTCTAGCAGTCTTAGCAGGCCTTCAGGTTTAGATCTACGGGTTTTTGTTCTTCCACATGTCTCATAGCCTTTGATGTAGGCAGCCACATCTTTGTCCAGTTGGGGCTAAGCGTAATTCTTCTTGATTCCTCAGAGTGTCTTGAGTCTGCCAGGGTGGCCGGCCATCTCTGAGTCGTGATAGTCAATGAGTACTTTGGTCCTTGTTTCACCTTCTGGTACATAGATTTGGTTGTGTAATAGCAGGGTGGATCCTTTCAGCAAGAATCCTTTCTTGTGGTGGCGGCTTTCTGGATCTGAGGTCAAGTCAGCAACAAGGTCCGTGGAGTATTTGTCTTGTTTCTGCGCCTCAATTACGTCAGGTTTGCGGGCCATGATTTTCATGTACATCAGTTGGATGCCTAGGCTGGCCGGGTTGAGGAGTGCATGTGTTTTGTGGTCCTTAGTTCCTGTAGAGGAAGGAATCAGATCAGCTCTTCTAATCAGGGAGTCAGGTACCACATTCACCTTCCCAAGCTTGTAGTCAATGGTCAAGGTATATTCAGCCAGTTCCAAAGCCCATCTGGCCTGCCTCTGGTTTAGCTGTCTGGGTTTAAAGAAGTAAACCAAGTTCTTGTGGTTGGTTAAGACTTTTACTGGAAATTTGGCACCACATAGGTACCGGCGCCAATGTTTCAGAGTCTTCATTATTGCAAGCATCTCCTTGTTGTAGATTGGGTAGTTTCCTTCAGCAGGCAGCATCTTCTTGGAGTAATATGCTACAGGATGTAGCATACTATCCCCTCCTTCCTGAAGAAGGACCCCACCCACCGCAAAGTCAGATGTGTTGGTTTCCAGTACAAATGGCTTGGTAGGGTTGGGCATGGCCAGGACAGGGGCAGAGGTGAAAGCAAGCTTCAGGGCCTCAAATGCTGACGTGCACTTGTCAGTCCAAGCAAAGGAAACCTTGTCTGAGCAAAGGCAGGTCAGGGGTAAGGTTATCAGAGAAATTTTTTGGATGAAATCCCTGCAATAATTTGCCAGGCCCAAAAAACTTCTCACATCTTTCCTGCATTTGGGCACTGGCCAAGATGTTACTGCTTCTACTTTGTCTTGTGCCATAGCAAACCTGCCGGTCTTCACAACGTATCCCAGGAACTCAACTTCAGACTGGAAGAATTCACACTTCTTAAGGTTAGCATATAATTTTGCCTGGGAGAGTTTTTCTAGTATAAGTTCCAGGTGACGCAGGTGTTCCTTGTGGGTCTTACTGTAGATGAGGATGTTGTTGAGGTAGGCCACGCAGAACTGGCCAAGTTATTCACCCAATACTGTGTTTATCATGCGCTGGAAGGTGCTGGGGGCGTTGCATAGTTCAAATGGCATCACCAGGTATTTGTAGAGTTCATACCTGGTCTTGAACGCCGTTTTTTATTTGTCACCCTCTTTGATTTGGATTTGGTTGAACACATCTCTTAGGTCAATTTTTGAGTACACCTGGGCTCCAGTTAGTACGTTGCAAAGGTCATTGGCGTTGGGGATGGGATAGCGGTTCTTCACAGTGATATCATGCAGCTTCTGTTAGTTCATGCAGGGGCGCATTCCGCTGTCCTTCTTCCCTACAAACAGCATTGGTGACAAGCATGGGGCCTTCAATACTCGGATGAAGCCCTTCTTTGTCATATCCTCCAGGTAAGTTTTCAAGGCCACTTGTTCTCAGTGATTGCAACTACAGATGGGGCCGTGGTGTGGTTGGGTACCTGGTAGTAGGTCTATAGTGTGGTTGTATATGGAGTGGCTGGGTAGTTTTGTGGTCTCTTCTTTGCTAAATATGTGGTCCCACTTTTGCAGGGGAGTAGGTAGTGTCCTGACGCTGGATTCCATCTTTATGGTTAAGAGTCTGTTGGTTGGGTTTCTGCTGGGACTCATACGGAACAGAACGGTGTCACAAGATTCAGGTTGTCCTAAGGTGGCGGTCTGCTCACAATAATTTAGAATCAGACCATGTCTGTTAGACCATGAGTCCCCCAGTACTAGAGGATGGGGCAATCCGGGCAAGAGGATCAAAGGAGTTGGGTACACGGTCTGTCCAATTGTCAAGGGAAGTTCCTGTTTGCACTTGTAGCCAGTGTTCAGGGAACTGTTTCTCATGGTTACTTGTAGGCTGCGCTCTGAAGCTGTTAGTCCTAGTTCCTTTGCCAGGTTGGTGTCAATGAAGCTTTCATTGGCTCCTGTATCAATAAAGGCCTCTATCTGACGCTTGATTCCCATGCAGTCTATGGTCACTTGGATGAATTTATCAGATTGCGTAGAGGTGTTTATTTGCGCCAAGGATACAGAAGGCGTATTCTTCTTAGGGCATGCTCTGGTTAGATGCCCAGCCTCGTGGCAGTAGAAACATAACCCATCTCAATAGTGGCATTGTAACTTGTCAGGGGACATTCCAGGTTGATTGGGCGTCATGGCTCTGCCAGCTTGGGTAGGGTTCACGTTCTGTCCTTCTTGGTTTAGACTCAGGCCTTTGCATAGGGGCAGTAATTCCTCTAGGCTCAGTGTAGGTGGGTGGTGCTTCAACAGGTCTTTCATGGCTGAATTAACTCCCTTTCTGAAGATAATGGCAGATGATTTGTCTTTGAGTTGGGTGCGTGTTTTCAGTTTAAGGAACTTGTCAACATAGGCTTGGATAGGGCGGTTTGCTTGTCGGATCTCTAACATAGAGTTAGTGCGTAGTATCTGGTGTCTTGGTCATTGCCAGTGCTCATGAGTTCAGATTCAAATTTCAAATAGTCAAGGCAATATTCAACATCTTTGGCGGTGGCCTTCTCAAACCAATCCAGTGCGTCTCCTGATAGCATGGCAGCCACCCCCAAGACTTTTGCGGTGTCACTGGGGTAGGCGTTGGCGTTGGTTTGGAAATGGAGGCGGAGGACGGGCATGGCTCAGCAGGCTTCTTCTAAGGTGAGTTTGCCCATCTGGGGAATATCCACCTTGGTTGTGGTCTGGTTCACTATCACATTTTGTACTTGTGATGTGGTCAGTTCTGGGGTTCTGCACCAGGTGCAGGGTCTTTCAATTCTTTGGCAGGTTGGTTCTTCATTCATGGGAGTATCAGGGAGGTAAGTGCCTTATGGGTGTAATAAGTGATTATCACAAAAAAGAGCATACAAGTTGCCCCAAGTGTTAATAACATCTTGGGGCCCAGGTTACTGTGTTTGAAAAAGATTGTCATAATGTCAGGAGGCCAGTCATAGGTAGAGGCCTTGGGTGGCTCAGGGTGAGGTACGGCCGAGCCGGCAGGTAGGGCCCACCATAGAATGGGTGCTAACTTGATAATATAAGATAAAGATTGCCCAATTAAGGACCAAGGTCCGGAGTTGGGGACCATAGAATCTACCAATCCTGTCAAAGTAATGTAGAGTACTCCAAACAGTTGGGTAGAGGTGGTCTCGGCGGCAGCGGTGGGTTCCAACAGGCGGTCTGGTTGTGGTGTTAAAGGAGGAGTCATAGGAACAAAGTAGGCAGGCAGGTAATTGTACTTGTCTTTGAACAGTAAGGGCAGGATCTCAACCCTCTTTCCTTTGCGTCCTATGTACTTGGTACTTCTAGTCCTTGCTAAAGGGTGAGCAATGAGAATGGTTTCCAAGTTGTACTCTGAATAGGCCAGGTTGGGGGGGGGGTATTCAGTAAAATGCACAGGTCCAAAGGGGGCTCCCGGGGGACGGTATAATGCCTGGGGCAATTTGGCAGGTTGGTCTCAGGGAAGGGTGGCAGCCTGGCAATCTACTTGACTGGAATTAATATGGAAGATCACTAAGACTAGATAGGGTAAAATTTTTTCAAACCAAAGGTTCATAAAACTTTATTATCAAAAATGACAATGTGGTCTTCACCATACTGCCAGGGTTTTTATACCATGGGGTTTTGCTCCTTTGATTTTAGAAGGATTCAGGTTCTCAAACAAGGTGCTGGCGGGACATGGGTCTTGGCTTGGGGTCCCAAGGGTGGCGGATCCAGGTTGTGCCTGTTCTGGAAAATTGGAAAGGTGATGCTTTGTTTTGCCGCCACTGTTCACTATGTCACCTGAGTAATCCAATTGTACTACCTCTTCTGGGCAGCATGCTAGCAGGTTGTTGGTAGAGTTGAGAATAGGGTTTGTTTTAACCTCTTTAAGGCAAGCTGTAACCGCTGCGTAGGTTTGGGTCTTTGGTGGCTCCAGGTTAGCATCAATCTGATGACCATTTGGGGAATTGTCCTTGGGAGATTGGCAGTTCTTGGAGTAACTTGTCAACTTGAGTACGCAATTTAGCAAGTTGGTGGTCCCCTGTTCACTTTGTGTGACTCAAGTTGTCTTTGGAGGGTCCTTTGTAGTAGGCTGGCAGAACGCAGAGTAATTCACCAATTTGAGCCCATCTATTAACAGATTGGCGGGTCCTGGACTGGTCTGGAGGGTTGGATCCGCCTTCTGGGAACCAGGGTTTAACTCTTGGGTTTTCAATACAAGTATTGAAATTTCATTCATGACAAAGGCGCATATTTGCCGTGGCCAATTGCTGGGGGCCCACTGCAATGCTCGTGTCAATTGATGGAAATTCTTCAAGAATATCTGCCACCTTGTGGAGACCAACATTGTCCAGCAAAATTATGTTGGTGAAGCCCGGGCTTGTGCGCCTCAGGTGCTCCTGGACCAATCAGAGGAATGATAGGAAGGTCCGGCTATTGTGAGATCCCAATATCATTTGGTAGAGCTCAACCCCCTTTGGACTGAGGAGAGCCACCATTGAATAGGCTGTGGCGCAGACTGCAGCACACCAAGCCACCCCGTCATTAGAGTTTCTGGGGACATACCCATACTCATTGCGCATTGATGAGGCAAATGCTGATTTGTCAATATAGTAAAATTAAACTGTTCCTTTGGCTTTTAGGGCAGTGTACGCCTCCGCGTATTTTCTCTGGGTCTCAATATTGGCTGGGCTGTTCCAGTTGTATGGGGATACCCCGAGTTTTTTCCAGGAAAATCACATTCCCTTGACCAAATTATAATAGAAGGAAATTGAGGCCTCAACCCCAAAAGCAGACTTGACCATGGCCTGGATATTTGCCAGTTCAAGATGGCAGTCCCGGGTGATCCACTGGCGGATTGCCCATTTGTGCTCCTTTGTGAGCATGGTCAACACACGTAAGGATTTCTCCGCGGCAAGGACCCGACCCGTGTTGAGGAACTTGTTGAAGGTCTTTGAGGCGTACTTGGGATCCACCCCAACAATGGCTGCAGCCGCCTTGTAATTGCCTGATTCCTGCATTAGCTTAAGCAGGATGATGTGTTTGATGTTGGGGATGCGCTTCTGGGCGGGCTTTGTGGGTTCAGACAAGCCAGGATCCTGATTGATGACAGGCTTGCAAGGCATAGGCACCTTGTTGTAGAAGGCTGCAACTTTCTTGCGCACCAGTTGTCCCTCATCAGTTTGAAAGAACTTGGGCTCCTTGTTGTCCTCCTGATTGCCATTGCTTATTTATGGCTCATAGCTAGTATCAAGTACAGGCTTCACCTTCTCCAGCATGGCTGACGGGACCAACTCTTGCCAGTACACAGCGTCAAACACATACAAAGTAAGTTCTACCTCCTTGTTTCTAGCCATTTTGGTAGTGGTGACCTTGGTTGGCTTCTGGGTCAGCTTTGGGACCCAAGGGTTTATGCTCCGCACCCTAGCAGCTTGTGCTCCTTGAACCAGCTGTGTCAGTGCAGCGTCACCATGAAACTCTCCTCTTCAGCCTACCTCCCGAGTAGGCACTTGTGTTGTACTGAGTCTATTCTTTGACCCGCAGGGGCAACCGCAACCGCGGCGCACAACGGGTGCATTGGTACTCTGGTGTTGTGTTCCTTCCATTTTAAAATTTAATAAAATACTAAATAAATTTTAATTAAGTTACTCCCCTAATTTTAATTTTTTCTTTTATCTGAATATGGATATTTAATTAGAGGTTTTCCCACCCAATATCCCAATTAAAGATTTTTTATTTCTTAATTAGTTGTTTCTGGTTTACAACGCCCATTTTTGAATACCCAAAATAATTCCCATCCTTTTTCCCAGATTTTATTCCAAATATAAGCACCCAACACAATATTTTTAAAATTTATGTTTCAGATCTTGTGTCTTATTTTAGATGCCTTGGTATCATTCTTGATTACAATTCATTGCACAAACTGCGTGAGTGATTTTGTTTGTGGTTTGAGTTCCTATTGTGTTTTGTTTTTGGATTGAGTTTTGACACACCATGTGTGGGTGTACTTTGTCACTAATTCAAATAGTAAACATATGTACACCAAAAGCCAACTCACACCATTTTGTTTGTGAATCCATGTATTTTGGATTGCATTTTGAATGGTTTTGCTTTGCAAATGAGTACTTTGTTGCTGTGATGACCCATTTTGCCTTTTAGTGCCAAAAATCCCTGTTAACAGAGTGTATACTTTAACCTGCTAGTTGAATTTTGTTTAAATCTGAAATGATTTAGTTTAAATCTGAGTTCATTTTGCTTGTTGCCATAGCTTTTAAAACTACTGTACTTTGGCGCCATCTCCCTAGTCTTATTTAGAGGATATTTCCAAAAATAATTATTCCCAGGGTCTTAAGGTAAATTTCTTATTCATTGCTGAAGAATAACCCTTGGCTTAGTACAAACCCAATCTACCTTTAGGATTTCCTGTTGTGTTTCTTGGCTGCGCCCAAGTACACAACACTGTTTTCTTAAAGCTAATAAAAATTACATATTTATATGTCATTTAATTTTTTATTCAGTCTTATTAAATTTAAATGACATATAAATATTATAATTGTTTTTATTGGCATAAAAGGGGCTGGGGACAAAAAACATGGCAGAATTGGAAGCATTAATCAAAGAGTTGGGCATGTTGGTGGCCAAGATTAAGAAGGTTAATCTAAAGGTAAAGGAAAGGATCAAGGAGATGATCCTAGAAGGTGAAAAATTAAAGAAAATTACAGTGGATGCATTAAAATAAGATACCAAATACAACCAACAAACTTGCAACCAGAATATTAAACATTCAGGAAAATGTGCTCACAGACCTGCAGTTCAAGCCATAGGTGTTAAAGAGGGGGAGGTGTGGGAAAAGAACCAGAGATGTTTGAACAATTAAAAATAAAAATAAAGTCAACATAAAATGACCAGCAATCAGGACCTAATAAGTTAAGAGAAGCTGCTACTGTTAAGAGAGAAACCAGGGAAAAAAGATAAAAAATGCTAACATGTTTTTATTAAGGTAAACATGAAGAGTGTACTACAACAATTTTTAAAACCACATGTAACTGATACCTTTTACAGCAACTATGTTCTTCAAATTAAATGTCAGCTGGTTTTGACGCCAGCAGTCTGTCTAGAAATTTAAGACAAATTGAATAAAACTTACACTATTAATAAAAAACTTAAAAAACTCAAATCAACACAACAAGACTTCAAATAGCAGGTCAAAACTCTGGCTGTGGCCTCAAATATCTACACTGCCTACTTTTCTCTGCCTCTACTTTTTAAAAGCCCTTTATTCTCCTTTCCTGGAACTTCATTAATGCCATACCATATCAAAACATACCATAAATAGAGAGAGGACAACAAGAAGCCAGGTTTTGTTTCCTCCCAAGTGTTGAGGGTCTGGATGTACAAGCATTCTGGCTACCTCTAACCTACTTAACATCCAGCCATTGCCTGATTTAGTCCCCTTCCAATATACTGTTTGATATACCAAGAATGGTAAACAAGCAATATCATCTGACCGTCCAAGCATCCAGTGGCTTGAACCCATCTAGCACATGAACAACCCCTAGGTTTGATCCAACTAAATCCCCACCACAGTCAAGTCTATATAAGTCTAAAGTATTATCCAATAAAATATACTTCTCTTCTTTCTTTATTCCATATTTGAAGCTTCCCCAAAAAGGCGCTCCTTATCACAAGTACACAATATTGCACCTAATAGGCAATTTCAAAATAAAAATAAGTGAGCTTCCCAATGGGTTTTCTGCTATTGTGTCTCACATCCTGAGGATTTTAGAGACTTTATAATCTTCTGGTGCTCTGAAAAGACTGACATACCGCTGACCATAAAAAAGTCTATACAACAACCCCCCAAAAAATAAAATAAGTACCCCATATGATAAATTCTGTGAGTTATTAGCCCTGTTTTCAGGGCAGAGATTTAACTTAATTGTTTAACTAGGTCTTGTTATATTAATGATAAATAAAGTAGAGGCTTGATACACACTTGATATTACAATTAAACTGGATAAAGCACAAAAATATCTAGGCAAAAGAATATTGCACTTGGTTACAGCTCACTTAAACATGTTATCCAAGATGTAGTTATTATTTCAGCTACTTATGAGATGTCTGATTCTCCTGAAAAGATTATCCTATCCAATCTTATGACAGTATTTCTGTACTCAAGCTAACACAAGATATTCAATCAGAGGGTCATGTCAACATATTGATAAGGAGCGCCTTTTGGGGAAGCTTCAAATATAAAATTAAGGAGAGAAGAAGTATATTTTATTGGATAATACTTTAGACTTATATAGCTTTAGCTGTGGCAGGGATTTTAGTTGGATCAAACCCAGGGGCTGGTCATGTGCTGGATGGGTTCAAGTTGTTGGATATCTGAACAGTCATGTGATATTAGTTTGTTGCCATTTCCAGTATGCCAAATGGTATATTGGAAAGGCACCAAATTGGGCAATGACTGGATGTTAGGTGTGATGGCAATAGCTGGAATACTTGCACATCCAGACCCTCAACACACCCCCTCCCTTAAGGGGTTACTCAGGTACATCAGGAGAGGGCTTTGTCTTGACAGCTGCTGCCTGATGTTCCTGGAGTTGTTTACTAGTGGGCACCAACTGGGTTGAGTGTTTTCCTTTGCTAGGGCAGAGGCAAGATATGTGGTACTTATCAGTGATGGGCTCTTTGGTACCCTGGAACTTAACTAGATAGGTGTTGTGATCTGGTCTGTACTTGATGATTATTCCTGGTCCCTGGTGTACTGAGTCTAGTTTCTTTCTGTTGCCAGCTAGGACCCAGATGGGGGAGTTGATGGGGAGTGGGTCCTCTGTTGAGGTTACCTTTTTAGTTTTGAGTCTCTTAATTTCAGCCAGTTTGGCTTTGAGGCATATGTGTTGTAGAGCTGTTTTCTGTTCTACTATGGGAGGTTTCCCCAGGGGATCTTCACATACAATTGATTGTTGTGGACAACTATTTCTGGCTTGTATCCGTATGTTATTTCAAACGGTGAGTAGCCTGTCCCTTGATTGGTGTGTATCCGTGATACTAATAATGAATGTTTCACGTATAGTGACCCTGTGTCTTTGGCTTTGCCATCCATTATTTTCTCCAGGGTTCTGATAAGGCTGCCGTTCAGGTGTTCAACTCTGCCGTTGGCCTGTGGCCTGTAGGGCGAGGCTGTGGAGTGCTTAATGTTCTTTGTTTTTGGATTGTTGTTTACTACATGAGTGTTAGCTCTTTTGCTCCATCTGTTATGATGTAGTCTGGAGTGCCGTAATCCGCTATGTTTTCTTTATTGATGAATCAATTTATTGTTTCTGCCTTGTGATCTTTTGTTGCCCAGCAGATAGGACAATGTGTGGCAAAGTTGATGGCTAAAATTAGGAAACATTGATTTGTTTTGGTTTCCGGGAAGGGTCCCACTACGTCCAGTCCCCAAACCTTAAATGGTTCAAGGTCAGGTACTGGGTTGACTGTTGGCTGTGGCGCCTTGGTGCTGGCATATTTTCACACACTGTGCACTTTTTTAGAACATCAATTATGTCTTTCTTCAAGTTGGGCCACCATACTATCTCTTTTAATGTGAGATATAAGTTGTTAGCCTTTGTGTGTCCTAGCAGACGGCGGTGTCTTAGCATAGTGTCAACTCTTTGTGCAAGTGGAATGTATGGAATGTGTTTATCCTTGATGATTTGGTATACTATGCCATTTGATACGTGTAAATGTTTTTCATTCCTTAATAGTGTATCACAGGTTAATTGGTGTGTGGAGGGATCCTTTCCTTTTGTCTTGTACTCAGTGCTGTATAGATTGGGCCAGTCAGGGTCCAGGTGGTCAGGGTGATCCTCTCTTGGCTGGCATAGCCTAGAGAGAGCATCGGCCGTGACCAGCTCAACTCCCTTTTTTTATTGGATGTCCAGGTTAAGCTTTTCCAGCAAGGACATCCATTTGGCTTGGCGCTGTGTGAGTGCGTTCTGAGTTTTGAAATAGATTAAGGTTATTGGTCAGTTAGCACTTGGACATTTAAGTGTCCTTTGAGATAACATCTCTATTTCTTGCATGTGTGATATATTGCTAGAAATTCTTTTTTGTGTATTGGGTACCTTTTCTCAGTGTTTGTTAGTTTTCTGCTTTCATAACATACTGGCAGGAAATCTTGCTGCCCTGGCTGCCAGATGCGTACAACTGCGCCAATGGCGGTGTCACTAGCATCCAACTCAAGCTTGTAGCACCAGTTGTTATTAGGGTATTGCAATATTGGTGCTTTGATCAAAGCTTGTTTTGATAGTTGGAAATTCTTGTTGCATTGTGGAGTCCAGATGAATTTCTTTTTGGCATTACCTTTGGTTAGGTCATTGATTGGTGCAGTGAGTTTTCCGCAGTCTTTGATGTATTTCCTTAGGTAAGCTACCATACTGAGAAAGCATCTAACTTGTGTCACAGAGGTGGGGTGTTGCATGTTATTTATGGCTTTTATTTTATCTGGGTCTGCTTTGATGCCACTGTCAGAGACAATGTGGCCCAATAACAGGAGTTCCTTTTCCATAAATTGGTGCTTACTAGGCTTAGCGTATAGTTTGTGCTTTGCAAGTCAATTGAGTGTCTTGCAGATATGTGTGAGGTGTTCCTCTTTTGTTTTTGAAAATATGATGATGTCATCAAGGTAACATAATGTGCTCAAGAGTCTGTTTAGCGCCTGGTTCATCATGGTGACAAATGTTGCTGGGGCATTTTTCATCCCAAAATTTATTACTTTACATTCAAACAACCCAAATTGTGTGCGGAACGCGGTCTTTGGTATGTCTTTCTCTTTAACTTCAACTTGGTTATAACCAGATGTGGGGTCAATTTTTGAGAAAATTTTTGCTCCAGAGAGCCTTGCAAATAGGTCTTCTATGAGTGGAAGGGGAAATTTATTTTTTACTGTACTTGCGTTTAGTGCTCTGTAGTCAGTAACTAAGCAAAGGGATCCTTCTTTCTTCTTTACAAAGAAAACCGCCACCCCCCACAGGGATTCAGACAGGCAAATGAATCCTTTGGCTAGATTGTCCTCAACGTTTGTTTTGTGGGTTTGGGTCTCCATGGAGGAGAGTCTGTAGAGGGCTGCAGGGTTGGGCATGACTTTGCATAGATCAATGCCATGTTTGACCTCTTGTTTGGGGGGGGGTAACTCTGTGAGTTCTTCCTTGAATACATGAGCGTATTCATTTAGAAGTGCTGCAAGTTCTGGGCATTGGATCTTTTGTGTTTGTATATTATTAAATTTGGAGTTCCTCATTATGTGGAGGGTACTGTCTTTGGTTAAATTTTCAGAGTCCTCTTGATTTATGACTTGGAAAAATACTGTGTCTCTTAGAATGAGGTCATTTGGTTCTTTGAGAATGTTGAAATTGACTCCATTGCGTTTTATTGTCATGGTTTTTGTTTTCCAACATACACTGGGGTTCACTAGGATGAACCAGTCTATGCCTACTACAATGTTGTAGTTTATGTTGTTCATGATAAGTCCTTTGATGGACGTTTGTATGTCTTGGAGGTCAATTCTAAAGGGAGTTATTTTGCCTTTGAGTAGAACTTTTGACTTGTCTGCCATTCTGGCGTATTTGAAGTTGGATTTGACAACTGGTATTTTGTACTTAGTTACAAAAGGTCTGCTAACCATAGTGTGTTGTGCGCCAGAGTTAAATAAAATTTTATGTGTATGAGATTTGTAAGTGCATGGATAGACAAGAAGTTGTGAGCAATCTTTAATTTTACGTTCATAAAAATGAAGGATTGCGGGACATGTGAGATGTGAGCAGCAAAGTTTGTGCCTTGGTACTTCTTGTTGTGTTGGGGGGAGACAGGGGCACTTAAGCCTGTTTCCCCTCCTCTTTTCCCTGTTCCTCTGTTTTGAGACCTTCAAGGCCAGAGAATGTGGGGGTCAGATTCATAGCAGATTGCTACTTAAGCATTGTTAACTTTGGCAGTGTCCTCTTTCTTGGGACAGGAGCGGTTTGCGCTTTGGCTACAATTGCCATTGTTTTGATTGGAGTTGCTGTTGCTATGATTGATATTTTAGTGTTTATTGCCATTGACGTTTTCTCTACCGTTGCCGTTTGAGGAGTGGTTGCCGTTGCATGCAGCATATTCCATGTTGGCGCATTTTTCAGCGTGCTTGGCTTCAGCAATGAGTGCGGGCATGGAGGTGTTAGCCTCTGGGCAGATGAGGGCAGCAACAGAGGGTTTTATTCTGTTGATGAATGATGCTCTGGTATGTACGTTGCCAGCTTGTGCTGGGTTTTGGATTTTACGCCATATTTCCTCAAATTTGTTGGCATAAGCTGCAATAGTGGTCTTCTGAGGAAGATCACTGAGCTGTATTGCAATGTCTTGGAGAGATTCAATAACGCAGAAATTGTGGGTGATGTTGGCTTTGAACTCTTCCCAGTTGTCAAGCTGGTCATCTGTTTTTGAGCCAACCCAGGTGGCAAACCAGTTAGCTGCAGCCTTATATAGGCGCTTGCTGGCTTCCTGGACCCATTTTTTGTGGGGGGTGCGGCTGGTGCAGAGTTTGGCAGCTGTGTGGTCTAGCCAGTTGATGACATTTTATTTGTTTTTGCCAAAGGACTTGTTGATACCAATGTATTTGGTGTTTGGAACTTTGCCTGTAATAGGCGGTTGTGTGTTTGTTTGTGGTTGTAGAGAGCAACTGTATTGAATAATCTTGGCGCATGCTTTGGGCATGAGCAGACCTTCAAATACGGTGCATCCACTGGGAATATCTTTGTCAATTTTGTGGGCGCGTAAGTAAGTTTTCCAGGTATCTTGGGATGTGGCCTGGTTGAGTACGTGGGCAAAGGTGGGCGGGTTCTGTTCATTCATTTTCTCTTTCATTGGTGTGATCAAAAACCGTAGTGCTACCAGTGATAAGGAGCGCCTTTTGGGGAAGCTTCAAATATAAAATTAAGGAGAGAAGAAGTATATTTTATTGGATAATACTTTAAACTTATATAGCTTTAGCTGTGGCGGGGATTTTAGTTGGATCAAACCCAGGGGCTGGTCATGTGCTGGATGGGTTCAAGTTGTTGGATACCTGGAAGGTCATGTGGTATTTGTTTGCTGCCATTTCTGGTATGTTGAATGGTATATTGGAAAGACACTAAATTGGGCAATGACTAGATGTTAGGTGTGATGGCAATAGCCAGAATATTCATACATCCAGACCCTTGACAATATGCTTTGGCAATATAAATTTCCTGCTCATTTCAAAAACAAGTCCTAGAGTTATACTGATTGAAACCCCAATAAATCCCATACTATCTTATTCAAATATCACACTACTCATATATTCTTCATCAAATGCTACTATGTTTTCAGACAATCATCTCAAACCTAATAAATATATGGAAAAATATTAAAATTCTCAGTTGATCTTCTCCTTTGCTATGTTATATTTTATTATACCTGGCAGTGTATTGTGAAAAATTAAAGTATGTTGATAAATTTACTGTTAAAAAATATTAAAAATAAAAGCAATACCAAAAATAAAAATAAATCACATATTCATTTGATTGGCTTTTAAGCAAGACATGCAGGAATAAACAGATCAGAATGGGCGTAAAATTTAGCCATGGTCTCTGCTGAAAGAGTATGAACCCCAACCTGCAGCAAATTAAATAAGGCCTTGGGCCAAGTTGGGGTGCCTTGCTTGACAACCTGATTAAGCCATCCAAAGACTTCCTTGATTGGGTTCAGGAATGAATAATAAACAGGAAGAGATAAGAGACACATAGGCCCTGTAGTTAATCACTGTTGACCAATTTCCAAGCCTGTCTTGATCATAGGAAATTTATCTAGAATATATGACACTGTAAAGTCACTTCCCCTTTGGCTCTAAATCAGGTTGTTTTCCCTCAACAAACCAAAAAATTCTCACAAAGCCTAGCTAACCCCCTAAATTCTCTGATAGATTTGGCCCAGACAATTGATGAGAGATTTGACCTGGCCTACCTCTGCCAGATCCCACCCACCAACTCCCAAATTCTGTGCCCAACTTGGGAAGAATATCTAATTGATTTAGTTTTTTTATGGCTTGGTTTTGCCCCCATTTAAAAAAAATGTGCAATAATCAATCAGAATGTGCCAAGTTTTAAGACTACCCTGGCCCCAAATCCCTAGATCTGAGATGCTCTGCTACATTCATAACTCCCAGCCAATCAAATCCAGCTGAATAAATTAGTCAGAAACACTCCAACTCCCTGTATTAGACCTGAAAAATTTATCTTCTGGCCAATCAGGAGGCTTCTCTACTCCCAATGATCCCAAGGTTGCCAAAACCACTCCTTAAATTTTAGTAAGGCCCCCTGGGATCCCTGCTTGTCTATTCTCAAAATAAGGGGTTTGAGTTACTAATTTTGCTTTTAAGTCTTTCTTAAAAGCTTACAGTCACCTAAAATAGTTAAAAGTAGAGTCATTGCCCCTTTTCCTACTTTCCAGTGCCCTTTCCTGTTTTTGAGTCCCTCCAGATTCCCCCCTGGGGTAACATTAGCATCAACTCTTTATGCCTACCTTTTTCACTTTCAAAAGCAGGTTCAAACTCAAAAACATTTTTTACGCTTACTTCAAGTAACTTTGAATTCAATTTTAGTTATATTTATAATATAAGTACCTATTTTAATTTGAATATCTTCATTTTAAACCAAAAATGAGCTCTGAACTTAGATATTTTTGATTTAAAGACAACCAGCTGATTCATTGCCTCTTGCCTTAAAGTTTGAGGTCTCTTTGTTGACCTCAAGTGTGAAATACCTCTCCTGGGCCCAAATTTTAAGCTCCAAGTCTCCTGCAACCACTTTGAAATACCCCAAATTAGAAGGCCAAGAATTTTATCATCATCTCTTTTCTCAAATTGTGATGTTTTTGGTGTTGCCTGTTCTTCTATTCCTGCGCTCTTCTTCTTCAGAAGTATGAAAGGGTTTGGTCATTTTGCTGGCCTCTGTTAAATAAAATCCTACTAGCCTCCTGTACATCAAAAATGATCTTCCTGGAAAAGCACAGGATTCCATAATCTCATGTGGTATCCTCCTTCAGAGCCTTTTTTCAGACAAGGAGAACTATTTGCTGACCCAAGAGGTGAACTACTATTCCCCTGCTTTGGCAGAGCCAAATTCTTTATCTGCATTACCCAGTGAGGCCCCTATCATAAGACTTTCCCCACTACATCCTGTGTTGCCTCCCAGCTGTACTCCTTGGCTGCTGTTGGATATGCTCCTGATGGCTGGCAATGGCAACTTTGGTGAAGTCAATTTCCTGGTAGTTGAAAATATGTTGAGTACTAGGGATTTGACTAAGGCGTATGTGAATCTACTAGTATTTTTGGCTTAAACAATTTAAGCTAATTTTTACTAGGAATTTAGGGGTTAAAAATCAAAAACTAAGATTAAATTTACTCAAACTTGACTCTGTTCAATAAATTGGTTAGCTGAAAGACAAATTTAAGGGATATTTTATAAGTAAATTTACTTATAGAAATTAAAATCACTTGTGTTTTACACTCTAAAAGAAAAAGTGGCCAGCTTGATACTTTTTAAGCCAAATCTTAATTTTATTAATAAAACACATATTCAATTATATAAATTTTATTATCAGTGTCCATAGTCATTGGTTAAGCTCCCAAGCACCACTATACTGGATTTAGTGGTCTAAACATTAATCAACTACCCCATTTTTTTACATTATGCCTATTCCAGGTTGGTAGATCAAGTGGTGACAAATAAATTAAGCCCAGTTTATTAATAGATTTCATATGTAATTTATAAAAAACAGAAATTCAACTCTTTCCCTGTGTCACAACATCTTTGATTACTCCCTCTCAGGGAATTAATGCCCCAAGTAGATCACCAAATAAGTCACCAAATGGCTCACCAACCAGCCAGTAAATTGGTGGCACTACTATCAGTCAATCATCTATTACGGGGATCAAATAATCCAGATCCTAAACAGAACACAAATTGAATAAGCATCATGACTTAAGAGGAACAATACTCAGATAAGCCCCATGACCTCCATGATGTATGTGGATGGTATGTGGCTTTCCATGATACTATATATTACCCCATATTTATATCCAATAAAGTATCATTCTCTTCTTAATTTTCCTCTTTATCTTATTATTATACTTCTCAGAAGTATAAAATTGACAGTGATAGCACAGGTAGATTATTCATACCTACCCAGCTCAAAGGAAAAATTCCTCTTAAGAAAAAGACCCAAACAATGGTACTCCCTATTGGCTGGAGGAACACAGAAGAAGGACAAGACTTCCCTGCAGGCCTTGTCATTTACAACAAGTCCTTGTACCAACCAAACAGTACAATTTTTTCAGTACTCAATGTGAGATTAGGTTGGTTGACCACAAATGATCAGGCTAATCATGCACGCAGATCTTACTCAGTTACACGCCCAGTTATACGCCGTATAATTGCTAGTTTATTATAATAGATGTAACAATTATACGCCGTATTATCATTTGGGTATCACTACATCAAGTGCAGTTAGTATACACCGTGTAATTGGTAGTTTATTATAATAGATGTAACAATTATACGCTGTATTATCACTGATTGTCCCAATGTGATGCAATTATACGCCGTATATTGCTTGCTATATTATAATTGATGTACTTATTATACACCACATAAATGTTAGCCAATATAGTGTATATCATTGATTACACAGCGTGTAATCACAAAATCATCAATTGTATATCACCTATCCTACCCTACTGGACGTTGTATCAACCCAGCTCAACACAGCCTGATGGACTTATATGTCCATATCAAACAAGTGATATACCAGTGGCTAAGAAATACCAAGTTTGGATCAGTATTACACGGCGTATAATTGGGTTCCTTATTGGTTTGGGTCAGTATTACACGGCAGATAATCCTCTGAGTCACTAATGGATTGAGTCTGCTATTATACGGCGTATAATCCCTAATTTGACTTGTTGCATTAATAAGCAGAAGGTTTGCCAACCAGAAAAGGATCACTGATTAAGCCCTGTAAATGGAATACCGGTATTCTACCTTCCAATGTAGGAGGGCTGAACAAGGACAATTTCTAAGCATCAACTAAATACGGCGTAGTTTCCCAGCGCAATAATAGGCGTGTAAGATACAGCCAATTGATAAATGACAGTAGGCTAGCTCAAGAAGAGTGTAGGCTGTAGCTGAAGTGCCATGGACGCCTGCTAAGGCCAGTAGCATATCACATGCCAAGGACAGCCAATCAGGGTGGGCGTAGCCAGCAAAGATAGACCTATTGCAAAGGTAGCCACTGAGAACTGTCTGAAAGGACAAGAACAAGGGTTGTTGCAGTATATATTGATATAGACACCTGAAAGGACAACAACAAGTTCATAGTTACACCTAGATAGATTGCAGCTGCTGTCTAGATTGTACTCCAGTATCAATAAACGTAATTATATTCAAAGTTCTATTATATTGTAGTCTGTAATGCTTTTGAATAAAATTAGGTAGAGTACATTGGCAAGGATAACATCTATCTGTAGCTTTGAACATATCAGCAATATCACAAGTTGCTCAAAACTCAAGTAGTCCTGATTCCACCTTCAGTTCTTGATGCAACCAAAATACCCAACATTGTATTCCAGCGCCTACGCTCAGCAGAAATTGGGACCTTTGCAGGGTTACACCGGGAAATGCCAACCTCTGGATCAACAGTGCCCAAAGCAAATTTGTACAAGTGGAATACCCCCCATAGACTCTGGACCAGCAAAGTTGCCCTCTGCGTTGCAGGAACTGCCTCACGTTTTGTAAGTGAGTGGCTCAAACAACACCCTGACCAGAATGAAAACTGGGATATGTTCAAGGCTGTGTTCCTCAAAATATTTGCCATGAAGGACTCCGGCGTGATGATCATGACAGAACTTCAAACCTTCAAATAACAGGAACAATTGAGGACTATAATGCAGCCTATGAGGACATACACAATTGAGCTCCTGATACCATCAACTTTGACAAGCCAGGATCTCAACTGGACTTCTACAACAGCCTCTCCACACATATCAGACGTCAGTTTGACATGACCCGCTGCAAGAACCTCAATATGTATTATTAGGAGGAAAACATGCAGCTCAGAAATCTGACAATCTACATGCAACAAACAAGCAAAAATAAAGCCCCACAGTAAAGAAGGACCCTTGCCCCAATAAGAAGAACAACCAAGCCAACAATGCACATCCTCAAAACAGGAAATGTACAGCACAGGCTAACCAAGAAAGTACTGAAGACGCCAAAAAGGAGGACTAGCTCAGGGAAGTGCTTAGGCAAGCCGCCCTCCCCCACCTCACAAGACTTATACAGGGACCAGGAAGTGGATTTAATCACCATGATCCAAGTACTCTCCAGCAATCCTTTACTGTTTGCCACCCAAAATGGAAATCAACACCTCACTTATCCTTTCTGCTTTTGCAGATATCAGGGCACAGTACTATTTGACACTAAAGAAGATTAATTCCTTTTTGAAAAGAAATTTGGAAACCTCATGAAACTACCAACAGTATAAAACAACATCAAGAGGGTTATCATGGCAGACAACAGGAGTACACCATTCAACAAAGAAGCAAAACCTTTTTGCACCCAAATTGGAGACAAGAAAACAACACTTAGCAGTCCTATCATACCAATCCCCAAATACAATGTTATACTTGGACTGGATTGGATGAGAAAGACCAAGCCTCACATTGACTGGGACAGCGCAACTCTCACCATACATCAAGGCAAGGTACACCACAATGTCTACCCAACTCACCTTGACACGCTTATGAGAGACCATGTGTTTGTGAAAATCATGGCAATAGAAGACAAAACTGACCACAGCAAAATCTATTGGAATACCTGCATGTATGAGATTATCCATTTTAAGAATACAGAGGCCAGACGTGAAAAGGACTATATCTGAGATCAGCTTGTCAGTGAGTTCCCTTCAGTCTTCCAAGAACCCCTACCAGGGTTACCACCCAACTGTGGCATACAACACAAATTGATCTCAAGGGGAGTGTCCCAAAAGCACGGCCCATCTACCTCCTTACACCCCAAGAAGACAACACTCTGAAAGCCTATTTGGATAAAGCACTCAAAAAGGGCCTCATTAGACCCTCAAAATTGTCTTTTGGTGCCACTGTCTTCTTTGTGGCAAAGAAAAATGGAGGATTCTGCCTAATTACAGACTACAGGGCACTCAATGAGGTCACAATTAAGAACAGGTATCCCCTGCCCCTCATTGATGACCTTTTTGATGCCCTGGGGGGTCCCAAATCTTCACAAAAATTGGTTTGACAGCAGGTTACCACCAAATTTGTGTGAAACCTGAAGACATCCTAAAGACTGCATTCATAACCAAATACAGATCCTTTGAGTGTGTTGTCCTCAAATTTGATATGACAAACGCCCCTAGCACCTTCATGAATTTCACAAACAATGTGTTCAAAGAACACATTAGGAAGAAATCAATCATCTACTTGGACAACATAATTACCTACAGTCAACCCCTAAAACAACACTGGAAAGATATCTGCCTGATCCTCTGCACCCTCAAAGAAAACCAACTCATCTCCAAGCCATCAAAATATGACTTCTTGGCTGAACTCCCATTCCTTGGTCACATTATCAGCAAGGACAGAATCAAACCAGACCCAAGAAAGATACGTGCCAAAACTGAAATGCCAGCTTCCAGAAACAAAAGCAACCTCTGTACCTTCTTAGGCATGGTAGCCTACGTTAGAAGATTCATCCCTGACTGGGGTGCCCTGACAGCCCCCCTGTCAGCCATTACAGGCAAAACAACCAAGTTTGTATGAATACCTATACAAGTCCAACACTTCTGCTATCTAAAAAAATGGTCACTGCCTCCATCCTTAAATACCCAAACTGTAAAGGAGTATACAAGATGGAAATTGACACATCTGACTGCATCATAGGAGGAGTACTCTGTATCCAGACGGCAGAAAAGGACTTCCTCCCTGTGGCATACAAGTCAATGAAGCTGTCTGACAGTGAACAAAGATTTCTCATAAACAATAAAGAACTGGTAGCCATTGTACACTGCCTCATGAAATGGCAATGTTATCTAGAAGCAGCCCAAACATTTAAAGTCCTCACCAATCACAAATCATTAATATTCTTTAAGACACAACAGCACTTGTCAAGAAGGCAAGCTGAGTGGATGAGTCTCATACAGAGATACCCCATGCAAATCAAATACAAGCCAGGCAAGGAAATGCTTACCTCAGATGCCCTTTCAAGGCTATACAGTAAGCACGTCCTATGCGCTGATGGGGACCCTGACTGAACCATGCTTATCATGGGAAATCTCCAAGAATAATTCCCACCTGGAACACCAATGGACATCCAATAGAAAGTCCTCAAGAACAAACATCTGTTCAAAAATATATATGTTACCCTCCATCAAATCCTTCCAAATGGTGACACTGTACCCTACATTCCGTCAACACAAAAAATTGACACAATCCTCCATTATCACAGAGACTTGGGACACACCTGTAGCAGAAACTTGCATGAATATCTCAAGACCCACTACTAGTGGCCCAACATGCTATATGATATCAGAGAGATACTGCAACAATGCAAAGTCTGTGAGAAATATGCCCAAACTAAGGCACCACCCAAGTCATTAGTACCTGTATCCATCACACAACCCTTCATTTATGGTTGTTGGATATTGTGGTACCAATTCCTGGTGAAAAAAGGGCAAGAAGTACATCATAACAGCTATCAACTATGAAACCAGGTGGCCTGTGGCACAAGCCACAAAGGAACACAAAGGCAATGATGTGAGATGATTTATTGCAAAAGAAATCATAGCCAAGTTTGGAAAACCTGACCTTCTGTTCACAGACAGAGGCACCAAACTTAAGGGCAGTGACACCAATATCTAGCTCTTCAAAAACAGAATAAAACACATCACAACCATCCTGTTTCACCCTCAAGAAAATGGACAAGTAGAACAACTAAACAGCTTGCTTGTAGAAGCCCTCAGTAAGTTATCTGCCTACAATCCAAAGGCCTGGGTTGACATGATGCCAACAGCACTCATGGTCTGCAGAACACAAGTCAACCATAATACAGACAAAAGCCCATATGAACTTATCTATGGACAAAAGCCTGCTCTTATTAGTACAATTGCAGGACCATGGTTACCTCTGCCCAAAAAAGTGCCAGACAACAGTGATCCCAACATACAATGCGCTAGAAAAGACCAAGAGGAAATGGAATATAAAAGAGTCAAGAGAGAAGAACTCCCCCTACAGCTGAAAAGATTCCAATTTGGGGACATAATATGGGTTGCCAATCAGACCAAATAAGTTGGATCCAGGGTTACGTGGACCAGGCATTGTCATGGAAGTCAAGCCCAACAATACCTACCTTGTCAAAGGAATTGGAGCCTAAAATCAACAAATGCATATGCATCACAACCAACTCCGCCTGTGTAAAGCAAGAACAGCCCAAAAAAATTCCAGACTCCCTGTTCCCAATGCCAAACTGGATCAATACCAAGCCTGCATCCCTGACACTCTAAGGAAAATTCCCAAGGCTCCGCTTCCAGCACCCCATGGGAAGATGCTGCAACATCTTTGGTTACTCCCTCTTAGGGACTTAACACCCCAAGTAGATCACCAAATAAGTCACTGAATGACTCACCAACCAACCAGTAAATTGGTGGCACTACTATCAGCTGACCATTTATTACAGGGATCAAATAATCCAGATTCTAAATAAAACACAACTTGAATAAGCCTCATGACTTAAGAGGAACATTACTCAGATAAGCCCCATGTCCTCCATGACGTACATGGACAGTATGTGGCCTTCCATTATACTATATATTACCCTATATTCATATCCAATAAAGTATCATTCTCTTCTTAATTTCCCCCTTTATCTTGTGTACTATACTTCCCAGAAGTATAAACTCAACACCTGTCTGACACTATCCACTTGCCACATAATTGGTTTTAGATTTAACCAATCAAAGGCTCATAATTAAGCCTAAATTAATAAGTGACACACTATGGGTGCCACTCAACACCCACCAACTTGACATCTTAACTGGGGGACTAGTGCAGAGAGCTTCTTAACGTTTTAACACACACTATGGTAAATAAACTGCTCCCAGCTCCCCCATATATACTCTTACAGCTAATAAAAATATTCCCACTATTTTAATATTTAAATTTATGTTTTTATTTTTTTCTTTTTACTTTTTTGTGATTATAAAACTGTCCTGCTTGCGGGTTAACTTTTGAACCTGCTTTTAAATTAAGCAAGTTTTATATGTAAAAAATGGCAACAGTGGCAAAATCAACTGTAGGGATGTAAAAGTGAGAACCTAAAAGTGGCCAAGTTGACAATTTTAAATTTTTAAAATTAAATTAAAACAGCTCATCTGAAATTAAAAATTTTTTATGGTCATATAAAATGCTTTTTATTTATTCTCTCAACTAAAAAAGTCAAGAAAAAGTAATTACTTTATTATAAAAAGCCATTTTGAAATTTTAAAAAGTGTTGACATGACCACTTTTAGATTCTCACTTTTACATCCCTTTAGTCAATTTTGCCACTGTTGCCTAAAAAACATAGTAATTTTGATTTTTTCTCAACTCTGAGACTCAAAAGTGAGAATTTAGCCTTTTCCAGCTGATTGATAGTGCCAATCTTGACACTTTACTATGTTTTAAATTTTTAACTCCCAATAAAAAAATTCCCACATAATAACTTATTTTTTGCAACTATGTTCTATTAGCCCTTCTACTACTCCCCATATAATTTTATATATTTTATTTTATTTTTAAACATATTTTATCAATTTACCCCCTAAGATGTTATGCTGAACCTAAGATCTTTGATGCTTCATCAAACATCACTTATTTTCTATGTTTTACCCTATAGATCTATATTTTCAGCTTCTATTTTGCTTTCATTTACTTTGATATGTTCTTTTCTTGATAAATAAGTCTTCTTTGTATACTTTTTACTCATATTTTGCTTTGTTTTACCTCTTTGTGTTTTTATATCTTCCATATTGTTTTATTTACAAAACTTAACTTTCATTTAGCCAAGATCATCTAGATCAAGCAAACATCCCAAGAGCCAGGTCTCAAAGGGCTCAAAAAACCCTACTACCACCCTCAAGCATACCAAGAAGCCTGTAAAGCAAAGACTCCCACTCCCTCTTCCCCAACTCCATCTCTTCCCCCCCTTCATCCTCATTTTTTCCCTACAAGTCCTTGCCTAATAAAAGTGATGCTAATCTAACTGACCACTACTTCTATCAGTTAGAGGCCAACTCTAAGCCCACAAAACTGAGCGCTGCACCAAGAAAGGAAATGCCGTCAAGGAGCCTACCTCTTCTTCTGGAAAGAAGAAGAAGGCCTCCAATCAGGCCTCAAAGAACCTTTCTCCTCCCTCCTGATGAATTTTCTTCCCTTTCTTCCTCTGACCCCCAGGAAGAGCCGGAGGACTACTCTAAGAAGTTTAAAGCTTCTGGCCATGTGGCTTGGGATCTACTGGCCATCCACAACATTTCTAATGTGAATGGGGAGTTCAAAATTCCCAAGTGCTTCCCCTGCTACTTTTCCATCATGTACATGAAGGGCAGCCCTGGATAAATTGCAGATAATTACATTTTCAACTGCAATAATCAAAAGTGTGCCACTAAGAGCAAGCACTTTGTTTGTGAGGATAAGTCTTGTGGGGCCCTCTTGAACACCAAAGTCTGGGAACAGGTCACAGCTGAGAAGGGGGAACACACCTGTGAGCTCCCTAATCATTCAATTACAAGGATGCTTAAATGTTACCTTGTTCAGGTCATTCCCACCTATGCCAACCTCTGTACTTTTAATCTGGCCTACAAGGCCCTCCAGCACCTCAAGCCCAACAATATAAAGTAGATGCCAACCCATTAACAACAGGTTAAGTTTATTAGATAAAAACATATTGCTGCCAATCCCCCTCCCCCCAAGGCTTCTGATGTCCTTTCAGAGCTCACACTCATACATGAGCTTAAGCAGCTATCAAATGGGGAGTGCTTCCTAATTCACAACAATAGCCCAGGATTCAAAGATCAAATAATCTTCTACTCAACTCAGCAGAACCTGATGGAGTTGAAAAGGGTTTCAACCTGACTAGTTGACAGCATCTTTGCCACTTGCCCCCAGATGTTCTACCAGCTCTGGATGGTACATGCCCATATAGATATCCAGGTGATTCCACTTGCTTTCTTCTTTCTTTCTGAGGCCACAGAGGCCATTTAAACTGGGCTTTTGTCATCCTCTGCCTCAAGCTTTCTGTCCTTTCCTCTATTGACAACCCCAAGAAGACCCCCACACACCTGTGCCAGTTCTCCTGATGCTGACAAGGACCAGGCCACCCTGGACACAGAGGAAAAGGTAAGGCTAAGAGCTCTTGGCCTGCACATATGCATTATAGACTTTGAGCCTGCTAAGTTTAAAACATATGGACAGCTGTTTGACAGAAAAGTGCCGGGGTGCCACTTCCACTACTGCCAAGCAGTTGCTTGTAATGGGCAGGACAATGCTGACGTTACTAGGTTGAGCCAGAGGGATACCTTTGACACCTGCAAACTTTTGCTGGCACAATTTAGTGCCTTGGCTTTTTTAAAGCCAGAGCATACTGCACAGGGATTTGAGGTTCTCTCAAAAGATTCCTAGATAGTTAAGCATTCAGAGTTCAGGCCTTTTCTTGAGTGCTTTGAGCCCCAGCAGATTGGGAAGGTTGTTACTCAGAGACAAGGTAAGGCCAGAGACAAGTCCAGCTGGAATGTGTACTATCCTTCTGTGAATGGTGATCTGAAGACCACTTTGGCGCTAGAGGTGTATCACAAACACCTCAAGGCCAACTTTGGGCTCCATTATAAAATTCAAAAAGTTTTTTCTTCTCTAGTACAAGCAGGAGAAGACAATCTCCAAGATGTGTGACTTGGTTAACTGTGTCCCCCCACCAAGCCCACCACCAAGTTGACCTTCTTCACCGGCAACCTCCAGAATTAACTCATACACAATGGAATATCCTCCATGTTGACAATTTCAAAAAAATTTGCTTTATCTTTTATAATTTCAATTAAAAGATCAAAATAAAAATAAAATATTGCTTCTTTTATCAGTGTCAATTAGTTAATTAAGAAAAAAATAATCTTTAATATTGAAAATAAGAAAAATATTTTTGAAAATTGTTGACATGGAGGATGTTCCATTCTGTATGAGTTAATTCTGGAGGTTGCCTCTTCACCAAGGTCATCCAGAATGCGGCCAAGAACAAGTATAAGGCCTCTTAGATCAAGCAGAAGCTTGAGTTCATTGCAACTGCTCTCCTGGAAGAGGCCAAATAAAGAAGGGCAAAAATGGGGTGTAGTAAACTTACTTGCTTATATGGGTTTAACTTTTAACTTTTAAGCTTTAATTTTTACTTTTTATTTTTAATTTTACGTTTTTAATTTAATTGGATATTAATGATTTTTTATGTATTTATGGTAATTTTGAGATAAATAGTTATAGTTGAAAGTGAATTAAATATCTTAATTTTTGTTAACTCCCTAATAAAACATGAGATATTCACAGTTGTACTTATATGAAGTATATTAAGCAAAAAATATTCTTTTATATTTTTAAGCCTTATACTACATTAATTATCTTTATTTTTTTTCATTAGAATTTAAATATTTATGTCAATTAAAAATATTTTATAGTAAGAAGTGTTTTTTACATAGTAAAATGAGAAAAAATTGCTTATTTCTCATTATTCTTATTAGCTAAGATATGTTTTTATTAGATTTTTATTTTCTAGGGTTACTTTAGTATACCATAGTTGTATGAATTAAATTTTTTATTAAAAGTTTTCAGTACATCAAGTACTGTTAATTAAAAAAGTGTCAACTTCCAGTAGTCAATCAAGAAAAAAGCTGAATTCTCACTTTACTTAGTAGTCAATCACCAGGGAGACAATTTTACCACAGTTTCTGTCACAACACCATATCAAAATCAGGCTAATGAACCCGTAGAGCGCTTAAATGACTCCCTGGTGCAGCTAATTCCCAAACTCTCTCAGAAGTACCCAAATACCACCTGGATCAAACATCTCCCCACCACTCTGCTTATCTTACAGGCTAGATTTGACTGTTGTAAAGGGTCTAGTCCAAGAGCCCAGGCCTTTGGGACTCCTGATAGACTAGCAGGGGTATAACAAGAAAAGTTATGGTATACTTTCCCAAAAATGTCCCCTTTTAACTACTCTCTCTAAGCCAATGGCGCGCAAAGGCTTGCAACATAGAGCAAGAGCAGATCAAGGGGCAACTAAGCACCTCAAAGCAAGATATGCCGTGGATGATCCTGTCTACGCCTTTAATCCCTTCTACGCAAAGCTTGAGCTCAACCACATTGGGCAATTCAAGATAGCTGCTGTCTTTAATAACCACACCTACCAGCTTGAAGACACCCAAGGAAACACTAAGACCCTCCACCATGATTGCTTATACCTCTTCTGTGCCATCCTAACACAAAATCTCTTTGTATGTACATTCTCAGACCTTCCACAGGTTTCAATCCTGGTGCTTGACAACAAGAAGAGGGCAGGGGGTGTTGCAACCAAGATTATCTCCTAATCCGCTAATGTATCTCACAATACACAGGGGGCGCTCAAAGAGTTGGGGCAAGTGCCTAAAGTCAAAGTGCAGAGATCAAAATCTCCAAATTGATGGATTTTTTGATCTCTGCACTTTTTTTCAATAAAAAAAATTTCCAAAAAATTTAATATTTTTCTTAAATTTGACTTTTTTAAAAAAAAATTACTAGTAGCTAAAATAGAAAAACCAAGTTCAAAGTGCCCAAATTGATGCAATTTAAAACATGCCTTAAATTAATTTGGCTTTTGAAATAGATCTTATTCATCCTTTTGAATATAGGGGACAAAATTGAAAGTTCAGAAATCAAAGTACAGAAGTCTCTTCAATTTAATATTTGGGGCCCCAAAATTAAAAAAATTAAAATATCACTTAATAATGATTCTATCACTATGTTAATGATCAGAAAAGCTTCAAAAACATATAATACTCAACCAAATAAGCTAAAACATATCATACAGGTTCACAATTACCTTTAAATCATTTGATTAAAATTTCAGTTATTTTATTATGTAAAAGATAGAGTGCTGAATGAAATAAATATTATATGATCACTTAGTAATTTACTGGGTGTAGTAATAGAGTGCGCAAATCAAAAAAGCTTCAAATCAAAATTCAAAACACACTGATTTAGTGCTCACCAATATATTTTAAATTATGATTGGAATTTAATATTTTATTAACTAAGCTCCAATAGGTGTTTATGATTGAAAGTGCAGAAATTAAAAGTGCATTTAAACCAAACAAACACTCTACTTTGAAAAGCCATAAATATTTAACCAATGCAAGTTTCAAGCTTAAAATTAGCCATTTAAAGGTCAAAGACTTTTTTTTAGAACATAGTAAATTTTCAAGCCTTTTGCGTTAGTTTAGAATAGATCTATAAAAGGTTTAGTAAATATTGCTAATTTTGGCAGTTTTCAAAAAATATTAAATTAATTTAATATGTTACTATGTTTCTTATATTTTTAGGGAGTGTCAAAATCAAAGTGCCAAAATCAAAACTCCCTAATTGCCTGATCAAAACCCCCTTTTTACTCCTTTCAAAAGCATCATAGAGTTAATGCCCTCAATTAAAATATTTATTGAAACTAACAAAATATAGTGAACAGCACTGTGGTGCTGGGTACCACTCCCTAGTAGTGCCTTATTTGGAATGCCTTCTTATTTGGACAAAAATAAGGGGAACTGTTGCCTTTTTTTGTTATTATCATTGGAAGGTAACCCTCCAAATTACACAGCATTGTCTTTGATTACAGGCCAATCAACGCACCTGCGGCTAGCCGCAGATGCGTCAGAGAGCAACCCATCAGAATGGGTTTTCCTATGGCAATTAGTGACCAATTGGAGCATCTGCGGCTAGCTGCAGATGCATCAATTGGAGACCCATCAAAAGAGGTTTATATATGACAATTAATGACCCATTGACGCATCTGCAGCTAGTTGCAGATGCATCAATTATTGACCCATTGCTTGTGCCAACTATGTAAATTGGTATAGTGATCTTCCGCCCCTCTTTTTTGCCAAAGTGGGAACCCTGAAAGAGAGTAGTCTGAAACCTTATTCTACCCTCTATTCCCCAGAGACAGCCCTACTATGTGCTGTGACCACCTGACCTCAGATCACATGCCAAAATGTTCATTTCTTGCCCAATCCAACCCATTTCCTTCTGAATATTCCCCAGTATGTTTCAGTCCTCCAAGAATAAGCTCATTGCCTGACAGTCTAGACCCTAGTCAGCATGACTCACTCTTTCTTTTCCCTCCTCCTCATCAAGTATAAAAAGACCCCTGGGGTCCCTAATAAACAAGAAATTATACACATACACAACAATTGACTTACACATCTTAGACTACTTTCAGAGCCCAAAAATAGAGGTTCTGTTGAATAAGAAGATAATAGTCATGTTGTGTTTCCAGTTTCACAGCTACTTTCAAACCATCCCTCCAACCCTTGAGCACCACATTTTCTGGTGCTCACTACAGGGGTATCTGCCACTGCCTGTTGCACCGCTGCCAGAGACCTCTAGTCCAGGGACCAAACCTGTGACCCCAAAACCATGGACTGCCCACACCATTCCACCTCCAACTACACTCAACGCAACGCTAGCCCACCACGCCCTGTCTGTCCAACTCTGGTACGCAGAGGCCAGGGCTGGCCCTGCAACGCTGAGCAAGTTTCAACCCCCATCAAAGTCCCTCACCCTGAGGGTCAGGCCGCCCCTAGCACAGGATCTCCCCAACTGCCTATAGAGGTTGAGGAACCTGCTGCCCCGGTCTCTGACCTTCCTTTACAAGCCCAACCTAGACCTTGCCTGTCTGTCTCTGCTCCTCAAACTGTCAAGTCCACAAGGCGGCGCCCTACCTCAATCCGCCCACAAAGCCCCTCCCCTGCCTCAGATGAGGATCCTGTAGAGGACTTCTTTGAGGTGGATTAGGAACCTCCCGCCAACCTTCCTCAGACTCCTTCCTGGTCATCTACATCAAGTGGAGACCACTGCCATCCTAGGGCTCTGTCCGGAAATCCTGCGCCCCCTCCCCAAAGATGTCAAACCCTCAAGCAAACTAGCTCCCATGCCCTGTTTGTCTCACGTATAGATCCTCTTCCTGTCCCTACTGCTCCTCAATCCTATCAGTCTGTCCCTAGTGCTCCCCCTCTACCAATGCACCAAGTTGCCCACCCTGGCCCCTCTGATGATCCCACCATATCCAATATGGAACATGTCTGCCGGTTCCTGAGCAAGAACGGGGATGTTCTCACCTCCACTGCCATAGACAACACCCGGAGGATTAAGGCATATCTGATCCAATTCAACCACCCTATGGTGACCTCACTGGTGAATTGGCTGGAGCAACAACATATCAGCAGTGAAAAAACCATCACTGCTTTGAACCAACTAAGGGACTATACTGAGTCAGCGGTAAACCCCCTTCAAGACTGTCTTCACCAGATCAGACACAAGCATGAGGTTCTGGGAGCCATGCACTAAGACACCGTGATCATTGCTTGGCAGATAACCAAAGACCACTCCACCCTCCAACAGCAAGTAGTTCAACCCTTGGTTGAAGAAGTGGCCTACCTTAGAGGTCACTCCAACCAACATGACGTAGACATCAGTGATATACGAGCTCAGCTTACGGATATCCGAGAGGCTTGCAACCGGTGGGCTAGGAACACCGCGTCTAGAGTCAACTAAGCTCAGGATGACCTAGAGGCCCTGAAGACTGACAATTGACCTACTTCAAAGTGATCTCGCGCAAACACAAGAAGACCTGGACGTTGTTGGAACTGATGGTGACGCAACCTATGCTAAGGTAGAAGTGCTACAGGCGGACCAGGTCACCTTCAAAACAGAAACTGAGGCTAACCAAACCAAGCACCTTGGTCTCATCCAACAATTGACAGCCCAACTTAAGCGCGTCCAACAGGAGCTGACCATCCTGACTCAGAAGCAGGAAGCCCTCACCTCCACTTACAACAAGGAACTCTCCTCTCTTAAGGAGAAAGACGCTAGCCTACAGCTGCTGATCTCCAACCTGACCAAAAGATTTGACTCAATGAACCTAGGAGGATCAGGTAGCAATCAACCAGGACCAACATCCGCCTCTGCCTTGGCCTCAGAAGAAGTAGTGTGTTCTGTCCTTGAGTCAGTAGAAATCACGACTGCCTTGTCCAGTACTCACCCGGTTGGAGAGACATATCAAAGTTTTCCCCGGGCTACCCAAGGGGTATCCTCCCCAATGCCAACCGTCTTCCCACCCATCCTGGACATCTTAACTCCCGGCCCCACCCCAGTACCAACTGCTGCCAATCAAACTCCCAGGGAACATCTCCCCGACACTCCATCACCAGCCCCTGCTAATGATCCTAGGGCAGACCCTGCAGCTGCACGCTGGGAGACCCCCCCCCCCCAAACCCTGGACACTCACATCCCCAGCAATACCCTTGGTGGCTTCCCCCCTCCAGGTACTCAGGCCCTAACCCGCAACCATATCCACAAGAGGGGTCTTTCTTCCAATTGAGTTACCCATATGGGGCTTACACCCCCACTGGGCCGCCGCTTCCACCTCAAGGCTATCCCAGAACTTTCTCTGGAGGACCCCCACCAGGCCAACCCTCAGGACCACCAGGGCCGCCGCCTGGTCCTCCAGGACCAGCTCTTTCTGATCCAGGCCCATCTTCATGGGACTCTTATGCAAGCTCTGGCCCTAGTCTTAAGCTAAACACCAAGTTCAAACCAGGAGGACCCATCAATATTCATGTCTTTCTCAAAGGGTTTGAGCTTATGACCAGGGACAGCCCAGAACCAGTTGCCCGCGCTAAACTATTAAATAGCCTGGACAAAACCGCCTTCTCCACTGTGGTTGCCTCTCTTAGTAGAGGGGATGGGTCTTAAAAGGAAATTAAAAATATCTTTGAAGATAACTATGGTTCCCCCAAACAGCTAGAAGACAAGAAGGCCAATTTCTTGACAATCTCACTGAAGAAAGACAAGTTGCTTCCAGAATTTGGTAGAAGATTTAGGGTTGAGGCTCAAACCCTAATGTCTATCAACTT
The DNA here is from genome assembly GCA_014839935.2 of Entomophthora muscae. Taxonomy (NCBI): domain Eukaryota; kingdom Fungi; phylum Entomophthoromycota; class Entomophthoromycetes; order Entomophthorales; family Entomophthoraceae; genus Entomophthora; species Entomophthora muscae. Next base: position 1,293,346 of record QTSX02003552.1, read on the forward strand.
CCTGACCCCCTGAGAAGCAGCAACAGCTCTTCTACATGCAATCTGCCCCTTCCCACACTTGTCTGTCTTCCATCCACAGCTGTTGACACCTACTTCAACCCAAGCAGTGCTTTGCATAGCCGCCTCCCTCCAACAACATACCTTATGCCAGGCTCCACGCCCTGTATACCCATCCCACCAGGTAATGAATGTGGTGGAGGATTATGAAGAGGACAATGACGGAGTTCTCTATGAGGAAAGGCACCCCATGGAAGAACGAGAATGTTTTAAGTGTGGACAGAAAGGACACTTTGCAAGGAACTGCCCACACCGCCAACTAGATGTGAAAGAAGAGCCTGCTGACTCAAAACCCAGTGTGCACGCCTTGCCCAACACATTGCAAGAGGATAGTGCCTTGGAAGGGCCAAAAAACTACTAAGCAGAGCACACAGGACCAGTGTGTCTCTGCCTAGTAAAAAGGTCCCTCCCGATCTCCCTAGCCTTGACTCATTATTAATGGCCGTGGCTAATCACACACACACAAAAGCCTCAACCCACAAGGAAGTACCCCCCATGAAATAAACTCCTTGAAGGTTGATCCCGCCTTGCCATACATCCTTCAGGCCCAGAACCTCCAGAAAACTCACCCTATCATCAGCAATATAACCAAAGTCCTTTCAAAAACTGTGATCACTACTCTGTTGAGTGATATTATCCACATCCTTCCCACTCTACAGAAAGCCATCAACAAGCTAGAAAAGGGACCCCCCTGGTCTGTCAGGTAGAAGGCGGAAATGGCCTCTCGGTTGGTTCAAGCACATGGGTGCAAACTGAGGTATTTGGCATCCCACTCTGTGCTGTCCTGGATAGTGGTGCACCGGCCTTAATCCTATCCTCCCAATTAACCTGTAGGCTTTGCTTCCCCCCAGACTTTGAGTGCAGTAGAGCCTTTGGTACAGCAGGCAACAATCCCACCAGATCCAAAGGCGCATACTCATCAGTCTCTTTGAAGTTTGGGGATACTGTAGTCACCTGCCCAGCCATAGTCTTGGAAGCCAAGAACTACAACATATTGATTGGTTCCTCCTTTATGGACCAATTTTGACCACCATAAATCATAAGACTGGCATGTTTCACCTCCTAGGCCAGGAATTCCCCCTCCTGACACCAGATGGCTGGCCTAGAGTCCCTCCTGAAGGCATGAACCCTAGAGGATGCATCCTGCTGACCTGTCCATCTGGGATGATAGGGGTCCCCTATGAAACCACCTTGACTCAAATAAGCAAGCTGTCAAACACTGTTTGCTACAATGACCCTATACTTATTCAATCAAAGGACAGTGTAAGTATCCCCCTTAAATCCCAAGCCATCATAGGAACAGGTATCAAGCTATGCATACCTAAAGGGTTGCATGGGGAAATATTGGCACTAGGTTTCCCACGTCCCAGGTTGCCCACAGTTGCGACCCACCTTATCCCAGGAGAGACCACTGATGATCTCAATATCCTGGTGGCCAACCCTCACTCCTCTACCCTAGAAATTGGTTGCAACTCTGGGGTAGCCTTCTTAAAAATTGCCTCAAATAAATCTATCTCCTCTGCCTATTCCATTGGATTGCTGTATGAGCTAGGATTACCAGACCCTGGTCATGGCCTAATAACACTCATCCTACAAGACAAACAAATTGGGGACATAGACTCACAACAGAAGGAACAGTTTCTGGAGCTCATCAAGAAGTACAAGCACCTCTTTGCCAACTCTGACGCCAAGCTGGGCTGTGCCAATAACTGCTTCCATAAAGTCAACACAGGGGAAGCACAGCCCCTATTCCAGACCGCGTACCAACAATCCCCTGTGGCTAATTGGATAATCCAACAGGAAGTTGACATATTATTGGAAGGAGGTCTTTTAGTACCATCCAATAGTCCCTGGGCCAGTCCTTTGCTCCTGGTAAAAAAGAAAGATGGGACCAATCAAGTGGTAATTGACTACAGGAAGTTGAACACCATCTCCAAGAAAGACAGATATCCCTTACCTCAGATCAATGACACCCTGGACAAGCTGGGAGGCACGCAGTTCTTCTTGGCCATGGATCTTGTAGCAGGCTACTGGCAGATACCTATGGAAGTTGAATATCAGGAGAAATGCGCCATTGTGACTGCAGATGGTCTGTACCAACCAACCTGGATGCCGCAAGGGCTAGCCAACGCCCCAGCCACCTTTCAAAGACTTATGGACACCACCTTCCGCGACCTAAAGTCCATATGTGTCCTTGTATATTTGGATGACATCAACATGTATTTGAAAAGCTTTGAGGATCATCTTAGAGACCTAGAGCAGGTCTTCATCAGGCTAGACAAAATAGGGATGAAACTCAAGCCAAAAAAGTGTCAATTCTTTAAGGAAAACCTTGAGTTCCTAGGCCATGTCATCAATAAGAAAGCCATTGCCCCTATCCCAGCCAAGATAACAGCTATCTCCAAACTTGCTGCCCCCATCACTGTCAAAGACCTACAATGCTTCCTTGGCATGGTTGGTTACTATTGCCATTTTATAGAAGCATTTGCCAATCTGGCCCAACCCCTTTTTTGCCTCCTAAAAAAGTATGTAGAATTTATATGGGACCACAATTGCCAAATTGGGTTTGTAGCGCTCAAGCAAGCTTTGGTAGAATCCCCAGTCTTGGCATATCCCAACTTCTCTAAGGAGTTCATTCTGTACACAGATGCCATCTTAGTAGCCGTAGGAGTGGTCTTTGCCCAATTTGATGATGAAGGCCACAATCACCCTGTTAAATATTTCTCTAGAACCCTGAATGTCCACAAACAAAACTACTCAGTAACTGAACAAGAGTGCCTAGCAGTCCTATATGGTATTGAAGAGTGCCGCCCCTACCTGTATGGGTCCCATTTCAAAGTTGTGACTGGTCATTCCTCCCTGAAGTGGCTAGCTAACTTAAAGGACCCCAAAGGGAGATTGGCTTGTTGGGCAGTAAAATTGCAGGCATATGACTATGAACTTTTACATTGCCCTGGAGCCAAGCACGCCAATGCTGATGGATTATCTAGACTTCCACTAGTAGCAGCCCTTGCCCCCAAAGGAGACGCCCTGTTTGATCTCATTCCTTTTCCCTCCAAATGAGACAATATTCCTCCTGAGGCTCAGAAAACCCTAGCCAAGCTTGCTCATAACACCATGATTAGAGACAGCTGTCTATATAAGGAAGTCAAGGGACATCAACTGCCATATATTTGCCCTTCTTGGCGGCTAGCTATATTACAACAATTTCATAACCTAGCCACCGGGCACGCAGGCAAAAAATGCATGATGGCAACACTTGCATCACATTGTTATTGGGAAGGTATGTACACTGATGTATTAGAATATTGTTGAAGCTGCATGACTTGCTCCAAGTATTGCCCCCTACCCAAGGCCACTAGCTATAGACTGCATCCCCCTACCCACGCGTTTCATATGGTTAGTATTGATGTGGTAGGACCAGTAGGCCCAAATAAGACTAGTTGTGGGAATAGATATCTTATTGTAGCCATTGACCATTTCAGAAAATGGATTGAAGCCAAGGCTATTCCTGCTCCTACAACCAAGCACACTGCCCAATTTTTTCTATCAAATATCATTGCCAATCATAGCTGTCCACACACCATTTTGACAGATAATGGAACCAACTTCACTAGCAAACTTCTGTCTGAATTAAACAAGGCCATGGGAAATAAGGACGCAAAATCTACTCTGTATCACCCAGAGACAAATGGCTCTGTTGAACGAGTTAACGGCACCCTTAAGACTATCCTTAAAAACTTATGTTAGATTTAGGCTTGTCTTGGGATACTTTAGTCCCTTTGGCACTTATGGTGTACCAAGTAACTAATCATACCGCTACTGGTTGTTTCCCTTTCCAGATGGTTTATGGGCAACAACCCTCCCTACCAGGTCTCTTGACAACTTATCAGTTAGATCCAGGAAGATCCCCTGATGACCACTTGAGAGCCTTCACCAAAGGATTAATAACTCTTCATCATGAAGCATATAACACTATGGGGACAAATTGGCATGCCGCGTTTGCCTGCAACATAAAGCATTGTCCCAAGCTAGCATCTTTTGAGATTAGTCAACATGTACTTGTCTCCAGGGCTCATACTTCTGGACGTCCCCACAAGCTCATTCCTATATTATCAGGCCCATTTGTGGTAATTGAGAAAATTAGTTTTGATGCATACACAGTTCAACATATTGGCTCCAGTCAAACTTATCAGAGAGTGCACGCCAAGTTTATGAAAGCAGCCCCTGTAGTTGACAAGGAGTCCCCTTGCCCCTTGTCAACTTCTACCTACATGGGCACCCCTCAGTAAGGCCATGCGGTCCTACATAACCTCTGCCGGCCTTGCTATTATCTCTTCTATATAGGGTAGCAGAGGAAACAATACATAGGGATATAGAAAAATTAATGAAGCAAGGTATCCTACTATCCCTTCATAGGATCAGGCTGAAGAGACCAATTATTGGTATAGCCTGCATAAATAAAAAGGGATTAATCCCAGAAAGAAATATATATATAAAGTAAATACGGAATAAGCAAAAAGGTTTATTCTTGCAGTGGATGAGGAGTCATGAACCCCATATAGTGGTTAGTGACCTTAGCGGCCACAAAGAAAGGGAACATGTGATTGTTGTCATAGGCTGCCACGCGGTTGCTGATTGGAGCCTGTAGCATCCAATTATACATACAGCATTACTCAGGAGGATGGTGGCTGGTGTAGATGGCTGCCAAAATAAGCACATCTTGAATCATATACTCGTATGATTCAAACCCCTTTGCTGGGCGACCCGTGGACAGCTGGGCGCGCATGCCGTTGATGGCAGTGGCCACCTTCTTGCGCAACAGGTTTGTGCAATTTGATAGGTTAAAGGATAGGCCCAGAGTAATGAGCACTTGTACCCGCTGGTGATACAAGTTAGGGTCCAACTCCCCAACACGGTTGGCAAACAGGCGGTACCGCCAGCTCTGAGAAGCCCCATCAAACCCGTGGTACAAAAGGATGGGGCAAACATCATGTTTGACACCCCAAGTCTCCACCGCCAAGATCAGGGCGTTTTGGGCAAAGGTGAAGTCCACCATCTTGCAGGGACAAGTTGCAATCAGTCAGGTGAATTTGGTCAAGGTGAAAGAAAGGGCATGCTGGGTGTCAACGGCCATAGCGTTCTCCACCAAGTGACCTACCCAGGCGGTAACAGGCCTAGCCACCTGACATCCCAGCCCAAGCAGGGCAATGTTGATAAGGTTTGACAAGGAAGGAAGGCGTCCCACCAGAGGCACACACGTGTAGGCATTTACTGAGGAGTTCCAGAACCACACTGAATCCTTGTTTTGGACTAGCTCCAGGATCTGTGCCATGGGCTCAACCTGAAGGGCGGCCCTAACCTCCCGGTAGTCATTTTCAGACTGTTTGTCCAGCCAGACTGCATTGGTAGCCATCTGGCTGTAGGGACCAAGTACTTGCTTGGAGCAATCAGGCGCATGATGGGTGATAGTCACATTATCCAGCCCCATATCAGCAAAAGTTTCTTTGTTGGCCACTCAAGGGACCAGGGTGTTCTCAACGGGGTTGTCTGCACCCAGACAATTGGCTGCTGCCAGAGCTAAACGCCGCTGCTCATCAATAAGAGCCTCGGAAGCTGCCTGCACAGCAGCTGCATCACAAGAAGCCTGGGTCATTATATCCCACAAAGTTTGTTCATTGTTGGTTGTTAGGGGCGCCTCCTCCCCGTGGGCCAGGTTGCAAAGACGTTGGCGCTGAGTGGCCAGAGAATCAGGGCAACTTGGGGGCTGCAATCCTTAGGGTCAAGATGTGAACTTGATTCCTCCTGAGCCTCAGGCCCTGAAGGCTTGGGCGTGTTGGTCTTGGCAGTTTTGAACTGGTCATCCTCCTTGTCTAGTTGAAGGTAGCAACGCCCCTTGGCAGCGTGCACCCAACTGGGCGCAATGGCAAAGGCCACAGATGTCAATGGGGCCCGTACAATTTTGCAGTCTTCCTCTGGGAGGTCCTCTAAGATGTGTTCTTCCCGTTCTATTGAGGAGCCCATTCCCTGTTCAAAGGCCTCAAGCTTGGCTTGACAAAGAGCAGATAAAGCGGCCTGTAGTGAGGCAGACAATTCACAGACGTGGCGGGTGGCAGAAGATAATGACATTTTTTAACTAAGGAAAACCATTCAGGACGCCTCTATTTATACCTGATTTTACCCAATTAATTTGGCTTGATGATCATTGGGTATTCATCATGACTCACTCCTCTAAGTCTATTCACCAAACATCATTAGGTCTCTTGACGTTTGATTGGCTGTTTTAAATTGGTTTCAGGTGTGCATCCACTTACCATTATGAGGGCCTCAAATTTCCTTTTTTGGATGGAGCCCCATCCTGATCCGGGGGTATGTGGTGCTGGGTGCCACTCCCTAGTAGTGCCTTATTTGGAATACCTTCTTATCTGGACAAAAATAAGGGGAACTGCTGCCCTTTTTTGTTATTGCCATCAGAAGGTAACCCTCCAAATTACACAGTGTTGTCTTCAATTACAGGCCAATTGACGCACCTGCGTCTAGCTGCAGATGCGTTGGAGAGCAACCCATTGGAATGGGTTTTCCTATAGCAATTAGTGACCAATCAGAGCATCTGCAGCTACCTGCAGATGCATCAATTGGTGACCCATCAAAAGAGGTTTACATATGACAATTAATGACCCATTGACGCATCTGCAGCTAGTTGCAGATGCATCAATTATTGACCCATTGCTTGTGCCCACTATGTAAATTGATATAGTGATCTTCCGCCCCTCTTTTTGCCAAAGTGGGAACCCTGAAAGAGAGTAGCCTGAAACCTTATTCTACCCTCTATTCCCCAGAGACGGCCCTACTATGTGTTGCAACCACCTGACCTCAGATCACATGCCAAAATGTTCATTTCTTGCCCAATCCAACCCATTTCCTTCTGAATATTCCTCAGTATGTTTCAGTCCTCCAAGAATAAGCTCATTGCCTGACAGTCTAGACCCTAGTCAGCATGACTCACCCTTTCTTTTCCCTCCTCCTCATCAAGTATAAAAAGACCCCCTAGGACCCTAATAAACAAGAAATTATACACATATACAACAATAGACTTACACATCTTAGACTACTTGCAGAGCCCAAAAATAGAGGTTCTGTTGAGTAAGAAGATAATGGTCCTGTTGTGTTTTCAGTTGCTCAGCTACTCCCAAACCATCCCTCCAACCCTTGAGCACCACAAGCACTCTGGCTTTCAGATTCTGCTTAAAAAATGTATTTTTATTAATAATTTATATTATTTTTACTAACCAAAAAATACTAACTTTGAGCTATCTAGATGTCCCCTAAGTCAACTCCCATCAACCCAAAGAAGGCCACCCCTTCCAGATCCAATAAGCCTGGCCCCAAGACCATCAAGAAGATTACCAAAAAGGCCGCCAAGAAAACTCCTGAGCCCTTCCCCTCTCCAGAAGAGGAGCCTTCTGAAGAGGAACCTACCCCCAGCCCCTTCAAGAGCCCAACTGGGTACAAGTTTGTCTACAGTAAGGCTGATGAAGAGGAGACGCCTCCCCAAATCTCAGAAGAAGAACATGAAGACCTGTATAACTCTGGAGATGCTACACCAACTGAGGATGGTTTTGAGACCTGGGATATCCTGAAAGTACAAAATATTTGCAACTATGAAGAGGAGTTCTGACTGCCAGATGTCCTACCCATCTCCTTCCCAATAATGTCCTCTAAGGGCAATGATGGGCTCTACCATGATGGGTTTATGTTTAAGTGTAATGATGAGCAGAAGCACTTGGTGCTTCATCATTACAAGTGTGAGGGGCCTGCTTGCCCCGCCCGTCTGACTACAACTGGGTTTACCCAGTTTAAGAAGCTGAACAATCAGCACATCTGCCTGGAACCAACTGGGGTATATCAGCGCCTAATAAAGTGGTACCTGCGCCAGAGGCAGCCTTTTAACAGGGGCCTTACCTCCCAGGAGATAGTCACTAGGGCTATTCACAACTTGACCAGCTTTCAAAAGATAGCAGTTGGTACTTTTGGATCCCTTCAGAAGTATGTCAGTGATAATTTCCAGAAGTCTGACAATGTGGGCAGAAGTGCCACCTCCCTCCTGGAACTGGATATACCCAATGAGCTCAGAGTAACCTCCAAAGATGAACAGTTTTCCTTCATGATGATGGTCCTGATGAGCATAAAAGAACCATCTTATATGCCACCCAGGAGAACCTTAAGAGATTGATGACAGCCAATATCTGGTTGTCTGATGGGACCTTCTCATCATGCCCTAAGATCTTTTCCCAGCTTTGGTGCATCCATGAGAAGTATGGTGATAAGGTTTTACCAATGGTTTACTTTCTGATGTCAGGACAAAATGAGGATGATTATACTCATACCTTGGAGATTCTAAAGGGGAAGTTGGATCTCCTTCCCCCTACTGATGCCCCCACTTCTACCCCCAAGAGGAAGAAGTCTAAAACCCCAAGCCAACCTTATGATGAGAAAACATCAGAGCCTTACCATACCCATTTCCTTGTTGACTTTGAGCCTCCTCAAGCCAACACCTTTAAAAAGGTATTTAAGAGCAAGCCTCATGGTTGCTTCTTTCACTTCAGACAATGCCTCAGAAGAAAGCTGCAGAGCTTTACTGAGCTCAACAGACTGGTTACCAGATCCACTTCCCAGGAGCCCAAGGTGGCCTTCAACTCCTTTTCTGCCATTGCCTTGGTGAGAAAAGAGGACTCTAGAAAGATTTATGAGGCATTCAAGGATACCAAGTATATGGAGGACAATGCTACTCTATTTGCTCCATTTATTGATTTCTTTGAACGCCAATGGATTGGAAAACTTGAAACCAGACGCCATGGAAGAAAGGAAAACAATATTGAATGGAACCAGTTCAAGTTTTTTAAGAATAAGACCATGAAGACTAATTCCTCCCTGTAAAGCTAGCACAACAAGTTTGCTAACTGTGTTAGGGTGAAGAAACCCAAGTTTAATGTACTGATCAACAAGCTCAAAGTTGAACAAGCAACCAATGAAACTCTTTACCAGAAGTTTTTAGATGGACGCCAAAGTGTTTCCCAGAGCAACAAGGATCTTAACAGCTTTGAGATAGTCACAAAAAACTCCCTACTTCCCTATAACTCCTCCCACTGGCTCACTCATCTTGAGAACATTGCAAAAGTTCTTTAATAATCCAAATAAAATCTTGCATTGCTTTTACTTTCTTTTTATTTTATGTTGTGATATAAAGATCTACCATTCAAATACATTTAAAAGCAGTTTTTTGTTTAATTTTGTATTTTATATTTGATTGAATACAATTACATATAAATTATAGTCTAATTTTTTTGAAATTAAAATAAACTTTCTTTTAAAAACAGTAACTTTAAGCATATTTTTATTATCTAGCATGTACTTTTTATTGCAGAAATAAATTTCTTGGAGTCTTTTTAGTTGATTTAATATTTTAAAATATATAGTTTTATATTAAGAACTGTATTTTATTTGGCTTCAAAGTTAAATTCTGTAAAATCAATTTTTGCACTTTGATCTTTGATATTTCTGATTTTTACACCCTACATAGTGTTTTGATTTCTGCGCTTTTTGGGGGTCTCATTTTTGATTTCTGCACTTTCAACCTTAGGAACTTTGAATTTAGGCACTTGCCCAAGAGTTGCCCCATGAAGTATCTAATAATATGTATATATATTACTGTAATGTTGAATTGTGGGCACCATATTCTAAATAAGAGCATTGCAAATTTGACTAGCTGATCCCTGCACAAGTCATTTCATAGTCCAAACCTTATATCAAACCTGCCACTGTGTCACCCCCTGGTGGACTTGTGGCTTCTCCATATGGCATATTAATCATAATGTTCTTCAATAATGATATATTATTACTATTTTTGTCTTTTCTATTGGACTTTTTTCTTTCCCAATCAAATACTGAACTATTATTGGTTTAGTTGGAACATAATAAGGGTACCACTATTGTGAGAACCCTTAATTATTTGATACAACTCAATGCCAAGAAGACCAAGAAGTGCCACCATAAAATAGGCCGCAGCACAAACAGATTCACATCCTAATACATCATCTTTAGCATCTTTGGGCACATAGATGTAAGCATTGTGCATGAAGGACACAAATAATGATTCATTAATATAGTAAAATTTTATTGTGTCCATGTTTTTTAGTCCAGTGTACGTCTTGGTGTATTTATAAAGAGTCTTGATATTCATTCAGCTTTTTCAGTTTTATGGAAACGCCCCAAGTTTTTCCAAGAGAGCCTCAATTCTCTTATCACACAATTTTAAAATGGAATTGAGGCCTCAATTTCAAAAACAGATTTGACCATGGACATTATATTTGCCAGTTAAAGATGACAGTTTTGTGCATTCCACTGTTTTATTGCCAAGATATGTTTATTTTTGGGATGGTTGACTTGTGTATGAGCTTTTATGCAAGGGGAATAGTGTTGTAACCAAATTTTCAGACTCACCTGCTAGCGTATCTTACAATACACAGGGGGCGCTCAATGAGCCGCCCCTTGACGTATCTAATGTTGTGTATTAATCTGATGGCAATATCAAATGGCAGGTAATTCATCCTAATTAGGAGAACTACCAATTTGACTTGCTGATCCTGCACAAGTTAATCCTTGGCTTCAAACCTTACATGGAACTTCCCACTATGCCACCCCCCTTGTGGCCTTGTGGCTTTCCCCATATAGTATATTAATCACAATATTCTACAATTAACAATACATTATTCTTATTAACTGTCCTTTCTATTGGACTGTTGTCTTCCCCAATTCTAAATACTGAATCCTCATTGATTCAGTTGCAACAGTGGTAGCAGCATTAGGTTTAAAACTTGCCTAAAACAAAATTCTCCCCAAGAAAGGACGGAGTACGGGCCGTATGGCTACTCCCCAACAAGAGAGCTTCCTGACAATCCCCAAGGGGGACATCCCCAATGGGTACGTCATCTATCAAGACCAGCTAGTTCTCACCAGCGTGTATAATTGGCTCTGCCTCAGGCAGGGTGACGCCAGTGTCACCCTGCCCCAGTAAGAATTGTCCCAGCGCCTGCTAAACCTTCATCTAGAATCCTTTGCTGGTGACATTGAGGGGGCCAACATTGTCAGTTGGCTCCAATCTACTGAAACCTGCTCTGCATCTGTCAGGTCCCTGAGCCCATGTGGGCTGGCACTGCATCTGGCTGCCTCACAGGGCCCGCCACTGTGTGGTTCACTTACTGGGCCAGCCAGGAACTTGACGTTACCTGGGCAGCATTTCAAGACGCTGCCAAGTCCTGCTACAGCAAAACCTTCTCCCCCATTGTTGTGGGAACTCCTCTTCTAGCAATAAAACAAACTGGTTCTGTTCCTAAGTACCTTGCTGCCTGGCAACAAGCTCTTGCTGCCGCCCCCAAAGCCGTGACTGACAGAAATGCAATGCTACTCACTCTCATCATCAATGGGTTAAAACCCCATATCTGCAAGTGGGTCCCCGTAGGTTGTTGCACCTCCATTGACAACTGCTATAAGGCCATTGTGGAGGCTAACAACCAGGCCTCAATGGGCTTCCGCCGTACCAGTGACGCTTCATCCCAACCACGTACCACACCTGGTAGTGGCCACAATCAAGTAGGCCGCCGCCAACCCCGTCAGCAGGATAATGGGACTAAACGCCCCCGTGAGGGGGGAGCTTCAGCTAGCGCAGATCAAGAATCAGGGAAAAGCCTGGGGGTTGTAGCAACAAGAGGCCTTGCAACCCCACCTGACCCATCCTCTCAATCCCTGCTTGCAAAAAATCCATGCAACTACAACCTTCATGAAGTCAAAACCCTGGACGTCTTTCAAGTCCACAGTGACAACCCTGTATTGTAAGCAAGCCACTCCCCAAATAAAGTAACACACTTGTCCTATCCCTTCTGTTTCTGTGGGAACACCCACATATTACTGGTAGATACCGGGACCAACCACACTAGGGTGGACCAGGTGTTTGCTGACTCTCAGCAATTAGACCAAGAGCCCAGCAGGTTCAAAGAAGTACAAGTAGCTGACTCCCACAGAGTTTCCATCACCCACAATATGGTACCCTTCTCTGTGAGAATGAGGAACATCCAGGTTAAGCTCTCTGGGCTAATCATGGCAGAGCTCAGCCACAACATAATTGCTGGTCTCAACTGGCTTCATCACAACTGTCCCTACATTAATTGGGATACCTCTGTCATCACCCTCAACCAAAATGGGGTGGGATCCCAAATTTACCCTGTGAAAATGAGCAAGTTACTCCATGATACTGTGTTTTTCAGAATAACAGAGATAGACTCATACAATTTCAAGGGGGGAAACTAGACTTTAACCAATGCTCAGTCAAAGTTATCTGCGCTGAATCATCTGTGGTCCCTCCCTTGATCTCCTCACCACCACCTGCGCTTGCTGCACTCCTCAAGGAGTACAAGGATGTATTCAGTGAGATAGTTGAACTACTACCTCCTCCCCGGGAGATCCAACACGCTGTACAACTTCAAGGGTCGTTACCTAAAGCACAACCATTATACTGTCTCACACCAAAGGAAGATGAAACCCTCCTCAAGCACCTTGTGAATGCGCTTGACAAGGGCTTCATTTGCCCCTTACTCTCTCCATACAGGGGGGCTGTCTTCTTTGTAGATAAGAAAGACAGGTCTCTTTGCCTGGTCACAGACTACCACTCCCTAAATGAGATGACGGTTAAGAACAGGTACCCCCTGCTGCTAATTGACAACCTGTTTGATACACTCACAGGTGCAAAGGTCTTTAACAAGATTGATCTCACTGCAGGGTACAACCAGGTCCGCATAGCACCAGGGAATGAGGCAAAAACTGCCTTCTGCATACGCTACAGTTGTTTGAGTGCCGTGTCATCAACTTTGTAATGACCAACACTCCCTCCACCTTTGCCATGTTGATGAACAAAGCATTTGAGGACCTGATTGGAAAATTTGTGGTTGTTTACCTTGACAACATTATTGTCTTCAGTCAAGACCAGACCAAACCAAACACCTCCAAAACCTCTGTGCTGTCCTCAACACCCTTCAGAAACACCAGCTAAAAGCTAAACCCTCCAAATGTGAGTTTCTCAAGTCCAAGCTGTTATTTCTTAGACACACCATCTCTGCTCAAGGGATAAAGCCCAACCCTGCCAAAATCAAGGCAATCACCAGCATGCCGCCCCCCACTGATGTGGGCCAGGTGTGGACATTCCTAGACATGGTTGCCTACGTGCTCAAGTTCATTCACAATTGCAGGGAACTAATTGCACCTCCCACTGAGCTCCTCAATACCAAACAGTGCTTCCATTGGACCCCTGTCAGAGATTGAGCCTTTGAGACGTTGAATAAAAGGCTCACAACAGCATCAGAACTGCAGTTCCCCAATTGAAACCGTCAGTACAAACTTGAGACTGATGCCTCTGACAGGGCCATAAGGGGTGTGCTAAGGGTAGAAACTGATGATGGTGTCTTCCTCCCCATGGCATATGAGTCCAGGAAACTTACTGACTTGGAACAATGCTACCCCATCCATGATAAGGAATTGGCAGCCATTATACACTGTGTTGAGAAGTGGCGCTGTTACCTGAAAGGAGCTAGCTTCCCATCCCGTGTTTTGACGGACCACAAGTTGCTCCAGTACTTCAACACGCAGTCCCACTTGACACAATGCCAAGCAGGATGGGTTGAGTGTCTATCTCCCTACAGTTATGCATCAACTACAAGCCTAGAAAGGAACTTGTCACAGCTGACGCTCTCTTGCAACTCTATGTAGTGTCCATCACTGGGGACAATGGTTTGGATCCAGATTGGCCCATGCTTTATCTCTGCCCTGAGGCAACTCACTATGAGGGCCTTAACTTGGTAACCATCTCCAAGTTGAAGGACAACAAAAGTCAGTTCACCACCAATGCTGGTAATGTCTGCTGTCGGGCAGAGACTGGTGTAAAGACGCCTTACATTCCCACCACGCAACAAGGGGACACAATACTGCACTACCACCAAACTCTGGGTCACATAGAGGGCGTAACCTCTTCAAGATCATGAAACAGAAGGTTTGGTGGCCGCGCATGCGTCAAGACATCTTGGACCTCCTCAAAACATGCGTGTTGTGCAAAAAGAACACGTCCAAACCTGTACCACCCCAAGTCTGTCCTTCCCATCAAGGCCATGGAACCCTTTGAGCAGTGGGCCCTCAATATTGTGGGGCCACTCTCTAAAGACAGACTGGGAAAGAAGTACATTATCACTGCCATCAACTACTTCACTTGCTGGCCAGTGGCCTGGGCAACAACCAACCACACTGCCACCACCATTACCCGCTTTATTGGCAAGGAAATTGTAGCCCACTTTGGGTGGCCCAAACGTCTCATCACAGATGGCGGACTGAACTTGTTGGGTATGTCATGAAGGCATACTGTGCTAAGAACGCACTCCAATGTATAGTTACAACCCCCTATTATCCTCAAGCTAATGGAGGTATGGAACAGTTAAATGGCTCACTGGTTCAACTGATTGCCAAGCTGTCACAAGAGCACCCTAACACTGCATGGACTGAACACCTGCCCACCTCTCTACTTATCTTACAAGCAAGAATCAATAAGGGCACAGGGTTCAGCCCCAGTACCCTGGCCTTTGGAACACCTGACAGTCTGACCGGGGTTGGACAGGGAAAGCTATGGTCCAAGGCTCCTGAAAAGCCTCCCCAAGTAACAACCCCATCCCTAGACCAATGGTGTGCCAAATCCCAGGAAATCAAACACAAACGGATTGCAGGGGGAACAAAGCACCTCAAAGCTAGATATGCCGTAGGTGACCCCATCTACACCCTCAATCCCATATCTGCCAAGTTGGAACCCAACCACCTAGGGCCCTTAAAGATAGCTGCAGTCTATGACAATCACACTTATCAACTTGAAGATGCCCAAGGAAACACCAAGAAGCTTCACCATGATTGCTTACGCCCCTGCTGTGTTATCCCCACACAAAAGTTGTTTGTGCAGACCTTCCCAGACTTTCTGCAGACTCCAGTCTTGGTGTCTGACAACAAGCAGGGGGCAAGGAGGGTGTTGCAACCAAGTTTCCAGACTTGCCTGCTAACATATCTTACAATACACAGGGGGCGCACAATGAGCCGTCCCTTGACGTATCTAATGTTGTGTATTAATCTGATGGCAATATCAAATGGCAGGTAATTAATCCTAATTAGGAGCACTACCAATTTGACTTGCTGATCCTGCACAAGTTATTCCTTGGCTTCAAACCTTACATGGAACTTCCCACTATGCCACCCCCCTTGTGGCCTTGTGGCTTTCCCCATATAGTATATTAATCACAATATTCTATAATAAACAATACCTTATTCTTATTACTCAGTCCTTTCTATTGGACTGTTGTCTTCCCCAATTCCAAGTACTGAATCCTCATTGGTTCAGTTGCATCAATAGTACCAGTTTTCAGGAAAATACTATAAAGCCTATTTACTAATTTTCCAATAAATTGATAGTTGCTGCAGCCTCTTTATATTCACAAGTACCTGTGATAAGCTTAATTATTGTCTTCACTTTGAGTCTGAAATCACCTCATGCTTTAGTTTTTTGCTTGTAGGCAACAGTTCATTAGGTTTTTTCAAGACACAGGGCACATGCACCTGACTTTAAAACACAGTAATATTTTTAATCACCTGCTGCCTTGTTACAGTTTGATAATACTGTGGCTCTTTGATATTTTTTTGCCCTTCATGGTCACTCACATAAGACTCATAGATGATACAGTAGTTTTAAAATCTATGGCAACAAGCAAAAATACTTAAGATTTAAAAAAATGATTTCAGATTTAAACAAAATCCATCTCTCAGGTTAAAATATACACTCTGTTAACAGGGTTTACTGGCGTTAATGGGCAAAATAGGTCAACACAGCAACAAAGTACTCACACACAAAGAAAAATCATTCAAAATATAATCTGAAATATATGGATTCACAAATAAAATAGTGTGAGTTGACTTTTGGTGTACATATGTCTACTATGTGAATCGGTGACAAAATACACCCAAGCAAGGTGTGCCAAAACTCAATCCAAAAACAAAACACAATAGCAACTCACAATGTAAACAAAATCACTCACACAGTTTGTGCAATGGATTGTAATCAAGAATGATACCAAGGCATCTAAAATAAGACACATGATCTGAAACATAAATTTTAAAAATATTGTGTTGGGTGTTTGAATTTGGCAGTAAAATCTGGGAAAATGGGTGGAAATTATTTTGGGTATTCAAAAATGGGTATTGTAAACCAGAAATAACTAATTAAGAAATAAAAAATCTATAATTGGTATATTGGGTGGGGAAAAATATTAATTAAATATCCATATTCAGATAAAAGCAAAAATTAAAATTAGGGAGTAACTTAATTGAAATTTATTTAATATTTTATTAAATTTTAAAATGGAAGGAACACAACAACAGAGTACTAATACACCCATTGTGTGCTGCAGTTGCAGTTGCCCCGCGGGTCAAAGAATAGAGTTAGTGCAACCCAAGTGCCTACTCAAGGAGGAGACAGGAGAGGAGAGTTCCATAGTGATGCTGCACTGACACAGCTGGTTCAAGGAGCACAAGCTGCTAGGGTGCAGAGCATAAACCCTTGGGTCCCAAAACTTACCCAGAAGCCTACCAAGGTTACCACTACCAAAACAGTTAGAAACAAGGAGGTAGAACTTACTTTTTATGTGTTTGACATTGTATACCGGCAAGAGTTGGTCCCGTCAGCCATGCTGGAGAAGGTGAAGCCTGTACTTGATACTAGCTACAAGCCCTATGTCAGTGATGGCAATCAGGAGGATGACAAGGAGCCCCAATTCTATCAAACTGATGAGGGACAGCTGGTGTTAAAAAAGGTTGCAGCCTTCTACAACAAGGTGCCTATGCCCTGTGTTGTGCCCAATGCCAACAAGTCAATCCCCACTGCTAAAAAGCCCGCCCAGAAGCACATCCCCAACATTAAGTGCATCATTCTTCTCCGGCTCATGCGGGAATCTGGTGATTACAAGGCGGCCACAGCCATTGTTGGGGTGGATCCCAAGTACGCCTCAAAGACCTTCAACAAGTTCCTTAACCCAGGTTGGGTCCTTGCCGCGGAGAAATCCTTACGTGTGTTGACCATGCTCACAAAGGAGCACAAATGGGCAATCCGCCAGTGGATCACCTGGGACTGCCATCTTGAACTGGTAAATATCCAGGCCATGGTCAAGTCTGCTTTTGGGGTTGAGGCTTTGATTTCCTTTTACTATCATCTGGTCAAGGGAATGTGATTTTCCTGGAAAAAACTCGGGGTATCCCCATACAATTGGAACAGCCCAGCCAATATTGAGACCCGGAGAAAATACGCAGAGGCGTACACTGCCCTAAAAGCCAAGGAGACAGTCAAATTTTACTACATTGACAAATCAGCATTTGCCTTGTCAATGCACAATGAGTATGGGTATGTCCCCAGAGGCTCCAATGACGGGGTGGCTTGGCGTGCTGCAGTCCGCGCCACAGCCTATTTGATGGTGACTCTCCTCAGTCCAAAGGGGGTTGAGCTCTACCAAATGATACTAGGCTCCCACAATAGCCGGAACTTCCTATCATTTCTCCAATTGGTCCAGGAGCACCTGAGGCGCATGAGCCTGGGCTTCACCAACGTACTTGTATTGGACAACGTTGGTCTCCATAAGGTGGCAGATATTCTTGAAGAATTTCCATCAATTGATACCAGTATTGCAGTGGGCCCCCAGCAATTGGCCAAGGCAAATTTGCGCCTTCTCTTCCTCCCCACCTATTTGCCCTTTCTAAATCCCATTGAGGAAGTCTTTGGGTGGCTCAAGTGAGTTGTCAAGCAAGGAACCCCAACAGGGACCAAGGACCTTTTTGATTTGCTGCAGGCCGGGATCCATACCCTCCCAGCTGAGACTGTGGCCAAATTCTATGGCCATGCTAATTTGTTCATCCCTGTGTGTCTAGCCAAACAGCCAATCAATTAAAGGCTTAGTGTGTCCAACTTTTTTTATATTCTCTTATTTGCTATTCAAGATTTATTAATTATCATTTTATATTTAGATGTTTCCACACATGCAATCATATTCAGTAGGACAATCAATAAAGGTTAGTAATTTATTTATTTATAATCATTTTTTATTGTGCCGTCTAAGGGTATCCCAAACGCTTGATACTGGATTACGCAAACGCATTAATATCACTTTGGTCAAATAAATATAAAAATAGGTTTAAAAAATTAAACGTAAAATGTACAAGTTAGAATTTATTTTATTACCGTATTATTTTATACTTTTATGAAACCAATTTCCGCAATATATTTTGCAAATCTTGTTTGCTAAAATAATATTTGAAAAATTATTATAATATAAAAATATAGTAGAGTATAAATATATTTATTGATATAGAGATAAAATTAAGTGCACCTATAATGGGTTTGGCGGCATGTACCCACCCCACAATGGAGGTGGCGCACAACCTCCACCGCCACACCATGGACGGTGGATACACCTGTATTAAAGTATTTGCGCCTGCTGGTAAAAGGAAGGATGGTGAGGTGGGAGTGAAGAAGCAGCTTTTCAGGTGGGGCTATAAACCTGTATATCCCAGCCAGGACCAGGGCGTCTTGGATTACATGGTCCACCAAGTCATATCCGGGGGTACCTTCTTCCCGTCCAGTGCAAGCCGGGCCTTGTTGATTCCCAGAAGGACCCCGTCCAGGTCCTCTACGGACGCGCCCATCCCAAAGTAGAATAGGAACCCCAGGTAAATAACCAGATGAAGCCTTTGTCCAGCAAAGGCTTCTGTAAACTTGCACAATTTGTTGTATACAGTGCTAATCTTCTTCTCATTCTTGGTTTTGGCAAAGGTCAGCTCCATAGATGCAGGGACCCCTGTCTTGTTGGCACTCCAGGCCAGCCCAAAGTCTGCCAGGAGGATTTTTGTCTTTTCTTACGGCTGTTGCGTCTGCAACAGCCAATTTTGACACTGCGCGCCCAAAGTTCTCCAACAGGTAAGAGATGGTATGCTCCACTGGGAAGCAGAAGCAAGCAGCCGCATGAGCCTGGCCCATCTCTGGTATATTCTTGAATGGGAGCGTCACCAGGACGTCACAAACAGCTCAATGGAGTTTACACAGTAAAATCCACTGAGGTTAACCAGGTCCAGGTGGGCATCCTTGTAGGCAGTAACTGCCCACTCAGATGCCCCCTCACCATGAAAAAGCCCAGCCAATGCCTCCCTGGACATTGGGAATGTACCATGAATCCTGTCTTCAAGTTCCTGCAAGACAGGGGGGACAGGAAAAGCTGTTTGGCCACATGAGTGGCGTAGTTGGAGTAGAAGGTGAGGGGACAAAAGGAACCAGGACCCAGCGGAGTTCACCATCAACATCTTCTAAAAAAAGGTAAGCATTTAAGAATTTTTATTAATTATGATTTTTTAGGTTACCTTCTTGGGTTTCTTCCTTGCCAGCAGCTTCAGCCAGCTTTGCCATTCTTGGCGCAAGCAGTTGTGCGGGCAATTCGGTATCCTCTGCCCTGGCACGCTTGGCAGGTTTGAGGTGGGTATACATCTCTGGGTCATCAACCCAGACGGACGGCGCAGAAAGATTGTATGCCTTGAACTGGAGGCCCTTGACCACAGTTTTTTGATTATTTAGTAAGCGCTTGATTGTCTTCTCTGGGGTGTCAGGCATTTTTGACATTAGTGCCTTTGCAGACACCTTGTCAATTTTGTCCCTAGTGAGGACGGCAGACTTCACTTTGGCTTTGACCTTGCGGTCAATGTCCTTTATTTTGGAAATTGCCAAGTCGAGGTCCTTCAGAAGCTTTTCCAATTCTCTAATTGATTTTTTGCTAACTTTTCCATATGTTTTTATAGCTTTTGCCCCAATAAATTCTGTATTATTTTGATGCTGTTGCCTCTTTGTTTATTCCTTTTTGTTTTCCCATTTACTACATTATCCCATCTTTTTACCCATTTTGTATATGTTTTATGCTCATCTCAATATGTGTTGTTTGCTTTGTGTTGGCATTGTTTCCTTGATTATCATATTATTTTTGGCGCTTAACACATCCCCTTGTGAAAATATTAACAACAATTTGGTGATCAGCTAAATTTAAATTAGAAAATTATAGTGTTAACTGTTTTTAGATAAAGTTGTTACTGATCTGAATTCAAAACCTTAATGATACGTTTTAAGCCAATCAGGAGCCAGGTGATAAAGTGATTGTTGTGACATAAAGGGTCCTTCAATAATTCTTTGATGCATGTGCGCTAATTAATATGATTGGCTGGATGTTTTACCATTGTGCAACATTGCCGCTGTGGCAAGTTATTGGTGGACTAGTGCCCAATCAGCTGCTGGGTTAGCACTAGTCCATCAACAACCTGCCACAGCGGCAATGGCGCACAATGGCAAAACATCCAGCCAATCATATTAATTAGCGCACATGCATCAAAGAATTATTTAAGGACCCTTTATGTCACAACAATCACTTTATCACCTGGCTCCTGATTGGCTTAAAACGTATCATTAAGGTTTTGAATTCAGATCAGTAACAACTTTATCTAAAAACAGTTAACACTATAATTTTCTAATTCAAATTTAGCTGATCACCAAATTGTTGTTAATATTTTCACAAGGGGCTATGTTTAAGTGCTACAAATAACCATGCTCTGGATCTAGATACACAATATAGTAAATATATGATTTTATAGAAATAAGCTGAACATAAAGAATAAACCCAACTATAAACAAAGAGAACCTGAACAATTGAAATTCAAAAAAAGATAATATAAATAGAAAATGTTTGATGACGGGGGCTTATTGGGGCGGGGGAGAGTAATGCCTAGGAGGCAGAATAACGCAGGAAGGAAGAGGTAGAGCTGGTGCTTGCCTGGGGGGTCTGTGATTGGGTGGATGGGGCTGGAAGGTGGGGGTAGTGGTGGTGGGGGTGGAGGCAGGAGGATTGATTGTGATGGCCGCCATGTACCACTCATTGTACTCCTTGTCAGTCATTGGCTGGATGGGCTGATAGATGGCAGTGGCCCAAGGTGGAAGGCGCTTATCCTTACTTGATTGGTTGTCCATGTTCACATGGAAAACCATTTGCGCAAACAAGTCAGCCATCATTTGGTGACCAAAGATCATTGTGATCAAGGACCCCAAGATAGAGGTTGTTGAAAGCCTGAGGGCGGCGCTCCTGGAGTGTATCTCCAATATTAAAGAACACAACATCTTCCAAATTGACGTCAGCGTGAACAGCTGGGTACACAGAGGCCTGGTGCCCGCGTTCCTGGATGGACTCAAGGGCAGTGGAGCTTCCTTTCATTTGGTGGCTCAAGAAAACCTGGTATTTAGAATTTGAGCCATCCCATGAGTCAAGCAATCCACCAAGGATGTGGTTGTATGAGTACTCATTAATAAAATCAGGGTTTGTTCAATAGTAGACAAACCCCTTGGCTGAAACAGCCAGAAATGCACCAATGAACGTCCCTTTCTTGATCTTCTTCCTTCCTTTTTGAGTGGCGGCTCTTCCTTGCTTGCTGAAATCATCAAAAGCTATTAATAGCTTGTAATAGGAGATGAACATGACATCATCTGACAGACTAGTCAAGCATCAGACCAGGGTTGATTTGATGGCGGTGTCATACGGGGAATCCTCAGCGCCATCCCATTGGTTGCCGGCAAAATTGGTAAGAACCCATATGAAAGCCACTTTCTCATACATCCAGAGCTGCACCATGCGCTCAAAGACCCACATGCTATGATGCGCAAGCTGCTTCTGGACCTGGGTCAAGGGAAGCTTGGGGTCCTGCTGGAGGAGGTCAAGCATTATTGGGTATGCCTCATTGATCTGAGACTCTGTGGCCTTCTTTGGCTTCTTGGCTGTCCCAATCAGATTTCCCTTATTCATCAGGTTGTTGAATTCCTGCATGAAAGTAGCCCAGGTGAGTTGTAATTGGCTGGCTATCTGATCCCAGGACAGACACTGCAGGTTGAGTACCACTATTTCCTGAAGAATTTGGGCGGTGATTATTCTGCGTTTGGGGCGCTGGGCGGCAGGAGCTGAAGCCTGATTGGCTGAGGGGGGGCAGGTTGGGCAGTGGCAGGAAGTTGTTCCAAATCAAGGTTGTCATCCTGATTGGTTGGTTGACGGGCAGCTTGTGCAGGGGTGGGTGTGGGAGCAAGGGCAGATCTAGACTCTAAGTGACTCTCAAACAAGTCAAAGCCATATGGGTTAGGGGACAGTAACAGGTCAGCTTCCTTGTTACCCGCCTCAAAGACTTGGGTGTGAACAGGTGCCTCCACGTTCTGAGCCTCACCTCCATTGAAGCTGGCTTGGCTGCTGCTGGCTTGGCTGCTGGCGCTGTCAAAGATATTGCTTGTAAAAACCATTGTAAAAAACCTAGGATAAAATCACTAAAAGTAGAAATTTTAAAATTTTATGATTTATTTTTATTGTAATCTCAAGTCCATATTTAGAAGGTTCTTAAAACCATTTTACACAGATCAGGAGCCATGAAAATGGATAAAATGCCTCTGTTCCTAAATTGGATAGCTGTTGATTGGCTATTAAACTGTTATTTTCCATTTTAGGCTGCTCATACTACACATCTTGTGTGAGTTCATTTCATTTTGTGCTTGTGTAATCTTGCTTCTAGATTGCTCAAGTTTTGTTTCACTTTAGTCCTTATGTTGGTGACTCATATGAATACTGATTGGATTATAATATACCCTGGAATAGCATCCATCCATTTCACTTGTTGCGTCAGTTCATTCCAATTGTGGTTTGAACTACACCGCTTGATGTTTGATATAATTTTGTATAATGGGCTGGTGAAATTTTGTTTTTTGTTTGAAAGTCCATTTATTAGCTGAAATTTTATAAATTAATTGAATCCTGAATCTCACGTGACTTGGATTTTGTTTGAATCTGAAGTATTTTTGCTTGTCACCATAGCTTTTAAAACTACTGTATTTGAAAAAGGCTACACTCTTTATAAAACTAGAGTAAATACCATATAGGTGGTCACAGGGTTGTATAACAAGGACATCCTCTCTGTGGTAGTGTTGTTTACTGCTCTGGTGAGCAACCTTCAGAATTAACTCATACAGCATGAAACATCCTCCATGTCAACAATTTCAAGAATTATTTTTGCTTTATCTTTTATAATTTCAATTAAAAACTCAAAATAAAAATTAAACATTGCTTTTATTATCAGTGTCTACTATTTAAGCCAGAAAAAAACAACCTTGAATATCAAAAATAAGAAAAATATTTTTGAGAATTGTTAATATGGATGATATTTCATGCTTTATAATTTAATTCTGGAGGTTGCCTTCTGGTAATGGTGGCCTTCCTGGACAGCTTGGGAACTCTGAGGTTGATAATACCTGTTCTGCAGTCTGATTGCCCTGGGTTTGTTCTTGTGTTTGTGTGGTTTGGGTTTCACCACCTGCTATAACACAACTCCTACTGTTCACCTTCTGGACTACAGCCACTGTGTTCTTTGACTAACAAGGGCATCCACATCTGTGGCGTACTTCTCTGGCTTCTTGGCTCTGTTGTTGTAATGTGTTCATTCTGGTATAAAAATAAAATAAAACTAAATCAGTCTATCAATATAATTTATCTATTGTAATTTTTATCTGTCAAAATTTATTAGCATAAAAGCTTGTAGCCAACTTTTTTTCACAAATTAGGTTATAAAATTTCCATGTTAACTATTTTTGGTTGTAAATGTGCACTGTTAATTGTATGTTCTGATAAATTTATTTTTTATAATTTTAATCCCAAAACAGACACTTTGAAAATTTATTTCCTTTTTGTATTTTAGATTGTATGTTTTAATTAGGACAAGCTGTTAATAGTATTATAGATTCACTGTTTTTTTATATTTGATATTTTTGTCTGTTTCATTGCTATTAGGGTTTGTTGTTGGATTGAATTTTTAACTTTTGTGACCGGTTTTGATGTGTTCTTAAAAAACACAGTAAACATAGAAGCTTTTTTCTGTGAAAGAAGCTCATTTGTTCTAGTGCTTGGTATATTTGTCACTGGATCATTATCCATTAATTCTCAGTTTACATCATTCTTTTGTGTCTAGACATTTTTCTCAATTAGCGCTCATTTTCTATGAGATCAGCTTCTATTTCTATCAAAAAAGTTGAGACTTGTTATTTGACTGAACCATTTTTGTTTTCCTTGACAGGTTGTAAACCATTGTATACTGTGCTATATCTATATCATTTTTATTGAGCGTAGCATTTATAGACCATGTAATTGATAGTTTTTTAATACTGATTTATAATTAAATGATCATATAATCACTAGTTAATTAGGACTATCATGGGTTTCTTCCCTCCTGAATGTACATTACTAATCTGGATCCATCAACAACCTTATGAACACACAAATAGAGGAGACTGGAATTGCACAGTGCATAATTCTTATCAAAACACCTTATAAAACCTGTAGTTGCATGCTATGTAATCATCAGTTTGATATCAAATTTAGGATTGTACAGTGTATAATTTTTCACTTGCCATATTTAAGACCCAACAAAGCTATATTGCATAATTGAGAAACTCAGATTAAGATCCAAAGTTAAAAGGGAAATGCTGAAACTCAACTCTTTCAATGTGAGAAAATAGGGTTAGAATATTTACAACCCTCCAAAAACTGATTTGTGAAGTTGATGGGGTTTTCCCTTTGGCTGCATGGCTGTACTCTGTATGTTAGCCTGTGTGAATTGGATACAAGTAGTACCTGTACCAGTCATATTGTCCAAGTTCAATGAAGTGGGTGCAATAATATAGTTTCTTGAAGGCTTCTCTGGCCCAAGACTTACAAGAAGTGTAGTGTAGGGTGTAAAAGATGTGTTTGTGATGCCCATGAGTGGCATTATATATCATTCTGAGTGTGTGTCTGTTGTTCTCTGTCTAGCCATGAGTATCTAGTCCTTGGTGTGATCCTAATTGGCTGACTTACAAGGACCCAATTAGCTGCAACAGGGGATATGATGTTATTGCCAGAGGCCAACCATGCCTCTGGTGTACAGCTGGCCTCATGGTGTAGGCTGATTGGTTGTACCATGGAGTCATGTGGTGGTCTTCTTACCATTTTGCCACCAGGTGAACCCTTCTTTGCTCATGTAGCTGCAATTGTTCCTTGATGGAAGGGTACATCTGCTGCATACAGGAGTGATAAGCACTCCACCTGCAACTTTGGCTTAATAAAAGAGAAGCAACTTGGGATTAGACAGCAGAATTTTTAACAATTTTGCCGACGGATAGCAGGTCAGATTTACCGGTAGATAATCTTTGATTTGGTTTACTGATTTGAATTGTGAGTTGAGTTGAGGAATTTACTGGCTGTAAATGTCTCTTGTTGCCACTAATAGTGGTGTAGGGCGAGCAGTTTTCACCTATGCGGGGCCCCACAGTGATCCTGCCAAAGGGGGGGTTGAGATAATAAGTGTAAATCAGTATTAGTGTTGATTTGTTGGAAGGAACTGGTGGATGTGATATTTACTGGCAATAAATATAAATCAATGCTATTTGCCGGCAGGAATTAATGGCGCTAGGATTTGTTGGCAATGGATGGGTGGCATGAGGGGTTTACTGGCAGTAAATTGTCCAGTGTAGATCATTAACTCTATCCAACCACTTATATTGTAGTAAATCAACTCATTGTGGTGCAGCATCACTGATCCATTGCTTGGTATGGCTGACCACCATTGATGGTCAACCAATCATGGCTTCACAACTGGTATACCCCTTCAATGGCATTTAGGCTGTGCAAAAGAATAGCCAATCAACAATTATCAGCAAGCCAACTCAAGAGGAGTACAAACTGCAACTGGGCCACTATACACACTTTGAGAAGGCCAGTAGTGATAACAAAATCAAGGACAACCTATTAGGATAGGCAGAACTAGCAAAATATGATTATCTGTGTAAGTAGCTACCGAGAGCTGTCTGAAAGATTGGAGTAGAGACTGCTGCAGTACAAGAAGATACAGACACCTTAAAGCTCATTGACAAGCTCTTAGTTATCTTTCCTGAAAAGATTGCAGGCTGTTAGCTAGATTATATCCAGTAATAAAGTAACATTTACAAGTTCTCTTTTAATGTTTTGTCTGTAGTGACCTGATACATAAACCGGGTAGGTTATATCTCCTTTGTAATGCTAACCAAGTCACTAAGACATGTTGTAGCTTTGAACTTCCAAGCAAAACCAAAGATTGCTTCACATATAACTTATTTTCTCTTCCAAGCTCCTTACTACAGCCACCAGTTCTTTGTCTACAGCCTTGATTAGTAATAAGATATAACATCATAAAATTAATATCAACATGCAAAACTACAAGCCCAATATTAATCATAACTCTATTAGGATACATAATTTTAAGGCTTTTTTGTTGATAAAACTTTATTAAAGGATATTATAAAATCATATTGGTTGAAAAGAATAGCTGTATTGTTTTTTAAATTGCAGTTTCATACATTACTTACTATAGCCTATAATAATCAGAAAAGTACCTTTGCATGCTCTTAACAGCTATCTAACATACAATACTGCTTTGAATTAGTAAGCTGAGGCAGGTAATCATATTAACATCAATATCAGGTTAATATAGCTTAATCACAAACAGGAAACTAAAAAGTATCAATCAACCATAAAGTTTTAGCAATTCATATTTTGATACTTAGAAATAAAAACATTTGACAAGGCATTCACTTGAAAGTTAAAGTGCTAAAAGTAGGACATAGCCTCTTGATTCATATGTTAAAATCATTTCAAAAGCTCACTCCTCTTCTTGTTTTTGAGAACAAGCTAGCTTTCGTTATTGAAAAACTTTTTGAGTAAATCATCATCAGAACACTCTTCTTCAACTAAACGATTTTGAGGGCCCTCCTGATTATAGATTGAGCTCAAGAAAAACAACTATTTACCTTAGTCCAGCGAATCAAGGTGGGAATCGCCTTAAGGCTGGCCTGGGGATGGACGCGATAGGGATGATCTGCAACCCCTTTCCAACTAAAAGGTCTGATGAGCTTGGTTCAAGCATACAATTTTCAATCCAATGTAGATCCTAAAGTCAAGTAGGAATAAACCAATACCTGGCTCGATCTCCAACAGGGCACTCAATGAAGGAACCTTCTTCCTTTTCAGTTATATGGGACTTTATTTTCGGATCAGCTAATTTTTATTTCAATTATCTTTGTGCAACGTTTTCTATCTCATGAAGAGAATTTTATGATTGTAGATAAGAGACAGTTGAGATTTTCATTTTAAACTAAATATAAATCAAGCCATAGAAGTTATGTGGGAACGCTTTAAGTAGAGGCAAACTTTAAGCTAAGCATATAATAAAAATTTCAGGGTATAGGGCACACATTTCAACAATCAAAAGAAGAAGTGATATAGTAACGCAAAGAATGCTACTATATTTCGATACCTGAGCAATAACTTACCATCGACACAATCAGAGCACCAAGATTTGTTGGTTTCCGGCACCAAAGATCCTATAAATTAAATGGTTTGTTTCGGGAGCAATAAAAATGTAGAGGTCAAGTATTTGAAAAAAGTAGGTACCATGACATTATTTAATTGCCTCGACAATTAAACGAAGATTAAACAATACAGCATCAAATTATATCTAGTTCAAACTGAAAAAATTCTGGGTGAATAACAAAGGGCATTTCAAGCTAGAACGAAACCCCCATTGTAAATGTCTACTAACAATATAGTTCTTAGGTAATTTGACCAAAAATCAAAAAAGTTAAGATCTAAAAAGGTGCTCCAATTACTATATTTTTAAATAATCAAACTAGTTAAGAAAAATTGTTGACACTAGTTTTTGAACACGCCTTCTAATTTTCAAAATCAAGAGTGCTAATTAGATGGTCTACAATAGGCTAGGCCTACAAAAAATATCATCTTATGATCCTTTTTCAAACGAGAAAGAATTCAATAAGCTCAAAAGTTCAAATGAGAAAAGAGATATTTAGATTACGCCTCTAAATTTCTACACTCACAATATTCCTATCAAATAACCCATGAATTACCGTAGAAGAGAACGTGGACATCTTTAGAATTTTCAAGGGCAGTCTTTAGGACTGATTCTAGTTCAGAGGGGTGATTGACTTGGTAAACCTTCATCCTATTAGTATCACTGCTATAGAGAATTAACAGATCAGCTAATGCACTGACTATTATAAACAGTTATAAAACTCTACCCATAGAAAGTTTGGGCATTTCCCAAAACATACTGGTACATGGAGAATCCTTAATAAACGTCCCCCATTCCCCCCCTAACCATTTCCCAATAAAGTTTTGGTTCTAAAAAAAATGGAGAATCCTTGATAAATACCTCAATATAAATGCCAATGCTATGGCAAACCTTTTTCAATATTCAGTATAAAATTCAAGCCAAAGGAAAATAGGGGATTGCTGTAGCTTTAAAGACGTAAGATGTGGACTATTTGCTTACATCACAGGCAAGGATAAGCCAAATAAATCTAATAAGA
The DNA here is from genome assembly GCA_014839935.2 of Entomophthora muscae. Classification (NCBI taxonomy): domain Eukaryota; kingdom Fungi; phylum Entomophthoromycota; class Entomophthoromycetes; order Entomophthorales; family Entomophthoraceae; genus Entomophthora; species Entomophthora muscae. Next base: position 1,322,024 of record QTSX02003552.1, read on the forward strand.
AAAACTGGTTCTTTCATAAATGGCATTCAATTTTGCTAAACATGTAGAAGATCATCAAGGTGTATTGAGTATAGCAGTATTGCAACTGAACCAATGAGGATTCAGTATTTGGAATTGAGGAAGACAACAGTCCAATAGGAAAGGACAGAATAATAAGAATAAGGTATCGTTTATTGTAGAATATTGTGATTAATATACCATATGGGGAAAGCCACAAGGCCACACGGGGGTGGCATGGTGGGAAGTTCCATGTAAGGTTTGAAGCCGAGGAATAACTTGTGTGGGGATCAGCAAGTCAAATTGGTAGCGCTCCTAATTAGGATGAAGTACCCATCATTTGATATTGCCATCAGATTAGTTCTTGTCGTTAGATACGTCAAGGGGCAACTCATTGAGCACCCCCTGTGTATCGTAAGATACGTTAGCAGGCGAGTCTGGAAACTCAGTTGCAACACCCCCCTTGCCCCCTGCTTGTTGTCAGACACCAAGACCAGAGTCTGCGGAAGGTCTGGGAAGGTCCGCACAAACAGCTTTTGTGTGGGGATAACGCAGCAGGGGCGCAAGCAATCATGGTGAAGCTTCTTGGTGTTTCCTTGGGCATCTTCAAGTTGATAAGTGTGATTGTCATAGACTGCAGCTATCTTGAAGGGCCCTAGGTGGTTGGGTTCCAACTTGGCATAATTGAGATAGAGGGTGGAGATGGGGTCACCTACAGTGTATCTAGCTTTGAGGTGCTTTGTCCCTCCTGCAATCCACTTGTGTTCAATCTCCTGGGCTTTGGTACGCCATTGGTCTAGGGATGAGGTTGTTACTAGGGGAGGCTTGTCGGGAACCTTGGACCGTAACTTTCCCTGTTCAACCCCTGTCAGACTGTCAGGCGTCCCAAAGGCCAGGGTGCTGGGACTGAACCCTGTGCCCCTGTTGATTCTTGCTTGCAAGATAAGTAGAGCAGTGGATAGGTGTTCAGTCCATGTGGTGTTAGGGTGCTCTTGTGAGAGCTTAGCAATCAATTGAACCAGTGAGCCATTTAACCGTTCCACATGTCCATTGGCTTGAGGATGGTAGGGGGTCGTAACTATACATTGGAGTGAGTTCTTGGTGCAGTATGCCTTCATGACATGCCCAACAAGTTTGGGGCTGCCATCTGTGATGAGACGTTTGGGTTGCCAAAAAGGGCCACAATTTCCTTGCCAATGAAGCAGGTGATGGTGGTAGCGGTGTGGTTGGTTGTTGCCCAGGCCACTGGCCAGCAAGTGAATTAATCAATTGCAGTGATAATGTACTTCTTTCCCAGTCTGTCTTTGGGGAGTGGCCCCACAATGTCAAGGACCCACTGCTCAAAGAGTTCCATGGCCTTGATGGGCAGGACAGACTTGGGGGGTGTAGATTTGGATGTGTTCTTTTTGCACAACACGCATGTTTTGAGGAGGTCCAAGATGTCTTGACGCATGCACAGCCACCAAACCTTCTGTTTCATGATCTTGAAGAGGTTACGACCTCTGATGTGACCCAGAGTTTGGTGGCAGTGCAGTATTGTGTCCCCTTGTTGCGTGGTGGGAATGTAAGGCGTCTTTTCACCAGTCTCTGCCCAACAGCAGACGTTACCAGCATCGGTGGTGAACTGAATTTTGTTGTCCTTCAACTTGGAGATGGTTACCAAGTTAAGGCCCTCATAGTGAGTCACCTCAGGGCGGAGATAAAGCATGGGCCAATCTGGATCCAAACCATTGTCCCCAGTGATGGACGCTACATAGAGTTGCAAGAGAGTGTCAGCTGTGACAAGTTCCTTTCCAGGCTTGTACTTGATACACAACTGGTAAGGGGATAGACACTCAACCCATCCTGCTTGGCATTGTGTCAAGTGGGACTGCGTGTTGAAGTACCGGAGCAACTTGTGGTCCGTCAAAACACAGGGTGGGAAGCTAGCTCCTTTCAGGTAACAGCGCCACTTCTCAACACAGTGTATAATGGCTGCCAATTCCTTATCATGGATGGGGTAGCATTGTTCCAAGTCAGTAAGTTTCCTGGACTCATATGCCATGGGGAGAAAGACACCATCATAAGTTTCTACCCTTAGCACACCCCCTATGGCTTTGTCAGAGGCATTGGTCACAAGTTTTTACTGTTGGTTTTGATTGGGGAACTGTAGGACTGGTGCTGTTGTGAGCCTTTGCAACAACATCTCAAAGGCTCAATCTCTGACAGGGGTCCAATGAAAGCGCTGTTTGGTATTGAGGAGCTCAGTGAGGGGGTGAAATTAGTTCTCTGCAGTTGGGGAGGAACTTTTGCATGTAGGCAACCATGCCCAAGAATGTCCGCACCTGGCCCACATCAGTGGGGGGCAGCATGCTGATGATTGCCTTGATTTTGGCAGGGTTGGGCTTTATTCCTTGGGCAGAGATGATGTGCCCAAGGAATAACAGCTCTGACTTGAGAAACTCACATTTGGAGGGTTTAGCTTTTAGCTGGTTTTTCCAAAGGGTGTCAAGGACAGCACAGAGGTTTTGGAGGTGAGGGGTCTGATCTTGACTGAAGACAATAATGCCGTCAAGGTACACAACCACACATTTTCCAATCAGGTCCTCAAATACTTTGTTCATCAACATGGCAAAGGTGGAGGGAGCGTCAGTCATTCCAAAGTTCATTACACGACACTCAAACAACCTGTAGCGCGTGCGGAAGGCAGATTTTGCCTCATCCCCTGGTGCAATGCAGACCTGGTTGTACCCCGCAGTGAGATCAATCTTGCTAAAGACCTTTGCACCTGCAAGTGTATCAAACAGGTCGTCAGTCAGTGGCAGGGGGTACTTGTTCTTAACTGTCACCTCATTTAGGGTGTGGTAGTCCATGACCAGGCAAAGGGACCCTTCCTTCTTAGCTACAAAGAAGACAGCCACCCCGTATGGAGAGAGCAAGGGGCAAATGAAGCCCTTTTCAAGCGCGTCCACAAGGTGCTGGTGGAGGGTCTTATCTTCCTTTGGTGTGAGACGGTATAATGGTTGTGCTTTAGGTAACAATCCTTGAAGTTGTACAGTGTGCTGGATCTCCTGGGGAGGAGGTAGTTGTTCAAGTGTCTCAATAAATACATCCTTGTACTCCTCAAGGAGTGCAGCAAGCGCTGGTGGTGGTGAGGAGGTCAAAGGAGGGACTGCAGATGGTTCAGCACAGATAACTTTGACTGAGCATTGGTTAAAGTCTAGTTTCCCCCCTTGAAATTGTACAAGCCTGTCTGTTATTCTGACAAACACAGTATCATGGAGTAACTTGCTTATTTCTACAGGGTAAATCTGGAACCCCACCCCATTTCTGTTGAGGGTGATGACAGAGGTATCCCAATCAATGTAGGGACAGTTGTGCCAAAGCCAGTCAAGGCCAGGAATCACGTTGTGGCTGAGCCCTACCATGATTGGCCCAGAGAGCTTGACCTGGATGTTCCCCATTCTCACAGAGTGAGGGTACCGTCTCATGGGTGATTGCAACTCTGCAGGAGTCAGCTACTCATACTGCTTTGAACCTGCTGGGCACTCAGTCCAATTGTTAAGAGTCGGTGAACGTCTGGTCCATCATAGTGTGGCCGGCCCCAGTATTTACCAGTAATTTGTGGGTGTTCCCACAGAAACAGAAGGGATAGGACAAGTGTGTTACTTTATTTAAGGAGTGGCTTGCTTGTAATACGGGGTTGTCACTGTGGACTTGAAAGATGTCCAGGGTTTCAACTTCATGAATGTTATAGTTGCAGGGATTTTTTGCAAGCAGGGATTGAGAGGATGGGTCAGGTGGGGTTGTGTTGTAACTGTGCTGTTTTAGCAGAGTTACAAGGGGAAAAATATTTAGAAGATAGATAATAATCTTTATTGAGAGATAGTGATTATATAGCTATTGTGAATCAATGGATAGCAGGAACATGATTGATGATCACACAGCTGGATGGAAGAGGGGGTGGCTTGATCCTGCTAATGAGTCAAGCGCCAAATCAAGGTATCCACCATGAAGGATCATCATCTGTTCATGTTGATGGATTTGGTAATTTGAGTTGACTTCCTAGTCTGGCTTCGAGTGACCAGGTAATCAGATTGCGGGTCACAAACCCACTTGGTTGGAACCTTGCTGGCGGGTCAAGCCTGCGGTTTTGACACCCCCTGGCTGAAAGTTGGCCTCCTAAGGAGACAGGTTGTCAGGGAGGTTGTCAGGAGCCTGGGCGCCATATTGAACCAGTTGTTGTTTGGTGGCAGGCAGGGCAGTTTCCTGTTGTTTCTGTCTTGCTTTGCAAGGTCGTAGGCGGTTGTGATGTAATGTCTTGTCTTGCTTGTGTTTCCCAAGCCCTTGCATGAGGTAAGTGTTATTGTTGTTTACCTTTAGGATAATCACTGGCCCTACTTTTTTGGGTTTTAGTTTGCTTTTGTCAACATTCATGACCCAGACTTTGTCCCCAACTTCATGCCTCTGGCAGATGGGTACAAAGTTTTTTTGTAAGCATTCCTTTTCTTTGGCTGCTTGTTTTCTGTTGGCTTCTATTACTTGAGGGTCAGAGCAAGGGGGGACTTGACTTGGAATTTCCTGTTTGGGCCCTGTCAATGCTTGAATGATATTAGGCTGTGTGCTGTATACCAGTTCAAACAGGCTTTTCCCAGTGGATCTGTTCACTCAGGTTCAACACACAAGTAATGCAGTTGGTAGCTGCTTATACCAGTCTTCAGGTCTCCTAGCGGTGAGTTTGGCTATGGCTTGCACAAGGCTACCATTCAGCTGCTCTACGCGTCCATTGGCCTGTGGATGGTATGGTGTTGTGGCGGTGTGTTTGACCCCATTTTTGGCGAGGTACATGTTGGTGTTTTTGGAGGTCAATTCTTTGCCCCCATTGGTCATCAGGAGTTCTGGCTTTCCAAACCTGCTGATTATTTCTTTGCCAATGAATTGTTGGACGTTGTTACCAGTGTGTGTTTTCACTGCTTGGGCTACTGGCCACCTTGTTGCAAAATTGATGGCTGTGATGATGTATTTTTTGTTGTTGTGTTTCCCTGGCATGGGGCCCACAATGTCCAGAGCCCATACCTTGAACAGTAGTTGGGTTTGAATGGGTAGTACAGATTTAGGCGGGGTTTGGCTTTTGGCAAACTTTTCACAGACCTTGCACTGTTCTAGCACTTCCTGGACGTTGCGGTATAAGGTTGGCCACCAGGCTTTATGCTTTAGTAATTCATATAGATTTTGGCTCTTGGTATGTCCAAGGTCTCTGTGGTAGCAAAGAATGGTATTGACTTGTTGATGTGTGGGAATGTAGGGAATGGTTGTGCCATCTGACATCTTTCTGTGAAGAGTCCCGTATACGTCAGCAAAGAGGTGCTCATTCTTGATGACCGTTTCTTTGGTGATATTGGTTGTGCCTGTGAGGAACCCTTTGTCTTTTGTACGGAGCACTAGGAGAGGCCAGTCTGGGTTGAGCCCATTTTCACCCCTAGAAGCGCAGACATACAGGCGGGACAGGGTGTCTGCTATGGCAAGTTTGGCCCCAGGCTTATATTGGATGAGCATGTTAAACCTTTCTAGGATTTCCATCCACCGCGCTTGGCGGCGTGACAGGTTTGCCTGTGTCTTGAAATAGATGAGTGACTTATGATTGGTTAGTGCTGTGAATTCTTCCTGCCGTTCCAGGTAACAGTGCCATTTGACTAGGCAGTGTACAATGGCCAGTAGTTCTTTGTCGTGGATAGGGTATCAACACTTGCCATCTATCAGCTTGCACGACTTGTAGGCTACGGGCAGGAAATCACCATCACTATTCTTAATTTACAGTACTCCCCCAATGGATGCATCTGAAGCGTTGGTTTCCATCTGATATTCTCCGTCTTGTTTGGGGTATTGTAAGATGGGCGCTGTTGTGAGCTTTTCCTTGAGACGTCTGAAACAGAGGTCACATTGGGGGGTCCATACAAACTTGGACTTGGCGCCTGTTATGGCAGACAAGGGGGCGGTCAAGATGCCGCAGTTGGGTATGAAGCATTGTACATAGGCCACCATTTCCAAGAAAGTGCATAGTTCTGACTTGTCCTTGGGAGGTGGCATTTTGCAGATGGCTTGTATCTTCTGACTGTTGGGTTTGATGCCGTCCTTTGAGACTATGTGTCCCAAGAAGGGTAGTTGCTCTTGGAAGAACTGGCATTTGGAGGGCTTGGCCAGCAGTTTGTGTTGTGCCAGGGTCGCAAAGACTTCCTCCAGGTCCTTGTGATGCTGTTCCACCAAGGGGCTGTAGACAATGATATTGTCCAGGTACACAAGGGCGTGTTTGCCTATGTGTGGCGCAAACACTTTGTTCATGAAGGTTACAAAGGTGGACAGGGCATTGGTCATGCCAAAGTTGAGTACCACACATTTGTAGGAGCCATACTTAGTGCGGAAGGCTGTCTTGGGGATGTCTTCCTCCTTGATGCGGATCTGGTTGTAGCCTGCAGTTAGATCAATCTTGGAGAAGACAGAGGCTCCTCCCAAGGCGTCAAAGAGATTGTCAATTAGTGGTAAGGGGTAACAATTCTTGATGGTGACTTTGTTCAAGGCGCGGTAGTCCATGACCAGGCGTAAGGTACCGTCCTTTTTGGCCACAAAGAATACGGCAGCCCCAAAGGGAGACTGTGAGGGGTGGACAAGTCCTTTTTCCAGTGCTTCCTTGAGATAGGCGTGCAGGGTGTTGTCCTTGTTTGGGGTCAACCTGTAAATGGGGTGTGCCTTGGGTACAGCCCCCTTGAGTTGGATAGAGTGTTGGATGTGTTTCTCAGGGGGTAGCCCAGGTAACACCTCCTTAAAGATTTCTGGGTGACGGGCCACAATGTTGCGGTCTTGCGGCGTGGAGGTGTCCTGGTGGTCCTTGAAGTGTATGATTTCATACTGACAGGAGTCCCAGTCAATAGCTTTCAGGTTTTCCTTCTCATCCAAAGTCTCTGTGATGCATACAAAGACGTGGTCACGTAGGAGTTGGTCTACAGAGTCAGGGTAGATTTGGTGGTTGACACCTTTGCACTTGATGGTCAGCACTGAGGTCGCCCAGTCCAGCGTGAGGGTTGTTTCTCCATAACCAGTCTAGTCCCAGTACAATGTCAAACTTAGGGAAGTCAATGACGGGACCTTAGATGGTGGAGTGGAGGTTCTCAAGCATGACAGAGAAGGGGGCAGTTTCTTTTGTCACAGCAGTGTGATGTTCATCAGCCAGGACCACATTTTTAATCCGCAAAGGATTAGTGGCCAGCTTGAATTTTTTCACAAAGCTGCTGTTGACTAAAGTTTGATCTGCGCCCGAGTCCAATAGTGCTGAGCCTGTGTAACTGCAAAAGCAGAAAGGATAAGACATCAATTTATTGGGATGTCTGGCAATGATGTACAGTACTGGGTCTTCTGAGAGAACTTGGATCATTGGACATTGGTCCACGTCCTTGGGTTGTTATTCATTGTTGTGCAAGTCAGGAGTTGCGTGGGGAGAGCTTGGCTTGCTTAGTGCTCTCCCCAGGCTTTTCCCTCATCTTGGTTGCCTTGGGTGGTGGTGACACAGAAATGGGTACAATTTGATTGGCTGTTATTCCCATTCCCATTCCCATTTGAACCTGTGGGCTTGTGGTTGTTGTTGTTGTCGTTACCTCCAGGAGGTGGTCACAAGGAGCGCCCACTTGAATATGAGTCCTTGGGTCTCTCTCATTTCCCAGTCTGTGCCTTGTGCAGAGCGTTGGAGGTTTGCTCCGCTTTTTCTGCTTCACAGTACAGGCTTTGCAGGTTGGTAACTTGGTCCAGGTTCACATGTCTCATCACATGCAACTTGAGAGCGTCGTAGTACATGAGGTGTGTGGCTGGGGTGTCAAAGACCATGTTGGATGGGGCGCGGAGACAGAGTTCCTCGTAGGCGCAGGTGAGTTCTTTCATGGTGCCTGTCTGAGTCAGGTTCTTTACTTGGCGTATGATCATGAGCGCTATATCCTTGAGCACAAACCTTGCCAAGAAGTCCTGTTTGAAGGTGTCCCAGTTCTTGTCTGTGTGCTCTTCATGACACTTGTCACACCAGGTGCCAGCGTCATGGGTCAGACAAATGGAAATCTCCGCAATCCAAAACCTCTGTGGGCACTCCATCTGAGCTAACTTGCTTTGGGCAGACTGGATCCATGCGGAAGCATTGTCGTTGTTGGCCCCCGCAAAGGGTTCCAAGGCGGCGCTGCAAAGTCTTTGTGCAACATAGGCAGGCATGGTGGTCTTGTCAGCTGGTTGTGGCATTGATGAGGGTGCCTGAAAGAACCCTAGGGCAGACAGGACGTTGAAGGCGGGTAGCAGGATCACCGTGTTTTGGTAGAGAATAAAACCATCAGGTATCTTGGTACCAGGAGTATACGGCGTCCAGTCGGGCAGGAGGCCAGACATAATTCTGTCAAGGATTTGTTGGCCGCAGCGTGTGCGGGCAAAAGGCGGAATTTTTCAAGATAAGGTAGGATGGAGAGCCTACATGTGCTACCAATTTTGTAACTGTGCTGTTTTAGCAGAGTTACAAGGGGAAAAATATTTAGAAGATAGATAATAATCTTTATTGAGAGATAGTGATTATATAGCTATTGTGAATCAATGGATAGCAGGAACATGATTGGTGATCACACGGCTGGATGGAAGAGGGGGTGACTTGATCCTGCTAATGAGTCAAGTGCCAAATCAAGGTATCCACCGTGAAGGATCATCATCTGTTCATGTTGATGGATTTGGTAATTTGAGTTGACTTCCTAGTCTGGCTTCAAGTGACCGGGAAATCAGATTGCGGGTCACAAACCCGCTTGGTTGGAACCTTGCTGGCGGGTTGAGCCTGCGGTTTTGACAGTTGTAAGGCCTCTTGTTGCTACAATCCCCAGGCTTTTCCCTGATCCTCAATCTGCACTAGCTGAAGCCCCCCCTTGCAGGGGCGTTTAATCCCATTATTCTGCTGGCGGGGCTGGCGGTGGCCTACTTGATTGTGGCCACTACCAGGTGTGGTACGTGGTTGGGATGAAGCATCACTGGTACGGCAGAAGCCCATTGAGGCCTGGTTGTTAGCCTCCACAATAGCCTTGTAGCAGTCATCAATGGAGGTTCAGCAACCTACAGGGACTCACTTGCAGATATGGGGTTTTAACCCATTGACAATGAGAGTGAGTAGCATTGCATTTCTGTTGGTCACGGCTTCAGGGGCAGCAGCAAGAGCTTGTTGCCAGGCAGAAAGGTACTCAGGAACAGAACCAGTTTGTTTGATTGCTAGAAGAGGAGTTCCCACGACAATGGGGGAGAAAGTTTTGCTGTAGCAGGACTTGGAGGCTTCTCGGAATGCCACCCAGGTAACATCAAGTTCTTGACTGGCCCAGTTAGTGAACCATACAGTGGTGGGCCCTGTGAGGCGGCCAGACGCAGTGGCAACCCACATGGGCTCAGGAACCTGACAGATGCAGAGCGGGTTTTGGTAGATTGGAGCCAACTGACAATGTCAGCCCCTTTGACGCCACCAGCAAAGGATTCTAGCTGAAGGTTGAACATGTACTGAGACAGGTCTGACTGGGGCAGGACAACACTGGCGTCACGCTGCCTGAGGCGGAGCCAATTGTACACACTTGTAAGGACTAGCTGGTCTTGGTAAATAACATACCCATCAGGGATGTCCCCTTTGGGGATTGGCAGGAAGGTCTCTTGTTGGGGAGTAGCTATACATCCCGTACTCCGTCCTTTCTTGGGGGGATTTTGTTTTAGGTAGGTCGTCAACCTATTTCTGCTACCACTGTTGCAACGGAACTAATGAGGATACAGTATTTGGAATTGGGGAAGACAACAGTTCAATAGGAAAGGAAAGAATAATAAGAATAAGGTATCATTTATTGTAGAATATTGTGATTAATATACCATATGGGAAAAGCCACAAGGCCACACAGGGGTGGCATGGCAGGAAGTTCCATGTAAGGTTTGAAGCCAAGGAATAACTTGTGCAGGGATCAGAAAGTTGAATTGGTAGCGCTCCTAATTAGGATGAAATACCCGTCATTTGATATTGCTATCAGATTAGTTCATGTCGTTAGATACGTCAAGGGACAACTCATCAAGCGCCCCCTGTGTATTGTAAGATACATTGGCAGGCAAGTCTGGAAACTCAGTTGCAACAGCAGATCAAAATTCATCAAGTCACCATATACTTTTATAACCCAATCACCAAGCTGCTTATTTAAAAACACAGTCAAAAACTGCTACCATTATGCACAAGGAAACATGAAAATGTAGAACCAGTGAGTTAATATTGTTACTGTGCTTTTCATACCTGGGGATAATAATTAATTTCCTGCCAATTTGGCATCTTTTTGCTGGGTTTATTCTTTTCTACTTTTATCCTTGGATTTGATAGCCCTCTTGGTTTTTTAGTTTCTTATTTTTAATTTAGTTTTGGAGAAGAGATACTTTGATTTCATACAGTCAATGCCAAAACTAACCAGGCATCACATTTATTTAAAATGAAAAAAATCACAATAAATAAAAATTATCAAAATTAGCAGGAATATATGCATCACAGAATTTGTATCATGTACAGAGAAAAAATAAAGGCTACAAAAAACAAGTACATTTTCAAAAAAGAGAAATAATAAGGCTTTCATTCAAACAAGTATTTATGCTCATAGGATGTAAATGAGACAGAACCTTGCATATGAATTTCTAGGCAATAGAATTGAGGTTAGTGAATTTTTTAAACAAAAAACATGTTTAAAGCAAGAAAAAATACCTGAGTATATCTGTGTTCAAACTATCCAAGCTAGAAAAACAAGGTCATCCTATAGAAAAAATGCAAAGCAGCTTAAGGTTGGTGCCAAAACAGCTGAAGAAGTTTACCTGGAGTTTCAAAAGACTAACTCTGAAAATTTTCAAAGTCAGGCCACCACAAAAAGACTACAGCTCAAGATGATTGATCTATAATAAGAATAGATAAGCAAAATTAGTTTACAACAGCTGGCCAAATTAGTTAAAGTACCAAGATAAACTTGAACATTGATATTTCTAATGGCACTGTTTGGAATGAATTACATGAGCAGCATTATTATGACTGTATTGCAAAAATAAAACCACTCTTTTAAACAAGAAAATTGGGATAAAAATGTGGTAATCAGGGGCATATTAGTGAAAAATAAAACCTTGCTCTCAGACATAATTAAATAATGATTTTAACAACAACCAAAATATTCTCACCAACAATTCCAGGGAGACCAAGGGGGGGAAGAAATTGACTAAAACTCTAAAGCAACACATAAAACCTAATGGCTAAAGTTACTGGCAAATTTTGAATTTTGTTAGGATATAAAATAACAAGGCAGAGTCTTTTACAACTCTTGCATTCACTTAAGGGAGGGAATAGGGTTTAAGTGGAAGATTTTAATGTTCCAAAACTGATTTACCAATGATACAAGGGACTATGAGTACATTTCTTGAGGCATGTCAGGGATCCATTCTTGGGTGGCCAGCCTGTTGTTTTCTGGGAATGCACAGGCCGCAGGTTTTTCAGGCAGGGCCCATTACAAGATTGGGGCTAACTTAATAAGGTAAGTGTCAGGATTGACAATTCTTTATCCCTGGAAACCTGGTACCAAGGGCGGAATTTGAACCCTGAATCTGATTTCCTGTGGGTCACTGGCCCGCCCGCCCGCGTTTTTCAGAGATTGAACTTCAGCAAGCTGAAGCCCCTGCTAAGTCCTGAAGCCAGAATACCAGTACAGGTTCAATTATGATAATGTTTGAGGAGGAGCTTCTCAAATTGCCTAATGGAGGCAGAGAAAGTTCCTCTGTGAACTTCATGAATCTGAATGTAAGGTCTTGCTCATAATGGTGCAAGGTTATAAACTAGAGCGTGCAAGGCATTAGGATTCAAATTTAAAAGATATAAAAACGTAGGAACTGTCTGTAATATGATTTTACAGAACCCTGCTAAAAACCTATATTGTGTTACAAAAGGAGTAATTGAATGTAAGAACCCTAATCAAAGAAAATAAAATAAAATGTTCAACAGTGAACAATTTGTAACTAAGGGAATGTCATTATTAGGATATTCTCCATCAGCAAATTGGTAATATAACTATTAAAAGATTCTTTAAGGGAAAATAATGGATACAACAAGCCTAAGGCTTGTTGTTTTACAAGTTCCATTTGTTTTAAGGAAAGAAAAGGCTAAACTTTAAAGTGAATTTAATAAAAATGTATAAATTTCTAGAAATTAAGATCTCAAAGTTTTAAAATTAAATAAAAGATTGCAGGGAAGAAATCACTTAGAATTTTGGCTTAAAGCCTACTATTCAAAAGCTCTTTATTTATAGAGGAAAAAGCCTTTTCTGTTGAAGACTGATAGCCAGGAGGAAGTAGCCAAGAAGAGGAGCAACTGGAGAAGTTGGAGAAACCAGGTATAGAAAAGGGGAAACAGAAGACCAGTTTGAAGTTTGATTAGCAAGAATGAAGCTGGGGAAAGTGGCAACAATGTAAACAGGAGTTTTGAAAGGTGAGTGGAAAGTAAAATTTATCTAACTTAAAGTAGAGAATATAAAGCTTTATGAAATAGCTGAAAAGAAAAAGACAACAACAACAACATCAATTTGAACTCAAATTGATGTAAAACAAGGTAATTAAATTTAAAATACTTATATATTAACTCTCAATTCAAAACTTCAATATTAAAAAAACACTGAATTTTAAATTGATCAAAAATACACAAACATAATAAATTTAAAGAGCCTGCCCTTTGGGGCAGGGCATGACACTGAAGTCCTCTCAGATGACCAATTGAATTCCCCTGCCAAGGGAAATCACAGGCTTTAGGCCTGACCCTGTGACCACAGCCAAAAATCAAGAAAATCAAGTGACCAATTTGGACAGTCTGACCAATGAGAGAATACCCAGACAAGATGCCATTTTTCTGCTCTCACACCCGGGCCTCTTGGCCACCTTCCAGTATTTTCCCCAATATCTTGATGGAATCATCATGAGAAATACTAAGTTTGAAGGCAGGATGCTATATATGTCTATAGATTCCGCACTCAAACCTTATCACCATTTTTGAATAAATTTACGTTATTTTGGCTCACACAGCTATTGCCTTATTTTGTATTTGCTGTCTACCAATTCAGTTTGAGATCTCCTGGTCCTTCTTCCCAACTGTTCACAGTTTTCTGTCCTCCTGGTGTACCCTTTGGACCTGTTCACTTTACTGACTACCCTCTGAAGTCTGAATATAAAGAATACATCCCAGAAGAGATACTTGAACTTGATCCTTTGGCCTGCATACAATCCGCAGTTAGATACAACTGACAAGGCCCGTGAATATTTTCAACACCCAAGTTGTTCAGAGGGAAATTCAACTATCTCCCTGCTTACAACCTCCCCATGAAACCGCCTGTGACTCCCAAACCTATGCCTGCTTCCTCACCCAACCTTCTGACCGACCACACTGATAAGCTGTTTGGGATTGTGTACATCACCCTCACAGGGGTGATTGACACTATAAATCTGGCTGCCGGCCCGTGGTCCTGAGTGGGCAAATCTGTCTCCTATCTTTTTAAGTTAGCTTCTCTCTTGTGGTGGGTTCTACCTGCAAAAAACCTGGCCTGAGTTACCCCTGAAAATGACAGGTTGGCCACCCAAGACTGGATCCCTGACAGTAAGAAATTGACTTTCCCACCCAGGACCATGGGCCAGTGGCCAGAATTATAGTGTTAATCACCCCAGTAATGATGATGTACACAATTCCAAATGTTTTATTGATATGGTTCAGGAAAAATTGGGTGCAGACATGGGCATCAGTTTTGGGGTCACTGTCAGTTTTATATCCAACTGATAAGCAGGCAGGAAGTTATATTTGTCTCTGAGCAACTTGGGTTCAGATAAGTACTAAGGACCTTGTCTATTATATCTGGCTACCAAGTTTACGCAAGCCAGGGGACCTTGTTCTATTATCTTTTAAAAGATGAAGCCTTTGTATTCAGGCTTGAAAGAATACTCTGTAAAGTGGACAGGACCACATGGGGTGCCTGATGGACAATAAATTGCCGGCAGAGGGGCAGGCGGCCAGGAGATCTTGTGCTGAACTGTTAAACAGTGGAGACAAAAAAGACAAAAATTGGGAAAACCAATGTCTCATAAGCTTTATAATTAAAAATTAAAATAAAGTCTTGGTGTGGGGTCTATGGGTCTATATAGTACCCCGCCGTCAAACTTTATATTTTTCATGTGAGGCTCATGATAAAATTGGGAAATGTGAGGTCAGGTGGCCAGAACGCCTGGGTTCAGGAGCAGCAAAATTCACTGTTGCTGGATGTTTGCTTATTGGTTAAAACCTCTGAAAAAGTTGCTCAATTTTTCTGTTATCAAGCCATGATCATGAGAGCGGGCTTCAGGCCCGCATTTTTCTCAGGCAATGAATCTTGATTAACCACTAGTGTAGAATTCAAACTTATAAGGCTAATGATAGAAATTTCTTTGCCTTCATTAGACAATTTGTCTGATCTTTCATTGGGTTCTGTAGTTTCTAAGGTTTGTCTAGTATTATCATCTAGGAAATTATGCTCAGCTTAAGCTTGAGAGGATCAATCTTAGAAAAACTCAGGCAGCTGGCCCTTTGGTCCTTAGGGATAGTAGCCCGCAGGGGATCAAGGCCAGGGTTTAAATCCTGCCCATGGGCCCAGGTTTTGAGGGGAGGAAAATTGTCAATCCTGATACCCAAGTTGAACCAACCAGCAAAAGAGACAGGGGAAAAAATCCTAAAAAGGTATTCTATAATATCAATAAAAATTAAATAATTGCCTTCTTTTAGAAAAAGTGAACAGGCTTGCTCATGGTGTCATAATCCCTTATGTTTCATAAGCCTTTTACTCCAATTATTCCAATTATTTGGGCCATCAACTGTCTCTGACCTTACCTGTACTATGAAAACTAGGAAACCAGGTCAGTGGCACTTATTTAATGTTATAAGAGATGCTTGTGGAGCTAAATACTAATAAACCCCTAACATAATATGTGCTTTTTGAATACCAAGATGTAAAACTGAGCAATTTAGATCCAGATTAACTTGGTGAATTTTACAGTGTAAACTTTACTGAGCTTGTATTAAACGCCCTGAAGACAAAGCAGTTGTACAGGGTTGAATTATGCTTTAAATAGAACATACAAGATTTCACCTGCTCAAGAACTTTGTGGGTGCTGTATTCCAGCTCTCTGCTGTTAGCATAGTAGCTTTCAAGAGAAAGAAATTCCTGGTGAACGTTGGTATGCCCTTGAAAAAAAGACAAAGCTAGGTCCACCCAAAATGAAGATAATGTTCTTCAAACCTAGACATGAAAAATAAATTAGCACAGTATACAACAAATTTTGCAAGTTTTTAAGGTATTTTATGTACAAAGACAATCTTGTTTTTTACCTTGGCATTATATTTTACTTTAGAATAGCTGTGGGTACCAACAAACTTAGCAGGGTACCACTAGGTGATGAAAAGGCTAATCTTACACTAGACAGGGAAAAGGTTCTCCCAGATACAGCTTAGTAGACCATGTAATACAAGATACCCTGTTTTTTGCTAAGATTTACAAGTTTCCAGTCCCACCAAAAAGCTGCTCCTAGAATCACATCAGAATATAATGTCATTTATCAGTGGCTTAAAATTGTTCAATCAAGGAGTATTCACTATGCATGGTGCGGCAATTGAGGTGGTGTACCACTTTCAGCACCAAGAACAATGTATCACCACACCTACTATCATCCTGGCAATAAATTTTCCCCTACCTTTTTATAATAGGCTCTAATAAATTTATTTGTTTAGCTTTAAATTTTATATTTTAGTGATAGATTTATTTTAATTTCTCTAAATTTGATCCAAACAAGCGACAATTTGCAACAATAAATCATATAAAATAAAACTTTATAAGTATATACTATAATTCAGCTATTTTAATTAAATATATCAGATACTGTGTCAATTAGATATGTGGAGTAATCTTTAGTATATAGGTATTTTAATTTATATACTAAATTGTTTATCTGTATGAACTTTCTTATATTTGAGTATACTAGCTTTCAAAGCTATGACGTTAAGCAGAAAAACTAAATATCTAATGTCGTAACTGAGATTCCCTTCTTGCCTGCCAATGTATTTCACAATACACTGGGTGTGCTTGATGAGTTGCCCCATGGCGTATCTAACAGCATGAATCAATCTGAAGGTGAGGTTGAATTGCAGACACTATCTCCTAATTAGGAGCACTGCCAATCCGACATCCCAGATCCCTGTGCAAGTTATTCCCTGGCTCTAAACCTTACATGAAACCTGCCACTGTGCCACTGCCTGGTGGCACAGTGGCTTTCCCATATAGTATATCAGTCATAATACTAATTGATAAACCTTATATTATTCTATTTATTCTTGCACTTTCTATTGTACTATTGTCTTCCCCAATCAAATACTGAACTCTCATTAGTTCAATTTCAACAGTGGTAGCAGCGGTAGGCTTACAACCTACCTAAAAGAAAACTCTTCCCAAGAAAGGACAGATTACAGGCTGTATGGCTACTTCACACCAGAAAATCTTTCTCTCTATTCCTGATGGGGACATCCCCAAGAGATACATTATTTACCAGGATCAGTTGGCTCCACTCTATGAAACCCCAACTTTGTATCTGCCAAGTATCCAAGCCCATGTGGGTTGCCACTGCTTCTGGGCACCTTACAGCGCTTTGTGTGGTACAGTTCACCAACTGGGCCAGTGTCACAGCCCATACCAGGGTCTGACTGGACTTCCACAGGGGAGGAAGGCCGGGCCTGGAAGGCCATGTACACAATAGGCGCAATACAGACCAGGTAGTTGAGAGCAGTGGCTAGGGGGCGCCAACTCTCAGTATGGGGCATGACTTGGTTGGCCAGTCCCAATACTGTGATGTAGACAAACCCCAACTTACTGAATTCCTGGTCAGGAGGCGCGTTGGGAAGGGGGAGGAGCAGTAGGAATCTCCTTCATAGTAGGTGGCAGATCCAAATGATGGGGGTGGAAGTACTCCAAGTCAAGAGCACAGGATGGTTTGACTGGAGCAGCAGGAGTGTAGCCAGGAGGATAAGGATATGCAAGATTTTATTGTGTGGTGGAGTTACAAATAAATGCAATTAGAATAGTTATATTGGTGCAAAAGTAGATAGTTCTTGCAAGAAAATAATGAATCCTAAGCATAAGGTTGTTTATTTTTAAGATGTCAACAGTGAGGAGGGCTTTTCCTCCTCACTACTTATACTTACTGGAGATTATGTGGCCTTTTGTGCCACCAGAGAACTGATGGCATTGATTTCAGTTGAACTTATGATTTTCACTGAAATTTGCGTACTTGGGCCAGAAGATGGGTGCTTATTGGCTGGTATAACATGAATTTTTCTTGAACTGCAGCATGCCAAGGTGCCACAGTTATTTATAGTTCCCAAAATTAATTGAGCACCTGATCACGCAATCAAACAATCACGCTCCCAATGTGCTATTTCCTGATAGCTGAGAGGCCCAAATTTTTTAATAAAATCAAAGCCAGGGATTTGAGGCTTGTGTGCCTCTCAAATCCTGGTACATTTGTTAGTCAAAAGATAGGTTTTTTGGCTCTGGAGAATACTTGGTAGGGGGTTCCAAGCTGTGGGGGGTTTTGCCTCTAGGATGGTCAGCTGGTTGTCCAGGGCTTTCTGGGCCCTGACAGCCAGTCAAGAACACAAAGTTACTTGGACCACCTTCAGGGATGCCACCAGATCCTGCTACAGCAAAACCTTATTGCATATTGTAGTGGGTCTCCCTCTACTTGCCATCAAGCAGACAGGTAGTGTTCCTGAGTACCTTGCAGCCTGGCAGAAAGTGCTTGCCGCTGCTCTCAAAACATCACTGACAAAAAGCAATGCTACTCACCCTCATTGTCAATGAATTAAACCCCCACATCTGTAAATGAGTTCCTTCAGGACGCTGCACCTCTGTCAATGATTGCTACAAGACCATTGTAAAAGCTAACAATCAAGTTTTCATGGGATCATGAAGTTCCAATGATGCTCCTTCTCAACCTTGTCCTGAGTCTGGCAGCTCTCACAACCAAGTAGGCTGCTGCCAATCTTGTCAGCAGAGAAATGGGGCCAAGTGTCCTTGCAAGGGGGAACTTCAGTTGGCCCAAATCAAGGACTCAGGAAAAGCCTGGGGGTTGTAGATACAAGAGGTTCTACAACACTGCTTGACTCATATTCTCAATCTCTCCTTGCCAAAAATCCCTGTGACTACAAAATACACAAAGTTGAGACTCTAGATGCATTCCAAGTTCACAGTGACAACCCTGCCCTTCAAGCCAGTCATTCATCAAATAAAATCACCTGCTTGGACTACCCCTTTTGTTTCTGTTAGAACACTCATAAACGTTTGGTAGACACTGGGGCTGATCACATCATGTTCAACCAGGAATTCACAGACTCCCAACAACTGGACCAAGTACCCAGTTGCTTCAAAGCAGTGTGCGTGGCTGACTCCTGTATGGTGACCATCACACATGAGATGGTACCCTTCTCTGTGAGAATGGGGAACATCCAGGTTAAGCTCTCTGGGCCAATCATGGCAGGGCTCAGCCACAACATCATTGCTGGTCTCAAATGGCTCCAACATAATCAATCATACATTGAATGGGACACCTCTGTAATCACAATCAACAAAAAGGGGTAGGCTTCCAAATTTACCCCATCAAAATGAACAAGTTACTTCATGACACCATGTTTGTTTGGCTCATGGAGACTATCACCTACAATTTTAAGGGGGAAACTGAACTTCAACCAGTTCTCAGTGAAAGTCATTAGATCTAACCCCTTGACACCTCCCCCCTTGGCCACATCACTACCAGCACTAGTATCACTTCTTGAGGAGTACAAGGAAGTATTCAGCAAAATACTAGATCAACTGCCCCTACAAGAGAAATACAACATGCTGTCAAGTTACAAAGATTGCTGTGGGGTTCCTGTCTACTAGTCCCCAAAGTGTGTCCTGGATCATAGCCAGGGACCAGCTGGAAGGGGTTGTCATTCTCTAGTAAGAGAAAATATATCTCAGAAATATGTATAGGGGTTGAAATGGACTTTTATTCACTCTCAGAAGAAAAATCCCCTTAGAAACCTTCTGGTATATGGCCCAGGGGGTCAAGGAAACAATATGGGTTTGCCAATACTTGGAGTCCTCCAACAATATCTTGGACTCCTTTTACTTGGTCTCAGACTCCTGCACCTTAGTCTTGGACTTCTGCTCCTTAGAATTGGACTTCTGGGCCACACTTAGGATCCAGCTCCTTAATCTTGGGCTCCTTCTCTGTTATCTTGGACTTCAGCTCTCTTTATAGCTCTAGTAGCCTTGTTATTCCACTTTTACCAGTCCAACTAAGCTCCTTCTGGCAATCAAAAGGCTTTTCAAAACCTTTCAGCAGAAACTTAAAAGACCCAGAAAAACCTCCGTCAAAGACCCAGAAAGACTTGAAAAGACCCTGTAACTTTCCAGCTAGCTACCTTCTTATGGTGTCCTTTTCCCAACGGTTCCGCCTTCAAAATGGCTTTTTTCACAAGCTTAAACAATTGCCGCTCACTTTTTCCTATAATAACTTAAGCTTACATACTTACTTTCTCAAAAGCTTAAAGTATTAATTCACTATTTTCTTGCTTATAATTTAAGCTTTTGGCTTCTGACCAATCATATTCATCAGGAAACATGCCAGAACTCCACTAATGAATACAGAGCGCAGAAATAAACCATTTCTGAAGTTTTACCAGGATCTAACTATGAAATCAATTTCCATTGCTTAAACCGCTCAAGTTGACACCTCTTTGTGCACCAAAGCGTTAACCAGTCCATTATTCCAGCAACAGTCTTCCCAGCATTCAAGCTAAAGCAATTTAAATAGTATAATACTATCTAAACTGTTCTTTTTAGACCTCTTTAGAGTTTTCCCCATATATTTAAAAATATTGTAAAATCCAAGGAAAACATCCCACTTCATCTATCCTTGGCAAATCAATTTGGCAGAATCTCAGCTTATTTATCCAGACCACCAGTTCTTCATCTTAATCTTTTGGTCCTTCAGCCAGCTCCTGTATCATTATCAGCTAATCCTGCATCATGATCTTCAACCACATCTTCCTGCTCTTCAGCTTAACCAGCAATCAGTCCATCTTATACAATAAACAGCTCATTCCAGTCTTTCAACAGCTTATCAGTCCTCTGGCTATTCCTTTATCATGACCAGCTACTCCTGCATTATGATCTTTGGGCCCTTCAACTTATCCTCACTAGGAACCACCTTGGTTCCACATACACAATGAACCATTTTGGTTTCAAAACTTCAATATGGACCAACAGTCCCTCAACTAGTTTTCACTGTGATCAAACAGTCCTTATTACTAGTCTTCTCTGCTAATCTCTTGAACCACCTTGGTTCTTTATCTTAGTCCCTGTTACCAGAACCTGTAGACCCAGGCATGAGTCTACATTGAACTGGCGCTTGACTGGACCCTTGCAAGTGGCACTCCACTTAGGCTATTCAACCATAGATCAATGTATATGCATTGTTTTTACTCACCCAGGTGATTAAATCTGGGCTTTCAGTTGCAAAGTAATCAGCTTTACTTCCCAGAGGCCTGATCACACCAAGTTCTGCAGCTTGCTTCCCCAAGCAAACTGCCTTGGTGACACCTCTGAGCAAATCTATGCCTTCAATGCTCACTTTGGTTTCTCCCCAAAGCTCCCATAGGGGCATAAACAAGGACATCCTACCAGTCCGTTAGGTAGGATTCTTGCTCACAGACCTCCTGTAAGCGTATCAGGGTATGTAGAGCCCTCAGAGCTCTTCCCCTCCCTGGCAGTCTGCGCTACCTGCCAGGGGTCCAAAACTCACAGCCCTGTTAGGCAAGTCCCCTACCATGCTGGCACAAACTTCTACCCTGGCAGCCCATGTTAACTTCCAGGGTCTAAACATCCTTCAGCCTGAGCAGCATACACTACTCATCAGGCTGGACCACTTCCCACCCCAAACAGAAAAAAGTTCCCTGCTGAGCTATCTCATTCTTTACCCCAAGCAGTCACAGTTCCCTGATGGGTGAAGACCTCTAGCCCACAGCAGCCAATATCTTCTGCTGGGCTGAGACAACATCTGCCTCTAGTAGTCTTTACACCTACTAGCTAGGCCTTACCTCCCCTAGTAGCCATCATTCCCTACTAGGCCTCTACCTTCAACAATCAACCAAATCTTTTGTGGCCAACATTAGCCCCGCCTGCAAATCACCAAACATATGGACCGTCACAGTTGCTGTAAAGTCACTCCCCCCTTTGGCCCTGGATAGGAAAATCTTCCTGCACCGCTCAAAAAAATCTGCTCAGAAGCCAACCAAGCCCCTTAATTCCCTTGAGGATTTAACCCATACAATTGATGAGAGATTTGTGTTGGCATACCCTTCCCAGGTGATAAATACCAAAGTGTTGAACTTGGTTCCCACTTGGGAGGAATCTCTGATTAATTTAGACTATTTTTTGGCTTGGGTTTGACCACACTTGAAATTAATTAAGTCTAAGCAATCTGGTCATGCTACTGCCAAATCTTTAAATCCCAATCCAACTGATGTGAATGCTGATCTAATTCACTCTAGCAATGCCAGCCATTCAGAGTTAAAGCCGGAAATTATTGAGAAACCCTCCAACCCTTTGAATTCCCCTCTGCAAAATTTCTCTGAAAGCCAATCAAGCTCCAGCCCTGGGTCAGGTGACCCTTGAATTTAAATCCCGCCCTTAAAGCAAGACAGGGGACTGAAAGTCCCCTGCTTGCTCATTCTTTCAAAATAAAGTCATACTTTCAAACCACGTTTTTTAGTTATTCTGGACCTTTATTTTGGGGTCTTTTTATTTTCTAAAGCTGTTAGTAAAAGTATTAACTATCCATTACCTTTGTTATTGTCCCTGGGTTTACGGTACCTGTTTCTAAGCATCTAGAGTTAAAGTTAGTATTGACTTATACGCTTACCTCTCCTGCTTTTGAAAATCAAGTTTGGACTCTAAACTAGTTAGTATATATCCTATAATTACCTACTTTAAGTTCAGTTCTGTTTCCTGCTTGCTTTGTCATCTTTGCCTGGTCATATACGCTCTCAAAAAACTCTTCCTGCTCTTTTGGAAAGTGTATAATTTACAGTTGCTGTTCTCTCAATTTTGGGTTTGTTCTGTGGGTCCCCAGTTGTCAGGTTCTCCTTTTCTTTGTTCTGTTTTAAGAAAATTTGCATAATAATTATTTTACTTTATTTCCTCTTCCAGTGCAAAAACGTTGGTTTCTTTCTTCAAATTTGCGGCCTTTACCCTGGCTCCTGCTTTGGTTTTGATTTGGACCACTTTTCCAGACCTTTAGAGCCATGTTTCCCATTCATTCTATCATGTGGGGACCAACCCCAATCAATTCATGCAAATGCTTAAGGATATCCTTGGGCACACTCAGAACATTCTAGCTACCAGTGAAAACATGGTAAAGAGTCTCACCTGTGATGACCTCAAATATTCTGCTCTCAATCCAGCTCCCTCAGTGTCCCCTAGCTTGAGCTCCCCAATGCCTCCCCTCCTTGTGGTTCCAGGCATTCAGGCCCAAGAGGACGGGTTGGAGGTCAAAGAGCATCCTCCCAAGCGTGCTACCTGGTTACTTGGTGAGATGATCTTGATGGGCCTGGATTCTTACTTCCCCCAATTATCTTCTGTGTCCTCTCTTTGGATGTCACTTTAGCGGCCATACCAGTCCTGCACTGGATGGTGTCCTGGTGGATCCTTCACCCAGGATGGGAGCCAAACTTAGTTAGTTTAGCTCTCCTCTCTCACAGTCGCTGCCCAAGGCACAACCCCTCTATTATTTGACGCCCAAGGAGGAAAAAAGTCTTTGTCAAAACCTTGTGGACGCACTTTATAAGGGCTTCATCTGCCCCTCCCTCTCTTCATATGGGGCCACAGTCTTCTTTGTAGCCAAGAAGGACAGGCCCCTTTGTCTTGTAACCAACTATTGCACATTAAACAAGGTGACAGTAAAAAACAAGTACCCCTTGTGGTTAATTGACAACCTGTTTGATACACTTTCAGGTATAAATGTCTTCAGTAAGATTGATCTCACCACAGGGTACTACCAGGTCCACATTGCACCTGGGGATGACGCAAAATTGTCTTTTGTACACTCTATGGTTCATTTGAGTGTCAAGTCATGAACTTCAGAATGACCACTGCTCTCTCCATCTTTGCTGTGTTGATGAGCAAAGCCTTCAAAGACCTGATTGAAAAGTGTGTTGTTGTGTATCTTGATAACATATTGTCTTCAGTCAAGATCAAACTACGAACCTCCAACACCTTTGCGCTGTACTCAACGCCCTCTGCAAACATCAGTTAAAGGCCAAGCCTTCTAAATGTGAGTTCCTCTGGTAAGAGCTCTTATTCTTAGAGCACACCATCTCAGCCCAAGGAATAAAGCCTAACCTTGCCAAGATCAAGGCAATCACAAGCATGCCATCCTCACCAATGTGAGTCAGGTGCGTAAATTCTTGGGCATGGTTGCCTATGTGTAGAAGTTCATCCCTAACTTCAGAGAGCTAATTGCACCTCTTACCAAACTTCTAAACACCAAACAGCGCTTCCACTGAACACTTTCCAGAGACCTGGCCTTTGAGATGTTGAAGCAGAGGCTTACAGCTGCACCTTTACTAAAATTCCCAAATTGGAATCACCAGTATGAACTTGAAACTGACGCCTCTGACAGGGCCATAGGGGGTGTTCTACGGGTAGAAACTGACAAAGGCGCCTTCCTCCCTGTGGCATACAAGTCCAGGAAGATTACCGACTTGGAACAATGTTACCCCATCCATGATAAAGAGTTAGCGGCAATTGTGCACTGCGTCAAGAAGTGGCACTGTTGCCTAGAAGGGGCTACCTTTCTACCCCGCGTCCTGACATACCACAAGTCACTCCAGTACTTCAACACACAGTCCCACTTGACCCAACATCAGGAAGGGTGGGTCAAACGTCTGTCCCCTGTACCAGCTGTGTATCAAATACAAACCTGAGAAAGAGCTGGTCACAGCTGACGCCCTTTCCAGACTCTACATAGTGTTCATCACGGGAGATGATGGCTTGGACCCAGAGTGACCCATGCTCTACCTGCTCCTGAGGCCACCTGTTACAAGTGCCTTAATTTGGTGACTATTTCCAAACTGAAGGACAACAAAAGCCAGTTCACCACTGATGCTGGCAATGTCTAACAATGGGTGAAGACAGGTAAAAAGACGCCTTACATTCTCACCACATAGCAAGGAGACACAATCCTCACTACCACCGCACCTTGGGTCATATCAGAGGCTGTAACCTCTTTGAAATCATAAAACACAAGGTTTGATGGCTCCCGCATGCGCCAGGACATCCTGGACCTCTTTGAGATGTGTGTCCTGTGTGAAAAGAACATGTCTAAACCTGCCCCTCCCAAGTCTGTTCTGCCCATCAAAGTCATGGATTCCTTTAAACAGTGAGCTCTTGGCATTGTTGGCCCCCTACTGGAGAACAAGTTGGGCAAGAAATATATCATCACAGTAAACAACTATTTAACTTCTTGGCCTGTAGTGTGGGCAACCATCAACCATATAGCCACCACTATTGCCTGTTTCATTGGTAAGGAGATTGTGGCGCGCTTTGGACGGCCCAAACATCTCATTACCAATGGGGCTGGAACATGTAGGGAACATCATGA